>JARQOD010000001.1:712181428-712360883 GCA_033576555.1 Oophaga sylvatica
GTGACCCCTGGGTATCACTTGGGGCACCCCGCGGCCCCAAATTTTTAGTGGGATTATCACTTTTTATTACATTTTTGTGTCACATTTTTTTTTTTTTGGTGTTTTACCCATTTGGTAATTTTATTAATAAAGTATTGCCCAAGGGATTTTTTTTATGTTTTTTAATTTTAAATCTCTTACAATTCCAGGTCAACCAGACTCTCACAGCCAGTAGGATTCACCAAGAAAGGGTAATGATCGAAGCGTAAAACTTAACGGGTTTTGGGGGAATTTTAAATTCCGTATTGTTTCCAATCAGACACAGACTGTCACGGCTGTATGTATAACACAGAAATAAAAAGTACAAAAAGGGAAATGTTCAGAAGCTACAGCTGCAACAGTGTTGGGGGAAATTTGGAAATTCGTATATTTTCCGGGAAACACACAAGCTCACAGTCAGTATGGTTTTAAAAAAATTTAAAAAAAAGTAGAAAAAGGGTAATGATTAGAAGCGTAAGCTGTATAATCTAAAATTTGAAAAATCCCCGTATTTACCCCCCGGAGTAACAGACAGATGCTCACGGGCTTGTAGGATTAACCAAATAAAAAAGTAAAAAAAGGGGAAATGATTAAACCGTACACTGTTCAGCTGGGGGAAATTGTAAACCCGTATTTCCCTCCGGGTAAAGACAGATGCCACAAGCTCGTATGGATTAGACAAAAATTAAAAATAAAAAAAGGGGAATGTATCAGTCTAAAGCTGTAACAGTGTTGGGTTTTTTTAAATCTCCGTATATTTTCAGGAGTAACACACAGACGCTGAAATGTATTTTATACAGTTCATATACTCTTGTGCTTGGGTGCGATGAAATACATGAGACAAGGTTTGTATAGAAAACCCGTATTACTTCAAACAATTGGGCAAAAATAGTCACCAGTTTGCAGACAAAAAAAACGGGAACACACAGGCCAAAAATCCAAGCTAAAATCACTCTCCAATCAGATTCAGATTTTTCTTCTTGTTCCGTAAGTCCATGCAAACTGGTCTTTAAAGGCAGGGTTCAGGTCCCAAGTGCCGTTCCCTCGTAAATGCTGGAGTAAAGGGCCAGGTTTCAGACAGTACGGTTTCACGCGGGTAATTCTAAGACTGATTGCTCAGCTGTGGCTGCTTAAGAAGCAAAGGAGAGAATCAGGGCGGGAACATGCAAGCTGGAAACTCCATTTTGACTGAGGGCAAGATAGCTGCAGCAAGACAGAAAGTAAAATGGCTGACGAACAAACTGAGTTTCAGGAACATATACATAGAACCTTACATTACTCCCCCCTTAAGGACAACCTCCGGATGACCTCAGACCAGGCTTGTGTGGGTACCTCTGATGAAACTGACGGAGCAAGCGAGGAGCATTAACGTTATTGACCGGTTCCCATGAGTTGTCCTCCACTGGGTAGCCCTGCCATTTAATCAGATATTGTAACTGATTTCTATACAACCTGGAATCTAAAATCCTTTCCACCACAAATTCTTCCTGACCATCGACTAGCACTGGGTCAGGGCAAGGAGAGGAACGTCCAGGAAACGTATTGGGTGTCGCAGCCTTTAGTAGGGATACATGAAAGACAGGGTGGATTCTCATAGTTCTGGGCAGTTGAAGACGACAAGCAACGGCACTTATAATTTTACTGATTTTATAGGGTCCAATGTACTTATGTCCCAACTTAGACGATGGAATCCTTAACTTAAGATTTCTGGTTGACAGCCAGACCAAGTCTCCTACCTTGAAAGCTGGTGCAGGTTTACAAAATTTATCTGCTGCTTTCTTGTACCTTTCTTGAGCCGATTCCAGATTTTCCTTTAGAAGATCCATATTCTTCTGTAGAGACGTGATTCTTTCAGCCACTGCTGGTAAAGGCGTTTCTATGGGAAATCGTGGTAGAATGTTAGGATGATAACCTAGATTAGAGTAAAAAGGAGACTGTTTAGTGGAGGCACTCTGAGAGTTGTTATACGAGAACTCAGCTAATGGAAGTAGATCCACCCAATCATCCTGTAGGTGGCAGATAAAGCAGCGGAGATACTGCTCCAGGGTTTGATTGGTTCGTTCGGTCTGTCCATTAGTCTGGGGATGAAAAGAAGAAAGGTTTACTTTAATGTCCAATGCTGCACAGAAATTTTGCCAAAACCTAGAAGTGAATTGCACCCCTCGATCCGAAATAACCTCATCCGGTACTCCATGTAAGCGAAACACATCTTTAATCATCAAATCTGATGTCTGTTTTGCAGTGGGTAAGCCGACACAAGGGATAAAATGAGCTGCCTTTGTTAGACGGTCAACCACCACTAGAATGGTGTTCTTCCCCTGAGAGGTTGGTAACTCCACAATGAAGTCCATAGAAATGGATCCCCACGGGCGGGACGGGGTGGGAAGAGGCTGTAACAGACCAGTTGGTGAGGAGCGAGGTGTTTTGCATCTTGC
This sequence comes from Oophaga sylvatica, assembly GCA_033576555.1. Taxonomy (NCBI): domain Eukaryota; kingdom Metazoa; phylum Chordata; class Amphibia; order Anura; family Dendrobatidae; genus Oophaga; species Oophaga sylvatica. The sequence goes on from JARQOD010000001.1 coordinate 712,183,882, forward strand.
ACAGACCTCACATGAAGTGACATAATTCAAAACATCCTTCCTGCAAGTGGGCCACCAAAAGAAACGAGAAAGAAATTCCTGTGTCTTTAGAATTCCTCTATGCCCAGCTATCTTGGAATCGTGAATGAGTTGCAATACTCTCAATCTGACTGTTTCAGGAATATACAGGCGTTGTCCCTGAATCCACACACCATTCTTAAAGACAAGACTTACGTCCCTTGGGGGTTGTGCCAAAAAGGAATCCGCATGGTATGCTTCCTTGATGTCCTTAAGTAGGTCTTGATTATGAATTACTCCTAGAAATCTAGAGTCAGGAAGAATAGTCTTAGGAGGAGTAATTGGACGTGTCTCTGCTGAGTAAATCCTAGAGAGTGCATCAGCCTTTCCATTGCGCGATCCTGGTCTATAAGAGATGATAAAATTAAATTGGTTTAAGAAAAGATTCCCGCGAGCCTGGCGAGGAGTCAGGCACTTAGCCGACCTGATAAACTCAAGGTTACGATGGTCTGTCAGGACGACTATTTGCTGTGCAGCTCCCTGAAGAAGGTGTCTCCATTCTTTGAAGGCGCCAATAATGGCCAACAACTCTCTATTGCCCACATCGTAGTTCCTCTCAGCCGAAGACAACTGCTGGGAAAAGAAGGCACAGGGATGCAAGACATTCTTCTCACCTGTTCTCTGAGAGAGTATAGCTCCAACGGCACAGTCTGAAGCATCCACCTCTATTATGAAGGCAAGCTCGGGGTTGGGATGTACTAGGATAGGTGCAGTGGTAAATTTATCTTTTAGACGGGAAAATGCTTCCTGGGCTTGGGGAGTCCAGGAAAACCTAGACTCTTTCCGGGTAAGTTGAGTGATAGGTGACACTACCTCAGAGAAATTTCTAATGAAACGTCTATAGAAGTTGGCAAACCCGATGAAGCGCTGTACCTCCTTCACATTTCTAGGACTTGGCCAATCCTTGATGGCTTGGGTTTTGCTTCCATCCATACTAATTCCTTGTGTAGACAGTACATACCCCAGAAATTGAATTTCGGTCCTATGGAATTCACACTTTTCAAGTTTGATGTAAAGATGATTTTGTCTTAGACGTTCCAAGACCATTCTCACATGTCCATGATGTTCCTCTGTGGAGTTAGAAAAAATTAGAATATCATCCAAATAAATTACCACAAATGTATCTAGGAGATCCCTGAAGATGTCATTCACCAAGTGTTGGAAAGTGGCTGGGGCGGTACTCAGACCAAAAGGCATAACTAGATATTCAAAGTGTCCATAGCGTGACCTGAATGCAGTCTTCCATTCATCCCCAGGTCTAATACGACTAAGTTATAGGCCCCACGAAGATCTAGTTTAGAAAAAATTTTGGCATGTCGCACTCTCTCCAATAACTCAGGGATTAAAGGCAATGGATAACAGTTTCTAATAGTAACCTTATTGAGTTCCCTATAGTCTACGCATGGTCTCAGAGATCCATCTTTCTTCTTTACAAAGAAGATGGGTGCACCTGCAGGAGATGAAGAGGGGCGTATGAAGCCCTTGGCTAGATTTTCATCTATGTAATCCTTTAAAGCCTTTAGCTCGGGCCCCGCCAGGGGGTAGATCTTACCAAAAGGTATCTCTGCTCCAGGCAATAATTCAATTGGACAATCATATGGACGGTGAGGAGGAAGCTGGTCAGCGTTCTTCTTGTCACATAAATCCACATAGTCCTGGTATACAGCTGGTAGTTCAGGGACTGACATGATTCCTTTAGGAACAGAGCAAGCTGAAACTTTTGGACTCATCTGTTTCTCTGGAAAGTGTAATTCCTTGGTCTCCCAGTTAATGGTAGGATTCTGAGCCTGCAGCCATGGTAGCCCTAGAATAATGGGAAAGTGGGGAGAAGATAAGCATAAAGGTCAGTTTCTCTTGATGATCTTTACCCATAAGAACCCTTAAAGGCTCTGTTTCCTGATCCACTGGTCCAGAGGTCAGCAGGGAGCCATCCACAGTTTCCATCTGTACTGGAGTAGCCTTCTTCACTGAACGTATTCCCTGTTTCAGAGCAAAGGAGACATCCATAAAATTTCCAATTGCCCCTGAGTCGATCATAGCAGAGCTAGACACCCAAGCTGAGTCAACCCAGAGTTTGATGGAAAGAAAGCAATGAGAATTGTTTTTCTTACAACTCAGCTGGGACACCGCTGAGGAAACTTGAAAAATGGCAGCGTTTACACAGTCAACGTCCTCAGAGGTAACGGAGTTTAAGTCCGAGAAATCAAGATCTGTTGCTGCAGATCTCTCTGGAGCCTGAGGCTCGGACCTGACAGATCCCCTCTCGCAACACTCACAATGAATGAGTGCTGCAGTAGTCTTACGAGAACGGCTGGGGCAGTTTATAATGAAGTGCCCTGACTTACCACAATAGAAACATAGATTCTCCTTAAAACGATGTTCCTTGCGTGCATCACTAACCCGTCGTTGTAAAGAGTCTACCTGCATGGGTTCAGGTTCAGGTTCCCGTGTAATCCTACTCAAAGGTTCCTTAGCTGGAGAGGAAGGTAGGAAAAGGTTAGTACGATTGCTTTCGAACCATCTCTCTTGCCTGCGTTCAGTCAGACGAGTATCAATACGGATGCAGTAGTTAATAAAGTCACCTAACGCAGTGGGAGGGTCGGCACGAGCAAGTTCATCCTTAATCAGTGGAGATAACCCCTTTCGAAAAATAGATTTTTTGGCGGAACTGTCCCAGGTGGTATCAAGGGCCCATCTCCTGAAATCCAAGGCATATTCAGCTACCGAGTGCTTACCTTGGCGCAAAGCTAACATGGCTGCTTCAGCTGTTGCACCTCGATTGGGGTCATCAAACACCTGCCCCATGGCTGAAATAAAATCATCAAGGTGATTCAAACAATCATCCTCAGTCTCATCAGAGGATTTGCCCACATTAAAGCCTTGTTGGTAAGCAACATAATTATAGTAAGCACCTTAGATCGTTCAGTGGGAAATTGTGAAGCATGTGCAGAAAAAAAAAGATTGCATTGATTAATAAATCCCCTGAATTTCTCACGTTCACCGCCAAAACGAAAAGGGGGCAACTTGGGAATCCCAGCACTCGGGGCTACGGCAGGAGCCTGGACTCGCCCCTCTAGAACCTCAATCCTGGCTCGCAAATCCTGGGTAGTCTGTCCAACCACTTGCAAATTGTGATTATTGAGGTCCTGTAGATTTGTAAAACGGGTCTTTATATTCTGCAAATCTGCAAGGATATTATCAGTCACTCCGCAAAGTTCCTTTATGCGGGCCTCCATTTTTCAGATCTTTTAAGACAGGATTACTGGAAGAAGAGGAGAGAAAAAAAAAAACAATAGTGTTCACCTGTGGCAACACTGCAGAGAGAAAAAAAAAATTAAGGGAACTGCTCACCTGGAATGGTTGTGAGAACTCACAACCACTATCATCACAGAAAGTTTCAACCAGACATCTGATATCCAGAGTTACAGCAGACAAAAAAGAGAAAAGAAAGGAAAAAAAAAAAACAATAGTGTTTACCTGTGGTAACACTGCAAAAAGAAAAAACTTAAGGGAATTGCTCACCTGGAATGGTTGTGAGAAGTCACAACCACTGTCATCACAGAAAGTACAACCGGACGTCTGATATCCACAGTACAGCAGACACAGCCTTCCAGACCCAGCAGACACTAACGTTTAGTCTTCAGAATCTTGTAATGTATGTAGTACAGTTCATATAGGTCTTGTGCTTGGGTGCGATGAACATACATGAGACACAGGTTTGATATAGAAAAGTCCTGTATTACTTCATACAAGTTGGCAGAAATAGTCACACAGTTTGCAGACACAGAAACAGGAGACACAGCAGGCCAGAGTAATCCAAGCTCAGCAATCACTCTCCAATACAGATTCAAGATCTTCTTCTCTGTTACCGTAAGTCCATGCAAACGTGGGTCTTTCAAAGAGCAGCGTTCAGAGTCCACAAGTGCTTCAGAGTTCCTCAGTAGGAATAGCTGGAGTACAAGGTCCAAGGCTTACAGGAGTCAAGTCACAGGTTCACTGCAGGCTAGATTCTGAAGCACTGATTGCTCAGCTGTGGCTGCTTAAGAAGCAAAGGAAGAAATCAGGGCGGGAACATGCAAGCTGGAAACTCCATTTTGACTGAGGGCAAGATAGCTGCAGCAAGACAGAAAGTAAAATGGCTGACGAACAAACTCAGTTTCAGGAACATATACATAGAACCTTACAGACGCTCACAGGCTCTGTATGGAATAGACCAGAATATAAAAAGCAAAAAAGGCTAATGTATCCGAAGATACCAGGCGTATACAGTGTAGGGGTAATTGTAAATCTCTGTATATATTTCCGGAGTAACACACAGACGCTCTCTCAGTATGGATTTGAACGTAATACAGAAGGCAGAAAAACGGTACTGTATCAGAAGATACCAGCTGTATACGGTTTTGGGGAAAATTGAAATCTCCGTATATATTTCCGTAGTCACACACAGATAGTCAGCATGTATTTGTACGTGATACCAGCCGGTACACGATAGTGTGTGAGGAGCGTACAGCTCTATACGGTGTGATAAAAAGTGAACGCTCGGTAACTGTGCAGAAAAAAAGAATATAAGTATTAGTGCTGTGTAGGTGCTGTGTAAAAAGCAGTCTGCACAGCAGTGTACACACAGCAATACAGCTAGCAGGCAGCCTAATAATCAGCTCTGCTGCTGCACACAGGAAAATCCTCCCCTGTCACTGGCAGGCAGCCTAATAACCAGCGCTGCTGCACACAAGAAAATCCTTCCCTGTCACTGAACACTAACTGTACAGCACAATCGCTATCAGCACAAGCACAGAATGACTTTTCTTTCCGCCTAAATCTCGCCCTACTGAGAAACAGCGGCAGCAACCTCTCCCTACGCTAAGATCGGCAGAAGTAAATGGTGGTCGGTGGTCAGGGCTTTTATAGCCACTGTGACGCCACACAAAGCAAGCCAATCACTGCAATGCCCTTCTCTAAGATGGTGGTGACCACTGCCCATGTCATCTCGTTGCCCACAGTGTGCGTCCTTGCTCATTGGCTGAGAAAAGGCGCCTGCAGGCATTGTGGGAAAACCGACTTTGGCGCTCGGGTCAAAGACCGCATGGCCGACCTCATGCTATTTCGCCGAGCGAAACCCGACTTTGGCGAAAGTCGGTGATTTTTTAATCTGACCGACCTGTTTCGCTCAACTCTATTCAGCAGTGTCTTCAGCCCACAACTGGCAGGAACAAATGGGACCCAGCTACACCAACCTAATGTTTGTAGAAGCCTAGTCAGAAGTGGTCTTCATGAATAAATTGCAGCCAAGAACAAAGCAGTTGACATGGATGGAAAACAAGCCAAGCTACTCAACTATCCAGGAACCAGGGTAAAGAAAGATATTATCAGGTGCTCTGGACTGATGAATCAGTATTTGAAATATTTGGCTGTAACAGAAAGCATTTTGTTTGCCAAAGGGCAGGAGAGTGGTACAATTATGAGTGTCTGCAGGCAACAGTGAAGCATACTGAAGATACGTTGCAAGTTTGGGTCTGCATTTCGCAAAAGGAGTTGGAAAATTGGTCAAGATTAATGGTTTCCTCAATGTTGAGAAATACAGTCTGGTACTTATCCATCATAGAACATCATCAAGGAAGAGTTTAATTTCCCCTAAAATTATTCTGCAGCAGGGCAGCAAAAATCCAATGTCATTATGAGCTATCTTCAGCGTGAAGAAGAACAAAACAGTCCTGGAAGTAATGATATGACCTCACAGAGCCCCAGTCTCAGTATCATACTGTCTAAGGCTACTTTCACACATCAGGTTTTTTGTGTCAGGCCTAATCCGTCGTATACCTGATAGGACGGATCCGGCGCTGATTTTGAAAAATCTGATGCAACGGATCAGTTTTCTTGGCGGATCCGACCTGACCTTTTCAACCTGGAAAATGCAGGTATGCATGTCCGGACCGAGGAGAGAGAGAGAGAAAGACATGAGGAGACTGAAATGTAATCTTTGCTGTAAGCTTACTTCCATAGAAGATCTGTGTTTAGTTCTCCAATAACTTTGTAACATCCTCTCTGCCGAGGTTTAAGTAATAAGTAATTTTCAGATGATGGCTTTTCTTTAAGTAAATTAATTTATGTCCATAGTTTACCTTTTCTGAAACTGCATGCAAACTGTATATTGCAAACACAGTTAGAATCCTGCAGCAGATTGTAGAATTTTTGTTTAAAAAGGCAAGATTTAATAAAAATGTGAACATTTGCTGATATAAAGGTCAAACTATCTATTTATCACCTTGACTTTCCTTTTCAAAGGCTAAAATATCACGTTATTAAAAGATTGTTATAAAAACTCTGAACACTAGATGGCGAAAAAGTTCTTTTGATTTTTTTTTCTTTTTATTTAACTAACCATAGCTAGCAACCTGATAGAATTGTTTGTGAACTCACTTTTGCTACTTGAATGCTCATGATTAGAGATGAGCGACTTTGGCTCCGAAAATCCGACCCCAATGCAAGTCAATGGGGAATAAAAGTCGGCAGTGAGTGGAGGACAGTAAACAAACCTACAGTGCCCATTTCAATGCCAACGACATCAATTCTTATTACTAAGCTTGTCAACCTTAATTTACTTTAAAATAATAGTAACGCATTGAAAACTGGGGGTAATTTGGCTAAAGTTGTGGGGGGGCAGGGCTGGCTCCAGGTTTTCGTGGGACCCGGGCGAAAGAGTCTCAGTGGGCCCCTTTAACACATACCACAATTCATAATGCTCCAATACGGCAGAGAAATATAGGTATAGTACAATGACAAATACTTCACTTCTTACATTACATGACTGATATCTATTATAAATTCTACAATAGCTCAAAAACCGGACAGTATAGTCCTCCATACAGTATTATGGCCACCACATAGTGATCCATACAGAAAAATGAGCCCCATATATTGCTCTATACAGAATAATGAGCCCCATATATTGCTCCATACAGAATGGGCTCCATATAATGCTCCATACAGAATAGGCCCCATATGTGCTCCATATGATGCTCCATATATAAAGGGCCCTATATGATGCCCCATAAATAATGAACCCCATATGATGCTCTAGTATATGATGGGCCACATATATGATGCTCCAGTGTAAAATGGGCCCCGTATATGATGCTCCAGTGTATGATGGGCCCCATTTATAATGCTCCAGTGTATGATGGACCCCATATATAATGCTCCAGTGTATAATGGGCCCTATCTATGATGCTCAAGAGTATGATGGGCCCCATATATAATTCTCCAGTGTATAATGCTCACCATATAATGCTCCAAACATTAAAAAAACAAATACCTCTCCTTGCTGGGCACTGCTCTACTCTGGACTGCTCAGCGTCGCCATCTTCCAACTCTCTGCACTGTGACTGTTCAGGCAGAGGGCGCACAGAAGTGACATCATTGCGCTCTCTGACCTGAATGTCGCTGTCAGTAAACACGGAAGACATCATAGCGGTGGAGCAGGGAGAGGTAAGTATTGCAAGTGCTGGGGCCCTGAGCAAGCAGGGGTGGCACACTCGTGGGCGCCGACACTGGCACAAGGCCCCTCATAGTACGCCGGTGTCTCTGACGGCGAGTGGGCCCCCACCTGCTCAGGGCCCCGGCACTTGCTCGGCTGCGCCAGGTGCTGACGTCGGCCCTGGGGGGGGGTACAGCCCAGTTAGGGAGGTGGAAAAACTGGCATATGTTAAGGTGTAGGCTGGACGTTCAGCAGCTGCAAATGGAGGAATTGGAGAAGTCGTAGGAAGAGATGGACAAAGTGAGCCATTTTGCTGGCAACCTATGTGTCATCAGGGGACGGTGGTACAAAATACTTTGAAACCCAGGCATGGTTCATTTTAATGAAGGTGAGATCACCTACATTTTGGGTCGACAGCCGGTCCTTCTTTCTGTCAGGATTGATCCAGCAGCACTGAAGACTCTTTCTGATAGCACACGCCAGCAGGGCAAGCGAGCTCCTGTATGGCATGTTGTGACAATTCAGGCCAGGTGTCCAGTTTACAGGCCCAGTAGTCAAAGGGGAATGAACTGTGAGGGAGAACATCGATAGGGGAGGAGAGGTAATTTTGAACCATAGTTAACAACTGTTGTCTACTGTCTGTTGCAATCGATTCAGTATTACCAGTCGTGTGAGCGTTACTCGAAAAATCAGACCACAACATGGTTATGAAACCCCTGTCTCCAACGCCACTTCGGCTGTTTGCACCACGAAGACCTCTTCCATTTGGCCCAGTACGGCTCATGGTAGAACCTGCACCGCTGCTGTGTGCTGGGAATGCCTCTAACAAACGGTTTACCAGAGTTGCTTGTTTGTTCGCCAATATTAGCTCTAGGTTCTCCTGTGGCATGATGTTCTGTAATTTGCCTTTATAGCGTATATCGAGGATGCTGGCCAACCAGTAGTCGTCATCCTTCATAATTTTGACAATGCGGGGGTCCCTTTTTAAGATCCACAAGACATAATCACACATGTGGGCCAATGTTCCAGGTGTCAATGATGCACTGCCAGTGGTGGGTGGAAGAGCACTTTCTTCCAAATCCACATCCCTCCAGTCACGCACAAACCCTGTACCTGACTTTGGCAAGCCAACATTTCTCTTGCCCCTGTGAAGCATCCTCCTCCCCAAAATGATCATCCCCTCATCCTCCTCCTCCTCCTCTTCTTTCTCCACCTCGTCCAGGACAGTTCCCTGAGCAGAGAATGCCTGACTGTCATGAAGGCTTCCTTCCTCCTCCTCCTCCGCTGCAGATGCCTGATCCTTAATGTGCGTCAATGTTTGCATGAGCAGACGCATAAGTGGGATGCTCATGCTTACGATGGCGTCGTCTGAGCTTACCAGCCATGTGCATTCCTCAAAACTCTGAAGGACTTTACAGAGGTCTTTCAGCTTTGACCACTGCACACCCGACAACTCGATGTCTGCCCTCAAACTACCTGCCCGTGTATCCTCCCACAAATGCATTACAGCCTGCCTCTGTTTGCACAGCCTCTCAACCATGTGCATGGTGGAGTTCCACCTTGTTGCAACGTCTATGATTAGGTGGTGCTTGGGGAGGTGGAGCGATCGCTGCAGCCTCTGCATTCGATGGGAGTCTACGGGCAAGCTACGGATGTGCGAGCACAGTCTTCGCACCTTATGGAGCAGGGCTGGTAACTTCAGATAATTATATATGAAGCACTGCACCAACAGGTTCAAGGTGTGAGCCAGGCAAGGTATGTGTCTGAGTTTTGCCAGGGCTATGGCCGCCACAAAATTACGGCCGTTATCACTGACTACCTTGCCTGGCTCAAGATGTAGACTGCCCAGCCATGACTCAGTTTCTTGCTGCAAGTAGTCGGCCAGTACCTTCGCGGTGTGTCTGTTGTCGCCCAAAGACATCATCTTTAAAACAGCCTGCTGACGCTTACCTCTAGCTATTCGATAGTGGGACATCTCGTGTGCAACACTGGCAGCTGCAGATGGAGTGCCCATGCGACTGCGCTCTGTCAACGAGCTTTTTTCTTCTTCTTTGGAGGAGGAGGGTCGAACGCCTGCAGCCAACTGTTGCCTATGCTGTGGACTAGGCAGCACTGTTCCACCGCCGCTGTCCCCTGTGAACTCTGCATCCACCACATTAACCCAGTGCGCAGTGATGGACACGTAACGGCCCTGGCCATGCCTACTGGCCCATGCATCTGTTGTGAGGTGCAGCTTTCCACTCACTGATTGTTTGAGTGCATGCACAATGCGGTCTTTCACATGCAGGTGGAGGGCATTGATGGCTTTTCTAGAAAAGAAGTGCCAATTGGGTAGGGCATAGTGTGGGACAGCGTAGGCCATAAGCTCTCGGAACGCTGCTCTTTCAACAAAATGGAAGGGCATCATCTCTAATGAGATCAGTTTGGCAATGTAGGCGTTCAAAGCCAGTGAGGTTTTGTAGTCCGTCCACGCTTGCAAGTGCATGGTATTTAAATGTCTAAGCATGCAACTGGTATTCAATTTTCAGAGATTTTTCCCTCGGCTAAAGGTCCTTCCGCACTTCTTACAGATAACCTTTGCCTCATCAATAGGATTTTGGTCAAAAAAGTGCCACATTGCACTCTTCCTACTATGGGATAAATTTGGGATAAACTCTTTTTGTTTTTTTAACACGTTTTTAGACTGCTACGGGCCTGCCAGATAACCGCAGCTGCGATGTTGATGCCTGCTGCGGATCCTCCTCCTCTTCTGAGCTATTGCCAGCAGCACCCTCTTCCCCCAATGGATGCCAATCCTGGTCAACAACTTGGTCATCCATCACCTCCTCTTCAATTTCATCTGCACCTTCCTCTGTGTCACCGTGTAAAGTGTTAGAGTATGCGGGAAGGGGCATCTGAGTTTCATTAGGGTCAGAATCTGGCTCAGTAGACTGCGAGTGCAATGCAGTGCTCTGGGTGAATGTACCAGCAGAATCAGATAGCAGTGGCTGTGCATCAGTGCACTCCATGTCATATTCATCTTGAACTGGGGAATTCAGGATTTGACTTGATAACCCAGGCATGGTATGTGAAAAGAGCTCCAGGGAGTAATCTGAAGTGTGGCCTGCCGCATCCAAGAAACAAGGAAAGGGGTTGTTCCTGACCAGGAGCCTGCACTGACGACTCAGTGCTTGCAGTTTTTGAAACTTCAGAAGAGGAGGCGATAGAGCTGGAGGCTGTTTTGGCAATGTAAGCCAAAACCTGTTCCTGATGCTCCGGCTTTAAAAGCGGTTTACCTACTCCCAGAAAAGGGAGCCTTCCAGGCCTTCTGGAGCCAGACGATGAGGCAGGCTCAACACCTCCTGCATTAGGTGCTATTGTGCTTTTGGCACTACCAGCAGATGCAGCACCACCACCATCAGTACCAGCTGGCCCCCCCGCCCACGTCTGCGGCCTCTTCCACCATACTTCCTCATGTTTGGGAAAATGTACCAAAAATACCAGCAGATATATAGTACTGTATGAGGAGCGTACAGCTGTATACGGTGTAGGGAAAAATTTAAATCTCCGTATATATTTCCAGAGTCACACACAGACGATCACTCAGTATGGATTTCACCGTAATACAAAGAGCAGATATACGGTAGTGTCTCAGAAGCGTACAGCTGTATACGGTGTAGGGGAAAATTTCAATCTCCGTATATATTTCCTGAGTCACACACAGATAGTTAGCATGCATTTGTCCGTGATACCAGCCGGTACACGGTAGTGCATGAGTAGCGTACAGCTCTATACAGTGTGGGAAAAAATGAACTGTCGGTAAGTGTGCAGAAAAAAAGAATAAAAGTATTAGTGCTGTGTAAAAAAGCAGTCTGCACAGCAGTGTACACACAGCAATACAGCTATCAGGCAGCCTAATAACCAACACTGCTGCACGCAAGAAAATCCTCCCCTGTCACTGCACACTAACTTTACAGCACAATTGCTATCAGCACAAGCACAGAAGAACTTCTCTTTCCAGCACTAACTCTCTCCCTACTGATAAACAGCGTCAGCAACCTCTCCCTACTGTTAATATGTTAAGTAGGATCGCTACTTCCAATAGGTAGCACTATAGAGTTCAAGTCCTTTTCCTCTTAAGAGGCAATTTGCATATGAAATTTCCCAGAGGAGCATTGCACGGTGAATAAGCCTCCTTACTTTGACAAGCCAGAGCTGGTATGACACTCTCCACAAGGAGAAACCTTACTCCTTAGACCTCAGTCCAGAGCCTTTCAGCTAGCCAAATCATATCTCATACTTTGCACTGATGAGGACCAATAGTCCGAAACACCATGTCTGCAAATTGAGATACTGATTTGACTTTTATCCTAAGTCACATTACAAGACTTGTTAAAGGGTTGAGTGTGACTTGTAGGATCGCTACTTCCAATAGGTGGCGCTATAGAGTTCAAGTCCTCTCTTCCTCTTAAGGGGCAATTTGCATACTGTTAATATCGGCAGAAGTAAAATGTAAGTCGGCGCTCAGGGCTTTTATAGACACTATGACTCCCCCAAAGCAAGCCAATCACTGCAATGCCCTTCTCTAAGATGGTGGTTGATGCTGCTCATGTCATCTTGTTGCCCACAATGTACGTCCTTGCTCATTGGCTGAAAAAAGGCGCCTGAAAGCATTCTGGGAAATTCGACTTTGGCGCTCGTTTTGACGACCGCATGGCCGACTGCACGCTATGGTCGGGTTTCGGCCAACGAAACCTGACTTTGGCGAAAGTCGGCGACTTTTGAATCTGACCGACCTGTTTCGCTCAACTCTACTCATGATATAACATTGAACATACTGCCTTAAGTACATACGATTTGATTAATTTAGTATGATGAAAATCTTGCTCGCACAAAATACAGAAGTTGTTGATTTCTACTTTTTTGAAAATTTTGTAAAATCTATTATTATTATTATTATTATTTATATAGCACCATTGATTCCATGGTGCTGTACATGAGAAGGGGTTACATACAAATTACAGATCTCACTTACAGTAAACAAACTAACAATGACAGACTAATACAGAGGGGAGAGGACCCTGCCCTTTTGGGCTTGCATTCTACAGGATGGTGAGGAAGGAGACAGCAGGTTGGTGGGTTGCAGCAGTTCCGGTGTTGGTTGAGGCAATGTCTCCGGTAGTGGAGAAGAGGTAGTGGGGTCATTGCAGGCTGTAAGCTTTCCTCAAGAAGTGGGGATTCAGGTTCCGTCTGAGGGATCCAAATGTGGTTGATAGTCGGACATGTTGGGACAAAGAATTCCAGAGGATGGGGGATATTCGGGAGAATTCTTGGAGGCGGTTGGGTGAGGAGCGAAATAAGTGTGGAGGAGAGAAGGACGTCTTGGGAGGACCGGAGATTACGTGAGGGAAGGTATCGAGAGATTAGTTCAGAGGCATATGGGAAAGACAGGTTATAGATGGTCTTGTAGGTCAGTATTAGTAATTTGAACTGGATACGCTGAGGGAATGGGAGCCAGTGAAGAGATTTTCAGAGGGGAGAAGTGGAGGAATAGCGAGGAGAGAGATTAATTAGTCGGGCAGTTAAGAATGGACTGGAGAGGTGCGAGGGTCTTAGGAGGGAGACCACAGAAAAGGATGTTGCAGTAGTCGAGGCGGGAGATGAAGAGGACATGCACAATCATTTTAGTAGATTGAGGGTTGAGGAAAGGATGGATTCTGGAAATATTTTTGAGCTGGAGGCAACAGAAGGTATAAAGAGCTTGGATGTGCAGTTTGAAGGACAGGGCAGGGTAACTACGAGGCAGCGGACTTCCGGTATGGGGGAAAGCGTGATGTCGTTAATTGTGATAGATAGGTCAGGTAAGGAAGATCTGTGATCTGGGGGAAAGATGATGAGTTCAGATTTGTCCACATTGAGTTTGAGGAAGTGAGAGGAGAAGAAGGAGGATATGGCTGATATGGCTGACACTCCGGGATTCTGGACATCAGAGAGGAGACGTCTGGGCAAGAGAGGTAGATCTGAGTGTCATCAGCATAAAGGTGGTACTGGAATCCGTGGGACTTTATGAGTTGCCCCAGGCCAAGTGTATAGGTTGAGAAGAGTAAGGGTCCTAGAGCAGAGCCTGGGGGGACTCCAACAGAAAGAGGATGGGACGAGGAGGCAGTGTGGGAGTGGGAGACGCTGAATGTGCAGTTGGAAAGGTATGAGGAGATCCAGGATAGAGCGAGGTCCTTGATGCCAAAGGAGGAGAGGATCTGTAGTAGCAGTCAGTGGTCAGCTGTGTCAAAAGCAGAGAACAGGTCTAGAAGCAGGAGTATAGAGTATTGCTCATTCGCTTTTGGCAGATTGTAGATTGTCAAAGAGCAATTTAGATGAGAGGTGGTAGGAAAGTTCAGCATGGACGTGCAGCTCCAGGAGGTTGGAAGCGAGTGGGACCAGTGATATTGGGCGATAGCTGGACATAGCGGTTGGGTCGAGGGTTGGCTTTTTAAGGATAGGCGTGATTGTGGCATGTTTGAAAGCAAAAGGAAAGGTACCGGAAGTTAGTGATAGGTTGAAGAGGTGGGTTAGGGATGGGATAATAGTGGAGACAATTAAGCTCCCCTTCAGTGATGTTGGAGATGGAGGTTATGGGGTTTGGGCATTGGTCAGGTATACAAAGGGGTTGTGGTGGTTGAACAATGAAGACTTGCCTTGTTTGGTCGATCTTATTTTTGAAGTGTGTGGAAAAGTCCTGGCAGAGATGAGGGAGGCACAAGGGGGCAGTGGTGGGCGGAGTAGGGAGTTAAAATCTCTCTCAGGCAAAACTAACAGGTCCAGGAAATTCTTATCCTCTCTTGCTGACAACTTTATCTTCCAAAAGGTAATGGAGAAAACAAGGGGATCTGCTACCTTGGATCTAATCCTCATAAACAGGGAGGAAATGGTGGAGGAGGTAAGAGTGGCTGGGACCCTAGGAGGTAGTGACCATGCTATTTTAGAATTTTGGATAACAAGAGGAGGAAGACCTGTGAAGACTCAGACGTCAAGGTTAGATTTCAGAAAGGCAGATTTTAAGGAACTCAGAAAGAGAATTTGAGGGATCCAATGGCTGGATATCCTTAAGGACAAAAATGTCCAGGAAGGATGGAAAATCTTGAAAAATGAGATTCTCAAAGCACAATCGTTAACAATTCCGAAAAGAGGGAAGAATGGGAAGCATTTAAGGAAACCAGGATGGATGAACATAGAACTTAAACACATGCTAAAAAGGAAGAAAGAAATGTTTATCAAATGGAAAGAGGGAGGCATATCTAAAGAAGAATATAATGCCGTCTGCAGAACCTGCAGGGCACAAATCAGATTATCTAAAGCTGACAATGAATTAAGGCTTGCAAGTGACGTCAAAAGCAACAAAAAAGGATTTTGGGGATACGTCAAAAGTAAAAGAAAAGTCAAAGATGCTATAGGATTTTTACAGGATGAAAATGATGAAATGGTAAGTCAGGATGTTGAGAAGGCTGAACTTTTAAATTCCTATTTTGCATCTGTTTTCTCTCAGAAAGGAAATGTAACATCAACTGATCTTCACTGTCCTATTAAAGGAATAGAAGAATCCAGGATATCTATAAACAGAAAGACAGTGAGGAAACACTTAGCTAACCTAAATGAATTCAAGTCTCCAGGTCCAGATGAATTACACCCCAGGGTACTGAAGGAGATAGCAGAAGAAATTCTTGAACCACTGTCCATAATCTTTGAAAATTCTTGGAGAACAGGAGAAGTCCCAGAAGACTGGAGAAGAGCAAATGTTGTTCCTATCTTCAAAAAGGGGAAGAAGGTGGACCCAGGGAACTACAGGCCGGTGAGTCTGACTTCTATACCAGGAAAGATCTTTGAACAAATTATTAAAGAACATGTATGCAAGTACCTGGATAAAAATGAAGTGATTAAACAGAGTCAGCATGGGTTTGTAACTAATAAGTCATGTCAGACTAACTTAATTTCCTTCTATGACAGAATCACTGATTGGGTGGATCAGGGAAATGCTGTAGATATAGTATATCTTGACTTCAGCAAAGCATTTGACAAAGTATCTCACACAATCCTTATTGAAAAAATGACTAAGTATGGAATGGACAAGGCAACTGTTAGGTGGATTCATAACTGGCTTAGTGACCGGACCCAAAGAGTGGTTGTAAATGGCTGCACATCCAGTTGGAAGAATGTCTCAAGTGGGGTACCACAAGGCTCTGTTGAGGTGAGGGCAGATTTGAAACGAGTGTTGCCTGTTTGAATGCAGTGAAGTCGTCTTGCGAATTTGTTTTCTTCCAACGCCGCTCTGCAATCCTCTACACTTGCCGGAGCTTTTTAGTGGTGTTATTGTACCAGGTTTGTTTGTTGGTACGTCGCACTCTGCCATGAACAAGAGGGGCGACAATGTCAATAGCTGATGCGAGAGTGGCATTGCAGAAAGCAGTGGCACTGTCTGTGTCGTGGAGTGAGGATATGGATGCCAGTGGTGGAATAGAGTCAGAGAGTGTGTGGGTGTCTAGGTGTGCAAGGTTTCTGCGGGGGTGAGAATGTTGCTGAACATGGGTGACAGGAGAGGAGGACAGGGATGAGAAAGTGAGTAGATGGTGGTCGGATAGAGGAGAGGGGAGGTGGTGAAGTTAGATAGAGAGCAGAGGCAGGTGAAGACCAGCAAAAAAAAAGGCAGCACCGCTTACCTGCCCAGATCTTGGAACAAATGCACTACAGGATGCAGCCAGCCCATAAAGTGAGAAGTTTGCAACACAGGTGCAAATTACCAGATCAACAGCCACGCTCCACATACCAAATCAAGGAAGGGGTGACTGCTCAGTATACAATTGCACAATAAAGGCCCGCATAGGGTGTTGTTCACACAAGGATACTGCATAGTGTCTGGTTCACAGCCTATTAATCAAGCCCCTACTATTCGATTAGGCGGGCTGGCCAGCACACTCTCAATGCGTACCTGTGTGAACACCCCTACCACCTAAATCAGATCTCTGGTGTAAAACACAGCAATTCAGCAAATAAAAAGTTACATAGGAACAGAGCAAAAGTTCAAACACAAACTGAGCACAATTGCAGAGCCAGGCCCCAAAAGGGGACCAGGCAGAAGTCTACTGCTAAGCAGCAAACCAGCAAGAAAATCCAACCAGGGGAAAAAAAACTGCAAATCACTTATCTGAATGAGAGCAGGAATGCAAGCTGAGCTCCAAGCAAGACGTGGAAGAACAATTGATTACCGGCAAGGCTGAAGGGAGTTCAGGTCACTTATATCAGACCATTCAGAGCCAGCTAAAGGCCATTCAGCAATTAGTTCATTACCCTCAGCAACCACCGGAGGGAGCCCCAGCTCAGAAGTCGCCTCCAGAGTATTGACAACACTCGCCTACTGTATCCTCACCCATCCATTGTAGATTGTGAGCCCTCGTGGGCAGGGTCCTCTCTCATCCTGTACCAGTCGTGACTTGTATTGTTTAAGATTACTGTACTTGTATTTATTATGTATACCCCACCTCACATGTAAAACGCCATGGAATAAATGGCGCTATAATAATAAATAATAATAATAATAATAATATTAGAAAACTTCCCAGAACCAAAAGAAGTCATTGGACACAATATACTCTTAACTGGTTGATATTTTCATAGGTGTTAGAGGTGAGAGGATCGATCCGCATCCTGAAATTTATGGTTGCAGGCAAATTTGAACACTTTGAGAGTCTATTCACAATTTGGAAAAAAAGGATTTCGCACATTGAAGAAGCATCAGAGAGCAGACTAGCATCAGTTTTTGTGTCTGAGTGGACTTCTCCATAATGCCCAGCAGCTGTGGCATCACATCCCAGCTTATCAAGTGGATTTTCATACCTTGCAAAGTTGTGATCAATATATCAGCGATTTCATAGATCAGTGGTTCTCAGTGGAGTACAATCGGGCACAGGTCTAGTAATGTTTTCAACAGAGTAGGATTCCAACTCCAGATTCATCAGATAAATGGCTTAGATCTTGTGGTCTCTCTCTCTCTCCGTTTCCAGAACCGATAAAAAAGCATTTTTACTTACCAATACCTTGTCACAATGCAAATGTACTGCAAGTAGTTAGGTATAAATGTACCATAGATTTGTAATGGATTGCCAAAAATCTAGCACCCTTGATATTGTTCCACAAAATACAGCATTTCTTACTGAAAATTATTGCAATTGCACATGTTTTGTTACACACATGCAACAGAAATAGTCAAAAGCTTTTGACCTTCCAATCAGTAAACATAGGTGCTCAGAAGGAAAGTTAACACACAAATTCTAGAAAACACCTTCGGCACTCAAATTATGACACTACTGATATGATTAAGTGTAATTTAAGAGTTTTTAATTCACAGCCGACAACAGTGATATCATAGCTATAACAAATGAATATCCAGCCAATGGGATCATGCAGCAGCTTGGTATCCATTGACATAGCCCGAGAGCAATATATGGTTGGTCTCCTCAAGGAGATTTATGTCTATACTCACCCTCTCTTTCAGGAACACTCCATTCAATGGAGGAGATTCATCGATGACATCTTCATGATTTGGAGGGTGATGGTGATTCATTGATGCAGTTTTTTCAAGATATCAATTCCTCTATACCTAATCTTACCTTCTTCATTCATCTCAGTACTGAGAAAATCAACTTCCTTGACACCCTTTTATTTGTAAAGGAAAATGGGGTCCTTGACATAGACTTCTATACAAAAGCAACTGACAAGTCTTTTACACTTCTCGAGCTGTCACCCACAACACGTAAAGAGGGCTTTACCGAAAACACAGTTTCCAATGCATAATGAATGATGCTCAAAAGAAAACTAAACACCTGGAGGAAATGTTTAATAAGTTCATACAACACGGATACCCCCGGCAGACACTCAAAAACACTTAAAACTGATATAATAACTACATCCAGGAATCAGCATAGAATACCCTTGTCAATACTTATCACCCATACCTGCAGGTTATAAAGGGTTGCATCAATGAGCACTGGTCACTACTTGGGAAAGCATACCCCAATATTACAGAATTTAACAACTTCCCTCTTATATGCAACAAAAAAAAACACCTAACTTAAAAAACCTTTTAGTAAGGGCGGACATGGGTTCTAGGAAAACCACTGATCCTCAGAGATTCCGTTCTGCACAAAAAAGGGGTATATTTCCATTCTTACACTGCCTCCAGTGTTCAAATATTGCAAAAGGCGACTCTTTTACACATCCGAGAACAGGCAAACGATTCCCAGTTAAGGGGTTCTTCACACGTGATTTACCTCCTCAAATGTTTGTGCGGTGTCGGAAATGTTGGTGAGACCTCTCAACATATCCGAGAACTCATCTCCCAACACAAATCAACTATTCAATGCAAAAAAGTAATACTACCTATTCCAGCACACTTCATCTCAGCAAGACACACAGTGGCCCAACTTACAGTGGGTACGGAAAGTATTCAGACCCCTTTAAGTTTTTCACTCTTTGTTTCATTGCAGCCATTTGGTAAATTCAAAAAAGTTCATTTTTTTCTCATTAATGTACACTCTGCACCCCATTTTGATGGAAAAAAAACTGAAATGTAGAAATTTTTGCAAATTTATTAAAAAAGAAAAACTGAAATATTACAAAGTCATAAGTATTCAGACCCTTTGCTCAGACACTCATATTTAAGTCACATGTAGTCCATTTCCTTGTGATCATCCTTGAGATGGTTCTACTCCTTCATTGGAGTCCAGCTGTGTTTAATTAAAGTGATAGGACTTGATTTGGAAAGGCACACTCCTATCTACAGTATATAAGACCTCACAGCTCACAGTGCATGTCAGACCAAATGAGAATCATGAGGTCAAAGGAGCTCAGAAACAGAATTGTGGCAAGGCACAGACATACGAAAGAAAGTCCGCATAGAGTTTGCTAAAAAACACATGAAGGACTCCCAGGCTATGAGAAATAAGATTCCCTGGTCTGATGAGACGAAGATAGACCTTTTTGGTGATAATTCTAAGCGGTATGTGTGGAGAAAACCAGACACTGCTCATCACCTGCCCAATACAATCCCAACAGTGAAACATGGTGGCAGCATCATGCTATGGGGGTGTTTTTCAGCTGCAGGGACAGGACGACTGGTTGCCATTAAAGGAAACATGAATGCTGCGAAGTACAGAGATATCCTGGATGAAAACCTCTTCCAGACTGGTCTGGACCTCAGACTTGGCAGAAGGTTCACCTTCCAACAAGACAATGACCCTAAGCACACGGATAAAATAACAAAGGAGTGGCTTCGGAACAAATCTGTGTCCATTCTTGACTGGCCCAGCTAGAGTCCTGACCTAAACACAACTGAGCATCTCTGGAGAGACCTGAAAATGGCTGCCCACCACTGTTCACCATCCAACCTGATGGAACTGGAGAGGATCTGCAAGGAGGAATGGCAGAGGATCCCCAAATCCAGGTGTGAAAAAATTGTTGCATCATTCCCATGAAGACTCATGGCTGTACTGGCTCAAAAGGGTGTTTCTACTCAATACTGAGTAAAAGTCCTAAATACTTATGACCATGTGATATTTCAGTTTTTCTTTTTAAACCCCTTTCTGCCATCTGACGTACTATTCTGTCCATGTGAACTGGGACTTAATTCCCAAGGACAGAATAGAACGTCATGCCCTTTAATGCTACATCGCGACTTAAGTCGCGGGGATTGCATTAAAATTCCGATGCCATCTTACCTGTAGGAAGATGGTGTCGGCATCCCGGGCTGTGTCCTCCCCCATCCGGCATCCCGAGCTCTGTGATTTGCTGTTCAATCCTGAACAGCCAATCACATGCTTTCTCATTGTTTCAGCCAATCAGATTGGCTGAAACAGTGAGATCCCAGGCTTGGATCGAGTACCGATGTACTCGATCCTAGGCCAGCGCCCGACAGCGCCAGGCATCATCCAAAACCCCCCAGACTGGCGCGATCGACAATCACATCGATCGCACCAATCGCAGGGCACAGCCGCGGTATTACCGCACTGCGCACTGCCGGTACCTGCTGGATTCGTGCTGTAATAGCACCGATCCTGCAGAAAGATCTACAGGACAGGCCTAGCAGGGCCTGCAGGAGCTGAATGGCACGATCGATGTCATCGTCGATCGTGCCAATCACAGGACACAGCCGCGGTGTGATCACGCTGTGCCCTGCTGGTGACCTGCCGGTGACCTGCCCTATGATCGGAGCTGTGAGCTCCAATCCTGGGCCGGTGCCTGGAAACATCAGCGTCACCAGGGCCAGCTCTGATTGGTAGGATCAATGTTATGATCGATCCCACCAATAACAGGTCACAGCAGCAGTATGACCGCTCTGTGACCTGTCTGTCACCTGGCTCTGACCTGTTGTATGACTGCTCTGCAGGGGTCCTCACACTTGCTGAGGATTCCTGCAGAGCGGTCACACTGCCAGATCTCCTCCTGTGCTGGGCCTTGTGGAGCTGAAGAAAGAAGATAGAAGAAAGAAAAAAGAAGAGAGACTACAACCGTAAGTGTTGATCCCTGATCACTGCCCGATCTCTCGTCATCCCCCTCATCCCCCTTTCCCCTCTTTTTACCCCCTTACAATCCCCCTTTGCGTCGCCTCCGTGTGCACTTTTAGCAGCCTTCGAGCGTTGATTGGTGATGCAGTTCACCAATGAACACTCATGCTCTCAGCCCACTTTGTGCCACCTCCGTGCGCACACCCTGCAGCCGCAGAACTTTGATAAGTCACGCAGTTCACTTATCAGAGCTCGTGCCTGACTGTTTTCCTTTTTTTATCTTTTTTTACCCCCTTTGTGCCACCTGACTACAACCATAAGTGTTGATCCCTGATCCCTGCCTGATCCCTCTTCATCCACCCCAATCACCCCCTTCCCCCCTCTTTTTACCCCCCTCCACCTCCTTTGCGCCGCCTCCGTGTGCACATTTAGCAGACGCCGAATTTTGATAAGTGACGCAGTTCACTTATCAGATCTCGTGCCGGCTGTTTTCCATTTTTGTTTTTCGCTCCTCCCCCCTTGCGCCACCCCTTTGTGCCACATCAAGCAGCCGCCAAACTTTGATAAGTGACGCAGTTCACTTATCAGAGCTCGCACCTCCCGTTTTCCTTTTTTTTATCTTTTTTTACCCCCTTTGTGCCACCTGACTACAACCATAAGTGTTGATCCCTGATCCCTGCCTGATCCCTCTTCATCCACCCCAATCACCCCCTTCCCCCTCTTTTTACCCCCTCCACCTCCTTTGTGCCGCCTCCGTGTGCACATTTAGCTGCCGCCGAATTTTGATAAGTGACGCAGTTCACTTATCAGATCTCGTGCCGGCTGTTTTCCATTTTTGTTTTTCACTCCCCCCCTTGCGCCACCCCTTTGCGCCACATCAAGCAGCCGCCGAACTTTGATAAGTGACGCAGTTCACTTATCAGAGCTGGTGCCTGCCTTTTTTTTTTCACCCAACTTTCCGCCACTCCCGTGGGCACATCCAGCAGCCGCCAAACTTTGATTAGTGATGCAGGTCACTTACCAGAGCTCGAGCCTGCCGGTTTTTGTTTTTCACCCCCCTTTCCGCCACTCCCGTGCACACATCCAGCAGCCGCTGAACTTTGATAAGTGACGCAGTTCACTTATCAGAGCTAGGGCCTGCTGCTTTACACTTTTCTTTTCATAGGCATTTTTTTCTCCCTATTTGTTTTTTTCTTTTAGATTTTTCTTTTCAGAATAGTTTGCACAAATCACTATTCCCCTCACACACATACACACAGTTATCAATAAAGTACACCCAAGCACCATACTCAAAAAATGTCCCACCCATCCCATTCGTCTCAACACACAGTGCTATTCATTGGACGAGGCATATGCTTTTCCTTGCCTCTGACACTGATAGTGAGGGACAGAATCCCACATTTCTTTATTTTTCTGATTCTTCATCCTCATCCTCTTCCTCTTCCCCCTCCTCATCTTCCTCCTTGGGTCCTGCGGAACCGCCATACAGACATCCCAGGACAGAAGATGAGGCAGCGCCCACCATTCCCGAAGATGAAGATGAAGGTGAATCAGTGCATCCCACTGCGGACCCCATGTGGACCTCGCCCCCCGAAAATTACGAGCCACTGATTCCTGATTTTATGGCAGAATCAGGAATCAAATTTGACACCACCGGCCTCACAGAAATAGACTTTTTCAAAGTCTTTTTCTCTGAGGATTTTATTAACCTCATAGTGGAGCAAACTAATTTGTACGCTCGTCAATTTTTGGAGCAAAACTCCCATTCATCATATTCTAACTGGTCTCCTTTTGTTGAAATGATGCAGTTTTGGGGCATGGTCCTTCACATGGGGATCCTGAAGAAGCCAGAACTTCGGCAATATTGGAGTGTTGATATTTTATATAACGCTCCAGTGTTCCGAATGGTCAAGGCCCGGACACGTTTTGAGACCATCCACAAATTTCTGCATTTTAACGATAATGCACAGTGTCCCCACGAGATGTGCTAAAAGACAACACAGACATAAGTAGATGAATAATAGGGAACTAAATTGATCCTGCAGTTCCCTATGACAACCCTTCCTAATCTCAGAGGTTGGCATTGGCACCCTAATTTAAAGTACGATAGTGGCGAAAGAGGGGAACACACGATGTCAACAAATGAGATCAGTTTTCAGAGCTAAATGTCTTCCAATGTCTCTCTGTCACATCTATAGATAGCCAGTGGTGGTTCACAGTTACTGTAAGATAATTTATTGACAGCACCAAACACTAGGGCTTGTAACCCTTCAGATTCCTATAACTTCCTAAGATCAAAGATAAGCAATGGGTGGGTGTAAGTGGATAATACAACTGAAAAAAATAAAATATCAAGACAAAGTAGAGCACGGGAACTGACCTTCTCCTGTTGTCCCCTAGTATAACCCCTCCTGGCAGCGGAGGTTGGCACCACCCTAAATTGTCGTCTTGCCCTAAAAGTTCCACAAATTCCTATCACAGATACAAATATGAAAGGATAACGTAAAGTTAGTATATTAATACCAGGGTACAGGGACAATAAAACATCCATCATATAAGAATAATAAAAGATTGTAGTGTTGGTATGCAACAACATAAAGGGGTTATAGACAAACTGCTAGCTAGTACTAGCAATATGATAGATACCAAAGCACACTGATAAATGTTATATAACACAGATATGTCTTGTGAAAAAGGATTGCCAATTAACACCTATAAAAAGCTATGCATTATATAACTAGTGAGTCAAGTATTGTCCTATACCAAGTAATAATTAGATCCAAAAAAACAACATAATGTTGTGATAATATACATGTATTACTATGCTATAAATGACGAAACGTATACAGATTTTTTTACTGTAATTATCAGCATTTTACAGTTTTCAGTGAATGTCATTAATGTTTACATATCAGAATTTCAGACTGTATACATAAATTACTTATAATAATAATGATTTATTATGATTTTACAATGTGTCCATAAAACATATTGTCTGCCCATGATTTTTTGATCAGCTGCCCAGAAAAAATAAAAACTCAACTTGAAACCCTGAGAGCTGTGAAGAGGCGGTCGGGAGCAGTGCCAGACTAAAGTGGTCTCCAGCTATGGTCCACGGCCAGATCTCAAAAGTATATTTTCTCTTAAAACACCGGAGTGTTTCAGAGAAAAATTTACCTGGCTGCAATTGTACAGCCAGGATCTGATTCATTCTGCCTGTGATTTCGACAGCATGACTCAGATGATAGGTTCTCAATAAGATCTCAGGGCTCTAAAGAACAGTGAAGGCATTTTCCACCATTACACCATTCTCAATATAGTCTAGACTCTAGACACTGTTACAAAAAAAAATGTCACTAGGTTGGCAGATTTTGAACTATTGTACCAGGCTTGTGTAACACAGAGGCAATGGTTCATGAGTCACAAGAGTCAGAAAGCTTTATTTTCCAATTTTTAGTACAGTTTTACACCGAAACTGGTTCACTGAAAACTTGCTCACTTGCAGATGTCCCTAATAAAGTGATCATTTAGTGTACAGGATGGTTAACCTTCTATCTTCCAACAAGCGTACTATACAGGCACTGTTTCCACATACAGTTAAGAGAAATTTTATCTATTTGCCATTACTTTTGTCTTTGGGGACTTATTTTAAATATTCATTTTATTTGACCTTCAACAAGAAGAATTTGGTTACATGGTGCAGAAATTTATAGGTTTAACATCTGCTTCAGAAAAAGTCATCTAAATTCTATATGGCTCTTTGGGGATTTTCAAGCTTTAAAAAAAATAATGACAAGACATTGATGCAGCTGCTGATCATGTAATTGCCCTTTTCAGTGTTCTGATAAGACAAATTGTTGCAATTAATGCATATTACATAAAAACAAGCATTTGATTAAATATTGTAAACCAATCAGAATAAATAAAAATGAGCGGCTTTATTTCCATGTGCATCTTCATCTTGCTTCCCTAATGTCTGCATTAATGAAGAAAATTTTGCCTGAATCATTTTGAGAAGAAAACCTAATCAAGCACTATTAATAAACTCAACCAATTTGAAAGTCGATGACTTCATCCAATGAAAGAGCAAAATAGCATCTGTTCATCATTGAAGTTATTATAGAAAAAGACAAGAAATCATAGGATTAGGAAAAATATGATATACTGAAATGGCTTCAATTAATCAATCCATGCATTGTTTTGCAATCATTGCCTTCATTTATGGTCAGAGGCACAAGGCGACCATCAGATACTTGCTTGTTTTTAGCTATTCTAATGCTGCATGGCTAAATTCCAGACTCTTTCATAGAACACAGGAACAATAAAGTAAGAAGAGAACAACTAACATTCAGCTCACGACAGGTCAATCTATGAGTTTTTTTGCAAACATAGAGAATACAAGTCAAGATAACGGCGGAGAAGACCCTGGTTGACGTTGACCTAGCTATGGTTACACAAGATCGATCTTCCTGCAGATCGTTCATCTATCAAGTCGCCATGGCTCAAGATCGAGGAGAAGGCCGTAAAAAAAAAACAATAAATGGAAGGAACACTTCATCTGGTAACTATAAAACTATCTACTGTATGGTGTTATCAGAGATCTTTATACATGTACAGAATAAACCTTAAATGATCCTCTTCATTCATACTACAGTACTTGTATACTAGCATTAGGTCGCAGCTCAATTCTTCCAGACAGCTTGGATCTTGCCACCAATTTTGGAGTATAATTCAGTTGTATTGTTAACTAATCGCTATTGATTTATAGTAGTAACACTAAATATTTTTAACAAAGCAGCAAAACTAAGTTTACATATTGGCACTCAGTACACAAAAACATAATAAAGATAATGAGATAGTGGTTTAATTAATCATCATACCTGGAGTACTGAGAGTAACCCTTTTGACTTGTAATGTTCATATAACTCATTAAGTTCCATACTATCAGGAATGACCCCAGGTGTATGTGGCCTCCTTGGCAACTAAGTCGCACAAGTCCCTACCTCAACCTCTACTAGCATGTGTTTATCCAGATCAAAATAGCCCCCCTAAGCCTGTTGGTGCTTGGCATCCACTCTTGGGCGATTAATGATGGCATCAGCTATGCACTTGATAACAACTACTATGGTACTAAACCAATGCTTAATTATAGGATATAATATATGTAAATACATTTATACCCAAAAATAAAAAAAATTCTAAAATTGATACCTTTATTGGCCAACCATAAAAATAACATTTGCAAGCTTTCAAATGACAGAGGCTCCTTCGTCAGGCAAGTTTACAAAAATGTGCCTGATGAAGCAGCCTCTGTGCTCTGAAAGCTTACAAATGTAATTTTTATGGTTGGCTAATAAAGGTATCACTCTTGAAAAACTTTTTTTCTTTTTGGATATAGTACTGTTATCAAAGTGCAGAAAAATCTAACAAAATATTGTACATCAGGATGTAATATAAAAGCAACTAAAGCATGAATACTGTTTCTGTGTTTTAGAATTTTATAAACTCGACTATAAAAACAGACCACAATGTGACTGCATTCATCTATATTTTTATGTTCCTAACCCCTCTGATATCTAAATGTATGCATCCATGTATTTTATACTATCATATTAGCTCAGCGTTTGCTACCCTGTATTAATAAACAAAGTATGTTGATTCTAAAAAAAAACAGTCCGGAAAATTCTTTCAATATTGTGGCACAGTTTTTATGGTTTGTGCAACGCTTGTGATAATTTTGACTTAATTTTGTCATTTAATTATAAATCATCCTATTCTACTATATATTGTTTTGGACAAGCATCTTAATTTATTTGACATGCTTTGTATATTCTAAGCATTCGGATTGTAGAATTAGAGAACTAGAAACTGCTAAGGGTTACTAAATATGTCAGCCTTGTCATAAATGATCATAAAATACATTTGAAGAAGTCAACATAGTAATATAGGCTTTGTCAGAAAAAAATACACATATATTTTACGCAACTTTTTTTTTCTTTGTGGTAGGATCTCAAGGCCTGGTATCTGGGACATCTGCCGGAAACAGGTCCTTCTTTGTGGGAGTCAACTCTCATCTCAGCTGTCCGCACTCTACTGGTTATTGAAGCCACAACCAAGGATGGCTCTTCAGGTCTGGTTAAAAAAGCATTGCATGTTTGAGCTGATATCATCCTTATGTTTCCATATTAGGTGGATATTGTACAAATTAGAGAACCTGAGGCTAGACCTCCTATTTCTGTAAGAACACATAAGTGGGGGCCAGTTAGCATTTCTTCTTGTGGTACGCAAGTGTTGGGACCTCAACACCTGTTACTCCTAAATATAGGATATTTGAAATTGGAGGACTTTAATATAAATGACATATATGAAACGGCCCAACTGTCACTTGTCAACTCTTGTTCCGCACTCTGGGATAAAAATAAAGAAACACACACTGTGGCTGTTAGCTTCTTTTCATTTAATAAATGGAGTATAAAGTACAATAAAATAAACCGCGGTAACTCTTTCTTCATAAAGTTATCTGTATCTATATTTTTTTTTCTGTAAATTATCTCTAAAATAATTATAATCACATAATGCCAACATATTCTGCAGTATTCTACAATATATGTTACATGCACAGATGACATTAGAAATTACAAACTAAACTCTTCAAACGAGAGCTCATAAGAGCTTACAATCTACATTAAAGCATGAGTAACAAAGGTAATAGTGCTAGTTTTCTACAATGGTCCAGCCATTTTATGTCTTTTTTTAAAAAGGGAAGTATACATAAACTGCATAAAATAGTCACTATCCAGTAATTATGTATACCCAGGTACGAAGTGCATTAGGGTGCAAGGAGTTTGGGCACTATTGTTGCTCGAAGTGATCAGTTTCCAATGACACTGGAATAGCAGGGATGATATATTAGTATATATCATTTACTTATTTTTGCTGTATTCTGACTGTGTGCAGCTTTTTAATTAACTCAGAAAAGCCTTTTTAATAACTAGAGAAGTTTCAAGTGCACTTGGTATTTCTCTAGGTGTTGACTGTTTTCAAAGAACTCTTAAATAGAGGCATCAGAAATATTTTATTTTTATTCACCTCATATTCATTCCATATTCACTTGATTATTTCAAGATGCTTTGAACAGTATGAAAAGCTGCTATCGGGATCAAATACGTTAAATGTAAGAGGATATCTGAATCTTTACACACGTTTAAACAGAATGCTTGACGGTCAAACATAATGACCTATACACATTTTTTACTTTGTAGATAAGTATTGCAGTCGAAATAGAAATAAATGATCTTTCTAGTTATTTGTAGTAAGAGAATAGCACAAATAACATGATTTATTAATATACAAACTATCACTTATGAATATACTAAGTCATCCTAGGGGGCAGGTATTGTTCAATAGAGTGTTCATATCCTCACAATCGGCAAGATAAAATTTGGTGAACTAAATGAAGAACTTAGAATACAGTGATTGTGACAGGTAGTAACTCTCCAACTGCAGGATCATATGGAGTGGCTGACACTTGGCTAAGGTGTAACTGCTCCTGATTATTACTGACTGTTTGCTTTCTTTAGGCGCTTCACAATGAGCAAGAAATTTGCAATTAATTTATAATAATACAGCAATACATCTGCAATGTTTTAGGAAGCGGCTATGACACAGCCACACCTTGGTTGCATTCTGACTGCTCCGTCAGGGCAAGGAAGAATTGACCACTCTACTGCTGCGGCAGAGTATGGAAAGCAAAATAGAACAAATGCACCAATAACACAGACAAACTAACTTACTTTACCCTTCCTAAAATTATATTGTGAGGCTAGAGGAGATGTAATCTCTTGGTGAGCAACAGGCAACCGAGCGTTAGCATCCTTATCCATTCTTTCAGACCATTCACACTCATCAACATTGAAATTACAGTAAAAAGAAAAAGTCACAGAATTATGGAAATCATAGTATTGATAGACATGTAATGAAATGCAAATGATGAAAATGTAAACAAATTTTTCAAAACAGCTTGACTTTTTTCAGTATAGACTATGGCCACCATTCAAATAATACATGCACTTTACATATTGGCATGCAATCAATGAGGTTATTATTGGTTATCTAAGGAAAGTTTTGCCCCACTGAATGCACTTAGGCCCACAAATAATCAAGATCTGCTGCCTGCAGTTTCCTTTGCAATTGCCAACCAATGACATCCCAGATGTGCTCAATGGGAGACAAGTGCAGAGATGCTGCTGGCCATGGTAGCATGTTTAGGACACGCTTGCTGTTTAAAGTAGAACAAGCAACATGTGGCCTGGCGTTATGCTGAAAAATAGCTCCTGGGACGCTTTCATGTTCCCTCGTGAAAACCTCTTCATGATGTTGCCCTGGTGGTCTCCAGTCAATCAAATAAGAAACTCTTCCACAAATCTACCTGCATTCCAGTATAAGTTTAACCTTATCTTCAGAATCTGGATGTGTTTGAACTTGAAAGGAAACCCAATAGGACACCAGAGAATGCAAGAGAGAAATATGGAAACACTTGGAAATTCATGTAACTGGGTTGATTTATTTCAATACCCAAAATGGCCCTTTGAAATGAGTACACTTGCAAAGAGGAACCCAAGCTTGCACCTTGACATTAATACTTATCTGCATTTCTCTTAGCCTAAATCTGAATTAAGAAGTCCATGAAACACAGCCTGTATATGAACCATGATACATGTACTGGCCATAGGTCTCCTGATCCAAACATAACAGCCTCATATATTGCAAGCCAGTGTGTGTATAGCGGTCCGTAAGCGTACTGTGCTACGTGGACGTCTGAAAACAGCCTTAGTAGCTGCAAATTTCAAAAACTTATGAACTTTTATCCAGATGCCCTGAATATTTCGAAAGACACTGTTAATAACAGGCACTGGAGCTAGGTCAGGAATAGATAGTTAAATATTTTAGTTTCTTCCAAAGACAGAGAAATTAAATCATAGTTACTGTGGGTAGATTGTGTCCTCAGTAACAATGGAATCTGTTGTGAATGGGTTTGAGATGAGTTCTGAGCAGAGGCTCCCTCTGGTGGTTACAAGCAGTGCTAGTCTGTCCAGTGAAGATTGTGAGGACTGGGAATCAGGTGTTACTGACTGGTCTTATATAAGGGAGTCACCTTCCCATCAGGGTTGCCGGTGATCAATTGTTCTGGTCTGAATCCTTTATTCCAGTTTCCCTTGTAGCCTGCTGTGTCGTTTCTGCATCTCCTGCTAACAGATAAGACTTTTTCTTCTTTTGTGTTTGTGCTATATTTTTGCATTTTGTCCTGCACTTCTGTGGGGGCCTTCAGGGTCCCCTCCGGGGGCTTCTGCCCTCTCTGTTTTGTTCAGCCACTGTTGTTTGTACTTTTGCTTTTTCCAGTTTTTTCAGTGGCTGCTGTTTTGATTTTGTTACACCAGAGAACTAATTTAGGTGGAAGAGGTCGTGTGATCTCAGGTGTTTTTGAAATTAGTAGAGTTGGTGCCTTTCAGGTTTTCTGGGATGCAGTAAGTACCCTTCCTATCCTTTTCTATTTAGTTAGTTTGGGCCCCAGCGTTTGCTCATACTATTTTCTTTCTGTGTCAGTATTTCATCTTGTCTAACCGCCATTACATGTTTGGGGGCTTTCTATTATCTTTGGGGTTCTGCTCCGGGGCAGATAGCTTTCCTATTTCTATCTTTAGGTGTAGTTAGTTTCTCAGGCTGTGACGAGGCGTCTAGGACCAACGTAGGAACGCTCCACGGCTGCCTCTAGTTGTGGTGGTTAGTCAGGGTACTGCAATCTCATAGATTCCAACTGCTCTGGTGTATTGCCTTTTTTACCTGCACTCCTCAGCTACCAAATCATAACAGTATCACCGGCCATAACTGAAAATTGTGTGGTACTCACAGAAGGGAAAAATATTGTGAAAGAAAAAAAAAATAGGTTGTCAGAGTTGTCAGAGATATTTTTCTGTTTGTTGCATTTTTTTTTCTTTTTTTCCCTCTGTATCTCTGGGTGCTAGGGAGGATCTTTTCTCTCAATGGAGTTTGCACAGTTGTCTGGCCGTGTGGATCAGCTTGCCACTGAGGTTCAGAGTATTGCTACCTATCTTGCTAGGTTGCCTGTTGTGGAACCTAGGATTCCCATGCCAGATTTGTTTTTAGGGGATCGAGCTAAGTTTCAGAATTTCAAAAATAATTGTAAATTGTTTTTTGCCTTGAAGTCTAGGTCCTCAGGGAACGCAGCGCAGCAGGTTCAAATTGTCATCTCTCTCCTGCGCGGCGATCCTCAGGATTGGGCTTTTTCCCTGACACCTGGGGATCCTGTTTTGAGTGATGTTGATGCATTTTTTCAGGCTTTGGGGTTATTGTACGATGAGCCTAATGTCACTGATCAAGCTGAAAAAGCCTTGTTGGCATTAAATCAGGGGCTTGATGACGCTGAGTTATACTGTCAGAGATTCCGTAGGTGGGCAGTCCTGACCAAATGGAATGACGACGCTTTGGCAGCCCTTTTCCGGAAGGGTCTGTCAGATAATGTAAAGGATGTTATGGTGGGATTCCCTGTCCCCTCTGGTCTCAATGATTCTATGTCATTAGCTATTCAAATTGACAGACGTTTGCGTGAGCGGAGAAGTATGCGTGGAATGGTGTTGCCTTGTGAACCAGCTTCTGAACCCATGCAGTGTGATAGAGTGGTGTCTGGGGCACAGCGTCATGAGCTTCGAAAGCGCAATGGGTTATGTTTCTACTGTGGTGATGCCTCTCATGCTATTTCAGTCTGCCCTAAGCGGGGAAGACGTTTTGCACGCTCAGTTGTCTTGGGTAGTGTTCAGACTAAGTTTTTATTAACTGTCACTCTGATATGCTCTCTGTCCTCATTTTCTGCTCAGGCTTTCGTTGATTCTGGAGCAGCTATTAACCTGATGGATTATGATTTTGCTAAACGTTGTGGGTTTCCCTTGATACCCCTACAGAAGTCTATTCCCCTACTGGGGATCGATTCTACCCCTTTGGCTGAGAATAAACCCCAGTTTTCTACTCAGGTGATAATGAGGGTTGAACCTGATCACCAGGAGTGCTGCAAATTTTTGGTTCTGTATAATCTGCATGACATTATCGTGCTGGGTTTCCCTTGGTTACAGTCTCATAATCCTGTTTTGGATTGGAAATCTGTGTCTGTAACCAGTTGGGGCTGCCAATGTGTTAATACCAACACTCCTGTTTTTTCTGCCTCCCCCCAGGCTCAGGATGTTCCTGACTTTTTGATTGATTTTTCTGATGTGTTTAGCGAAAGTAAATCTGCATCCTGCCTCCCCATAGGAGCTATGACTGCGCTATTGAATTAGTGCCGGGTAGTAAATTCCCTAAGGGTCGCTTTTTAACTTGTCTGTACCTGAACATGACGCTATGCGGTCTTATATCAAGGAATCATTGGAGAAGGGTCATATCAGACCATCCTCTTCACCCTTAGGTGCCAGTTTTTTCTTTGTGGCCAAAAAGGATGGTTCATTGAGGCCGTGTATTGATTATCGTCTCTTGAACAATATTACTGTGAAATATCAATACCCGTTACCCTTGATTTCTGACCTGTTTTCCAGGGTGAAAAACGCTACTTGGTTTACCAAGCTTGACCTCAGGGGGGCGTATAACCTTATTCGCATTAAGCACGGGGATGAATGGAAGACGGCATTCAATACCTCTGAAGGGCATTTTGAGTACCTGGTGATGCCCTTTGGGCTCACTAATGCTCCTTCCGTCTTCCAGTCCTTCATGAATGACATTTTCAGGGATTTTGTGGACAAATTTCTGATTGTTTATTTGGATGATATCTTGATTTTTTCTAATGACTGGGACTCTCATGTGAAACATGTTCGAACTGTATTCCAGATTTTGAGAGAGAATGCTCTGTATGTGAAGGGATCAAAGTGTCTTTTTGGCGTACAGAGGATCTCATTTCTGGGATTCATTTTGTCCCCATCTGTTATTGAAATGGACCCGGTCAAGGTTCAGGCCATCTGTGATTGGGTCCAACCTACTTCATTAAAGGCTCTTCAGAGATTTTTGGGTTTTGCCAATTTTTATCGTAAATTTATTGGTAATTTCTCGGTTATTGTTAAACCATTAACTGATTTGACCAGAAAGGGTTCTGATGTGGTGAATTGGCCTCCTGAGGCAGTCTCTGCATTTCAGGAACTTAAGCAGAGATTCACTTCTGCTCCTGTTCTACGGCAGCCTGATGTTTCTCTTCCATTTCAGGTGGATGTTGATGCCTCTGAAATTGGGGCAGGTGCCGTTTTGTCCCAAAAAGATCTAGAGACCTCTAAAAGTAACCCTTTTGCCTTTTTCTCTCGAAAATTTTCTCCTACTGAACGTAATTATGACGTGGGTAATCGGGAGTTATTGGCCATGAAGTGGGCTTTTGAAGAGTGGAGACATTGGCTGGAGGGAGCCAAACGTCAGGTGGTGGTCCTTACGGACCATAAGAATCTGGTCTATCTGGAATCTGCCAAGCGACTCAATCCTAGACAGGCCAGGTGGGCCTTGTTTTTCACACGTTTTAATTTTGTGGTTTCCTTTCTTCCTGGCACTAAGAATGTTAAGGCGGATGCCCTCTCGAGGAGCTTCCTTGCGGACTTTCCTGAGTTATCTGATCCTTCTGTTATTTTGAAAGAGGGTGTAGTTCTTTCCGCCATCTCGCCCAATTTGAGACTTGCTCTGGAGGGGTGTCAGGAGGATAGGCCCGAGCTCTGCCCGGTTGGAAAATTGTTTGTCCCGGATCAGTGGAAAAAGAGTGTGATGTCTGAGATTCATTGTTCCGCATTGGCTGGGCATCCCGGAATTTTTGGTACCAGAGACTTGGTTAGTCGGTCCTTTTGGTGGCCTACCTTATCTCGTGATGTCAGGGAATTTGTGCAGTCCTGCGGGACTTGCTCTCGCTCCAAGCCTTGCTCTCGCTCTAGTGGTTTGTTGATGCCATTACCTGTGCCCAAGAGACCATGGACCCATATCTCTATGGATTTCATTTCCGAACTTCTTGTTTCTCAGAGAATGACCACCATCTGGGTAATTTGTGATAGGTTTTCCAAAATGATACATCTTGTGCCATTACCTAAGTTGCCTTCCTCCTCTGAATTGGTGCCGTTGTTCCTTCAGCACGTGGTTCGTTTACACGGCATTCCTGAGAACATTGTGTCTGACAGAGGAGTCGAGTTTGTTTCCAGATTTTGGAGGACTTTTTGTTCTAAACTGGGTGTTCAATTGTCTTTCTCCTCGGCATTTCATCCTCAGACCAATGGTCAAACTGAGAGAACAAACCAGACATTGGAGACTTATCTAAGATGCTTTGTGTCTGCTGATCAGGATGACTGGGTCTCTTTTTTGCCTTTGGCTGAGTTTGCTCTTAATAATAGGGCTAGCTCTGCCACTTTGATGTCTCCGTTTTTCTGTAATTCTGGGTTTCACCCTCGATTTTCTTCAGGACAGACGGAGGCTTCTGTCTGTCCAGGTGTTGACTCTGTTGTGGAGCGTATGCAGCAGATTTGGGACCGGGTAGTGGAGAGGTTGTCCCTCTCTCAGGACAGGGCCCAGCGGTTTGCTAACCGGCATAGGACTGATGGTCCTCGGTTTAAAGTGGGGGACTTGGTCTGGTTGTCCTCAAAGAATATTCCTATGAGAGTAGCATCTCCTAAATTTAAGCCTAGGTTCATTGGACCTTATAAGATCATGGAGATTATTAATCCTGTTTCTTTTCGTTTGCTTCTTCCAGGGACATTTAAGATCCATAACGTGTTCCACAAGTCCTTGTTGAAGAGGTTTGTTGAGCCAGTGGTTCCTGCTGCTGTGCCTCCTGACCCTGTTTTAGTTGAGGGCAATCTGGAGTATGTGGTTGAGAAAATATTAGATTCTCGTTTTTCTAGACGGAAACTCCAGTATTTGGTTAAATGTTGAGGTTATGGTCAGGAAGACAATTCTTGGGTGTTTGCTTCGGACATCCATGCTAGGAGACTTATCCGTGCGTATCATAGAACTCATCCTGACCGACCTGGTTGCTCAAATGAGGGTTCGGTGACCCCTCCTCAAGGGGGGGGTACTGTTGTGAATGGGTTTGAGATGAGTTCTGAGCAGAGCTCCCTCTGGTGGTTACAAGCAGTGCTAGTCTGTCCAGTGAAGATTGTGAGGACTGGGAATCAGGTGTTACTGACTGGTCTTATATAAGGGAGTCACCTTCCCATCAGGGTTGCCGGTGATCAATTGTTCTGGTCTGAATCCTTTATTCCAGTTTCCCTTGTAGCCTGCTGTGTCGTTTCTGCATCTCCTGCTAACAGATAAGACTTTTTCTTCTTTTGTGTTTGTGCTATATTTTTGCATTTTGTCCTGCACTTCTGTGGGGGCCTTCAGGGTCCCCTCCGGGGGCTTCTGCCCTCTCTGTTTTGTTCAGCCACTGTTGTTTGTACTTTTGCTTTTTCCAGTTTTTTCAGTGGCTGCTGTTTTGATTTTGTTACACCAGAGAACTAATTTAGGTGGAAGAGGTCGTGTGATCTCAGGTGTTTTTGAAATTAGTAGAGTTGGTGCCTTTCGGATTTTCTGGGATGCAGTAAGTACCCTTCCTATCCTTTTCTATTTAGTTAGTTTGGGCCCCAGCGTTTGCTCATACTATTTTCTTTCTGTGTCAGTATTTCATCTTGTCTAACCGCCATTACATGTTTGGGGGCTTTCTATTATCTTTGGGGTTCTGCTCCGGGGCAGATAGCTTTCCTATTTCTATCTTTAGGTGTAGTTAGTTTCCAGGCTGTGACGAGGCGTCTAGGACCAACGTAGGAACGCTCCATGGCTGCCTCTAGTTGTGGTGGTTAGTCAGGGTACTGCAATCTCATAGATTCCAACTGCTCTGGTGTATTGCCTTTTTTACCTGCACTCCTCAGCTACCAAATCATAAAGGAATCCACTTACTCAGGTAAGTCACAGACATACCATCCTAGCAGCAAACTATGCAGCCGCTACAGGATCCATGAGCTGGGGTGGCCTGGTGCCGAGTGTCACCGTCTCCCGCCTGTTGTCACAATTTCATTGGTATCAGCAATCATGGGATGCAGACACCATTGAATGGAATGGTGCATGAGGTAGCTGTTAGATCCCTGCTGCACCACTCTGCCTATGTGTCTGAGAGTGACTCAACACAGCAGGAGCAATTGCGTCATTAGATTGAGCCTCCTTTGCGGGTGGAGCCTCAGTCCGCAGTGCACTGACTAGAACAGACATCGGGAGAACAGCAGAAGGTGGGTAGTTTTTAAAAAATATTTTTATTGTGAGTTCTTGTGAGGAACATGATGGCCTTGTGGGGGCATCATAATGAATTTGTGCTGAGGCTGTAGGGGACATCATATACAGGCCCTCATACTGTGTGGGTGCCCTCATACTGCATGTTGGGGCTGTAGGAGACATCATATTGCATGTAGGGGCCTTCATGCTGTGTGGAGGATGTGGAGGCCTTCTTATTTTGTTGTCCCTCATAATTTGTGGGGGACTGTGGGTGACCTTATACTGAGTGTGGGAGGTGGGACTTCATACCACCTGTGGTATCTATAAAGGACATCATATTGTGTGTGATGGGGCCCTCATTCTATTTGAAGGGCTATGGGGGCTCCCCTACTACACGTTGGGGCTGTGGGTGACATTATACCGTATGTGTGGGCTCTCACTCTGACTGTGGAATCTGAGAAGGAACATCATATTTTGTGTGGTGACCCTTGTACAGAGTAAGGGTGAGTTTCCACGATCAGTAAACGCTGCGTGTTTGGCGCTGTGCGCTGGCGCGGCGCCAAACACGCAGCGTCCAGATGTTACAGCATAGTGGAGGGGATTTCAAGAAATCCCGTCTCCACTATGCGTAACAACACGCAGGTGGCAGACCTGCGTAAACGGACATGCGGCGCGTCTTTTCAGACCGCAGCATGTCCTCGCGTGTTGCGGCGACGGTGCGTCGCCGCAACAGAATTTCACACAGGGCTATGTAACCCTGCGTTCTTTCCGGAGGTGTTCCGGAGGTGTCCTGAACACCTCCGGAAATAGCGCGCGTCAGAAAGGGGGCGGGGCTTAGACGGAGCGGAATTTCCGCTCCGTCCAAAGCGCTGTGGTTCCGGACCGTGGAACCACAGCCTAAGGGAAACATAATACTGTGTGTGATGCTGTGGGGCTCTCACACTGCCTATGGAGACCACCATCATACTGTGTATAGGAAGCTATGAGACTGTCATGCTATATATATGGAAGCTTTGGAGGACTTTAGAGGCATCATGCTCCTGTAGGTGTCATATTGTGGGGGCATCATAATTTGTGAGTGGCACTGTGGAGGCATTATACTTTGAGGCACTGTTGCTTAAATCAAACTGTGCATGTGGGGTGAAATTGTTATGGGAATTCATTGTGAGTGTATCATGCAGAATGATACACTATAAAGGATCATGCAAGAGTATAGTAGTGGGTGAGAGCACTAAAGGACTTCAGTATTAGCATAATTGCTGTGTAGCTTCAGGAATAATTATCCTTCTTGCTGATTTCAAAGGTTGTGAGATATGACTCCTAAAAAATATCTTTTTTTATTGGCTGGGTGGAGGGGGGCCCAATTTTGCTATGAAGGCCTGTGTTTTCTATGTATGCCACTGTGTTGAGAATGCAGGGCAAAAGTAAAAAATTAATGAATAGGAGCAGTAGGTGATTACATATTGGTCAACCTGGGCACTCTCGAGGGGAACATATGGCATTACTGTGTACCAGGTGTTCCTCTCCTGAAAAGGTTAGTTGGCGAGGAAGGTATCTTTCTAGATGATTTTTGTCATGATCCCAGTGCAGGTTTGGCCTGCACACCAGGGGTTAATGTCTTGATCCTAGTGCGGGCTCTGACCTGCACACCTGGGGTTTATTATTATGGCCTCTCTTTGGTTTGGGGAGAGTTTCTTATAGCCCTAGGAAGCTCCAATCCCCGTCAGTTATACTTTTGCCCTTGGCTGAGTGTGCTGACCCCTGATTGCCTGTGCCTTGTGCCTGTGTACTAGCTTGTTTGTATGGTTCTGACCCGGTTCTGTTTCCCGTTGTGATTTTGCCTCTTGATTCTGTACTGTGTATATGCTTCTCTGGTTTTCTGACTCCTGCCACGTCCCTGACTATTCTTGATTTGCCTGCTCCTTATGTACTGCGTTGTCTCTCACGTTTACTGACCTCGGCTTGTCTTGGATTCCGTCTCCCTCTGGTGCCCCGTCCTCTACCTGGTGTCCGGTGACCCCCTTTCCATTCTCCAGGGTCCCAGTAGCTCCCTGCACTCATCCCCAGCTACAGGACGCTAAGCTCCGCCCCCTGGGGTCACATGACCACAGGTCCTGGCAGTACACTCACCACTTGGTGTTCTGCTAACTCCAGCTCTGCTGTATTGCTATCGTCTTGCCCAGCACTCGGGCGCTGTGAGTACCGCTGTCACAGGCCGTCGGAGGCTCCAGGCTCCCACTGTCAGAGCTGCTGAAACCGCTGGTAAGTGCCCACCTAGCGGTTTCTCTTGATATTATAACTGACCTTGAACTTTTTTTTTTTTTTTTTCTCTGCAGCATGGACCCAATGCATGCTTTATCTGAGCAGGTGAAACACTTGACTCAGTTGCTGCAGAAGCTAAATTTGGAGCACCAAACTCTGGCCCAATCACAACGGAAGGTTGCGGATTCGGTTCAGGGGGCGCTATCCGCAGGATTTCAGCATGAGTGGGCTAGAGATGTCTTTTTAGTCTCACCTGAACCCCCGGTTAAGTTACCAGATACTTTTGCTGGTAACAAAAGTAATTTTAGAGTATTTAAGGAGGGCTGTAAACTTTTTTTCTCTTTGAGACCCCGCTCCTCTGGGGATGAGAAACAGAGGGTGGGGGTGGTATGTCCCTGCTTAGGGGGGCCCCGCAAGCCTGGGCATTTTCTCTTTCCTCTTCTGCCCCAGAAAGAATGAGTGTGCATGCGTTTTTTGAGGCCTTAGGGCATATTTACGATGAGCCGGATACAGTGCGTTTGGCTGAGGACAAAGTGGTGAGTGTACTGCCAGGACCTGCGGTCATGTGACCCCAGGGGGCGGAGCTTAGCGTCCTGTAGCTGGGGATGAGTGCAGGGAGCTACTGGGACCCTGGAGAATGGAAAGGGGGTCACCGGACACCAGGTAGAGGACGGGCACCAGAGGGAGACGGAATCCAAGACAAGCCGAGGTCAGTAAACGTGAGAGACAACGCAGTACATAAGGAGCAGGCAAATCAAGAATAGTCAGGGACGTGGCAGGAGTCAGAAAACCAGAGAAGCATATACACAGTACAGAATCAAGAGGCAAAATCACAACGAGAAACAGAACCGGGTCAGAACCATACAAACAAACTAGAACACAGGCACAAGGCACAGGCAATCAGGGGTCAACACACTCAGCCAAGGGCAAAAGTATAACTGACGGGGATTGGAGCTTCCTAGGGCTATAAGAAGCTCTCCCCGAACCAAAGAGAGGCCATAATAATAAACCCCAGGTGTGCAGGTCAGAGCCCGCACTAGGATCAAGACATTAACCCCTGGTGTGCAGGCCAAACCTGCACTGGGATCATGACAATTTTTCCCTACACCTCCAAGGTATCTCCAGGGCTGTAATTGAAGAGCCGAGTCAGCTGGCCATTGCAGGGAAAGGTTAAAGTTTCTTCATTTGTAAATGAGTGCATCTCAGGATTTAAAGATGGTGATGCCAAGGGTCTGTGTCAGACCTTAAGCATCTCCTACTTGGGAGCTGCCTCTCCCTCTGTCCCTTAGTTTTTATGCTTTGCCATGGCCTTGGGGTTAGTCATTCAGGTAACTGAATAGAGAGTAAGTTTTGGCTAAACTGCGGTTATTGATGTACAAGATAGATATATAAGATTCCTTAGTTTTTATATGTTTTATATGTTTTAATATTCTAAATGAAGACTGTGGCCAAATTTTATCCACTAAGTCAAATTGTGTATTTATTTGCTGTGTAGGAAAAGAGTAAGTTATATACTATGTAATTCCATATTTATTTGTTTTTTAGTCAATGCTGGTTCTTTTTAATAGAAAAA
Source organism: Oophaga sylvatica (assembly GCA_033576555.1). Classification (NCBI taxonomy): domain Eukaryota; kingdom Metazoa; phylum Chordata; class Amphibia; order Anura; family Dendrobatidae; genus Oophaga; species Oophaga sylvatica. The sequence continues at coordinate 712,224,038 of JARQOD010000001.1, forward strand.
AACATATACAAGCTGTTAGCTCACAGAATACTATTTGAGACGATGATATGTGCCAGAATTTTAAAGAATAGGAAGGCCATTGGTGAGGACAAAGTTAAAGTGAGAAAAAGTATGTCCATTAAGCCTGATGGGCAGATAGAAGTTATTCAAATTTTTATACTCCGTAAATAGTGTCACAGAATTAAGGTTGCCACCTTAAGATGACATCAGTCAGCCAAAAAAGACCTTCATTACAAGCAATTCATGATCATCAATATACAGTGGGGCAAAAGTATTTAGTCAGCCACCAATCATGCAAGTTCTCCCACTTAAAAAGATGAGAGAGGTCTGTAATTTACATTATAGGTAGACCACAACTATGAGAGTCAAAATGAGAATACAAATCCAGAAAATCACCTTGTCTTATTTGGCAAGATTTATTTTGAAAATTATGGTGGTAAATAAGTATTTGTGTAATGTATGTAGTACAGTTCATACAGCGTCTTGTGCTTGGGTGCGATGAAAACACAGGAGTCACAGGTTTGATATAGAAAAGTCCTGTATTACTTCATACAAGTTGGCAGAAATAGTCACACAGTTTGCAGACACAGAAACAGGAGACACAGCAGGCCAGAGTAATCCAAGCTCAGCAATCACTCTCCAATACAGATTCAGGATCTTCTTCTCTGTTACCGTAAGTCCATGCAAACGTGGGTCTTTCAAAGAGCAGGGTTCAGAGTCCACAAGTGCTTTCAGAGTTCCTTAGTAGGAATAGCTGGAGTACAAGGTCCAAGGCTTACAGGAGTCAAGTCACAGGTTCACTGCAGGCTAGATTCTGAAGCACTGATTGCTCAGCTGTGGCTGCTTAAGAAGCAAAGGAGAGAATCAGGGCGGGAACATGCAAGCTGGAAACTCCATTTTGACTGAGGGCAAGATAGCTGCAGCAAGACAGAAAGTAAAATGGCTGACGAACAAACTGAGTTTCAGGAATATATACATAGAACCTTACATTACTCCCCCCTTAAGGACAACCTCCGGATGACCTCAGACCAGGCTTGTGTGGGTACCTCTGATGAAACTGACGGAGCAAGCGAGGAGCATTAACGTTATTGACCGGTTCCCATGAGTTGTCCTCCACTGGGTAGCCCTGCCATTTAATCAGATATTGTAACTGATTTCTATACAACCTGGAATCTAAAATCCTTTCCACCACAAATTCTTCCTGACCATCGACTAGCACTGGGTCAGGGCAAGGAGAGGAACGTCCAGGAAACGTATTGGGTGTCGCAGCCTTTAGTAGGGATACATGAAAGACAGGGTGGATTCTCATAGTTCTGGGCAGTTGAAGACGACAAGCAACGGCACTTATAATTTTACTGATTCTATAGGGTCCAATGTACTTATGTCCCAACTTAGACGATGGAATCCTTAACTTAAGATTTCTGGTTGACAGCCAGACCAAATCTCCTACCTGGAAAGCTGGTGCAGGTTTACGAAATTTATCTGCTGCTTTCTTGTACCTTTCTTGAGCCGATTCCAGATTTTCCTTTAGAAGATCCATATTCTTCTGTAAAGACGTGATTCTTTCAGCCACTGCTGGTAAAGGCGTTTCTATGGGAAATCGTGGTAGAATGTTAGGATGATAACCTAGATTAGAGTAAAAAGGAGACTGTTTAGTGGAGGCACTCTGAGAGTTGTTATACGAGAACTCAGCTAATGGAAGTAGATCCACCCAATCATCCTGTAGGTGGCAGATAAAGCAGCGGAGATACTGCTCCAGGGTTTGATTGGTTCGTTCGGTCTGTCCATTAGTCTGGGGATGAAAAGCAGAAGAAAGGTTTACTTTAATGTCCAGTGCTGCACAGAAATTTTGCCAAAACCTAGAAGTGAATTGCACCCCTCGATCCGAAATAACCTCATCCGGTACTCCATGTAAGCGAAACACATCTTTAATCATCAAATCTGATGTCTGTTTTGCAGTGGGTAAGCCGACACAAGGGATAAAATGAGCTGCCTTTGTTAGACGGTCAACCACCACTAGAATGGTGTTCTTCCCCTGAGAGGTTGGTAACTCCACAATGAAGTCCATAGAAATGGATCCCCACGGGCGGGACGGGGTGGGAAGAGGCTGTAACAGACCAGTTGGTGAGGAGCGAGGTGTTTTGCATCTTGCACAGACCTCACATGAAGTGACATAATTCAAAACATCCTTCCTGCAAGTGGGCCACCAAAAGAAACGAGAAAGAAATTCCTGTGTCTTTAGAATTCCTCTATGCCCAGCTGTCTTGGAATCGTGAATGAGTTGCAATACTCTTAATCTGACTGTTTCAGGAATATACAGACGTTGTCCCTGAATCCACACACCATTCTTAAAGACAAGACTTACGTCCCTTGGGGGTTGTGCCAAAAAGGAATCCGCCTGGTATGCTTCCTTGATGTCCTTAAGTAGGTCTTGATTATGAATTACTCCTAGGAATCTAGAGTCAGGAAGAATAGTCTTAGGAGGAGTAATTGGACGTTGTCTCTGCTGAGTAAATCCTAGAGAGTGCATCAGCCTTTCCATTGCGCGATCTTGGTCTATAAGAGATGATAAAATTAAATTGGTTTAAGAAAATAGGTGCAGTGGTAAATTTATCTTTTAGACGGGAAAATGCTTCCTGGGCTTGGGGAGTCCAGGAAAACCTAGACTCTTTCCGGGTAAGTTGAGTGATAGGTGACACTACCTCAGAGAAATTTCTAATGAAACGTCTATAGAAGTTGGCAAACCCGATGAAGCGCTGTACCTCCTTCACATTTCTAGGACTTGGCCAATCCTTGATGGCTTGGGTTTTGCTTCCATCCATACTAATTCCTTGTGTAGACAGTACATACCCCAGAAATTGAATTTCGGTCCTATGGAATTCACACTTTTCAAGTTTGATGTAAAGATGATTTTGTCTTAGACGTTCCAAGACCATTCTCACATGTCCATGATGTTCCTCTGTGGAGTTAGAAAAAATTAGAATATCATCCAAATAAATTACCACGAATGTATTTAGGAGATCCTGAAGATGTCATTCACCAAGTGTTGGAAAGTGGCTGGGGCGGTACTCAGACCAAAAGGCATAACTAGATATTCAAAGTGTCCATAGCGTGACCTGAATGCAGTCTTCCATTCATCCCCAGGTCTAATACGGACTAAGTTATAGGCCCCACGAAGATCTAGTTTAGAAAAAATTTTGCCATGTCGCACTCTCTCCAATAACTCAGGGATTAAAGGCAATGGATAACGGTTTCTAATAGTAACCTAATAGTAACCTTATTGAGTTCCCTATAGTCTACGCATGGTCTCAGAGATCCATCTTTCTTCTTTACAAAGAAGATGGGTGCACCTGCAGGAGATGAAGAGGGGCGTATGAAGCCCTTGGCTAGATTTTCATCTATGTAATCCTTTAAAGCCTTTAGCTCGGGCCCCGCCAGGGGGTAGATCTTACCAAAAGGTATCTCTGCTCCAGGCAATAATTCAATTGGACAATCATATGGACGGTGAGGAGGAAGCTGGTCAGCGTTCTTCTTGTCACATAAATCCACATAGTCCTGGTATACAGCTGGTAGTTCAGGGACTGACATGATTCCTTTAGGAACAGAGCAAGCTGAAACTTTTGGACTCATCTGTTTCTCTGGAAAGTGTAATTCCTTGGTCTCCCAGTTAATGGTAGGATTCTGAGCCTGCAGCCATGGTAGCCCTAGAATAATGGGAAAGTGGGGAGAAGAGATAAGCATAAAGGACAGTTTCTCTTGATGATCTTTACCCATAAGAACCCTCAAAGGTCTGTTTCCTGATCCACTGGTCCAGAGGTCAGCAGGGAGCCATCCACAGTTTCCATCTGTACTGGAGTAGCCTTCTTCACTGAACGTATTCCCTGATTCAGAGCAAAGGAGACATCCATAAAATTTCCACTTGCCCCTGAGTCGATCATAGCAGAGCTAGACACCCAAGCTGAGTCAACCCAGAGTTTGATGGAAAGAAAGCAATGAGAATTGTTTTTCTTACAACTCAGCTGGGACACCGCTGAGGAAACTTGAAAAATGGCAGCGTTTACACAGTCAACGTCCTCAGAGGTAACGGAGTTTAAGTCCGAGAAATCAAGATCTGTTGCTGCAGATCTCTCTGGAGCCTGAGGCTCGGACCTGACAGATCCCCTCTCGCAACACTCACAATGAATGAGTGCTGCAGTAGTCTTACGAGAACGGCTGGGGCAGTTTATAATGAAGTGCCCTGACTTACCACAATAGAAACATAGATTCTCCTTAAAACGATGTTCCTTGCGTGCATCACTAACCCGTCGTTGTAAAGAGTCTACCTGCATGGGTTCAGGTTCAGGTTCCCTTGTGATCCTACTCAAAGGTTCCTTAGCTGGAGAGGAAGGTAGGAAAAGGTTAGTACGATTGCTTTCGAACCATCTCTCTTGCCTGCGTTCAGTCAGACGAGTATCAATACGGATGCAGTAGTTAATAAAGTCACCTAACGCAGTGGGAGGGTCGGCACGAGCAAGTTCATCCTTAATCAGTGGAGATAACCCCTTTCGAAAAATAGATTTTTTGGCGGAACTGTCCCAGGTGGTATCAAGGGCCCATCTCCTGAAATCCAAGGCATATTCAGCTACCGAGTGCTTACCTTGGCGGAAAGCTAACATGGCTGCTTCAGCTGTTGCACCTCGATTGGGGTCATCAAACACCTGCCCCATGGCTGAAATAAAATCATCAAGGTGATTCAAACAATCATCCTCAGTTTCAATCAGAGGGTTTGCCCACATTAAAGCCTTGTTGGTAAGCAACATAATTATAGTAAGCACCTTAGATCGTTCAGTGGGAAATTGTGAAGCATGTGCAGAAAAAAAAAGATTGCATTGATTAATAAATCCCCTGAATTTCTCACGTTCACCGCCAAAACGAAAAGGGGGCAACTTGGGAATCCCAGCACTCGGGGCTACGGCAGGAGCCTGGACTCGCCCCTCTAGAACCTCAATCCTGGCTCGCAAATCCTGGGTAGTCTGTCCAACCACTTGCAAATTGTGATTATTGAGGTCCTGTAGATTTGTAAAACGGGTCTTTATATTCTGCAAATCTGCAAGGATATTATCAGTCACTCCGCCAAGTTCCTTTATGCGGGCCTCCATTTTCCAGATCTTTTAAGACAGGATTACTGGAAGAAGAGGAGAGAAAAAAAACAATAGTGTTCACCTGTGGCAACACTGCAGAGAGAAAAAAAAATTAAGGGAACTGCTCACCTGGAATGGTTGTGAGAAGTCACAACCACTATCATCACAGAAAGTTTCAACCAGACATCTGATATCCAGAGTTACAGCAGACAAAAAAAGAGAAAAGAAAGGAAAAAAAAAAAAACAATAGTGTTTACCTGTGGTAACACTGCAAAAAGAAAAAACTTAAGGGAATTGCTCACCTGGAATGGTTGTGAGAAGTCACAACCACTGTCATCACAGAAAGTACAACCGGACGTCTGATATCCACAGTACAGCAGACACAGCCTTCCAGACCCAGCAGACACTAACGTTTTGGCTTCAGAATCTTGTAATGTATGTAGTACAGTTCATATAGCGTCTTGTGCTTGGGTGCGATGAAAACACAGGAGTCACAGGTTTGATATAGAAAAGTCCTGTATTACTTCATACAAGTTGGTAGAAATAGTCACACAGTTTGCAGACACAGAAACAGGAGACACAGCAGGCCAGAGTAATCCAAGCTCAGCAATCACTCTCCAATACAGATTCAGGATCTTCTTCTCTGTTACCGTAAGTCCATGCAAACGTGGGTCTTTCAAAGAGCAGGGTTCAGAGTCCACAAGTGCTTCAGAGTTCCTCAGTAGGAATAGCTGGAGTACAAGGTCCAAGGCTTACAGGAGTCAAGTCACAGGTTCACTGCAGGCTAGATTCTGAAGCACTGATTGCTCAGCTGTGGCTGCTTAAGAAGCAAAGGAGAGAATCAGGGCGGGAACATGCAAGCTGGAAACTCCATTTTGACTGAGGGCAAGATAGCTGCAGCAAGACAGAAAGTAAAATGGCTGACGAACAAACTGAGTTTCAGGAATATATACATAGAACCTTACAATTTGGTCATTAACACAAGATCATCTCAAAATTTTGCTTTGTATCCTTTGTTGGCAATGACAGAGGTCAAACGTTTTCTGTAAGTCTTCACAAGGTTGGCACACACTGTTGGTGGCATGTTGGCTGATTCTTTCACTCAGATCTCCCCTAGAGCAGTGATGTTTTGGGCCTGTCGCTGGGCAACAAGGACTTTCAAATCTCTCCAAAGGTTTTCTATGGGGTTGAGATCTGGAGACTGGCTAGGCCACTCCTGGACCTTTATATGCTTCTTACGATGCCACTCCTTCATTGCCCTGGTGGTGTGCTTGGTATCATTATCATGCTGAAAGACCCATCCACATTTCATCTTCAATGCTCTTGCTGATGGCAGGAGGTTTGCATTCAAAATCTCACGATACATGGCCCCATTCATTCTTTCATGTATAAGGAGCAGTCGTCCTGGTCCCTTTGCAGAGAAACAGCCCCAAAGCATGATTTTGCCCCCCCATGCTTCACAGTAGGTATGGTGCTGTTTGGATGCAATTCAGCATTCTGTCTCCTTCAAACACAATGAGTTTTGTTTCTACCAAACAGTTCTACTTTGGTTTCATCAGACCATATGACATTCTCCCAATACTCTTCTGGATAATCCAAATGCTCTCTAGCAAACGAAAGACGGGCCCAGACATGTATTGACTTAAGCAGGGGCACGTCTGGCACTGCAGGATCTGAGTCCCTGGTGGCGTAGTGTGTTACTGAAGGTAGCATTTGTTACAGTGGTCTCAGCTCTATCAGGTCATTCACTAGGTCCCCTGTGTGGTTCTGTGATTTTTGCTCACCGTTCTTGTGATCATTTTGACCCCACGAGGTGAGATCTTGCGTGGAGCCCCAGATCAAAGGAGATTATCAGTGGTCTTGTATGTCTACCATTTTCTTATTATTGCTCACACAGTTGATTTCATCACACCATCTGCTTGCCTATTGCAGATTCAGCCTTCCCAGCCTGGCGCAGGGCTACAATTTTGTTTCTGGTGTCCTTCGACAGCTCTTTGGTCTTCACCATAGTGGAGTTTGGAGTGTGACTGTTTCAGGTTGTGGATAGGTGTCTTTTATACTGATAACAAGTTCAAACAGGTGCCATTACTACAGTTAATCAGTGGAGGACAGAGGAGCCTCTTGAAGAAGAAGTTACAGGTCTGTGAGAGCCAGAAATTTTGCATGTTTTTAGGTGACCAAATACTTGTTTTCCACTATAATTTGCAAAATAAATCTTGACAAATCAGACAAGTTGATTTTCTGCACAATTGGTGGCTGACTAAATACTTTTTTCCCCACTCTGTATGGGGCACACATATACCTGGATGGGGCACATTATACCAGAGTGGGGAAAAAATATACCAGGATGGTGGACATGGATACCAGGATGGGGGACGAACAGTGGCATGTAAAAGTTTGAGCACCACTGATCAAAATAACTGTTATTGTGAATGGTTGAGCAAGTTGAAGATGAAATGATCTCTAAAAGGCCAAAAGTTAAAGATGACACATTTCCTTTGTATTTTAGGAAAAAAAAATATAGTCATTTTTTACATTTTAAAAATTACAAAAAGGATTATGGGCCAATGCAAAAGTTTGGGCTCCTTGCATGGCAATTACCTTGTTGCACCACTTTTTCCAAGTATCATAGCATGTAAATGCTTTTTGTAGCCAACCAAGAGTCTTTTAATTCATTTTTGAGGGATTTTTATCTATTCTTCCTTGGAAAATTCTTCAAGTTTTGTGAGATTCCTGGGAAGTCTTCCATGCACTGCTATATTGAGGTTTAGCCACAGGTTTTCAATGATGTTCAGAATAAGGGACTGTGAGGACCATTATAAAACCTTCGGCTTGCGCCTTTTCACATAGTCCATTGTGGATTTTTATGTGTGTTTAGGATCAGTATCCATTTCTAGAAGCCAGGGCGAGTTCCAGGTTTTCGTGGGCCCCGGGCGAAAGAGTCTCAGTGGGCCCCTTTAACACATACCACCATTCATGATGCACAAATACAGCAAAAAAATATAGTTATAGTACAATGCCAAAGATTTCACTTACTTCATATGTTACATGAGTGATATCTATTGTAAATTCTAAAATAGCTCAAAAGACAAACAGTATAGTCATCCATGCAGTATTATGGGCACCACATAGTGCTCCATACAGAATAATAAGCCCCATATATTGCTCCATACAGTATTATTGGCACCACATAGTGATCTATGCAGAATAATGAGCCCAATATATTGTTCCATACAGAATAATGGACCCCATATAATGCTCAATGCTGTATAATGAGCCACATATAATGCTCCATACAGTATAATGAGCCCATATAATGCTCCATACAGTATTATGGGCACCATATATTGCTACATACAGAATCATGGACCCCATATTTTGCTCCATACAGAATACAGAATAATGAGCCCTATATGTTGCTCCATGCAGAATAATGAGCCACATATATTGTTCCATACAGTATGTAATGGGCCCCTTATGTTGCTCCACACAGAATAATGGACCCCATATAATGCTCCATACTGTATAATGGGCCCCATATATTGCTCCATACAGTATATAATAGGCCCCATATATTGCTCCATAAAGAATAATGAGCCCCATGTATTGCTCAATACATAAAGGGGCCCATATAATGTTCCATACAGTATATGATGGACTCCATATAATGCTCCAGTATATGATGGGCCCATATAATGATCCATATATAATTGGCCCCATATATGATGCTCCAGTGTATAATGGGCCCCATATATGATGCTCCAGTGTGTAATGGGCCCCATATACGATGCTTCAGTGTATAATGGGCCTCATACCAGTGTATGATGGTCCTTATATATAATGCTTCAAACATAAAAAAATAATATGAAATACTCACCTCTCCTTGCTGCTCTGCTCCGGACTCCTCAGTGTCGCCATCTTCCAGCTCCCTGCACTGTGACTGTTCAGGCAGAGGGTGCACAGACGTGATGTCATAGTGTCCTCTGACCTGAACATTACAGTCAGAAGACACCTCAGTGATGGAACTGGGAGAGGTAAGTATCACAAATGACAGGACCCTGAGCAAGCAGGGGGGCCCACTCATGGGAGTCGGCAGTGGCACAGACACCGGGCCCCCATAGTGTGCCAATGTGCCTGACGTCGAGTGGGCCCCCCAGCCTGCTCAGGGCCCCGGCACTTGCCCGGGTGCGCCGGGTGCTGACGCCGGCCCAGCTAGAAGCCATTCTCTTTTCAACTTCATCTTTTTGACAGATGGCATTATGTTTAAGAATTTATTGAAGTTACATTGAATCCATTCTTCCCTTTCGTGAAATCCATTCTTTTCCTGAAATTCTGTGCCCTTTTTTCTTCAAATATACCTTTTATCATTGTGACTTGTTTCTAAAATGCATCAGGCTTCTTTAGATGTTCTTTTGCATACTTCTGACGCTGAATTTTATGGTGAGAAGGCAGGAGATGTTTTCTTCTGATGACTCTTCCATGAAGGCCATATTTAATAATATACTACAACTGAAATGTTTGCTAAATCTTTCTGACGGACTTTTGCTGTCAAGAAGGGGTTCTGATTTGCCTCTCCATCAATCCTAGGAGCTGCTCTCACTGAAACTTTGCTTGGTTTTCCAGAACCCATGGCTGCTTTTTTGGCACAAGATTTGGAGACACTGGGTTTTTATAAAGCTGGGAAATTTGTATCACCTGACCTTTCCTAATGATGATAGTGAACAAGAAATAACCCTAACATTCTAATTAAGGTCTGAAACTTTGGTCAAAGTTATCTGAGCACAAAAATCTCCAAGGGTGCCCAAACTTTGCGTCAGCTCATTATACTTTTTGAAAGGCCCACTGCCACTTTCTACTCTCCCAACTTTTTTTCTTAGGCCGGGATCACACATGCGAGTAAATCGGCCGACACTCGCATGTGAAATCCCAGCTCTGGCGCCGGCACTTAGGAGTGGAGCGCGCGGCTGCATAGAAATACATGTAGCCGCGCGCTCCACTCCCGAGTGCCGGCGCCAGAGCTGGGATTTCACATGCGAGTGTCGGCCGAATTACTCGCATGTGTGATCCCGGCCTAACTCACAGAACCATAATCTAGTCTCTCTGCTTTGACCCCTGACAGAATCTCTGCTCATTTACTGTCTCTGCCCTGTCCCTCCACAGAAATCCTGTCAGTTTTTATCTCATTCTTTACCCTCACCCGGTTCTGATGGGGCAGCAGAAGCTGTGACTCTGTGGCTGTATAGGACACAAAAATTGCTGATGGTGGACCAGACTACTGTCATGGAAATATATATGTATTCCATATATTCAAAGTATATTCACATATATGTATTCACAGTTCACAGTTAGATAGATCTCACTTGCTAAAAAACCCTGTGCTCACATATTTCTAGGCCAGTTATAATCAGTCGTTTTAAAGAAATCTGGCCTTCATAAAGGCCTTCGTAAAGGAACAAATGCATGAAGTACAAAAAGTCCTATTAGATATCTGTTGTTTACATTATAGTTATGCAAGACAACTAGGTCACAAGAATATAAACAATAATTCTGCAACTTCAGCTCTTTTAATCATGATTATCATAATTATCATATTTACACTAGAACAGCCAATAATCTAGCAGCTTTTAATTGTATGTTAATTGACTAACCAGCCCCTTTTTGTAAACGTATAAAACCTTGAATGAATAATAAATGTAGGTCTTTGACGAACTGTTATACTGACACTTTCGTGTGGACAGTCCTCATTTCGTTCTGAGCGCTCAAGAAGACATTAAATAGAGATTTGGAGAAGCAAGCAGCAAACACAGAAGGATATTTTTATCCTAATTAAATTTCCATATCAGTTGGCGCCTGCACGCGGGGCATTGGACGAAACGCACGAGGACCCGGCCGACCGGAGAGACGGGGGTGTTGGCCCTGGCCTTGGCACACGGGACGGAGACTGCAGCTCCATCAGTAAGGTAAGAAAACTCTGTCATCTTACCTGAATGTTCCCTGTGCCTAGTCCTAGCCTACACTTCCAGCCAGTCGGACGTGGTCATCACCGCATTCCCAGGTTGTGTAAAAAGTCCATACCCTTATCCAAAAGCCCTGGGATATAAGCCGAGTTGGTTGCTGCTGTGCTGTATATGTTTTATGTGAACCGGGAGTAAGTTGGAACGGTGACTGTGTTTTTGCTTGCTGATTTCTGGGGGCTATATAGCAAAAGACAATTGCTGCATAAGTTCCCGCAGTAAACTTTCACGCACCGGGAGGCCATCCCAGTCAAATCAGACGTGGAGGGCGGGAGCTTTGTTTTGTATAAGTCCACGCAGATATTCTTCACACATTGGAGGGAGGTTATCCCAAAAAATCCAGTTGTGGAAGCGAGGGCTTTGTTCGGTTAAGTTTCTGCAGTAAACTTTCACGCACTGGGAGGCCATCCCAGTCAAATCAGACGTGAAGGGCAGAAGCTTTGTTTGGATAAGTTCTCACAATAATTGTCCACGCACCGGGAGGCCATCCCAGTCAATCAGACGTGGATAGTGAGAATTTTGATGAAGGCTATTGCAGATTACTGTGACCGGCGCACCAGCCAGGGCGTACGGTACAGAGCGATAGAACCTTGAGCCTCACCGCGCTCAGTGCAATTGGTGAGTTATCAGTTACCAGAGCAGCTTGTATGTGTCACAGATCATCAAAAGAGGGATTCGTATTCTCCCGGGTGTCTGTCTCATTGTACCTGTCAACTGTCTGTATCAGGTACTGTCGCTTTAAATCACATCTCCGTGCGGTCTGTCAGTAACTCATTCAGAGCAGTGTGCTGGCTGCAGCAGCGAGAAAACCCCTTTGACCCCCCTCCTCTGCTAATCACGTTATCAGGCATTCTGTTTCTTGGCTTTGATTTTTATTTTTTTTTAAGCTAGTTTTTTGGCTACAGGTTTTAACGTGAAAATTCTCAGGCATTCAGACTGAACTATATTCATTTTTTGCTATTCTGAGGAATAATTTTTTTTTTTTTTTTTTGATACGTGATTTCAGTGCCTATAGAGACAGCAAGCAGAGATATAAGGAAGGGAGGGGGGAAGCAGCCAGCTGACATTCCAGAGATTTTTAATTAGATGTTTTAGTAACAAGGGTTGTTTTTCAGAGTTTTATGATTAATACGGTTTTTCTTTTCTCCCCTTTTTGGTGAATTTATTATTTTTTTTTGTTTTGTTTTCTTTTTCTAGAGTTTTTTACTAAATCTAACTTTTGTTTTTAAAATTTTTCTTTTAAGTACATTTTTAAATGATTTTGGGAGAATTTTTTCTCTAAGCAATTTATTTTAGAGCTTTATTTCTCCAGCCATTTTTTTTTTCTACAAGCTTGCTTTAGAACAAGGTCACATAGATAAGGAGAATTACAGGCTGAGGGAGAGAGCAGACACAAACTACGCAGTGGTCTGAGTAGCCCCTCCCGTCGGGCATTCGGCGAGAACAAACAGAACCAGAGTGCAGAAGTTTTCAGATTTTTAAATCACCTTTGTTGAATAGGTTTTTGGAATAGACACAGTACGTAAGAATCGAAGGGCTAGGCATGTGAATAGAATGTCAGAGTACGTGAGAAGCAAATAGACAGGCAGCCTTTACGCTGCATAATGAAATGTTTTTTCTTATTTTTTGTTATTTGAAAGGTAACGGGAAAGTTTATTAATAGATTACCATCTGCTATAAAAGAGCAGCGGTGCATCGTGTAAAAGATACAGCAAGTTAATTTGAACGGACCAGGAAGTGATTTTTTTTTTTTTTTATGTGAATAAGTTTGAAAAGGTGTTAAATCATCTGTGAGAAAAAGATCACTGACATGTCACAAGAGCAGAATTCAGAGTCACACACATCACATGTCCATCATGTGGAGACACGGGACAGGTGTAGGCTGCTCTCATTGAGTAAGGAGCCTTGTACAGGGAAAAACGCTCCCCGCCTCTCTCCACAGGGAGAAGGCATTTTTGTTTCAACCATCCCCTCTCAAGAGTCACAGGGGGGACACCCTCTCCTTTTTCTTCTCTCAGTCCCTTTCTCTTTCTTCTTCAGACTTTTCTCCTCTTTCCTCGCTGCCATCCCTCTCATTCCTTCTTTTCCCTCCATCACATCTCTGACACATCCATTTTCTTCATTTTCCTCTTCTTCTATCTCTTCCTCTCCAACTCTCAAATCTTCTTCTTCATCTTCTTCTACTTCTCCCCCTCCATCTTTCTCTCTCTCTCTCCTCCATCTTTCTCTCTTTTGCCCCTTTCACTCTTCTCTCCCTCCCCTCCTCTTTCTCTCGCTCCTCCCTCACACCTCCCTTCTCTTCCTTTTTTTTTTCTACTTCCTCATCAACTGGGTCAACGCCCAATCCAAGCAATGTGGTGTCCCTGTATTCAGTGTTTCCAGCACAGGGCACCTTGTCTATCCCAAGCACAGTACAAACATTGCCAGTCATTATATCAGGAGAAGAAAGTGCAGATCTCCCTACACAAAACGCTACATGTAGCCCCCAGACACAACAGTCCACAGCTAGGGCTTCACAGGGGGGTGGTATAGCTACAGGGCTGCTAGCATGGAACCATGACACTGATCCACCGCAGCCTCAGCAAGGAAGTGGGAAATCCCCATGCAGCAAGACAACTTTAAAGCCCAAATCTCACCCAGTGTATGCACCAAGTACACCATGTCACTTCTTATCTGATGAAGATGAAGATGCAACGTCACACATGCTGCCCAATACTAGGGAAGAAAACACACAAGCACCAATAGAGCAGGGACAGGTAGAGGCACCATCCTATGAGCCCTTCATCCCAAGCCAGGTGATCAGTATGCTGCCAGACCCAGGGATACACCCCATGCCATTTTGCCAAAAAATGCAGCAGATCCAGCGAACGTATGCAGCAGCCTGGACTGATCTCTGGACCGTAATGGAAATAAAAGCAGGTGATGCATTCTGGCCAATTATGAGAGAACACTTCAAGCTTCCAACAGAGTTAGATGCGTATGCCTGGGAGACAGGACCAAAGCTAATTGAGCAACTCAGAGAATGGGCCAAAAGCAGACTGACAGGACAAACTCTCAGCCTACATGTCACGAGTCAAGACAAGACAGAGTCTGTGGAGAAGTTCCATGACAGAATAATGCAAGTGTTTCAAGATTTGGGCCTCATTACCCATGATCAGACACACAGACGGATGTTGGCACAGGCTTTTGTGCATGGACTGAGAGAACCAATCAGGAAACCACTGGTAGCAGCCAGGCCTGAGTACACGTCAATAGCAATGGATACCCTGCTCACAGTAGCAAAAAGGATTGAGTCCCGCCGGGACAGAAGGAATGTCAAGTGTTACAACTGTGGCGAGTTTGGTCATTTCCGGAACAAGTGCAGAACACTGACTTCACCCAGAAAAAGAAGAAACACAGAAAGCAGTGAAGAACCCCGTCCATAGGACAAGAGCACACCAAGTCCACAAGGAACCCCACCAGTGGGACCAATATCCTGAGAGTGGATGGCGTAGTCATATCTTTTCTTGTGGAACTCCGCAACCAGAATCTTCTGCTTCCTGCATGGGAATTGATGGTCAAGTCAGATATTTCCAGATTATGAAGCCCCTGAGCGTGTGGACTCAGCCAGAACACTCCATCATGTCCCAGTTTGTTGTGTAAAAAAACCTGCACCCTCAACCTATTGGGAGTGGACCTACTGCAGAAGCTGAAAGCGACCAGAGTGTTCCAGGAAGATGGGACCATGACACTTTCTTCACCCCTGACCCAAGAAGAAACAGGAACCTCAAACAACCACACTGCAGACCTATCACAGGAGGTGCTGGACATAGTACCAGAAAAGCCACTCCATCACCCAGAGTCAAGATGTCTCTGACCAACTGAAGGTCTAAGTGAACTCGCCTAAGAAGACGGCCTGAGAACTTTGACATTGGCCAGGATATTCAACTCAAGAAGGACTCTTCTCGCTTCATGGAATGGCAACACCTCATCCAGCTCTAACGCCAGAGGTTCATCTTATGCAAGCACAAGGAGGTGCCCCTGCAATCAACCAGTTCACCCAGGCCCTAGACCGGAAAAAGGCCACTCAGCTCTTCAAACTTGTGCACAAATACTGACCTGAGACCGAGCTGGAGAAAAAGAAACTACTGATGGCCCGTGCTGAGAAAAAAGCAGCCGTTTAAGGAGACGTCCCAACAAGAAGACCCCCTGTGACCAGAACAGGTGCTAACACAGTAACTGTCTTGGTGGAGAACAAGAAAGCCAGCTGGTCGTCATCTCTCATGATGTGGATCCTAGTAGACGGCTTGTTTTCCCGCCAGCTCTGCACCAGCAGATGGGAGTCCCCTGCCGCATACTGAAGGACAAGGCCAAACTGGGCTGCCTCGCCCATCGGAATCAATCCCAGTTTTCCACAGTGAAGAAAAAGACTGTAAACCCCACTGAGTTCAGAATGGTGCAAGGCCTGGAGGCCGCGAAAGAGGCTACGGTATTTGAAACCCCAACAGTGCTGAACCATCACACTCTGCTCTCAAGAGTCCCAGTCACCGCAACGGTATTCACGGTGATCAACCTGGCCAGTACCTTCTTCAGTGTTTCCCCTCCACCTGGAGGCCTGCTTTCACGCACCAGTGCAGTGCATATGGACAATGTTGCCTCAAGGTGCTCAAAACAAGCCCTTTAAGTTTCATCAAGACAATGTCCTCCATCCTCGTCAACTGGATTGCAGAATATGAAAGAGTCACTCTTCTACAACACGTGGATGACTTTCTCTTTTGTGTGGTTGACATTGACACCTGCACAGTCTATTCCTTATCTCTCCTACTCTACCTGGAAGAACAGCAACGCAAGGTCTGGAAGAACAAAGTCCAGTGATGCCAGAAGCAAGTTACATCCCTGGGACACTGTATTGCCCACAAGACGAAACACATGTCAAAAGACTGGAAGACCACTGTGGAGAAGATGGCTCCCCCAACAACTCCAAGAATGCTGCAGGCCTTCCCTGGTCTAGTGTCGTATTGCATAACCTGGATCCCTGATGCCTCAGTCCTAATGCAGCCTCTGTGCGCTTGCATCAACGCAACCCCGCTCCTTCTATCAGACGCAGCCTTCAACCCATTCAGGAGATTGGAAGAACTCCACAGTCTCAGCGCCAATACCAGGCCTACCTGACTATGAAAAGTCTTTCCGTCTACCTGATGGAAGAAAGAAGGTCATGCTACTGGAGTCCTGGCACGGATTCACGGGGGAAAACAGAGACTTTTAGGCTGCCTCTCAGCCCGCTTGGATCCAGTTGCAAGAAGAGCACCCTCCTGCCTGATGGCAGTATCTGCAGCACACACCCTCCTGGACAAGGTTGCTGACATCACTTTTGGACAGCCACTGGAAACTCTCACTCCACATGACATCTTGGCAATCTTCAATCAAGCTCAACCAACAGTAATCTCTCCACCGCCAGGCATCTTTGTGGCGCCTCTATTGCCTTTGTATCATAATGTCACCGTCTCCAGACCTACAGTCCTCAGCCCGGCCACTCTACTCCCACTCCCAAGGGGGGATACTTGGATGGCTCCAGAAGAAGTTTCAACACAGGAAGTGCAGTGACCAGCAATCAAGAAATCCTGTGGTCCAGAAGTCTGTCACCTAGCCTGTCAGCCCAGGAAGCAGAATTGATAGCGCTGACGAAGGCCTGCCAGATGGCAGAAGGCAAGACTGCAAACATCTACACGGACTACAGGTACTCGCATGGCATAGCACACGACTTTAGACCCATCTGGGCTACAAGGGACTTCATCACAGCAAACGGGACAACTGTGAAGCATCATGGAGCCTTCAGGGACCTACTGGGTATACTCCAACTTCCAAAATGGTGGCAATTTGAAAAATCAAAGTGCATGGAAAACTGAGAACAGAAGAGGCGTGAGGCAATAACATGGCGGACATGGCAGCCAAAGAAGCAGCCAAAGGAAGACAACATGGAGAAGTGGGAGAGGTCGTAGAGCCGGACGGCTACTACATGACGACTGAAGACAAGAAACCTGACAAAGAGACGTCCTGGAATCTGCTCAAGAAGTTACAAGCCCAAGCTCCAAAAGGAAAAGAGCTGACTGGGAAAAAAGCAACACGTGAAGAAGGAAGGCTATCAATAATAGACTTCAAACTCTGCCTACCACAAAGTATGCACCCTATGGTGGTCCAATGGGTACATGGACCCACATCCACATATCAAAGACACAGATGAATGATCTGATTGGTGCTTACTGTTTCGCTTCAGGGATCTCCACCCTAACAGCCAAATTCACCAGCAGCTGTCTGACCTGCGGCAAATGCAAGCCTGGACGTATGGAAGAAAGTCCCCCTCACCTTATCTGGAAAGACCACTCTACCAGCTTCAAAGGATCCAGATAGACCACATCCAGATATCGCCAAGTGAAGGATTCAAATACGCCATTGTGGTCAAAAGAAGTATTTTCAAGATGAACAGAAGCCTTCCAAGTCAGCAAAGACTACTGCAAAGCAGCTACTTTCAGAAAATAGTGTGCAGATACGGGGTTCCAAAAAATGATAGAAAGTGATCAGGGACCCGCATTCACAGCAAATCTGACACACAAGACCCGATTAGCAGTAGGGTCAGATTTAGGCCTACACACTCCTTACCACCCCCAGAGCAGCAGGAAGGTAGAAAAACTGAACGAAACACTTAAGAATAGAATGCTGAAAAATTGCCCAAGAGACACGCAAACCATGGCATGACACACTCCCTATTGCACTGTTTAGCGTAAGGCACACTCCCAGAGACCCAGAAAAGCTGTTTCGTGCCTGCATCTTCTGCTAACAGATAAGACATTTTCTTCTTTTAGTTTTTTGGTGCCTGCATTTTGTCCTGCACTTCTGTGGGGGTCTGCCGGGTCCCCTTCGGGGGGCTTATGCTCCTCTCAGTTTAGTTCAGCCACTGTTTGTTCATTTGCCTTTTCCAGTTTTTTTTCAGTGGTTGCTGTTTAGTTTTTGTTACACCAGAGAACTAATTTAGGTGGTAGAGGTCGTGTGATCTCAGGTGTTTTTGTAATTAGTAGAGTTGGTACTTTTCAGGGTTTTTTGGGATTGTAGTAAGTGCCTTTCCTATCCTCTTCTATCTAGACAGATTGGGCCCCAGCGTTTGCTCATTCTATTTTCTGTCTGTGTCTGTATTTTCCTCTTGTCTAACCGCCATTACATGTTTGGGGGCTTCCTATGTTCTTTGGGGATCTGCTCCGGGGCAGATAGCTTTCCTTTTTCTATCTTTAGGTGTAGTTAGCTTCTCAGGCTGTGACGAGGCGTCTAGGACCAACGTAGGAACGCTCCACGGCTGCCTTTAGTTGTGGTGGTTAGTCAGGGTACTGCAATCCCATAGATTCCAACCTCTCTGGTGTATTGCCTTTTTTGCCTGCTCTCCTCAGCTACCAAATCATAACACTTATGTAATTGAATTGGTCAAAAACTAATGTCCATTCTCGAGTTTTTCTCCTCACTGCCAGATTTGATGATCCTGTCCAATGTAATTGAATTGGTCAAAAACTAATGTCCATTCTCGAGTTTTTCTCCTCACTGCCAGATTTGATGATCCTGTCCAAGAGCCCCAGATGACATCAACCTCTGTGTAACTAGAGGGAAAGCCTGTTTGAATCCACGTATCGCATTGCAAGGAAACTCCCGTACCAGGAGAGACACCTAAGCCATGAAGGATGTCGTGGATGCTCTGACTGACCAGACAGATGACCAGATGACCTACCTGATGAGTTCAAGGCCAGAGACCAAGTTAAAGCAGGATTTGAGTCACTATAAACAAAAATGTTGATTGGATAAATTACATCTATTATAACCAGCAGAGATTTGTTAACTTCACCATAGATGCTGTAAAAGGTTTGGCAGAACAGTTAGGCCCCACTTCCATTATGGCATTCCAGAATAGAATGGCTTTGGATATGATTCTAGCTGAGAAAGGAGGTGTTTACAAAATGATCAAAGACACCTGTTGCACCTACATCCCAGACAACACTGGCCCAAATGGTAAAGTCACAATGGCAATACAGAAACTTAATGAGTTATCAGAGGAACTGAAACAGAACTCAGGTGTCACTGACCCATGGGATCAATACTTTGGGTGGATGAGTGGGTGGCAGAAAATGTTGGCACAGGTTGGGACAGCCATTATGGGGGTTCTCATTTTTGCATTAATTACTGGTTGCTGTGTTATTCCTTGTATCCGCAGGATAATAAAAAAAAACTGTTCAGGAGACAACCAATTTGATGCCACTCACCATCTTGGACCTCGCACCAGTCCGGATAGAACTGCCTGGCTTGACCAGATCTCCGAACTACCTCCAGACTGAGAATACACATCCTTGATGAAACATCCTATCAAATAAGGAGACTATGATTGCAAACACATAAACCCCCGACAGGGACAGTCCTCCTGACCGCCCATTTGCGAAAAGTCTATAGTCGGTGGGGGAGACATGCGCTAGGCATATTCTCAACCCGCAGGCAGCACAAAAGAGTTGCAGCGCTTTGGGCCAGGAGCAGGTTTTTAGGGCAAGTGGTATCTAAGGGGGGACTGTCATGGAAATATATATGTATTCCATATATTCAAAGTATATTCACATATATGTATTCACAGTTCACAGTTAGATAGATCTCACTTGCTAAAAAACCCTGTGCTCACATATTTCTAGGCCAGTTATAATCAGTCGTTTTAAAGAAATCTGGCCTTCATAAAGGCCTTCGTAAAGGAACAAATGCATGAAGTACAAAAGTCCTATTAGATATCTGTTGTTTACATTATAGTTATGCAAGACAACTAGGTCACAAGAATATAAACAATAATTCTGCAACTTCAGCTCTTTTAATCATGATTATCATAATTATCATATTTACACTAGAACAGCCAATAATCTAGCAGCTTTTAATTGTATGTTAATTGACTAACCAGCCCCTTTTTGTAAACGTATAAAACCTTGAATGAATAATAAATGTAGGTCTTTGACGAACTGTTATACTGACACTTTCGTGTGGACAGTCCTCATTTCGTTCTGAGCGCTCAAGAAGACATTAAATAGAGATTTGGAGAAGCAAGCAGCAAACACAGAAGGATATTTTTATCCTAATTAAATTTCCATATCACTACAATAGCCAACTATCCATACCAAAGTTTGTAACTGTTAAGCTCTGTGTCCCATCCAGTCTAAAATTTCATTAGCTCACATTAATCAGTTGTGCCTGTCTAATTTTGCCATTCTAAAAGGGGTAACACCAACAAGAGAAAAAAGGAGAAAAACCCTGCTGTAACTAAGTAAATAAAAAGCAAAAAATGCATTTAACCCCTTCACCCCCAAGGGTGGTTTGCACGTTAATGACCGAGCCAATTTTTACAATTCTGACCACTGTCTCTTTATGAGGTTATAACTCTGGAACACTTCAATGGATCTGCGCGATTCTGAGAGTGTTTTCTCGTGACATATTGTACTTCACGTTATTGGTAAAATTTATTTGATATAACTTGTGTTTATTTTTGAAAAAAATGCAAATATGGCGAAAATTTTGAAAATTTTGCAATTTTCAAACTTTGAATTTTTATTCCCTTAAAACAGAGAAATATGTCACACAAAATAGTTAAGAAATAACATTTCCCACATGTCTACTTTACATCAGCACAATTTTGGAATCAAAATTTTTTTTTGTTAGGAAATTATAAGGGTTAAAAGTTGACCAGCGATTTCTCATTTTTACGACAAAATTTACAAAGCCATTTTTTTTAGGGACCACCTCATATTTGAAGTCCCTTTGAGGGGTCTATATAGCAGAAAATACCCAAAAGTGACACTATTCTAAAAACTGCACCCCTCAAGGTACTCAAAACCACATTCAAAAAGTTTATTAACCCTTCAGGTGCTTCACAGGAGCTGAAGCAACGTGGAAGGAAAAAATGAATATTTAAATTTCTAGCCACAAAAATGATCTTTTACAAACTTTTTTTTTATTTTCACAAGGGTAAAAGAAGAAAATGGACAGATAAAGTTGTTGTGCTATTTCTCCTGAGTACGCCAATACCCCATAAGTGGGGGAAAACCACTGTCTGTGTGCACAGCAGAGCTCATAAGGGAAGGAGCGCCGTTTGACTTTTTCAAACTAAAATTGGCTGAAATTGAGATCGGACGCCATGTCGCGTTTGGAGAGCCCCTGATGCGCCTAAACAGTGGAAACCCCCACAAGTGACACCATTTTGGAAACTAGACCCCTAAGGAACTTTTCTAGATCTGTTGTGAGCACTCTGAATCCCCAAGTGTTTCAAAAAAGTTTATAACGCCTGGGTGTGAAAAAAAAAAGAAACAATTTTCCACAAAAATGATTTTTTAGTCCCAAATTTTTGATTTTTCCCAAGGAAATTGGACCCCAAAAGTTGTTGGCCAATTTGTCTTGAGTACGCTGATACCCAATATGTGGGGGGGGGGGGAAACTGTTTGGGCGCACGGCAGGGCTTGGAAAGGAAGTAGTAACGTTTTGGAATGCAGACGTTGATGGGGGTCATGTTCCGTTTGCAGTGTCCCAGATGAGTCTAAACAGTAGAAAACCCCCACAAGTGACCACATTTTGGAAGCTAGACCCCCTAAGGAACTTATCTATAGCTTTGGTGAGCACTTTGAACCCCCAAGTGCTTCACACAAGTTTATAATGCCCGGGCATGAAAATAAAAAATCCTATTTTTTTCCCACAAAAATTATTTTTAGTCACAAATTTTTTATTTTCCCAAGGGTAACAGGAGAAATTGGACCACAAAAGTTGTTGTCCAATTTGTCCTGAGTTCGCTGATACCCAATATGTGGGGGGAACCACTGTTTGGGTGCACGGCAGAGCTCGGAATGGAAGGAGCACCATTTGACTTTTTCCAACCAAAATTGTCTGGAATTGAGATTGGACGCCATGTTGCATTTGGAGAGCCCCTGATGTGCCTAAACAGTGGAAACCCCCCACAAGTGACCCCATTTGGGAAACTAGACCCCCTAAGGAACTTATCTAGATCTTTGGTGAGCAATTTGAACCCCCAAGTGCTTCACACAAGTTTATAACGTAGAGCCGTAAAATGAAAAAATCATATTTTTTCCACAAAAATGATCTTTTCACCCCAATTTTTATGTTCCCAAGGGTAAAAGACTCCAAAAGTTATTGTGCAATTTGTCCTGAGTACGCTGATACCCCATATGTGGGGGTAAACCACTGTTTGGGTGCATGGCAGAGTTTGGAAGGGAAGGAGTGCCGTTTGACTTTTTCAACGCAGAATTGGCTGGATGCCATGTCGTGTTTGGAGAGCTCCTGATCTGCCTGAACAGGGGAAAACCCCCCCACAAATGACACCATTTTGGAAACTAGACCCCTCAAGGAACTTATCTAGATGTGTGGTGAGCACTTTGAACCCCCAAGTGCTTCACAGAAGTTTATAACGTACAGCCGTAAAATAAATTTTTTTTTTTTTTTTTTACAAAAATGATTTTTTCGTCCCCAATATTTTATTTTCACAAGGGTAACAGGAGAAATTGGACCCCAAAAGTTGTTGTCCAATTTGTCCTGAGTACGCTGATACCCAATATGTGGAAGAAAACTACTGTATGGGTACACGTTGGTGCTCGGAAGAGAAGTAGTGACGTTTTGGATTGTAGACTTTGATGGAATTGTCTGGGGGCGTCATGTCGCATTTGGAGAGCCCCTGATGCGCCTAAACAGTGGAAACCCCCACAAGTGACCCCATTTTGGAAAATAGACCCCACAAGGAACTTATCTAGATGTGTGGTGAGCGCTATGAAGCCCCAAGTGTTTCACAGAAGTTTATAACGTACAGCCGTAAAAAACAAAAAATATTTTTTTTTTACAAAAATTATTTTTTTCGCCCCCAATATTTTATTTTCACAAGGGTAACAGGAGAAATTGGACCCCAAAAGTTGTTGTCCAATTTGTCCTGAGTACGCTGATACCCAATATGTGGGAGAAAACTACTGTATGGGTACACGTTGGGGCTCGAAAGGAAAGTAGTGACGTTTTGGATTGCAGACTTTGATGGAATGCTCTGGGGGCGTCATGTCTCATTTGGAGAGCCCCTGATGCACCTAAACAGTGGAAACCCCCCACAAGTGACCCCATTTTGGAAAATAGACCCCACAAGGAACTTATCTAGATGTGTGGTGAGCGCTATGAAGCCCCAAGTGCTTCACAGAAGTTTATAACGTACAGCCGTAAAAAACAAAAAAAAATATTTTTTTTTTTAAAAAAATGATATTTTTGCCCCCAGTTTTTTATTTTCCCAAGGGTAACAGAAGAAATAGGACAAATTGCACAATAACTATTAGGGTCCAGAGTACGCTGGTACCCCATGTGGGAGTAAACTACTGTTTGGGCGCATGGCAGAGGTCAGAAGGGAAGGAGCACCGTTTGACTTTTTCAACGCAGAATTGGCTGGAATTGAGATCAGACGTCATATCACATTTGGAGAGCCCCCGATGTGCCTAAACAGCGGAAACCCCCCAATTCTAACTCCAACCCTAACCCCAACACACCCCTAACCCTAGTCCCAACCCTAACCACAAACCTAACCCTAACACACCCCTATCCCTAATCCCAACCATAACCCTAATACTAACTTTAGCGCCAACCCTAACCCTAACTTTAGCCGCAACCCTAACCTTAACCATAACCCTAATGGGAAAATGGAAATAAATACATTTTTGTAATTTTATTATTTTTCCCTAACTAAGGGGTGATAAAGGGGGGGTTTGATTTATTATTTATAGCGGGTTTTTATGATTGGCAGCTGTCACGCTAAAATACGCTTTTTATTGCAAAAAATAGTTTTTGCATCACCACATTTTGAGAGCTATAATTTTTGCATATTTTGGCCCACAGAGTCATGTGAGGTCTTATTTTTTGCGGGACGAGTTGACATTTTTATTGGTACTATTTTTGAGCATGTGACATTTTTTGATCGCTTTTTATTTCGATTTTTGTGAGGTTAGAATGAACAAAAATTAGCAATTCATGAATTTCTTTTGGGGGAGGCGTTTATACCCCCAGGAGCGCAGCTGATCGCTATGACGTACTATCCCGTCCGTGGTCAGATTGTCACGGGTTTTGTGGACGGGATAGTACGTCAGATGTCAGAGAGGGGTTAAATAATAGAGTTTTTAGTAATACTGTTTTTGATTCAAAATAGCATAAAAGCCATCCACCACAACAAGGTAACTCTGATAGGGACAGTCCTACACTGTCTAATATTAAAAACCTTACCATGTGTCAATGTTGACCTCAGTGTGTGAATAAGAGCAGACCAAAGTACTGGGCCCAACCAGTGAAACTCCCGTTTGGTGATGCCTTATATACAATTTCCAGATCAGGAGAGGGAGGCCACACCCCGGCTCACACAGAATGCAATAATACAAAGAAAAAACACAAAAACTGAGCTTGACTTGAGTTGGAACACATGCAGCACATAAACGCATGTTCACATTGGCCATAAAACATGTAAAACCTACAAGAGAAAAAATGTGCAAAACCCCTGCTGTAACTAAATAAAAAGCAAAAAGTGCATTTAAATAATGCATAGTTTTTAGTAATACTGTTTTTGATCAAAAATAGCATAAAAGCCATTACCATCTTACCATGTGTCAATGTTGACCTTTTTTTTTTTCATTCTAAAAGGGAGTACCATGCCAGAGTCCATAGGCCCAAACCAGGTCTCTATGTTGATAGACAAAGGAGGAGTCAAGTGTATAGCCCATGACTGGCAGAGGAGATAATGATATATTAGGGCGCACTCTCCCTATAGCAGTGTTTTGCATATCGCTCTGTATACCGATCTTGCAATTTGCTCTGATGAAGGTTGAAATAGGCCAAAACATCACATTTTGTATATACAATTGCTTGCCATTTTGAAATAAAATTTCAATAATTTTCACATCTACAGCTGTGCTCAAAAGTTTCCATACCCCAGCAACATTTTTGCTTTCTTGGCCTTTTTTCAGAGAATATGAATGATAGCACCAAAACTTTTTCTCCACTCATGGTTAGTGGTTGGGTGATGCCATTTATTGTCAAACTACTGTGTTTTCTCTTTTTAAATCATAATGGCAACCCAAAACATCCAAATGACCCTGATCAAAAGTTCACATACCCCATTTCTTAATACCATGTATTGCCCTCTCTAACATTAATGACAGCTTGAAGTCTTTTGTGGTAGTTGTGTATGAGGTTCTTTATTTTCTCAGACGGTAAAGCTGCTCACTCTTCTTGGCAAAAAGCCTCCAGATCCTGTAAATTCCTGGGCTATCTAGCAAGAACGGTGCACCTGAGATCTTCCAGAGTGGCTCAATGATATTGAGGTTGGGAGACTGAGATGGTCACTCCAGTACCTTCACTTTGTTCTGCTATAGCCAATGACATGACGACTTGGCCTTGTGTTTTGGATCGTTGTCATTTTGGAACGTCCAAGTACGTCCCATGTGCAGCTTCCGGGCTGATGATTGCAAATTTGTCTCCAGTATTGGCTGATAACGTGCGGTTTCATCTTTCCTTCAATTTTGACAAAGTTTCCTGTGCTTTTATAGCTCACACATTCCAAAATATCAGTGATCCACCTCCATGCTTTACAGTAGGAATGGTGTTCCTTTCATCATAGGCCTTGTTGACCTCTGTCCAAAAGTAACATTTATGGTTGTGGCCAAAAATTTCAATTTTAGTCAAATCACTCCAAATTACATTGTTCCAGAAGTTTTGAGGCTTGTCTCTGTGCTGTTTTGTGTATTGTAAACGAGATACTTTGTGGCATTTGCTCAGTAATGGCTTTCTTCTGGAGACTCGACCATGCAGCCAATTTTTCTTCAAGTACCTCCTTATTGTACATCTTGAAACAGTTTCAGAGAGTCCAGTATTTCAGCTGATGCTATTTGTGGGTTTTTCTTTGTCTACCTAACAATTTTCCTGGCAGCTGTGGATCAAGTTTTTGTTGGTGTACCTGACCGTGGTTTTGTTTTTACAGAGCCCTGATTTTCTATTTGTTAATCACAGTTTGAATGCTGCTGACTGGCATTATAAATTCCTTGGATATCTTTTAGTATTCCTTTCCTGATTTATACAGTTCAACTACCTTTTCCCGTAGATCCATTGACAATTCTTTTGCTTTCCCCTGACTCACAATCCAGATACATCAGTGGCTGCATGGCAAGAGTCTGTCTGGGTCCCAGAAACTCATTCAGCTTTTATGCGCATACACTGATTACAAGCAAACAGGTCACAGGTGAGGATGTTACCTTTAGTAGCCATTCAAACCCATTTGTGCCAACTTCTCTGCATGTTATCAGGCCAAAATCACCAGGGTATGAAAACTTTTTATCAAGGTCATTTGGATGTTTTGGGTTGTCATAATTATTATTATTATTATTATTATACATTTATATAGCGCCATTTATTCCATGGCGCTTTACATATGACAAGGGAAAAATATAGACAGGTACAATAAACATGTGCTGGACAAGGGACACACAAGTACAGAAGGAGAGAGGACCCTGCCCGCGAGGGCTCACAGTCTGCAGGGATGGGTGAGAATACACTAGGAAAGGGTAGAGCTGGTCGTGCGATGGTTCAGTACACTGAGGATCATTGCAGGTTGTAGGCTTGTCGGAACAGGTGGGTCTTCAGGTTTTTCTTGAAGGTCTCCGTTGTTGGTGAAAGTCTGATGTTTTGCGGCAGGGAGTTCCAGAGTATGGGGGAAGCCCGGGAGAAGTCTTGTATGCGGTTGTGGGAAGAAGAGATGAGGGGGGAGTCGAGAAGGAGATCTTGAGAGGATCGAAGGTTGCGTGTAGGTAGGTAGCGGGAGACCATGTCACAGATGTATGGAGGAGAAAGGTTGTGGATGGCTTTGTATGTCATGGTTAAGGTTTTGAACTGGAGCCTCTGGGCAATAGGAAGCCAGTGAAGGGCCTGGCATAGGGGGGAGACTGGGGAATAGCGGGGAGACAGGTGGATTAGTCATGCAGCAGAGTGTAGGATGGACTGGAGTGGTGCCAGAGTGCTAGAGGGGAGGCCAGACAGTAGGAGGTTGCAGTAGTCGAGGCGGGAGATGATAAGGGCGTGCACTAGTGTTTTTGTGGTTTCATGGTTGAGCAATGAGCGGATCCGGGAAATATTTTTGAGTTTGAGGCGGCAGGATGTGGCGAGGGCTTGGATATGTGGTTTGAAAGAGAGGGCAGAGTCGATGATCACCCCAAGGCACCGAGCATGTGGGACTGGGGAAAGCGAGCAGCCATTGACATTGATGGATAGGTCTAGTGGAGGGGTAGAATGAGGTGGGGAAAGATGATGAATTCTGTTTTGTCCATGTTCAGTTTGAGAAAGCGAGCAGAAAAGAAGGCTGAGATAGCAAACAGACACTGTGGGATTTTGGTCAGTAGGGAGGTGAGGTCAGATCCAGATAGGTAGATCTGCGTGTCATCGGCGTAGAGGTGATACTGCAAACCGTGGGATTCTATGAGCTGTCCCAGGCTGAAGGTGTAGATGGAGAAGAGTAGGGGTCCTAGGACTGAGCCTTGAGGAACACCGACAGACAGGGGGCGAGGTGAGGAGGTGGTGTGTGAGAGGGAGACACTAAATGTTCGGTCTGTTAGGTATGATGAGATCCAGGATAGGGCCAAGTCTGTGATGCCAAGAGATGAGAGAATCTGTAGCAGGAGGGAATGGTCCACAGTGTCAAAGGCAGAAGACAGGTCCAGGAGAAGGGACAGAGTAGTGTCGCTTGCTCTTGGCGGTTAGCAGGTCGTTAGTGACTTTAGTTAGGGCAGTTTCAGTTGAGTGATGCGGTCGAAAGCCTGATTGTAACCGGTCAAAGAGGGAACAGGAGGAAAGGTGGGAGGACAGTTCAAGATATACATGCTGTTCCAGTAGTTTTGAGGCGTAGGGGAGAAGAGATATCGGGCGATTGCTAGACGCAGAGGATGGGTCGAGGGAGGGCTTTTTTAAATTATGATTTAAAATCAGAAAACACAGTAATTTGACAATAAATGGCTATACCCAACCACTAACCATGAGTGGAGAAAAAGCTTTGGTGTTATCATTCATATTCTCTGAAAAAAGTCCAAGAAAGCAAAAATTCTGCTGGGGTATGTAAACTTTTGAGCACAAGTGTACACTGGAATGCCAAATTCACTATTTATTATACTTGTGAAGGGGAATCCTACTTCAGCCCCCATCTTAAAGGGAGTGCCATGCAGTCCTTTATTCACATGGCTACAGTATAAACCAGGGTTCCCCAACTCCAGTCCTCAAGGCCCACCAACAGGTCATGTTTTAGGGATTTCCTTTGTATTGCACAGGTGATGCAATTATCACCTTTACAATACTAAGGAAATCCTGAAAACATGACCTGTTGGTGGGCCTTGAGGCAATAAGCCCTGCACCAGTGAGGATAGGATGAGCGCTAGTCAATCCTCACTACCGCTAAAGAAAACTGGGATATTCAAATGAAACAAGAGAACACTTAAGGTACTGCCACACTAAGCTATCCCGCTAGCGATCTCGTTAGCGTTGCATACTAATGAGATCGCTAGCGGGATTGTTTCTATATCGCTAAATGCTGCCGCATTTAGCGATATAGTTAACGACGCTATCGCCGTTAGCGATCTTCTTAACGACTTTAGCGGTACAAAAGTACCGCTAAATCGCTAAGAAAAGGTGCCACACAGCGATAAGATACTTACCCAGCGGGAGCGCCAGCGATGAAATAGGGTCCGGAGCGATTCCAGCGACGAGCGAGATCACAGCAGGAAGCTCGTCGCTGGAAGCTGCCGCACTGAACAATATCGCTAACGGGATCGCTAAATAGTGACGTTTTTTAGCGATCCCGTTAGCGATATTGTTTAGTGTGGCATACCCTTTAGCTTGAGAAGACGCAGAGAGAAACACCAACGTCCTCCAAACTCCAAAAAGGACGATAGCCGACAGCTACTGCTCCAAGCCTCAACAGGGAATTGCAAATAGAAAATAACACCACAACTTCCAACAGGAATTTGGGAGTTATAAACACTAAGATCCAGGTGACACCATTAAGACCAGTGGAGGTGGCCACTAGTCTGAAAGGCCAACCACTGAGACCTTCTGCAGCCAGATGCAGTGTGACTGTCTGCAGCCTCTGACACACCTGTGACAGTGCCAGCCTTGGCGCTGTCACTGCCCTACTCCCTGATTATGCTTTAAACTGTTTAAAATACTTACCTCTCCCTGTTCCTCCGCAGCTTCAGTCTGTTCCATATCTTCTGACTCTGTGATGTCTCAGGGCAGAGGTTGCAATGACGTCACCGCAGTGCGACCTCTGTGCTCAGCAGTGCAAGGAGTCAGAAGGCGCTGAGGAGACCGGAGCCAGCAAGGAATGAGAAGAGGTGAGTATTTTAATATTTATTTTTATATATGGAGCATTATATGGGGCCCATTCTGTATGGAACATTATATGGGGCCCATTATTCTGTATGGAGTATTATTTGCTGCCCATTATTCTATATGGAGCATTACATGGGGTCCAGTATTCTGCATGGAGCATTATATGGGGTCCATTATACTGTATGGTACATTATATGGAGCCCATTCTGTATGGAGGCCTATTATTCAGTATGGAGCATTTTATGGGGTCCATAATACTGTATGGAGGAACTATACTGTAGGGTCTAAAATGAAAAGTCTGCAGTCACTCTAACTGCAGACTTTCGAATCCCTCCAGCGAACGCACTGTATGCTGCGAGGAATCACCAGTTTCTGAGCTATTGTTGAATTTACAATATATATCACTCATATATAGTGATGGGTGAGCACTAAAATGCTCGGGTGCTCTTTGCTCTGGTCGAGCAAATTGGAATGCTTGGGTGCTCGACCAGAGCAACGAGCCCAATATAAATCTATGGGAAACATGAGCATTTTTTCCACGGCAACCCCCCCGGCAGTCTGTAGATAAACTAAAAATTGCGGAAATTGATTGGAACAATGCTCAAATGACATGGCAACAGCATGTGGAAGACCTCTGGAAGCATTTCTGACTCACAGGTCACTGCTACGAACAATGTTGTCAGAATCTTATACCACTTTTACAGACTCACAATAAAACATAAAAAAGAAACCAAAATGGATTTTCCTGGGAAATACTATATATACTTGAGTATAAGCCGACCCGAGTATAAGCCGAGGCACCTAAATTTGCCACGGAAAACTGGGTAAGCTTATTGACTCGAGTATAAACCGGGTATGCATTGTCCCCTCATACCTATCCTGCTATTTGTGGCTCCCCTCGTCGCTGTCCTGGTATGCGTGGCTTCCCTGTCCTGTCCTGCTATGCATGG
Source organism: Oophaga sylvatica (assembly GCA_033576555.1). Classification (NCBI taxonomy): domain Eukaryota; kingdom Metazoa; phylum Chordata; class Amphibia; order Anura; family Dendrobatidae; genus Oophaga; species Oophaga sylvatica. Next base: position 712,254,545 of record JARQOD010000001.1, read on the forward strand.
CTCCCCCGTCGCTGTTCTGGTATACGTGGCTCCCCCAAGTCTTGTCCTGCCACACGTGACTCCCCCCGTCGCTGTCCTGGTATGTGTGGCTCCCCCCATCCCATCATTGTATGCATGGCTCCCCCGGTCCCATCGTTGTATGAATGGCTCCCTCGGTCCCATCGTATGCATGGCTCCCCCCGGTTCCGTCATTGTATGCATGGCTCCCCCGGTCCTGTCGTTGTATGCATGGCTCCCCCATCCCATCGTTCTATGCATGGCTCACCCCCTCTCGGCCTGGTATGCATGCTTCCTAATACAAAAAAAGCAAAACATTCTACTCACCCTCCTCCAGCGTGCCCTCACAGCATCTCCCTTGGTGCCGGCTTCCTGCAGCTCTTCCTGTGCTAAGCGATCATGAGGCACCGCTCATTAAGGTAATTAATATGTGCTCCATGCCTATGGGAGTGGAGACGCATGCATATTCATTGTCTTAATAAGCGGTGCCACGTGATCGCTCAGCACAGGAGGAGCTGCCAGTGCCAGGACCAATGAAGATGCAGCGACAGCGCAGAGAAGGGTGAGTATGATGTTTTCTGGAAGCCGGCGGCTGCAGCTGACACTACTATAAGATAAATAAATAAATAAAGAAAGAAAGAAAGAAAGAAAGAATATTCATTTCTCTTTAGCAGCGGCATAATTACAGCCACTCCCCCTCCCCTGCCGGCTTTCTGGACAATAACTCGTGTATAAGCCGAGGGTGTGGGGGTGTTTCCAGCACAAAAAAATGTGCTGAAAAACTCGGCTTATACCCAAGTATATACGGTATGCTAAGGAACATCCTTTCCAGGGTAATGACTTGTATGTAAGGCAAAATATGTTCACACATAGTGTTTTTGATGCGTTTTCCAACTTTAGCATTGCTTTAACCAAGACAAATGCATTCACTGGAAAATGCCATTTTAGCATTTTACAACCTTATCTGGCCATGTGGTGACACATCATCAGACACATCCTGTTTCATTTATGAAGGAGGGACTTTTTATAGGGTCATCAGGTGGCCTTTACTATTCTTAAAGGGCCAGCAGTCAGCCCTCACTATTCTTAGAGAGTCATCAGCAGGCTATGCTTTGTTGTTCCCATTATTAAACAGTGGGTCTCCTATACTGTTATTGCTTATGCAGCGAGTGGCAGGGCTGCCCCAAATTTGGACGCACCCCAAAAACCCTTTGAACAGACGTACAGGAGGGCCACCTTAAAGAATGTTCCCATTATTAGGAATTTGGTACTCCCATACTGTTTGCCTATGCATTGATTGAAAGGCCTGCCCTGCACCAAATTTAGACGCACCCAAAAACCCTTTAACCCTCTCTAACATCCGACGTACTATCCCGTCCATGAAACCCGTGACAATCTGACCATGGACGGGATAGTACGTCATAGCGATCAGCTGCGCTCCCGGGGAGATTGCAGCTAATCGCCGCCGGGTGTCAGCTGATTACCACAGCTGACACCCGGGACTGTGTGCCAGGAGCAGTCACGGACTGCTCCCGGCACATTAACCCCTGGCACACCGCGATCAAACATGATCGCGGTGTACCGGGGGCACAGGGGAGCATCGCGCAGGGAGGAGGCTCCCTGCGAGCTCCCGTGAGACCCTCAGAACAGCGCGATGTGATCGTGCTGTTCTGAGGGCTTCCTCCCTTCCAGGATCCGGATCCAATATGGCCGCCGGGTCCTGCAGGGAGGCGGCTTACTCAGTGCCTGCTGAGAGCAGGCACTGAGAAGCCTGCAGCGCTGCCTGTGAGATCGCTGGTCTCACAGAGTGCTGTGCACACTGTGAGACCAGCGATCTGACATTTTAAAGTGATGTCCCACCCTGGGACAATGTAAAAAAGTAAAAAAATAAAAATAAACATGTGTACATGTGTAAAAAAAAATTCCAAAATAAACTAAAAAAAAATATATATATCCCCAATAAATTCATTTCTTCCTGTAAACAAAAAAAATAAAACAATAAAAGTACACATATTTGGGATCGCCGCGTCCGTAACGACCCCCCCTATAAAACTGTCCCACTAGTTAACCCCTTTAGTGAACCCCTTAAAAAAAATAAATAAACAAAGCAAAAAATCAGTGCTTGATCATCATACCGCTGAACAAAAAGTGGAATAACAAGCGATCAAAAAGACCGATATAAATAAACATGGTACCGCTGAAAATTTCATCTTGTCCCGCAAAAAACGAGCCACCATACAGCATCATCAGCGAAAAAATAAAAAAGTTATAGCTCGCAGAATAAAGCGATGCAAAAATAATAATTTTTTATATAAAATTGTTTTTATTCTATAAAAGCGCCAAAACATAAAAAAATGATATAAATGAGGTATCTCCGTAATCATACTGACCCGAAGAATAAAACTGCTCTATCAATTTTACCACAAGCAGAACGGTATAAACGCCTCCCCCAAAAGAAATTCATGAATTGCTGATTTTTGTTCATTCTAACCTCACAAAAATCGAAATAAAAAGCGATCAAAAAATGTCACGTGCTCAAAAATGGTACCAATAAAAACATCAACTCGTACCGCAAAAAATAAGACCTCACATGACTCTGTGGGCCAAAATATGCAAAAATTATAGCTCTCAAAATGTGGCGATGCAAAAAAACTATTTTTTGCAATAAAAAGCGTCTTTTAGCGTGACAGCTGCCAATCATAAAAACCCGCTATAAATAGTAAATCAAACCCCCCTTTATCACCCCCTTAGTTAGGGAAAAATAATAAAATTAAAAAAATGTATTTATTTCCATTTTCCCATTAGGGTTAGGGTTAAGGTTAGGGTTGTGGCTAAAAATAGGGTTAGGGTTGGCGCTAAAGTTAGTATTAGGGTTATGGTTGAGATTAGGGTTAGGGGTGTGTTAGGGTTAGGTTTGTGGTTAGGGTTGGGACTAGGGTTAGGGGTGTGTTGGGGTTAGGGTTGGAGTTAGAATTGTGGGGTTTCCGCTGTTTAGGCACATCAGGGGCTCTCCAAATGTGACATGGCGTCTGATCTCAATTCCAGCCAATTCTGCGTTGAAAAAGTCAAACGGTGCTCCGTTACTTCTGAGCTCTGCCATGCGCCCAAACAGTAGTTTACTCCCACATGGGGTATCAGCGTACTCTGGACCCCAAGAGTTATTGTGCAATTTGTCCTATTTCTTCTGTTACCCTTGGGAAAATAAAAAACTGGGGGCAAAAATATCATTTTTTTAAAAAAAAATGATTTTTTTTGTTTTTACGGCTGTACGTTATAAACTTCTGTGAAACACTTGGGGCTTCATAGCGCTCACCACACATCTAGATAAGTTCCTTGTGGGGTCTATTTTCCAAAATGGGGTCACTTGTGGGGGGTTTCCACTGTTTAGGTGCATCAGGGGCTCTCCAAATGCGACATGACGCCCCCAGACCATTCCATCAAAGTCTGCAATCCAAAACGTCACTACTTCCCTTCCGAGCCCCAACGTGTACCCATACAGTAGTTTTCTCCCACATATTGGGTATCAGCGTACTCAGGACAAATTGGACAACAACTTTTGGGGTCCAATTTCTCCTGTTACCCTTGTGAAAATAAAATATTGGGGACGAAAAAATCATTTTTGTAAAAAAAAAAGATTTTTTATTTTACGACTGTACGTTATAAACTTCTGTGAAGCACTTGGGGGTTCAAAGTGCTCACCACACATCTAGATAAGTTCCTTGAGGGGTCTAGTTTCCAAAATGGTGTAATTTGTCAGGGGTTTCCACTGTTTAGGCAGATCAGGAGCTCTCCAAACACAACATGGCATCCAACCAATTCTGCGTTGAAAAAGTCAAACGGCGCTCCTTCCCTTCCAAACTCTGCCATGCACCCAAACAGTGGTTTACCCCCACATATGGGGTATCAGCGTACTCAGGAAAAATTCACAATAACTTTTGGAGTCTTGTTACCCTTGGGAAAATAAAAATTGGGGTGAAAAGATCATTTTTGTGGAAAAAATATGATTTTTTCATTTTACGGCTCTACGTTTTAAACTTGTGTGAAGCACTTGGGGGTTCAAATTGCTCACCAAAGATCTAGATAAGTTCCATAGGGGGTCTAGTTTCCCAAATGGGGTCACTTGGGGGGTTTCCACTGTTTAGGCACATCAGGGGCTCTCCAAATGCAACATGGCGTCCAATCTCAATTCCAGCCAATTTTGGTTGGAAAAAGTCAAATGGTGCTCGTTCCATTCCGAGCTCTGCCGTGCGCCCAAACAGTGGTTCCTCCCCACATATCGGGTATCAGCGTACTCAGGACAAATTGGACAACAACTTTTGTGGTCCAATTTCTCCTGTTACCCTTGGGAAAATAAAAAAATAGTGACTAAAAATAATTTTTGTGGGAAAAAAATAGGATTTTTTATTTTCATGCCCGGGCATTATAAACTTGTGTGAAGCACTTGGGGGTTCAAAGTGCTCACCAAAGCTCTAGATAAGTTCCTTAGGGGGTCTACTTTCCAAAATGTGGTCACTTGTGGGGGGTTTCTACTGTTTAGGCTCATCTGGGGCACTGCAAACGGAACATGACCCCATCAGTGTCTGCATTCCAAAATGTTACTACTTCCTTTCCAAGCCCTGCAGTGCGTCCAAACAGTTTCCCCCCCCCCCACATATTGGGTATCAGCGTACTCAGGACAAATTGTACAACTTTTGGGGTCCAATTTCCTTGGGAAAAATCAAAAATTTGGGACTAAAAAATCATTTTTGTGGAAAATTGTTTCTTTTTTTTTTCACACCCAGGCACTATAAACTTTTGTGAAACACTTGGGGGTTCAAAGTGCTCACAACAGATCTAGATAAGTTCCTTAGGGGGTCTAATTTCCAAAATGGTGTCACTTATGGGGGGTTTCCACTGTTTAGGCGCATCAGGGGCTCTCCAAACGCGACATGGCATCCAATCTCAATTCCAGCCAATTTTAGTTTGAAAAAGTCAAACGGCGCTTCTTCCCTTACGAGCCCTGCTGTGCGCACAGACAGTGGTTTTCCCCCACATATGGGTTATTGACATACTCAGGAGAAATTGCACAACAACTTTATCTGTCCATTTTCTTCTTTTACCCTTGTGAAAATAAAAAAAAAGTTTGTAAAAGATAATTTTTGTGGCTAAAAAGTTAAATATTCATTTTTTCCTTCCACGTTGCTTCAGCTCCTGTGAAGCACCTGAAGGGTTAATAAACTTCTTGAATGTGGTTTTGAGTACCTTGAGGGGTGAAGTTTTTAGAATAGTGTCACTTTGGGTATTTTCTGCTATATAGACACCTCAAAGTGACTTCAAATATGAGGTGGTCCCTAAAAAAAATGGCTTTGTAAATTTTGTTGTAAAAATGAGAAATCGCTGGTCAACTTTTAACCCTTATAATTTCCTAAGAAAAAAAAATTTGATTCCAAAATTGTGCTGATGTAAAGTAGACATGTGGGAAATGTTATTTCTTAACTATTTTGTGCGACATATTTCTCTGTTTTAAGGGAATAAAAATTCAAAGTTTGAAAATTGCGAAATTTTCAAAATTTTCGCCATATTTGCATTTTTCAAAAATACGCAAGTTACATCGAAGAAATTTTACCAATAACGTGAAGTACAATATGTCACGAGAAAACAAACTCAGAATCGCGAAGATACGTTGAAGCGTTCCAGAGTTATAACCTCATAAAGAGACAGTGGTCAGAATTGTAAAAATTGGCCCGGTCATTAACGTGCAAACCACCCTTGGGGGTGAAGGGGTTAAACAGACGTACAGAAGGGCCACCTGAAAGCAATGTTCCCATTATTAGGAATTTGGTACTCCCATACTGTGTGTGCCTATGCATTGAATGCAACGCCTGCCTGCACCAAATTTATATGCACCAAAATAATCCTTTGAACAGACGTACAGGAGGGTCACTTGAAAGCAATGTTCCCATTATTAGGAAGTTGGTACTCCCATATTGTTTGCCTATTTAGTGAATGCAAGGCCTGGCCAAAATTTAAACACACCCCAATACCCCTTTGAAGAGACGTGGAGGGCCTCATAAAACAATGTTCTGTAGTGTGGCTAAAGGTCGCAGAGTCAATGGGAGGTAAGTGTCACAGAGATGGCTTGTCTCTGTGAAGAATCCCGGAGTGTTTCTGTAGTGCATGAAAGCACTAAGAGGTTTGTTTGTTGCACCTGGGTCCGGGCTGCGGGTAGCTATGAGAGATGGGTGGGTCGGGCTGCCCACATACCTCACCTCTGTGTGTGGTTACAGCCTATATAATGGAGGTTGTTGGTTGGCACATGGTCTGTGTGTTGGGAGGGAGAAGGCCTCAAGTGTGTATGTGAGGCTCCAGACCGAGCCTGAAGTACCGCACATTATCCCAGCCTGTGTGCCCACAGGCCTGGAGGAGCTAAGCCTTGCTATGGATATTTATACTTTGTTTTGCTTGAGCTAAAGGCTATTTATTCTCTGTTTGTGCTTCTGGGGTTTATGAAGAAATAAACCCACATGAACTTTTCAAGGAACGTGTCTCCTGTTTTCCTCCCATCGCACCTGAGTGAGTACAACCCCTACAACTCGTGGAGGATGTGGGCAGCATTCCCAGCAGAGACGTGAGACTGCTAAAGGAAGGACTGCATGTCCTTAGTCAAATCTGTTGCAAGCCAGCAAGCATCGCTAGACAAAATGGAGGACTTACTGAAACACCTGGTCCAATCGCAGTAGCAGCAGCAAGAAACCAACAGGCTATTGTTACAACAGATCCAACAGAGGCAGCAGGAGCAGCGGCTGCAGATGCAGCTTCTGGCGACCGCCATCCAGGGCAGGATGAGCGCCCCAACCCTAGGTCCGGCTGATGACGTCATGGTTCGGAAGGCGGTAAGACGGGATTTTCAGAAATTGACTACCAATGATGATGTTGAGGCTGAAGAACCTGTAGTGGAGAATTGCAATATTGAAGATAAAGAACCTGCAGTGAATTGCAGTTTTGAGGCTGAAGAACCTGCAGTGCTGAATTGCAGTGTTTAGGCTAAAGAACCTGCATTGGAAAATTGCAATGTTGAAGCTGAAGAACCTGCAGTGAATTGAAGTGTTGATGTTAAAGAACCTGCATTGGAGACTTGCAATATTGAAGCTGAAGAACCTGCATTGGAGAATTGCATTGTTGAATCTGAACAACGTGCAGTGGAGAACAGCATTGTTAAGGCTGAAGATTCTACATTGGAGAATTGCAATGTTGAGGCTTTCCAGACTGTGATTGAAAGGGTCACCGAGAGGGATAAACTCCCGCCAGAATAGTGGGCAGAGGTACTCGTGCCTTACTTGACGGGGGATCCCCAGAAAGCATACTATGATTTAGCTTTGCAGGATGCTAAAGAGTATGGCAAGCTAAAACTGGACATTCTTGCATGCTTGGGGTAACAATGACTACCAAGGCACAGCGGGTAAACCGTAGGGCGTATCACTGGGACAAACCACCTCACTCCCAAATGTTTGACCTGTTGCACCTGGTCCAGAAGTGGATGCAGCAAGAGTCCTCTATGCCTGCGCAGATGGTAGAGCGGGTGGTGATGGACCGGTTTGTGCACTCCCTGCCGAGGCCAGTACAGACTTGGGTTGGCCAGGGTGATCCCCAGAATGCCGATGAACTGGTCAGATTGGTTGAGAGATACCAAGGGATGGAAGGTTCCATGGGAAAGCACCCCACTCCATACTGAGGGTCACAAAAGGGGGTGGAGGCCCAAAAGGGGGTGGGGCACCCATACTGTTTGGCTATGCAGTGAATGCAAGAGCTGCAACAAATTTAGACCCAATACCCCTTAGAATAGATGCGGAGGAGGGCCTCATAAAACAATTTTCCCATTGTTAGGAAGTGGGTCTCCCATACTGTTTGCCTATGCAGTGACTGCAAGGGCTGCCAAAAATTTGGAGCCTCTCCAATGCCCCTTTGAAGAGACATAGAGGAGACCCTCATGAAAAAAGGTTCCCATTATGAAGAAGTGCGTCTCCCATAGTGTTTGCCTATGCAGTGAATGCAATGCCTGGCCAAAATTTTTAGCCACTCCAATGCCCTTTTGAAGAGACGTGGAGGGGAGCTCCAAGAAAAAAGGTTCCCATTATGAAGAAGTGGGTCTCCCATAGTGTTTGCCTGTGCAGTGAATGCAAGGGCTGCCAAAAATTTTTAGCCATTCCAATGCCCCTTGGAAGAGACGTGGAGGAGGATCTCATAAAAAATGTTCCCCTAATAAAGGAGCAGGTCTCCTATACTTTTAATGCCCATGCACTAAGTGTATGGGGCTGACAAACATTTACCCCTGGGGGGTATACATGAACATACTGTATAACCATTGTTTTTTGTATGGGCATCGTGAACATGCTTTAAAAAATTATGTGGATGTTGCATCATGGACCACAGTCACCCTGGTGATATAGTGGTGGTGGGATGATGAGGATGAGAAGAAGGAGGAGGACAACAGCAAATAGCCAAAATCAGGAAGCATATACCCATGTGTGAGTGTGAAGAGGTGCATGGAAATAGACGTCCCAAAAAAAGACACTGGATTTGAGTTTATGTTACGCTGCTATCATTTGGTGTTGTAGAGATGTCTGCCCCAATCCAGCCCTTGTTCATTTTTATAAGAGTCAGCCTGTCAGCATTTTCAGTTGACAGGCGGATGCGCTTATCAGTTAGAATTCCACCAGCGGCACTAAAAACGCGCTCTGACAAAATGCTAGCGGCAGGGCAAGTCAGGACCTCCAAGGGGTAGAGAGCCAGTTCATGCCACGTATCCAGCTTTGAGACCCAATAATTATAAGGTACAGAGGAATCACGGAGGACGATGGTAGGTTAGCAAGGTACTCCCTCAGCATCTTCCCAAACTTTGCACTCCTTGTGAGAGTACCCCACGCCTCAGGGCCTATGCGATGGGAGTGTCTGAGAAAACTATCCCAGAACTTTAAGAGTGTTCCCCTGCCTCTGCTGGATTGGAATTGTGTCTCTCTTGCCTGTACTCCTTGGTTGTCCAGAGAACTGTGATCTCTGCAGCCAGCGTTTTCAGATGGGAATTTTTTTAATAATTTTGCAACAAGGGCCTTCTGGTACTGCCTCATTTTAGTAGACCTGTCCGCCTCAGGAACAAGCGATAGAAAGTTCTCCTTGTAGTGTAGGTCTAGAAGTGTCACCAACCAGTAATGACTGTCACCAAAAATTTTGAGAACACGAGGGTCACGTCAACACAGTGTAACATAAACTCAGCCATGCGAGCCAGACTGCTAGTAGACAAAACTTCCGTGTCCTTACCAAGAGGACAACTGACCATGCTCTCCTCCTCCTCCTCCTCATCCCTGTCTTCAGGCTATCCACGCTGAACAGACGGTGTGACAGATGTGCAGATAGCACCGTCTATAGCGCATGAAACTACTGTAGTTCCTGTTCTTCCTCCTCCTCTACCTCATTGTCACCCAATCCATGTTGGGATGAGATGAGGATGGGCTGTGTGTAATCAGCCTGTATGGTTCCTTGCTCCATCTCATCATGCTCAGCCTGCAATGCATCCTCTTTGATTGTGAGCATAGAGCGTTTCAGAAGACAGGGAAGTGGGATGGTGATGCTAATTATGGAGTCATCGCCACTCACCATCTTGGAGTCCTCAAAGTTTTGGAGGATGGTACGTATGTCTGACATTCATGTCCACTTCTGAGGTCTTATGTGTGGAGTCTGAACTGAATACTGAAGACCTTGTTGATGCTGGTAGCCAAAAACTGCCCTCTTCTGCTTACAAATCCTTCCCAACATCTGCAGTGTAGAGTTCCAATGTGTGGGGACATCACACACCATTCGGTGAGCCTGAAGCTGCAAACGCTGATGAAGCACGGCAAGGGCGGTGGAAGCTGTAGCTGACTTTCTAAAATGGGCACACACGCGGTGTACTTTGACAAGCACATCCGGCATCTCCAGGTAGGTTTTGAAAAACCGCTGAACCACGAGGTTAATTACATGGGTCAGGCATGGTACATGTGTGAGCTCGCCTTGCCTCAGAGCCGCCACCAGGTTCCGGCCATTGTCACACACGACCATGCCTGGCTGTAGGTTCAGCGGTGTCAGCCACAGACCTGCCTAATATTTCAGAGCTGTCCACAACTATTCAGCATTGTGTGGTTTGTAACCTAAGAATATAAGCTTCAGCACAGCCTGTTACCGCTTAGCTGAGGCAGTGTTGCAGTGCTTCCAGCTTGTGACTGATGTGGTCATTTCAGAGATGAAGGCTGAACAGGAGGAGGAGGATGAGGTGCAGGAGCTGTAGACTGTGGGGGGCAACCCTGATTGACCTAGGACCTGCAATCCTCAGCATCGGGAGGACATGTTCCTTCCCAAGATCCGACTGGGTCCCGGCTTCCACTATGTTAACCCAGTGTGCCGTCAGCTAGATGTCTCAGCCCGGGCTGTACTTTACTGAGCGCATACACATATGCCCTCATGCTGCTGACGCATGCGCTATGACTCTTCATGTCTCTACGCAGGCACTATGTATTATACGTCCAGCTCAGACCGTGATTAGCTGGGCGCATGCGTATATTCATCCATATCTCTAGCTTACATGTCCAGCTTGGACGTGTTCGGTTGGGCGCATGTGCGCATTCATCTACAGTACAGACCAAAAGTTTGGACACACCTTCTCATTCAAAGATTTTTCTGTATTTTCATGACTATGAAAATTGTACATTCACACTGAAGGCATCAAAGCTATGAATTAACACATGTGGAATTATATACTTAAAAAAGTGTGAAACAGCTGAAAATATGTCATATTCTAGGTTCTTTAAAGTAGCCACCTTTTGCTTTGATTACTGCTCTGCACACTCTTGGCATTCTCTTGATGAGCTTCAAGAGGTAGTCACCGGAAATGGTTTTCACTTCACAGGTGTGCTCTGTCAGGTTTAATAAGTGTGATTTCTTGCCTTATAAATGAGGTTGGGACCAGCATATGGTCTCACAAGGGGTCTGAGGATCTCATCTCGGTACCTATTGGCAGTCAGGCTACCTTTGGTGAGCACATGGAGGGCTGTGTGGCCCTCCAAAGAAATGCCACCCCACACCATTACTGACTCACTGCCAATCTGGTCATGCTGAAGGATGTTGCAGGCAGTAGGTTCACACTCAGCACATGTGACAGACGTGACAGAGTCTGGAGACACCGTGGAGAGCGATCTGCTGCCTGCAACATCCTTCAGCATGACCAGTTTGGCAGTGGGTCAGTAATGATGTGGGGTGGCATTTCTTTGGAGGGCCACACAGCCCTCCATGTGCTCGCTAGAAGTAGCCTGACTGCCATTAGGTACCGAGATGAGATCCTCAGACCCTTGTAAGACCATATGCTGGGGCGGTTGGCCCAGGGTTCCTCCTAATGCAGGACAATGCCAGACCTCATGTGGCTGGAGTGTGTCAGCAGTTCCTGCAAGATGAAGGCATTGAAGCTATGGACTGGCCTGCCCGTTCGCCAGACCTGAATCCGATTGAGCACATCTGGGACTGCATGTCTCACTCCATCCACCAACGTCACGTTGCACCACAGACTGTCCAGGAGTTGACGGATGCTTTAGTCCAGGTCTGGGGGAGATCCCTCAGGAGAACATCCGCAACCTCATCAGGAGCATGCCCAGGTGTTGTAGGGAGGTCATACAGGCACGTGGAGGCCACACACAATACTGAGCATCATCTTGACTTGTTTCCACTTTAATTTTGTCTTGTTTTGTTTTCAATTTTAACTTGTTTCCACTTTCATTTTGGGCGTCTCTCCAAATCCAGGCCTCCATTGGTTCAAAAATTTGATTTCCATTGATGATTTTTGTGTGATTATGTTGACAGCACATTCAGCTTTGTACAGAACAAAGTATTCAATGAGAATATTTAATTCATTTAGATCTAGGATGTGTTATTTGAGTGTTCCCTTTATTTTTTTGAGCAGTGTATTTGAACATAAACTGTCTAGTCACATTTATTATTTGAACACATGCCCTTTAGGAATCCTTTACAAAAGGCAACACATACTTTGTTTTAAATGACAGTGTAGCAGAAATATCAGTTGGCAGAGATGTAACAAAAACTAAGGAGCTTTAGCAAGGTTTTACTTCATGCGTCATACATTATTATACTTCCTTCTTTTCACAACTATTTCACAGCATTAGTTTATGTTGTTCTTTTTAGCATCAATATGTTTATCATACGAGATAAAACACCTTCAGACATCTGTCAATCTCTTTCTCACTGGTATATGTACTGCGGTCTTCGTGTGGTCAGTAACTTTTGGATTCTTCTGTTTCTATTTTCAAATGTATTCTGTTAGTGCCTCTGCTTGGTCCTCTGTTCAATTAAAAGATGGTGCGGTTTTTATTGTCTTTCCTGCCGTGGTATTTGCAACTGACTCTGTTTAACACTTTGGAGCACAAGACATTCGGAAAAACTTTCCCCATTTTATATAACTTCACCTGAAGTATCAAAATAATTTTAAAATAAGCATACTGTAGAATTAAGTTTAATACTTACATACTATAGTTTCTTCAGAAGAAGGCAACAAGTTACATTGTGAATAACAATAACTTCATATAATTTATTTTTCAAGAATCAATTCTTATCTTTTTTAAAGTCAGAAACACATAATGTATAACCAGTACTACATTTTTTTTAAAATAATTTGTACTTTGGATGAAAAAGTAATCCCAATGCAATGTGAGATTAAATCTCTGCTGTGACATTGAAATCATTGTATGGCCTTCATCCAGAATAGGGTTTATATAGGTGTTAGCTATACAAAGACGATATATTCTGTTTAAGATTTTCTTCTCTTATTTAGCCCTTTCCAATATGAAAAAAATACCTTTAGATGCAACAATTTGTATGTTTTAATTTAGTTTTTCTGTAGTTTACTTCTAAATTGTTCTTACCTTGTATACTTATTAATTATCCAATGAATTCAACACAAGTCAATGTCCGCATAGCAAGTATATTTTTGCATCAAACTGCATAATCTTATATTTGCTGGTAATTTTGCTGCCCATTTTATAATTTATTCACATCCCTTTTAAGATAGTCAATGATGTATAATATCCGACATTGGGCTTGTGTTTGACATGTTAGTACTCCTATCACTCTTCTCACTAAAATGAAAATGCATGGTAATGAAGAAATTTGCAGAGTACTGTAGACCAAGTAATCGCATTGAGCAAAAAAAAATGTACAAATTTTTGAAAAGTATAAAAAAACCCATAAATTTGAATCACCTCTTTTACATATTTTTAAATTAAAAATATAGAAGCGCTTATTTAAATACAGTGGGTAGAGAAATTATTCAAACCCCTTTAATTTTTTTTACTCTTTGTTGCAATGCAGCCATTTGGTAAATTCAAAAAAGTTCATTTTTTTCTCATTAATGTACACTCTGCACCCATCTTGACTGAAAAAAACATTGACTGCAATGAAGCAAAGAGTGAAAAACTTAAAGGGGTCTGAATACTTTCCGTACCACTGTATCTTATTCATTATGCTCGACGAAGGCCATAAAATGAAAAAGCCAAAGTTGCTATGTTTTTGGTCATTTCGTTTTTAAAAATGGAAAAAACAAGTGAAGCACAGCTTCCCTGATCAAAAAATAAGAAAGTTATGGCTAAAGGTATATCTAGAAAAAAATATTGTGACACAAACTAAATTTCTTTTTATTTTTAAACAGTAAAATATAATAAACTATATAAATGTGTCTTCAACATAATCGTACTGACCCACAGAAGTGAACATCATTGATATATAGGAGAGAAAACAAGTCAAAAAAACTCTCTCATAGGCAGAACTTTAGGAATAGCAATATATATTTTATGTTATTTCCAGACTATGCACTCACATAGATTGCTATATAAATAAACACAGCACAAAAATAATTTTGGATTAATTCTGCATTTATACTTTGGCTGGGACTTTCAAACAAATTTATCTGTGATTTACAGAAAAATTTTTTCATTTTTGCTGCTCAATAAACCATAAAAAATAAACAAAAAAAAATGATAGTATTGCTGCTTTATTTTATTCCAGCATATTGCAATTTGTTAAGCAGATACTCCATGTGTGGAGGAAAACTACTGTTCGAGTGCAGGGCAGGGCTCGGAAGGGAAGAAGCACCATTTGAATTTTGGAGAGCAAAATTGGCTGGAATTGATAGTGGACAGCTATGTCGCGTTTGCAGAGCACCTGATGTGCCTAAACAACGGAAACCCCCAACAAGTGACCCCATTTTGGAAACTACACCCCTTAAAGAATTTAACTAGAGGTGAATTGAGCACCTTGAATCCACAGGTGCTTCGTAAAATTTTATAATATAGAAATGTTAAAATGAATTTTTCCAGCAAAAATGTTGGTTTTGCTCCAAATTTTTCATTTTCACAAGGGTAACATGAGAAATGGACCCTAAAATTTGTTGTACAATTTCTCCTGATTACATCAATACCACATACCGTATGTGGTCGAAATCTACTTTTGAGGTGCAGTACAAAGCTCAGAAGGGAAGGCGCGCCCTATTGGAGTTCAGATTTTGCTGGAATGGTTTGAGGGTGCTATGTCACATTTCCAGAACCCTTAAGGTGCCAGAACAGCAAAAGAAACACCATAAGCAACATCATTTTATAAACTACACCCCAATGAATCATCTAGGGATGCAGTGAGCATGTTGACATCACATGTGCCTCACAGAATTTTATATCATTGGGCCATGAAGAAAGAATAATTACATTTTTACCACTAAAATGTTTTAGCCCCAATTTTTAATTTTATTAATGGCTAATAAAAAAAGTGGACCTCACAGTTTATAGTGAAATTTCTCCTGAGTGCACCAATACCCTGCATGTAAATGGAAACTACTTTTCAGGCATAGCGGAAAGCTCAGAAGGAAAGGATCACCATAATGTAGTGAAGATTTTACTGCTATGGTTTGCGGGTTCCATGACCCACTGGAAGAGCCCTTGTGATGCCAGAACATCAGTAGCCTCCATAAGTGACCCCATTTCACAAGCTACATCTCTCAATGAATTCATCTAAGGGTGCAGTGATCATATTGATACTACGGATGTGTCACAGAATGTTATACCATTGGGCAGTAAAAAAAATATAATAACATTTTGGCTACAAAAGTTTTGTTTTAGCCACAGATTTTACATTTCACATGGGAAAATAGCACCAAAATTTGTGATGTGGGCACCGCTCATGGCTCTGAGAACTGGGTCTCAGCTATCATGTAATCTGAGCTCACAGTGGCGATTGGGCAGACACGATCGTCAGGACGTACTCATACGTCCAAGATTGGGAATCCCTTCCCAACAAGTAGATGTAGATGTGCTTTAATTCTATTGTGAGAAAAGAACAATACAAATATTTATTGTTGTTGATGTTGTAGATTATTTTGAGAAAGAGAGGACTAGCTCTTTTACTCAATTGGCATCCATGCCATGGCAACAGTAAGTCAAACAATGATCTCCCGGTCTGCTAAGTAAGGTGGCCTGTCAGGCTGGGTTCACATTGCGCTAATGGCAATGCGCTGATGTCATCCGTTACATAGCGGCACTAACGCTATGTAACGGATGCGTTAGCGCACCCATAGACTGCCATTATGTAGCGCATCGCTAACGCATGTCATAATCGGCATTAGAGATGAGCGACTTTGCCTTTTTTAGGGTCAAGTCGGGTTTCATAAAACCCGACTATCTCAAAAGTCGAGTCGAACGAAATCGGCCGACTATCGGGAAAAGTCAGAGGTCCGACAGAAACACGAAACCCAATGCAAGTCAATGGGGAAGCAAAGTCGGCAGGGAGTGGAGGACAGTAAACACACCTACAGTGGCCATTTCAATGCCAACGACATTAATTCTTATTACTTAAGCTTGGCAACCTTAATTTACTTTATAATTCTAGTTACTCATTGAAAACTGGGGGTTATTTGGGTAAAGTTGTGGGGGGGTAGGGCTGGCTCCAGGTTTTCATGTGCCCCGGGCAAAAGAGTGTCAGTGGGCCCCTTTAACACATACCACAATTCATGATACTCCGATATGGCACAGAAATATAGGTATAGTACAATGACAAATACTTCACTTCTTACATTACATGACTGATATCTATTTTAAATTCTACAGTAGCTCAAAAACCGGACAGTATATTACTCCATACAGTATTATGGCCACCACATAGTGCGCCATACAGAATAATGAGCCCCATATATTGCTCCATACAGAATAATTGGTCCCATATAATGTTCCATACAGTATATGATGAGCTCCACATAATGCTCCAGTATATGATGGTCTCCATATAATGTGCCATACAGTATAGGACTGTCCCCTTAGAGTAGAATGAGCCCCACATATTGCTCCATACAGTATAATGAGTTGCATATAAAGCTCCATACAGTATATGATGGTCCCCATATATTGCTCCATACAGAATGGGCTCCATATAATGCTCCATACAGAATAGGCCCCATATGTGCTCCATATGATGCTCCATACCCTATATGATGCCCCATAAATAATGAACCCCATATGATGCTCCAGTATATGATGGGCCCCATGGATGATGCACCAGTGTATGATGGGCCAATATAATGCTCCATATATAATGGGCCCCATATGATGCTCCAGTGTATGATGGACCCCATGGATAATGCTCCAGTGTATGATGGGCCTATATAATGCTCCATCTATAATGGGCCCCATATGATGCTCCAGTGTATGATGGACCCCATGGATAATGCTCCAGTGTATGATGGGCCTATATAATGCTCCATCTATAATGGGCCCCATTAATAATGCTCCAGTGTATAATGGGCCCCGTATACGATGCTCCAGTGTATGATGGGCCCCATTTATAATTCTCCAGTGTATGATGGGCCCCATGGATGATGCTCCAGTGTATGATGGGCCAATATAATGCTCCATATATAATGGGCCCCATTTATAATGCTCCGGTGTATAATGGGCCCCGTATATGCTGCTCCAGTGTCTGATGTGCCCCATTTATAATGCTCCAGTATATGATGGGCCCCATGGATGATGCTCCAGTGTATGATGGGCCAATATAATGCTCCATATATAATGGGCCTCATTTATAATGCTCCAGTGTATAATGGGTCCCGTATATGCTGCTCCAGTGTCTGATGGGCCCCATTTATAATGATCCAGTGTGTGATGCGCCCATGGATAATGCTCCAGTGTAAGATGGGCCAATATAATGCTCCATATATAATGGGCCCCATATGAAGCTCCAATATATGATAGGCCCCATGGATGATGCTCCAGTGTATGATGGGCCAATATAATGCTCCATATATAATGTGCCCCATTTATAATGCTCCAGTGTATAATGGGCCCCGTATATGCTGCTCCAGTGTCTGATGGGCCCCATTTACAAAGCTCCAGAGTGTGATGCGCCCCATGGATGATGCTGCAATGTATGATGGGCCAATATAATGCTCCATATATAATGGGCCCCATTTATAATGCTCCAGTGTATAATGGGCCCCATGGATGATGCTTCAGTGTATGATGGGCCTATATAATGCTCCATATATAATGGGCCCCATTTATAATGCTCCAGTGTATAATGGCCCTATCTATGATGCTCAAGTGTATGATGAGCCCCATAGTATAATTCTCTAGTGTATAGTGCTCCCCATATATTGCTCCAAACATTAAAAAAAAACTGAAATATCTCTCCTCACTGGGCACTGTTCTACTCTGGACTCCTCAGCGTCGCCATCTTCCAGCTCTCTGCACATGGACTGTTTAGGCAGAGGGTGTACAGACGTGACATCATCGCGCTCTCTGACCTGAATGTCACTGTCAGGAAACGTGGAAGACACCACAGCGGTGGAGCAGGAAGAGGTAAGTAATGCAAGTGCTGGGGCCCTGAGCAAGCAGGGGGGCCCTCTCATGTGTGGCGGCACTGGCACAGGGCCCCTCATAGTACGCCGGTGTGTCTGATGGCGAGTGGGCCCCCCCACCATCAGAGACACTTTTGCGTACTATGAGGAGTCCTGTGTCAGTGCCATCGCCATAGAGTCGGCCCCCCCACCTGCTCAGGGAACCCGGGTGCGCCAGGTGCTTACGCCGGCCCTGGGGGGGTACAGCCCAGTTAGGGAGGTCGAAAAACTGGCATATGTTGAGGTGTAGGCTGGACGTTCAGCAGCTGCAAATGGAGGAATTGGAGAAGTCGGAGGAAGAGGAGGACAAAGCGAGCCATTTTGCTGGAAACCTATGTGTCATCAGGGGAAGGTGGTACAAAACCTTTGAAACCCAGGCATGGTTCATTTTTATGAAGGTGAGATCACCAACATTTTGGGTCGACAGAGGGGTCCTTCTTTCTGTCAGGATTGATCCCGCTGCACTGAAGACTCTTTCTGATAGCACACTACCAGCAGGGCAAGCGAGCTCCTGTAAAGCATATTGGGCCAATTCAGGCCAGGTGTATAGTTTACAGGCCAATGGTCATGAAACCCCTGTCTCCAACGCCACTTTGGCTGTGTGTACCACGAACACCTCTTCCGTTTGGCTCAGTACGGCTCTTGGTAGAACCTGCACCGCTGCTGTGTGCTGGGAATGCCTCTAACAAATGGTTTACCAGAGTTGCTTGTTTGTTCGCCAATATTAGCTCTAGGTTCTCTTGTGGCATGATGTTCTGTAATTTGCCTTTATAGCGTGGATCGAGGATGCTGGCAAACCAGTAGTCGTCATCCTTCATAATTTTGGCAATGCGGGGGTCCCTTTTTAGGATCAGCAAAACATAATCACACATATGGGCCAATGTTCCAGATGTCAATGATGCACTGCCACTGGTGGGTGGAGGAGCACTTTCTGCCAAATCCACATCCCTCCAGTCACGCACAAACCCTGTACCTGACCTTGGCAAGCCAACATTTTCTCTTGCCCCCTGAGAAGCATCCTCCTCCCCAAAATAATCATCCCCTCATCCTCCTTCTCCTCTTCCTCTTCTTCCTCCACCTCGGCCAGGACAGTTCCCTGAGCAGACAATGCCTGACTGTCATCAAGGCTTCCCTCCTCCTCCTCCTCTTCCTCCTCCGCTGCAGACGCCTGATTCTTAATGCGTGTCAAAGTTTGCATGAGCAGACGCATAACTGGGATGCTCATGCTTATGATGGCGTCGTCTGCGGTTACCAGCCGTGTGCATTCCTCAAAACACTGAAGGACTTTACAGAGGTCTTTCAGCTTTGACTACTGCACACCCGACAA
Source organism: Oophaga sylvatica (assembly GCA_033576555.1). NCBI lineage: Eukaryota > Metazoa > Chordata > Amphibia > Anura > Dendrobatidae > Oophaga > Oophaga sylvatica. The sequence continues at coordinate 712,273,813 of JARQOD010000001.1, forward strand.
CTCCATGTCTGCCCTCAAACTGCCTGCCTGTGTATCCACCCACAAAAGAATTACAGCCTGCCTCTGTTCGCACAGCCTCTCAACCATGTGCATGGTGGAGTTCCACCTTGTTGCAACGTCTATGATTAGGCGGTGCTTGGGGAGGTGGAGCGATCGCTGTAGCCTCTGCATATGATTGGAGTCTACGGGCGAGTGATGAATGTGCGAGCACAGTCTTCGCACCTTATGGAGCAGGGCTGTTAACTCCGGATAATTATTTATAAAGCACTGCACCACCAGGTTCAAGGTGTGAGCCAGGCAAGGAATGTGTCTGAGTTTTGCCAGGGCTATGGCCACCTCAAAATTACGGCCATTATCACTGACTACCTTGCTTGGCGCAAGATGTAGACTGCCCAGCCATGACTCAGTTTCTCGCTGCAAGTAGTAGGCCAGTACCTCCGCGGTGTGTCTGTTGTCGCCCAAAGACATCATCTTTAAAACAGCCTGCTGACTCCTACCAACAGCTGTTCGATAGAGGCACACCTCGTGTGCAACACTGGCAGCTGCGGATGGAGTGCTCGTGCGGCTGCGCTCTGTCGACGAGGTTTTGCTTCTGGAGGAGGAGGAGGGTCGAACGCCTACTGCCAACTGTTGCCTATACCGTGGGCTAGGCAGCACTGTCCCACCGCCGCTGTCCCCTGTGGACTCTGCATCCACCACATTCACCCAGTGTGCAGTGATGGACATATAGCTGCAATGGCCATGCCTACTGGCCCATGCATCTGTTGTGAGGTGCACCTTTCCACTCACTGATTGTTTGAGTGCATGGACAATGCGATCTTTCACATGCAGGTGGAGGGCAGGGATGGCTTTTCTAGAAAAGAAGTGCCGACTGTGTAGGTCATAGCATGGGACAGCATAGGCTGTTATGATTTGGTAGCTGAGGAGAGCAGGCAAAAAAGAAATACACCAGAGCAGTTGGAAACTATGAGATTGCAGTACCCTGACTAACCACCACAACTAGAGGCAGCCGTGGAGCGTTCCTACGTTGGTCCTAGACGCCTCGTCACAGCCTGAGAAACTAACTACACCTAAAGATAGAAAGAGGAAAGCTATCTGCCCCGGAGCAGATTCCCAAAGAACATAGAAAGCCCACAAACATGTAATGGCGGTTAGACAAGAAGAAATACTGACACAGACAGAAATAGTATGAGCAAACGTTGGGGCCCAAACTTACTAAATAGAAAAGGATAGGAAGGGCACTTACTGCAATCCCAAAAAACCCTGAAAAGCACCAACTCTACTAATTTCAAAAACACCTGAGATCACACGACCTCTACCACCTAAATTAGTTCTCTGGTGTAACCAAAAACAAAACAGCAGCCACTGAAAAAACTGGAAAAAGCAAATGTACAAACATCAGTGGCTGAACTGAACTGAGAGGGCAAAAGCCCCCAGAAGGGACCCTGAAGGCCCCCACAGAAGTGCAGGACAAAATGCAAAAATCAAGCACAAAAACAAAAAGAAGAAAATGTCTTATCTGTTAGCAGGAGATTCAGACACGACACAGCAGGCTACCAAGGAAACAGGAATCAAGGATTGAGACCAGAACAATTGATCACCGGCAACCCTGATGGGAAGGCGACTCCCTTATATAAGACCAGTCAGTAACACCTGATTCCCAATCCTCACAATCTTCACTGGACAGTCCAGTACCGTTTGTAACCACCAGAGGGAGCTTCTGCTCAGAACTCATTTCCAGCCTATTCACAACAATAGGCCATGAGCTCTCGGAACACTGCGCTTTCAACCAAACGGAAGTGCATCATCTCTAATGCGATCAGTTTGGCAATGTAGTGTTCAAAGAGAGTGTACGCGGATGAGAGGATGAGTACTTTCTTGTTCTACTCAGAGTTTCTGCTAGGGTGAGCTGGACTTGAGAGCTGCATATGGGTGAACTAGCAGTGGACATGACGGACAGAGAGGGGGTTGGTGATGGTGATGGTGGTGGTGGTGGTGACGGCCTAGAATCAGTCTTTCGCTGCAAAAACATTGTGATTCCCTGACTGCTTTGGCCTTGCGACAACACCTCAACATTTCTTGCTGGTGGTGTGCTAACTGGTGGGCTTACAGTGGGGGAAGCGATGGAGCGTTGGTGGCTACCTTCAGTCGGAGCAGGTGCACATGTGCTACCTGAGGTTTTGTAGTCCGTCCACGCTTGCAAGTGCATGTTGATTAAATGTCTAAGCATGCAACTGGTATTCAAATTTCGGAGATTTTTCCCTCGGCTAAAGGTCCTTCCGCACTTCTTACAGATAATCTTTGCCTCATCAATAGGATTTTGGTCAAAAAAGTGCCACACTGCACTTTTCCTACTATGGTATAAATTTTCAGTGCTTGCACGCTGTGCTAATTTGACCGTCTGGCCAAGCTGTCCTGCAACTCTTTTTGTTTTTTAACACGTTTTTGGACTGTTATGGGCCTGCCAGATAACTGCTGCTGCGATGTCGATGCCTGCTGCGGATCCTTCTACTCTTCTGAGCTATTGACAACGGCACCCTCTTCCCCCAATGGATGCAAATCCGGGTCAACAACTGGGTCATTCATCACCTCCTCTTCAATTTCATCTGCACCTTCCTCTGTGTCACCGTGTAAGGTGGAATAGTATGCGGGAAGGGGCACCTGAGTTTCATCAGGGTCAGATTCTGGCTCAGTGGACAGCGAGGGCAATGTAGTGCTCTGGGTGAATGTACCAGCAGAATCATCTAGCAGTGGCTGTGCATCAGTGCACTCCATTTCAGATTCATGTTGGACTGGGGAATTCAGGATTTGGCTTGATAACCCAGGCATGGTATGTGAAAAGAGCTCCATGGAGTAATCGGAAGTGTGGCCTGCCGCATCCTTCACTTTTGTTGAGGGTGAAGGACACAAGGAAAGGTGTTGTTCCTGACCAGGAGCACGCACTGACGAGTGCTTGCATTTTCTGAAACTTCAGAAGAGGAGGCTATAGAGCTGGAGGCTATTTCGGCAATGTAAGACAAAACCTGTTCCTGATGCTCCTGCTTTAAAAGCGGTTTACCTACTCCCAGAAAAGGGAGCCTTCCAGGCATTCTTGAGCTAGACGATGATGCAGGCTCAACACCTCCTGCCTTAGGTGCTATTGTGCTTTTGGCACTTCCAGCAGATGCACCACCACCACCATCAGTACCAGCTGGCCCCCCACGCCCATGTCCGCGGCCTCTTCCACCATACTTCCTCATGTTTGGGAAAATGTACCCAAAATACCAGAAGATATATGGTACTGTATCAGAAGCATACAGCTGTATACGGTGAAGGGGGAAAATTCTAAATCTCTGTCTATATTTCGAGACTAACACACAGACGCTCACAGGCTCAGTATGGATTAGACCAGAATATAAAAAGCAGAAAAAGGGTACTGTATCAGAAGATACCAGGTATATATAGTGTTGGTGTAATTTTAAATCTCCATATATATTTCCGGAGTAACACAGATGCTCACAGGCTCAGTATGGATTAGACAACAATATAAAAAGCAGAAAAAGGGTACTGTATCACCAGAGCACAGCTGTATACAGTGTTGGGGTAGCTTCAAATCTCCGTATATATTTCAGGAGTAACAGACAGACGCTCACAGGCTCAGTGTGGATTGGACCAGAATATAAAAAGCAGAAAAAGGATACTGTATCACCAGATACCAGGTGTATATAGTATAGTGAAAAAATTGTAAATCTACGTATATATTTCTGGAGTCACACACAGACGCTCTCAGGCTCAGTATGTATTAGACAAGAATATAAAAAGCAGAAAAAGGGTACTGTATCACAGGCGTACAGCTGTATACAGGCCATTGGTAATTTTAAATTTCCGCATATATTTCCGGAGAAACACACAGACGCTCACAGGCTCAGTATGGATTAGACCAGAATATAAAAAGCAGAAAAAGAGTAATGTATCAGAAGCATACAGCTGTATATAGTCTAGAGATAATTGTAAATCTCTGTATATATTTCCAGAGTCAGTCACAGACTCTCACAGGCTCAGTATGGATTTCACCAGAATATAAAAAGCAGAAAAATGGGGTACTGTATCAGAAGCGTAAAGCTGTATACAGTATTGGGGTAATTTTAAATCTCTGTATATATTTCCGGAGTAACACACAGACTCTCACAGGCTCAGTATGGATTAGACCAGAATATAAAAAGCAGAAAAAGGATACTGTATCACCAGATACCAGGTGTATATAGTATAGTGAAAAAATTGTAAATCTACGTATATATTTCTGGAGTCACACACAGATGCTCTCAGGCTCAGTATGTATTAGACAAGAATATAAAAAGCAGAAAAAGGGTACTGTATCACAGGCGTACAGCTGTATACAGGCCATAGGTAATTTTAAATTTCCGTATATATTTCCGGAGAAACACACAGACGCTCACAGGCTCAGTGTGGATTAGACTAGAATATAAAAAGCAGAAAAAGGGTACTGTATGACCAGATACCAGGTGTATATAGTATAGTGAAAAAATTGTAAATCTCCGTATATATTTCAGGAGTCAGACACAGACGCTCTCAGTCTCAGTATGGATTAGACAAGAATATAAAAAGCTGAAAATGGGTACTGTATCACAAGCGTACAGCTGTATACAGTCTAGGGGTAATTGTAAATCTCCATATATATTTCCGGAGTAACACACAGACACTCACAGGCTCAGTATGGATTAGACCAGAATATAAAAAGCAGAAAAAGGGTAATGTATCAGAAGCGTACAGCTGTATACAGTCTAGGGATAATTGTAAATCTCCGTATATATTTCCAGAGTCAGACACAGACTCTCACAGGCTCAGTATGGATTAGACCAGAATATAAAAAGCAGAAAAAGGGTAATGTATCAGAAGATTACAGCTGTATACAGTCTGGGGGTAATTGTAAATCTCTGCATATATTTCTGGAGTAACACACAGATGCTCACAGGCTCAGTATGGATTACAACAGAATATAAAAAGCAGAAAAAGGGTAATGTGTGAGAAGCGTACAGCTGTATACAGTCTAGGGGTAATCGTAAATCTCCGTATATATTTCAGGAGTAACACACAGACGCTCACAGGCTCAGTATGGATTAGACCAGAATATAAAAAGCAGAAAAAGGGGTACTGTATCAGAAGCGTACAGCTGTATACAGTGTTGCAGAAAAAGGGTAATGTATCAGAAGATACCAGGCATATACAGTGTAGGGGTAATTGTAAATCTCCATATATATTTCAGGAGTCACACACAGACGCTCACAGGCTCAGTATGGATTAGACCAGAATATAAAAAGCAGAAATTTGGGTACTGTATCACCAGATACCATGTGTATATAGTATAGTGAAAAAATTGTAAATCTCCGTATATATTTCAGGAGTCACACACAGACGCTCTCAGGCTCAGTATGGATTAGATCAGAGTATAAAAAGCAGAAAAAGGGTACTGTGTCACCAGATACCAGGTGTATATAGTGTTGGTGTAATTTTAAATCTCCGTATATATTTCCGTAGTAACACACAGACACTCACAAGCTCAGTATAGATTAGACCAGAATATAAAAAGCAGAAAAAGGATACTGTATCACCAGAAACCAGGTGTATATAGTATAGTGAAAAAATTGTAAATATCCGTATATATTTCAGGAGTCACACACAGACGCTCACAGGCTCAATATGAATTAGACCAGAATATAAAAAGCAGAAAAATGGTTTAGTATCACCAGATACCAGGTGTATATAGTATAGTGGAAAAAATTGTAAATCTATGTATATATTTCCGGAGTCACACACAGATAGTGAGCATGTATTTGTCCGTGATACCATCCGGTACACGCTACTGTGTGAAGAGCGTAAAGCTCTATACGGTGTGGTAAAAAATAAACGCTCGGTAACTGTGCAGAAAAGAAGAATAAAAGTATTAGTGCTGTGCTAAAAGCAGTCTGCATATCAGTGTACACACAGCAATACAGCTAGCAGGCAGCCCATTAACCAGCTCTGCTGCTGCACAAAAGAAAATCCTCCTCTGTCACTGGCAGGCAGCCTAATAATCAGCGCTGCTGCACACAACAAAATCCTCCCCTGTTACTGCACACTAACTGTACAGCACAATTGCTATCAGCACAAGAACAGAATCACTTTTCTTTCCTGCCTAACTCTCTCCCTACTGAGAAACAGCGGCAGCAACCTCTCCCTACGCTAAGATCGGCAGAAGTAAAATGGCGGTCGGCAGTCAGGGCTTTTATAGCCAATGTGACGCCACACAAAGCAAGCCAATCACTGTAATGCCCTTCTCTAAGATGGTGGTGGCCGCTGCCTATGTCATCTCGTTGCCCACAGTGTGCGTCCTTGCTCATTGGCTGAGTAAAGGCGCCTGCAAGCATTATGGGAAAACCGACTTTGGCGCTCGGGTCGACGACCGCAAGGCCGACTTCACGCTATGGTCAGGTTTCGCTCGGCGAAACCAGACTTTGGTGAAAGTCGGCAATTTTGCAATTTTTGAATCTGAACGACCTGTTTCACTCAACTCTCAATCAGCATGCATTAGCGATGTGATGTCATTCTGTGACGGACCCTCGGACGTGGTCTGCAGTGTTCGGGGGTCCGTCACCGCTAGCACAGATGGAGCATCTGCGCTATTGTGATCGCATAAAGCGATCTTTAAAAGGCACTTGCATTAGCGCAGTCCGTTTAACGCATGTGTTGAGTGGATAGCACTAACGCAATGTGAACCTAGCCTTAGTCCCTACCATAAAAGGAATCTAACAGGCCTCTTGACAAAGTAAAACTAATAGGTTTAGCACTTTGCAGTACACAAGCATTGCAGCATATTATACCAATGATCAGACAAGCAATTGCGGCATTTAGAAGATAGCAGAGGGATACCACTACTGTACTCACCTCTCAAATGCCCCCTGAGATGAGACCTGAACATATCACGGGTATCCCGTGTTGTCCCGGCAGCTGTATGTCACTTGAGTCTAACAAGCGATCTGACAGTGTAAAACTGTCGTTTCATACAGTGGGTTCGGAAAGTATTCAGATCTATTTAAATTTTTCACTCTTCGTTTCATTGCAGCCATTTGGTAAATGCAAAAAAGTTAATTTTTTTCTCATTACAGTACACTCTGCACCCCATTTTGACTGATAAATACCAGAAAAGTTGAAATTTTTGCAAATTTATTAAAAAAGAAAAACTGAAATATCATATGGTCATCAGTATTCAGACCCTTTGCTCAGATACTCATATTTACGTCACATGCTGTCCTTTTCCTTGTGATCATCCTCGAGATGGTTCTACTCCTTCATTAGAGTCCAGCTGTTTTTAATTAAACTGATAGAACTTGATTTGTAAAAACCTGTCTATATAATACCTCACAGCCCACAGTGCATGTCAGACCAAATGAGAATCATGAGGTCAAAGGAACTGACCAAGGGGCTCAGAGACAGAATTGTAGCAAGGCACATATCTGGCCAAGGTTACAAAAGAATTTCTGCAAAACTCAAGGTTCCTAAGAGCACAGTGGCCTCCATAATCCTTAAATGGAAGAAGTTTGGGACCACCAGAAGTCTTCCAAGACCTGGCCGTCCAGCCAATCTGAGCAATCGTGGGAGAAGAGCCTAGGTGAGAGAGGTAAAGAAGAACCGCAAGATCACTGTGACTGAGCTCCACAGATGCAGTAGGGAGATGGGAGAAAGTTCCACAAAGTCAACTATCAATGCAGCCCTCCACCAGTCGGACCTTTATGGCAGAGTGGCCCAACGAAAGCCTCTCTGTTGTGAATGGGTTTGAGATGAGTTCTGAGCAGAGGCTCCCTCTGGTGGTTACAAGCGGTGCTAGTCTGTCCAGTGAAAATTGTGAGGACTGGGAATCAGGTGTTACTGATTGGTCTTATATAAGGGAGTCACCTTCCCATCAGGGTTGCCGGTGATCAATTGTTCTGGTCTGGATCCTTTATTCCTGTTTCCCTTGTAGCCTGCTGTGTCGTGTCTGCATCTCCTGCTAACAGATAAGACATTTTCTTCTTTTGTGTTTGTGCTATATTTTTGCATTTTGTCCTGCACTTCTGTGGGGGCCTTCAGGGTCCCCTCCGGGGGCTTCTGCCCTCTCAGTTTTGTTCAACCACTGATGTTTGTACTTTTGCTTTTTCCAGTTTTTTCAGTGGCTGCTGTTTTGATTTTGTTACACCAGAGAACTAATTTAGGTGGAAGAGGTCGTGTGATCTCAGGTGTTTTTGAAATTAGTAGAGTTGGTGCCTTTCAGGCTTTTCTGGGATTGCAGTAAGTACCCTTCCTATCCTTTTCTATTTAGTTAGTTTGGGCCCCAGCGTTTGCTCATACTATTTTCTTTCTGTGTCAGTATTTCATCTTGTCTAACCGCCATTACATGTTTGGGGGCTTTCTATTATCTTTGGGGTTCTGCTCCGGGGCAGATAGCTTTCCTATTTCTATCTTTAGGTGTAGTTAGTTTCTCAGGCTGTGACGAGGCGTCTAGGACCAACGTAGGAACGCTCCACGGCTGCCTCTAGTTGTGGTGGTTAGTCAGGGTACTGCAATCTCATAGATTCCAACTGCTCTGGTGTATTGCCTTTTTTACCTGCACTCCTCAGCTACCGAAACATAACAGTATCACCGGCCTAAAAATTGAAAATTGTATGGTACTCACAGAAGGGAAAAAATATTGTGAAAGAAAAAAGGTTGTCAGAGTTGTCAGAGATATTTTTCTGTTTGTTGCATTTTTTTTTTTTTCCCTCTGTATCTCTGGGTGCTGGGGAGGATCTTTTCTCTCAATGGAGTTTGCACAGTTGTCTGGCCGTGTGGATCAGCTTGCCACTGAGGTTCGGAGTATTGCTATCTATCTTGCTGGGTTGCCTGTTGTGGAACCTAGGATTCCCATGCCAGATTTGTTTTTAGGGGATCGAGCTAAGTTTCAGAATTTCAAAAATAATTGTAAATTGTTTTTTGCCTTAAAACCTAAGTCCTCAGAGAACGCAGCGCAGCAGGTTCAAATTATCATCTCTCTCCTGCGCGGGCATCCTCAGGATTGGGCTTTTTCCCTGATACCTGGGGATCCTGTTTTGAGTGATGTTGATGCGTTTTTTCAGGCCTTGGGGTTATTGTACGATGAGCCTAATGTCACTGATCAAGCTGAAAAAGCCTTGTTGGCATTAAATCAGGGGCTTGATGACGCTGAGTTATACTGTCAGAGATTCCGTAGGTGGGCAGTCCTGACCAAATGGAATGACGACGCTTTGGCAGCCCTTTTCCGGAAGGGTCTGTCTGATAATGTAAAGGATGTTATGGTGGGATTCCTTGTCCCCTCTGGTCTCAATGATTCTATGTCATTAGCGATTCAAATTGACAGACGTTTGCGTGAGCGGAGAAGTATGCGTGGAATAGTGTTGCCTTGTGAACCAGCTTCTGAACCCATGCAGTGTGATAGAGTGGTGTCTGGGGCACAGCGTCATGAGTTTCGAAAGCGCAATGGGTTATGTTTCTACTGTGGTGATGCCTCTCATGCTATTTCAGTCTGCCCTAAGCGGGGAAGACGTTTTGCACGCTCAGTTGTCTTGGGTAGTGTTCAGACTAAGTTTTTATTAACTGTCACTCTGATATGCTCTCTGTCCTCATTTTCTGCTCAGGCTTTCGTTGATTCTGGAGCAGCTATTAACCTGATGGATTATGATTTTGCTAAACATTGTGGATTTCCCTTGATACCCTACAGAAGTCTATTCCCCTACTGGGGATCGATTCTACCCCTTTGACTGAGAATAAACCCCAGTTTTCTACTCAGGTGATAATGAGGGTTGAACCTGATCACCAGGAGTGCTGCAAATTTTTGGTTCTGTATAATCTGCATGACATTATCGTGCTGGGTTTTCCTTGGTTACAGTCTCATAATCCTGTTTTGGATTGGAAATCTGTGTCTGTAACCAGTTGGGGCTGCCAATGTGTTAATACCAACACTCCTGTTTTTTCTGCCTCCCCCCAGGCTCAGGATGTTCCTGACTTTTTGATTGATTTTTCTGATGTGTTTAGCGAAAGTAAATCTGCATCCTTGCCTCCCCATAGGAGCTATGACTGCGCTATTGAATTAGTGCCGGGTAGTAAATTCCCTAAAGGTCGCCTTTTTAACTTGTCTGTACCTGAACATGACGCTATGCGGTCTTATATCAAGGAATCATTGGAGAAGGGTCATATCAGACCATCCTCTTCACCCTTAGGTGCCGGTTTTTTCTTTGTGGCCAAAAAGGATGGTTCATTAAGGCCGTGTATTGATTATCGTCTCTTGAACAATATTACTGTGAAATATCAATACCCGTTACCCTTGATTTCTGACCTGTTTTCCAGGGTGAAAAACGCTACTTGGTTTACCAAGCTTGACCTCAGGGGGGCGTATAACCTTATTCGCATTAAGCACGGGGATGAATGGAAGACGGCATTCAATACCCCTGAAGGGCATTTTGAGTACCTGGTGATGCCCTTTGGGCTCACTAATGCTCCTTCCGTCTTCCAGTCCTTCATGAATGACATTTTCAGGGATTTTGTGGACAAATTTCTGATTGTTTATTTGGATGATATCTTGATTTTTTCTAATGACTGGGACTCTCATGTGAAACATGTTCGAACTGTATTCCAGATTTTGAGAGAGAATGCTTTGTATGTGAAGGGATCAAAGTGTCTTTTTGGCGTACAGAGGATCTCATTTCTGGGATTCATTTTGTCCCCATCTGTTATTGAAATGGACCCGGTCAAGGTTCAGGCCATCTGTGATTGGGTCCAACCTACTTCATTAAGGGCTCTTCAGAGATTTTTGGGTTTTGCCAATTTTTATCGTAAATTTATTGGTAATTTCTCGGTTATTGTTAAACCATTAACTGATTTGACCAGAAAGGGTTCTGATGTGGTGAATTGGCCTCCTGAGGCAGTCTCTGCATTTCAGGAACTTAAGCAGAGATTCACTTCTGCTCCTGTTCTACGGCAGCCTGATGTTTCTCTGCCATTTCAGGTGGAGGTTGATGCCTCTGAAATTGGGGCAGGTGCCGTTTTGTCCCAAAAAGATCCAGAGACCTCTAAAAGTAACCCTTGTGCCTTTTTCTCTCGAAAATTTTCTCCTACTGAACGTAATTATGACGTGGGTAATCGGGAGTTATTGGCCATGAAGTGGGCTTTTGAAGAGTGGAGACATTGGCTGGAGGGAGCCAAACATCAGGTGGTGGTCCTTACGGACCATAAGAATCTGGTCTATCTGGAATCTGCCAAGCGACTCAATCCTAGACAGGCCAGGTGGGCCTTGTTTTTCACACGTTTTAATTTTGTGGTTTCCTTTCTTCCTGGCACTAAGAATGTTAAGGCGGATGCCCTCTCGAGGAGTTTCCTTGCGGACTCTCCTGAGTTATCTGATCCTTCTGTTATTTTGAAAGAGGGTGTAGTTCTTTCCGCCATCTCGCCCAATTTGAGACTTGCTCTGGAGGGGTGTCAGGAGGATAGGCCCGAGCGCTGCCCTGTTGGAAAATTGTTTGTCCCGGACCAGTGGAAAAAGAGTGTGATGTCTGAGATTCATTGTTCCGCATTGGCTGGGCATCCTGGAATTTTTGGTACCAGAGACTTGGTTAGTCGATCCTTTTGGTGGCCTACCTTGTCTCGTGATGTCAGGGAATTTGTGCAGTCCTGCGGGACTTGCTCTCGCTCCAAGCCTTGCTCTCGCTCTAGTGGTTTGTTGATGCCATTGCCTGTGCCCAAGAGACCATGGACCCATATCTCTATGGATTTCATTTCCGACCTTCCTGTTTCTCAGAGAATGACCACCATCTGGGTAATTTGTGTTAGGTTTTCCAAAATGATACATCTTGTGCCATTACCTAAGTTGCCTTCCTCCTCTGAATTGGTGCCGTTGTTCCTTCAGCACGTGGTTCATTTACACGGCATTCCTGAGAACATTGTGTCTGACAGAGGAGTCCAGTTTGTTTCCAGATTTTGGAGGACTTTTTGTTCTAAACTGGGTGTTCAATTGTCTTTCTCCTCGGCATTTCATCCTCAGACCAATGGTCAAACTGAGAGAACAAACCAGACATTGGAGACTTATCTAAGATGCTTTGTGTCTGCTGATCAGGATGACTGGGTCTCTTTTTTGCCTTTGGCTGAGTTTGCTCTTAATAATAGGACTAGCTCTGCCACTTTGATGTCTCCATTTTTTTGTAATTCTGGGTTTCACCCTCGATTTTCTTCAGGACAGACGGAGGCTTCTGTCTGTCCAGGTGTTGACTCTGTTGTGGAGCGTATGCAACAGATTTGGGACCAGGTAGTGGAGAGGTTGTCCCTCTCTCAGGAGAGGGCCCAGCGGTTTGCTAACCGGCATAGGACTGATGGTAATCGGTTTAAAGTGGGGGACTTGGTCTGGTTGTCCTCAAAGAATATTCCTATGAGAGTAGCATCTCCTAAATTTAAGCCTAGGTTCATTGGACCTTATAAGATCATGGAGATTATTAATCCTGTTTCTTTTCGTTTGCTTCTTCCAGGGACATTTAAGATCCATAACGTGTTCCACAAGTCCTTGTTGAAGAGGTTTGTTGAGCCAGTGGTTCCTGCTGCTGTGCCTCCTGACCCTGTTTTGGTTGAGGGCAATCTGGAGTATGTGGTTGAGAAAATATTAGATTCTCGTTTTTCTAGACGGAAACTCCAGTATTTGGTTAAATGGAGAGGTTATGGTCAGGAAGACAATTCTTGGGTGTTTGCTTCGGACATCCATGCTAGGAGACTTATCCGTGCGTATCATAGAACTCATCCTGACCGACCTGGTTGCTCAAATGAGGGTTCGGTGACCCCTCCTCAAGGGGGGGTACTGTTGTGAATGGGTTTGAGATGAGTTCTGAGCAGAGGCTCCCTCTGGTGGTTACAAGCGGTGCTAGTCTGTCCAGTGAAGATTGTGAGGACTGGGAATCAGGTGTTACTGATTGGTCTTATATAAGGGAGTCACCTTCCCATCAGGGTTGCCGGTGATCAATTGTTCTGGTCTGGATCCTTTATTCCTGTTTCCCTTGTAGCCTGCTGTGTCGTGTCTGCATCTCCTGCTAACAGATAAGACATTTTCTTCTTTTGTGTTTGTGCTATATTTTTGCATTTTGTCCTGCACTTCTGTGGGGGCCTTCAGGGTCCCCTCCGGGGGCTTCTGCCCTCTCAGTTTTGTTCAGCCACTGATGTTTGTACTTTTGCTTTTTCCAGTTTTTTCAGTGGCTGCTGTTTTGATTTTATTACACCAGAGAACTAATTTAGGTGGAAGAGGTCGTGTGATCTCAGGTGTTTTTGAAATTAGTAGAGTTGGTGCCTTTCAGGCTTTTCTGGGATTGCAGTAAGTACCCTTCCTATCCTTTTCTATTTAGTTAGTTTGGGCCCCAGCGTTTGCTCATACTATTTTCTTTCTGTGTCAGTATTTCATCTTGTCTAACCGCCATTACATGTTTGGGGGCTTTCTATTATCTTTGGGGTTCTGCTCCGGGGCAGATAGCTTTCCTATTTCTATCTTTAGGTGTAGTTAGTTTCTCAGGCTGTGACGAGGCGTCTAGGACCAACGTAGGAACGCTCCACGGCTGCCTCTAGTTGTGGTGGTTAGTCAGGGTACTGCAATCTCATAGATTCCAACTGCTCTGGTGTATTGCCTTTTTTACCTGCACTCCTCAGCTACCGAAACATAACACCTCTCCTCAGTGCCAGACATATGAAAGCTTGCATAGAGTTTGCTAAAAAAAACACATGAAGGACTCCCAGACTATGAGAAATAAGATTCTCTGGTCTGATGAGACGAAGATAGAACTTTTTGGTGATAATTCTAAGTGGTATGTGTGGAGAAAACCAGGTACTGCTCATCACCTGCCCAATGCAATCCCAACAGTGAAACATGGTGGTGGCAGCATCATGCTATGGGGGTGTTTTTCAGCTGCAGGGAGAGGACGACTGGTTGCAATTAAAGGATACATGAATGCAGCCAAGTACAGAGATATCTTGGATGAAAACCTCTTCCAGAGTGCTCTGGACCTCAGACTTAGCCGAATGTTCACCTTCCAACAAGACAATGACCCCAAGCACAGAGCTAAAATAACAAAGGAGTGGCTTCAGAACAACTCTGTGTCCATTCTTGACTGGCCCAGCCAAAGCTCTGACCTAAACCCAATTGAGCATCTCTGGAGAGACCTGAAAATGGCTGTCCACCAACGAACACCATCCAACCTGACGGAACTGGAGAGGATCTGCAAGGAAGAATGGCAGAAGATCCCCAAATCCAGGTGTGAAAAACTTGTTGCATCATTCCCAAGAAGACTCATAGCTGTACTAGCTAAAAAGGTGCTTCTAGTCAATACTGAGCAAAGGGTCTCAATACTTATAACCTTATAATACTTATAAATTTCTACATTTCTGTTTTTTTTCAGTAAAGATGGGGTGCAGAGTATACATTAATGAGAAAAAATGAACTTTTTTGCATTTACCAAATGGCTGCAATGAAACAAAAAGTGAAAAATTTAAAGGGGTCTGAATACTTTCCGAATCCACTGTACAATGCAATACATGTGTATTGCAGAGTATGAGACCAGGGATCAGAGAAATAAAAATTGAAGTCCCATACAGGGACTAAGTAAAAAAAGTAAAAAGCTGTTTTAAAAACTATTTAAAAAAATCACAAAAAAATTAAAAAAAGAAAAAAAATATTAAACCAATAAATACATATATTTATTTAACCCCTTCACCCCCAAGGGTGGTTTGCACGTTAATGACCGGGCCAATTTTTACAATTCTGACCACTGTCTCTTTATGAGGTTATAACTCTGGAACGCTTCAACGGATCTTCGCGATTCTGAGATTGTTTTCTCGTGACATATTGTACTTCATGTTAGTGGTAAAATTTCTTCGATATAACTTGCGTTTATTTTTGAAAAAACGCAAATATGGCGAAAATTTTTAAAATTTTGCAATTTTCAAACTTTGAATTTTTATTCCCTTAAAACAGAGTAATATATCACACAAAATAGTTAAGAAATAACATTTCCCACATGTCTACTTTACTTCAGCACAATTTTGGAACCAAAATTTTTTTTTGTTAGGAAGTTATAAGGGTTGAAAGTTGACCAGCGATTTCTCATTTTTACAACAAAATTTACAAAGCCATTTTTTTTAGGGACCACCTCACATTTGAAGTCACTTTGAGGGGTCTATATGGCAGAAAATACCCAAAAGTGACACCATTCTAAAAACTGCACCCCTCAAGGTACTCAAAACCACATTCAAGAAGTTTATTAACCCTTCAGGTGCTTCACAGTAACTAAAGCAACGTGGAAGGAAAAAATGAATATTTTACTTTTTAGCCACAAAAATTATCTTTTACAAACTTTTTTTTATTTTCACAAGGGTAAAAGGAGAAAATGGACAGATAACGTTGTTATGCAATTTCTCCTGAGTACGCCAATACCCCATATGTGGGGGAAAACCACTGTTTGGGCACACGGCAGAGATCGTAAGGGAAGGAGCGACGTTTGACTTTTTCAAACTAAAATTGGCTGGAATTTAGATTGGATGCCATGTCGCGTTTGGAGAGCCCCTGATGCGCCTAAAAAGTGGAAACCCCCCACAAGTGACACCATTTTGGAAACTAGACCCCCTAAGGTACTTATCTAGATCTGTTGTGAGCACTTTGAACCCTCAAGTGTTTCACAAAAGATTATAAAGCCTGGGTGTGAAAAAAAAAAATCAATTTTCCACAAAAATGATTTTTTAGTCCCAAATTTTTTAATTTTCCCAAGGAAATTGGACCCCAAAAGTTGTTGTCCAATTTGTCCTGAGTACGTTGATACCCCATATGTGGGGGGGGAAACTGTTTGGGCGCACGGCAGGGCTTGGAAAGGAAGTAGTAACGTTTTGGAATGCAGACGTTAATGGGGGTCATGTTCCGTTTGCAGTGCCCCAGATGAGCCTAAACAGTGGAAACCCCCCACAAGTGACCCCATTTTGGAAACTAGACCCCCTAAGGAACTTATATAGATCTTTGGTGAGCACTTTGAACCCCCAAGTGCTTCACACAAGTTTATAATGCCCGGGCATGAAAATAAAAAATCCTATTTTTTTCCCACAAAAATTATATTTTAGTCACTAATTTTTTATTTTTCCAAGGGTAACAGGAGAAATTGGACCATATAAGTTGTTGTACAATTTGTCCTGAGTACGCTGATACCCCATATGTGGGGGGGAACCACTGTTTGGGCGCACGGCAGAGCTCGGAATGGAAGGAGCACCATTTGACTTTTTCCAACCAAAATTGGCTGGAATTGAGTTTGGATGCCATGTTGCATTTGGAGAGCCCCTGATGTGCCTAAACAGTGGAAACCCCCCACAAATGACCCCATTTGGGAAACTAGACCCCCTAAGGAACTTATCTAGATTTTTGATGAGCAATTTGAACCCCAAGTGCTTCACACAAGTTTATAACGTAGAGACGTAAAATTTAAAAATCATATTTTTTCCACAAAAATGATCTTTTCACCCCAATTTTTATTTTTCCAAGGGTAACAAGACTCCAAAAGTTATTGTGCAATTTGTCCTGAGTGCGCTGATACCCCATGTGTGGGGGTAAACCACTGTTTGGGTGCATGGCAGAGTTTGGAAGGGAAGGAGCGCCGTCTGACTTTTTCAACGCAGAATTGGCTGGACGCCATGTCGTGTTTGGAGAGCTCCTGATCTGCCTAAACAGTGGAAACCCCCATAAATGAAACCATTTTGGAAACTAGACCCCTCAAGGAACTTATCTAGATGTGTGGTGAGAACTTTTAACCCCCAGGTGTTTCACTAAAGTTTATAACGTACAGCCGTAAAATAAAAAATCTTTTTTTTTTTTTTTTACAAAAATGATTTTTTTCGCCCCCAATATTTTATTTTCACAAGGGTAACAGAAGAAATTGGAACCCCAAAGTTGTTGTCCAATTTGTCCAGAGTACACTGATACCCAATATGTGGGCGAAAACTACTGTATGGGCACACGTCGGGGCTCGGAAGGGAAGTAGTGACGTTTTGGATTGCAGACTTTGATGGAATGGTCTGGGGGCGTCATGTCACATTTGGAGAGCCCCTGATGCACCTAAACAGTGGAAACCCCCCACAAGTGACCCCATTTTGGCAAATAGACCCCACAAGGAACTTATCTAGATGTGTGGTGAGCACTTTGAACCCCGAAGTGCTTCACAGAAGTTTATAACGCACAGCCGTAAAAAATAAAAATCCTTTTTTTTTACAAAAATGATTTTTTCGCCCCCAATATTTTATTTTCACAAGGGTAACAGGAGAAATTGGACCCCAAAAGTTGTTGTCCAATTTGTCCTGAGTACGCTGATACCCAATATGTGGGAGAAAACTACTGTATGGGTACACGTTGGGGCTCGGAAGGGAAGTAGTGACGTTTGGATTGCAGACTTTGATGGAATGGTCTGGGGGCGTCATGTCGCATTTGGAGAGCCCCTGATGCGCCTAAACAGTGGAAACCCCCCACAAGTGACCCTATTTTCGAAAATAGACCCCACAAGGAACTTATCTAGATGTGTGGTGAGCACTTTGAACCCCGAAGTGCTTCACAGAAGTTTATAACGCACAGCCGTAAAAATAAAAAATCTTTTTTTTTTTTTTGCAAAAATGATTTTTTCGCCCCAATATTTTATTTTTACAAGGGTAACAGGAGAAATTGGACCCCAAAAGTTGTTGTCCAATTTGTCCTGAGTACGCTGATACCCAATATGTGGGAGAAAACTACTGTATGGGTACACGTTGGGGCTCGGAAGGGAAGTAGTGACGTTTTGGATTGCAGACTTTGATGGAATGGTCTGGGGGCGTCATGTCGCATTTGGAGAGCCCCTGATGCGCCTAAACAGTGGAAATCCCCAACAAGTGACCCCATTTTGGAAAATAGACCCCACAAGGAACTTATCTAGGTGTGTGGTGAGCGCTATGAAGCCCCAAGTGCTTCACAGAAGTTTATAATGTACAGCCGTAAAAACAAAAAAATAATTTTTTTTGTACAAAAATGATATTTTCGCCCCCAGTTTTTTATTTTCCCAAGGGTAACAGAAGAAATAGGACAAATTGCACAATAACTCTTGGGGTCCGAGTACGCTGATACCCCATATGTGGGGATAAACTCCTGTTTGGACGCATGGCAGAGCTCAGAAGTGAAGGAGCACCGTTTGACTTTTTCAACGCAGAATTGGCTGGAATTGAGATCAGACGCCATGTCACATTTGGAGAGCCCCTGATGTGCCTAAACAGCGGAAACCCCCCAATTCTAACTCCAACCCTAACCCCAACACACCCCTAACCCTAGTCCCAACCCTAACCACAAACCTAACTCTAACACACCCCTAATCCCAACCCTAACCCTAATCCTAACTTTAGCGCCAACCCTAACCCTAACTTTAGCCACAACCCTAACCCTAATGGGAAAATGGAAATAAATACATTTTTTAAATTTTATTATTTTTCCCTAACTAAGGGGGTGATAAAGGGGGGTTTGATTTACTATTTATAGCGGGTTTTTATGATTGGCAGCTGTCACGCTAAAAGACGCTTTTTATTGCAAAAATAGTTTTTTGTATCGCCACATTTTGAGAGCTATAATTTTTGCATATTTTGGCCCACAGAGCCATGTGAGGTCTTATTTTTTGCGGTACGAGTTGTCGTTTTTATTTGTACCATTTTTGAGCAGGTGACATTTTTTGATCGCTTTTTATTTCGATTTTTGGGAGGTTAGAATGAACAAAAATCAGCAATTCATGAATTTCTTTTGGGGGAGGCGTTTTTATTGTTCCGCGTGTGGTAAAATTGATAAAGCAGTTTTATTCTTCGGGTCAGTACGATTATGGCGATACCTCATTTATATCATTTTTTTATGTTTTGGCGCTTTTATAGAATAAAAACAATTTTATATAAAAAATAATTATTTTTGCATCGCTTTATTCTGCGAGCTATAACTTTTTTATTTTTTCGCTGATGATGCTGTATGGTGGCTCGTTTTTTGCGGGACAACATGACGTTTTCAGCGGTACCATGTTTATTTATATCGGTCTTTTTGATCGCGCGTTATTCCACTTTTTGTTCGGCGGTATGATGATAAAGCATTGATGTTTTGCTTCGTTTTTTTTTTTTTTTTAAGGGGTTCACTAAAGGGGTTAACTAGTGGGACAGTTTTATGGGGGGGTCGCGGCGATACCAAATATGTGTACTTTTATTGTTTTGGTTTTTTTATTTACAGGAAGAAATGAATTTATTGGGGAATATTTTTTTTTTTTAATTTATTTTGGATTTTTTTTTATAACATGTTTATTTTTATTTTTTTAACTTTTTTACTTTGTCCCAGGGTGGGACATCACTGTATTTTATCAAATCGCTGGTGTGACAGGGTGCACAGCACCCTGTCACACCAGCAATCGCTCAGGCAGTGCAGCAGGCTTCTCAGTGCCTGCTCTCAGCAGGCACTGAGGAAGCCGCCTCCCTCCAGGACCCCGGCGCCATCTTGGATCCGGGTCCTGGGAGGGAGGAAGCCCTCAGAACAGCGCGATCACATCGCGCTGGTCTGAGGGTCTCAGGGGGGCTTCCCTGTGCCCCCAGTACACCGCGATCATGTTTGATCGCGGTGTGCTAGGGGTTAATGTGCCGGGAGCGGTCCGTGACCGCTCCTGACACACAGTCACGGGTGTCAGCTGTGATAATCAGCTAACACCCGGCGGCGATTAGCTGCGCTCCCCTCAGGATGCGCAGCTGATCGCCTATGACGTACTATCCCGTCCATGGGCAGAATGGCACGGGTTTTATGGACGGGATAGTACGTCTAATGTCAGAGAGGGGTTAAAAACAAAAAAGTACACATATTTGGTATTGTTGCGTCCGGAAAGGCCTGACCCATAAAACTGTCACACTAGTTAACTTCTTCAGTGCACACTGTTAAAAAAAGGCGTTCACCATAACGATGAAAATGTCATCTTGTCCTGCAAAAAACAAGCCACTATACAGCTCCAACAGTGGAATAATAAAAAAGAGATGCAAAAACTATTCTGTTTTCTATAAAATAGTTTTTATTGTGTAAAAGCGGCAAAACATAATAAAACTATATAAATGTTGTATCGCTGTAATCGTACTGACCAGAAGAATAAGCTGCCTTATCAATTTTACCACAAGCG
Organism: Oophaga sylvatica; assembly: GCA_033576555.1. Classification (NCBI taxonomy): domain Eukaryota; kingdom Metazoa; phylum Chordata; class Amphibia; order Anura; family Dendrobatidae; genus Oophaga; species Oophaga sylvatica. Next base: position 712,294,035 of record JARQOD010000001.1, read on the forward strand.
CAATAAAGAAAAACAAAAAGAACAATTCTTGAATTGCTGGTTTTTGTTCATTCTGCCTCCCAAAAATTGGAATCGAAAGCGATCAAAAAATGTCATGTGCCCAAAAATGGTACCAATAAAAACAATAACTTGTCATGCTAAAAATAACCTGTCACATGACTCTGTCAGCAGAAATATGGGAAAAATATAGCTCTCAAAATATGGTGATGCAAAAACTTGTTTTTGTAAAAAAATACTTCTTTTAGTGTGTGAGCGGCAAAAAAAAGACTGATATAAATCTGGTATCGCTGTAATCGCACCAACCCGAAGAATAAAGTCGCCTAATCACTTACACCGCATGAGGAATAGTGTAAAAAATAAATAAACCTAATTCTTCACCTGCTGTTGACTTGTTCATTCTAACTCACAAAGATTGCAGTGAAGCTTGGCTCACATTTATCCTGCTCTCTATGCTGAATGCTTACCCCATGGTTTCCATGTAAATCTCTGAAATACATGATTCAGATGGAACCCCCCACAGAAGATTTTATAATGAGGTAGATGGAGGCACTGTGAATGCTGTCTGACCTATGATCCGGCGGTGTCCGTTTTTTTAGGCGTGCATAAAAGCACGATCTGCCAGTTTTGAGCACCTCTGAAAAGAAATACAGCGATGAACAGAGGCCAGACAGAGTCCAGAGCAACTCTGCTGTCTCAGTATAGTGAATGGATCCCTTGGGGGTTTCATCTGAATCCGGCCACTCTGAGATTTAGATTGAAACCCCAAAGTAAGTGCTCAGCATAGAGCACAGGATAAATGCGATCCCAAATGTTATGTAAAATGTTCCCAATAAAAGCATCAACTCAATCCACAAAAAAGCCAGTCCCCACTCAGTTCCATCATCTGTTAACAGAGATACAGTAGGCTTCCATGTTACTGGTAGTACGAAGGCTCTGTAAAAGTGCTATGGCTCCCCACCCCCCAAAAGAAATCCAACTAATTTTATACTCCTAAATCCTAATGCCTCCCTCCCTTATGAGCACCACAGTGTGCCTAAACCACATGTTTGACATTTCTATAGCGATGAAAGCCTGCCTAGTTTGCAGGTGCATGTTTCCAGAAGCAGGAGCTGCGCATAACGTACTGGTCACTGCAACATACTGATCACTGCAACATACTGGTCATGACAACGGCAGTTTGCAATTTTTACTCAGCAAGATCCACTGCTGCTTGTTTCTGGAAAATACTGGAGTCAAAATCGTCACTACAACTGTAGATAAATTCCCAAAGGGGTGTAATTTCCAAAATGGGGTCACTTTAGGGGGATTCTGTTCTTCTGGCATTTAGGGGCTCTGTATGTGGAGTCCAGAAACTATTCTATAATAATTTGTTCTTCAAGAGTCAAATAGCACTCCGGCCCTCCCGAGTCTCAATGTGTGGCTAAGCAGTACTGTACAGCCACATAAGGTGTATTGCCACTTGAAGCAGGAATTGTATGACACATTTCGCCACCATTTTTACCTATTTCCCCTTGTGAAAATGTAAAATTTGGGGCTAAAACAATTTTTTTGTGATAAAAATATAATTATTTTTTCTTCATTGCCCAATGGTATAAAATTATGTGACCCACCTGTGGTGTCAATATGATCACTGCACCCCTAGATGAATTCATTGAGATGTATAGTTTGCAAAATGGAGTCACGTATCGGGGTTTCAGCTATTCTGGAATCCCAGGGGCTCTGCCAATGTGACATGGCCCCCTCAAACCAGTGCAGCAAAATCTGCACTGTAATATGGAGCTCATTCCCTTTGTGGGGGCTTTCCATTGTTTAGGCGCCTCAAGGGATCTCCAAATGCAACATGGTATCCACTATCGATTCCAACGAATTTTGTATTCCAAAAGTCAAATGGCGCTCCTTCCCTTCCGAGTCCTGCCATAAGCTCAAACAGTAGTTTTCCTCCACATATGTGGTATCAGGGTACTCAGGAGAAATTGCACAACAAATTTTAAGGTCCATTTTTTCTTGCTACCCTTGTGAAAATAAAAAGTTTGGTGCTAAAATAACATTTTTGTTGGAAAAATGTGTTTTTTAATTTTCACAGCTCAACATTATAACATTATAAAACCCTGAGGGTTCAAGGTACTCACCACACATCTAGATAAAGTCGTTGAGGGGTCTAGTTTCCAAAATGGGGTCATTTGTGGTTATTTCCACTGTTTAGGCACATCCAGGGTCCACCAAACACGACATGGCGTCCACTAATGATTCCAGACAATTTCACATTTCAAAACACAAACGTTCTCATTTCCTTCTGAGCCCTGCTGTGTGCCAAACAGTAGTTTTCCATAACAAGTGGGGTAATGGCGTACTCAGGAGAAATCGCACAACAAATTTTATGGTAAATTTTCTCCTGTTACCCTTGTGAAAATTAAAAATTTGGCACTAAAGTATCATTTTTGTGGGAAAAAGTTAAATGTTAATTTTTTCCTTTCACATCCCATTAATTCCTGTGTAGCACCTAAAGTGTTAATAAACTTCTTTAATGTGGTTTTGAGCAACTTAAGGGGTGCAGTTTTTAGAATGGTGCCACTTTTGGGTATTTTCTGTTAGATAGGCCCCTCAAAGTCACTTCAAGTGGGAGGTGGTCAGTAGAGTTGAGCGATACTTTCCGATATCCAAAAGTATCGGAATCGGAATGGTATCGCCGATACACAAAAAATATCGGCGATACCCGATACCGATACCGGAAATACAATGTAAGTCTATGGGAACAAAATATCGGAATTAAAAAAAAACCCATTCTTGCCTTGTTGGTTAATTGTACATGAAGGAAAACAACAAAGAGTAATGTAGAATTTATTGGGGGAGGTTGAGGAGACATTAAAGGCATAGATGTTTAACACAATGCAATGGAATAGCATTAATATTTCTTTTTTTGAAATACGTTTGGATTGACGAAGAAATTGACAATGTTGTTAACCTTTTTTCTATTTTGTCAAATATGTCTGTTTCACAACTTCCATGCTCTTCACCTTTTTAACTTTTCACACACTTTCTCCTTCATAATCTTAAGCAGCATCATCTTTCTCATCAAATTATTCTTCATCTTCACCTTCTTAATCTTCTAAAACTTCTTGCTATTCATCTTTTTGTTAACATTACTTATATTGTTCTTATTAAACAGTTATTATTCTTCATATTCTACTTCTTCATCTTCTTCCTATTCATCCTTTTCATCATATTCTTATTTGTGACAGACATTCCTGTACTTGTAATCTGTAAAACTCTGAATTTTCATCCTTCCGTTCTTGCTGTCACGAAAGATTTTAATTACAACAGTATTTGTCCGCGTTCAGTTTAGCCTGCAGCAGCATCAGGCATTTTCCAGGGGCACCACGAGGAGGAACGGACTCACCCCCATACACTGCTTAGTCTTCTTCTGCTTAGAATTTAGAGCATATATTTTGCTCTTCATTTTGGTCTTATACTTAATGTTCTTCTGCTTTTTGATCTTCTGCTTATTGTTCTTCTGTCTCTTGTTCTGTATCTTGTAGTTTGTCTTAACTTTCTTTGTCCTGTTGGTGATGGTACAAAAGCCAATGGAAGTAACGAGGACCAGCTGACTGTGCTGGAACCCGGAGGGTCAGCAGAAGGAAAAGAGCCAATGGCACAACCGAGGACCAGCTGACGTTACTGGGACACGGTTACTAAGCAGGAGGTACCTGTGCTCCAAAGCACTACCAAGGACCAGCAGACGTTGCTGGAACTCGGATACCGACATGGAGGCACCTAGGCCAAAGGCACTGCGGAGAACCAGCTGACGGTACTGGAACCCGGATGGGTAGCAGAAGGTACAAGAGCCAATGAAAGTAACGAGGACCAGCTGACTGTGCTGGAACCCGGAGGGTCAGCAGAAGGAAAAGAGCCAATGGCACAACCGAGGACCAGCTGACGTTACTGGGACACGGTTACTAAGCAGGAGGTACCTGTGCTCTAAAGCACTACCAAGGACCAGCAGACGTTGCTGGAACTCGGATACCGACATGGAGGCACCTAGGCCAAAGGCTCTGCGGAGAACCAGCTGACGGTACTGGAACCCGGATGGGTAGCAGAAGGTACCCATGGAAATTAAAGTTGAGGCAGCAGGACTGTTTGCCGTTCACACAGCAGGGGAACAGCTGACATTACTGAACCCCAGTAACACGGGAGCAAGTGTAGACTGTGCTAACAGCACTTCCGAGAAACAACTGGCGGTGTTGTAACCCAGGGATGAGAAGAGAACAGGGTGGAGGCAGCAGGACTTTTTGCCGTTCACACAGCAGGGGAACAGCTGACATTACTGAACCCCAGTAACACGGGAGCAAGTGTTAACTGTGCTAACAGCACTTCCGAGAAACAACTGGCGGTGTTGTAGCCCAGGGATGAGAAGAGAACAGGGTGGAGGCAGCAGGACTTTTTGCCGTTCACACAGCAGGGGAACAGCTGACATTACTGAACCCCAGTAACACGGGAGCAAGTGTTAACTGTGCTAACAGCACTTCCGAGAAACAACTGGCGGTGTTGTAACCCAGGGATGAGAAGAGAACAGGGTGGAGGCAGCAGGACTTTTTGCCGTTCACACAGCAGGGGAACAGCTGACATTACTGAACCCCAGTAACACGGGAGCAAGTGTTAACTGTGCTAACAGCACTTCCGAGAAACAACTGGCGGTGTTGTAACCCAGGGATGAGAAGAGAACAGGGTGGAGGCAGCAGGACTGTTTGCCGTTCACACAGCAGGGGAACAGCTGACATTACTGAACCCCAGTAACACAGGAGCAAGTGTAGACTGTGCTAACAGCACTTCCGAGAAACAACTGGCGGTGTTGTAACCCAGGGATGAGAAGAGAACAGGGTGGAGGCAGCAGGACTGTTTGCCGTTCACACAGCAGGGGAACAGCTGACATTACTGAACCCCAGTAACACAGGAGCAAGTGTAGACTGTGCTAACAGCACTTCCGAGAAACAACTGGCGGTGTTGTAACCCAGGGATGAGAAGAGAACATGGTGGAGGCAGCAGGACTGTTTGCCGTTCACACAGCAGGGGAACAGCTGACATTACTGAACCCCAGTAACACGGGAGCAAGTGTAGACTGTGCTAACAGCACTTCCGAGAAACAACTGGCGGTGTTGTAGCCCAGGGATGAGAAGAGAACATGGTGGAGGCAGCAGGACTGTTTGCCGTTCACACAGCAGGGGAACAGCTGACATTACTGAACCCCAGTAACAAGGAGCAAGTGTAGACTGTGCTAACAGCACTTCCGAGAAACAACTGGCGGTGTTGTAACCCAGGGATGAGAAGAGAACATGGTGGAGGCAGCAGGACTGTTTGCCGTTCACACAGCAGGGGAACAGCTGACATTACTGAACCCCAGTAACACAGGAGCAAGTGTAGACTGTGCTAACAGCACTTCCGAGAAACAACTGGCGGTGTTGTAACCCAGGGATGAGAAGAGAACATGGTGGAGGCAGCAGGACTGTTTGCCGTTCACACAGCAGGGGAACAGCTGACATTACTGAACCCCAGTAACACAGGAGCAAGTGTAGACTGTGCTAACAGCACTTCCGAGAAACAACTGGCGGTGTTGTAACCCAGGGATGAGAAGAGAACATGGTGGAGGCAGCAGGACTGTTTGCCGTTCACACAGCAGGGGAACAGCTGACATTACTGAACCCCAGTAACACGGGAGCAAGTGTAGACTGTGCTAACAGCACTTCCGAGAAACAACTGGCGGTGTTGTAGCCCAGGGATGAGAAGAGAACATGGTGGAGGCAGCAGGACTGTTTGCCGTTCACACAGCAGGGGAACAGCTGACATTACTGAACCCCAGTAACACAGGAGCAAGTGTAGACTGTGCTAACAGCACTTCCGAGAAACAACTGGCGGTGTTGTAACCCAGGGATGAGAAGAGAACAGGGTGGAGGCAGCAGGACTTTTTGCCGTTCACACAGCAGGGGAACAGCTGACATTACTGAACCCCAGTAACACAGGAGCAAGTGTAGACTGTGCTAACAGCACTTCCGAGAAACAACTGGCGGTGTTGTAACCCAGGGATGAGAAGAGAACATGGTGGAGGCAGCAGGACTGTTTGCCTTTCACACAGCAGGGGAACAGCTGACATTACTGAACCCCAGTAACACGGGAGCAAGTGTAGACTGTGCTAACAGCACTTCCGAGAAACAACTGGCGGTGTTGTAGCCCAGGGATGAGAAGAGAACATGGAGGAGGCAGCAGGACTGTTTGCCGTTCACACAGCAGGGGAACAGCTGACATTACTGAACCCCAGTAACACAGGAGCAAGTGTAGACTGTGCTAACAGCACTTCCGAGAAACAACTGGCGGTGTTGTAACCCAGGGATGAGAAGAGAACATGGTGGAGGCAGCAGGACTGTTTGCCGTTCACACAGCAGGGGAACAGCTGACATTACTGAACCCCAGTAACACAGCAGCAAGTGTAGACTGTGCTAACAGCACTTCCGAGAAACAACTGGCGGTGTTGTAACCCAGGGATGAGAAGAGAACATGGTGGAGGCAGCAGGATTGTTTGCCGTTCACACAGCAGGGGAACAGCTGACATTACTGAACCCAGTAACACAGGAGCAAGTGTAGACTGTGCTAACAGCACTTCCAAGCAACAACTGGCGGTGTTGGAGCCCAGGGTCAAGGAGGATGTTTAAATACTAGATCAAGTATTTTCCTTGTTACGTGTCAATTAAAAATGTCTATACTCCAAACAAGAGAAATATAACCTTTAGTACCATAAGATGATGATTTTACTTTAAAAAATATATGTAAATTAATAATTGACAAACATAAACGCATACATTAACATGTTGAAAAGCAATGCAAACCACAATAAAATCGGTTAAATAATCTGCTATACGGTTTTAAATAAAAGCATACAAGTACATATCAGAATCCATTAATGATGGATAAGTAACAGTATGTACAACATTTTCATTTGCTGAATAATATCACTAAAAAGTTTTTAAAAATATCTAAAATTTCCATCATGTAATACTGATAATATGTGCCAATCATTTATATTAACAAAAAAAACCTTTAAAAAGTGCATAGTGAAAACAGCTATTTATGCCTGACTGTGGACTTGCAAGCATGACAACGGATAGATAAGGTATATATAGATGAGACTGCATAGCCACAGATGGTGAATGGCGATGTAATACTGTACCTCAATAAAGTGTGCGTTACTACTACATCCTTTTTTTTATATAGCTTTATAAAAGGGTACGTGCATGTATGCTTGCGCCTTTGTTTGGACGCACAGACTGGCTTCCTGCTGTGACGCGTTGGGTATTGGAGCGTCTGTGCGTCTTATGACGCAGACTAACATTCACGGTGCGCATCGTTCATCATCGCAAGCGTACCGACAACACAAAGGCGTTGTCATGACTGCTTTACTCAGTAAACATGCACCTATGATGAAACATACACGCATGTGCCCTATTACATAACAAGCTACAAGAAAAATGCGTGTGAGGTGTGACACAGCTGTTTTGTTAAGGTACAGTATTATATCGACATTGTACAGGTGTCGCTATTCAGTCTGATAAATAGATATCATTCACCTATTCTATCAGTTGTCGTTCTTTCAGCACCACTTACAGGTATATATTTTGCTATTGTGACTATGCACTATTGACTTTACCAAGGTAATGCATGATTTTTGTTAGCGATTATCATGTTTACATGAAGGACCTTTATGATATGGGCTGTTAACTTTCTAATCAAATATGTATTTTTTAAAATGACACAAATATAAGTAATGTTGAAGAGGACTATTCCTACATGCATTGTTTGCACAATATTACAGGTGTACATCACGTCCCTTAATCAACATTGGATATTATATTTACTTGTATGCTTTTATTTCAAAGGCAAGAACACTGAAGTATAACCTTCGCACTGCAGCAGTTGTCAAAGTTCAACCCACATTATGCACTTCCAACATTGCAGTATTTGAGTCATCATGATGTGAGTTGGATTTGTCTAAGCTATGGAGTGACAAGGTTGACCATCAGTATCCTATAGCATAAGTAGGCTTTTGTGTTTGCATTTGTTTTCGACATGTGCATATCTGTAATAATATGTCACAATTATTTTGTTACAGATTTGTGACAAAGACAAATCATTTTATGGTTTGAAAGTTGACGTTTCAAATGTTTACAGCTTAGAAATCATGGTGTAGCCTCATATCTATGTGTAGCACTAGACACTTTGAGATGTCATGTTTTTTTCACCATGATTAGGTAGCTAGCAGTAATTTTTGCCTGACACACAGCAGGGGAACAGCAGGCGTTACTGAACCCCACAAACACATCAGCGATTGTTTTCATCTGTGCATCTAACACTTCTGAGCAGCAACTGGCGCTGTTGAAGCCCAGGGTCAAGGAGGGTGTAGGCAGAGGCCTAGTATGAGACGTTTGAAGTTGAAGTTGTAGTTAGCAGCAGTAATTTTTGCCAGACACACAGCAGGGGAACAGCAGGCATTACTGAACCCCACAAACACATCAGCGATTGTTTTCATCTGTGCATCTAACACTTCTGAGCAGCAACTGGCGCTGTTGAAGCCCAGGGTCAAGGAGGGTGTAGGCACAAAATATTGAGTTATTGCCTTGTTACGTGGCCATTGCAAATGTATGTACTTCAAACAAGAATAAATGAAGTTTTACTACGACAATAAAATGATGAATTTCAATTACAAGAATAGAAAAATATTTATACTTGACAGTCCTCTGTGGTTGATAACGTTTAATGGCTAACTGAAAATATGGTAACAAATTCAAAGCTTTCGAGACTACTTAGGTGTCTTCATCAGGCTAAGAGTAAAGCCAAAAATGAAGAATCACATATTTCTACACACAACAGGACACAGGAATAGCTAAGACAAGTGAGGGAGGGACAAGTGAGGGGAGACCGACAACAAAAAGGAGAACAAGGATGAATTATCAGCGCCACACAATCACAGATAAATTAATGAATTTACCTGTGGCAAAAGACTTTTGTATGCCCGGTCATAGCATCATGGATATGGAATTACTGGTATTAAAATATAACTTCAAATATGAGAAACGTACAAAGGTTTCAGAATATAAGCTCATCATGACCTTTGACACTGTTAGTGATGGAATGAATAGATCACATGGATTTATGTCATTCTATATCAATTAAGGAATCTGCGTCTATGCCCTTCCAGGGTCATGAAAACCCAAAAAAAGACGCCAATGAGAGGGCAATCAAACTTTCTATCCTTATCTAGGAACTGTTCCAATATTTATGTTCATCCCTGTGAGATAATGACAGTTCTGATACACGTCACTTACTTGTCTTACCTATTGCACTATTCCTGTGTCCTGTTGTGTATAGAAATATGTGATGCTTAATTTTTTTATTTAGTCTTTCCCTGATGAAGAGACGTGAGTAGCCTTGAAAGCTTGCAATTTGTTTCCATCTTTTCAGTTATCCATTAAAAGGTATCAACCACTGCTGACTCTGAAGTCTAAATATTTTTCTATCTACTGGCTAACACGGTACAAAGATACACATGTTTTCTAATTTCAAGAAGGAAAAATAAAGAAAATACAAATATAAACGCATATATGCACATGCCAAAAATAAATGGAACAACACAACACCCAAAAAATTGGTAACAAAATATAGTGTTGTAAATTTAAGAATAAAAGTCCATTTTTTTTTTTATGAATAATGCTTAAGGAATGCTATGTTAAACCATAACATAGTGAAGACAATGGATTTTGTAATAGTCACTCATCATCATCATCGCAAATTTTATGTGACAGTCACAGACATTTCAATTATTTAAGTTCATAAAATCGTAACTTTCTATAGCATGTATGACATGTCCAGCATGGACTCATCAATGTGATTGATGACACAATAATGTACGATAAAAAATAACCATTTAAAAAAACATTAGGCATTGTTTGTCACAATTTAAGTGTGTGCCTGCAAGTGTAGGTGAAACAAAGGCTACGGATAGCAAAGGTATATTCTATGTCTGTATCAGACAGTGGACAGCCTCTGATGGGTAATGCCGATGTTATACTGTACGTCAATAAAGTCTGCGGCTGAAATCATGCATTTTTTGCTTGTAGAGTGTTGAAGAGGGTAAAAGAATGTCTGGTTGCGCAAAGCTTTATCCGTCAACACTACCTTCCTACTGTCACGCGTAGGGTAGGGTAGCGTGTGGCAATTAGCTGACTATCAAATGTGAGGTTAGGCTGCGTTATTGCGCACTAGGGACGCAAAAAAAATACAGCAGTAATAATTAAATGTGTAATACTCCACCTATGACAAACAAAAAAATTACGTTCCCTCTTTAACAATGTACAAGACTAAGAAGCCTAATGGTTGACGCTGACTTAATGAGATACAGTATTACATCAACATTGTCCATGAGTAACTATGCACTGTGATACCTATATACCAGTATTAATTTATATCTCTTGTGGTTGTTTCAACAGCACTTGCAGGTATAACTACCTATTGTCAGTATGCATGATGCACTTTCTAGATGTAATAATTTATTATTGGACATTATTACCATGTTTACATGCTGGCCATTTCATATATGGTGTTTGAAGTTACAGTTGGCATCAGTATGTGTATTTTATAATGTCTGTCATAAATAAAACTCGTGATGATGATGATGAGGATTTAATGATTCGTACATCCATTGACTGCATTATCTTACAGGTACAGATAAAGTTCCTTAAAAAGCATTAATTCATAAGTCTGAAATGTACTTTTATGCATTAATTTCAAATGTGAAGAGTAGACTATGTTTTATTTTTTGTTACCATTTCTAATAGACATGTGCAGATATGCGCTGTGATGACAAATTATTATTTGTCCATATTTGTCATAAAAATTTATCATTCTAGGCCTGCAAAACTTCACAATTTCATGTTTTCAGCATAACAAGCAGGGTGACGGCTCTTCCCTATTTGGAGCATGTTGGTCATGTGTTTTTCTGTCCATGTGTCGGGAACAGGAGACTTCTTGCCGTTCACACAGCAGGGGAACAGCTGGCGTTACTGAACCCCACTAACAGTAGAGCTTGTGTTTTGTTCTGTGGACACGACACTTCTGAGCAGCAACTGGCAGTGTTGGAGCCCAGGGAGTAGAGTTCAGGTGGTAGAAAGATGAACATAACAGGAGACATGGATAACGTTGCGAACCAGTTATTTAATCTGAAAACGGACAGACAAATTCTGGCGAGATCCATGCCTTGTTCATTTTCAGAAAAGTAAGCCGGTCTACATTATCGGAGGATAGTCGCATGCGACGGTCTGTTAGTACACCACCTGCAGCACTAAAGACGCGCTCCGATAATACACTGGCAGCAGGGCAAGCCAGCACCTCCAATGCATACTGGCTAAGCTCTGGCCATGTATCCAGCTTAGAGACCCAAAACTTGAATGGGGAAGAGCCATCTGGGAGTACACTGAGAGGCAAAGCCAAGTAGTCTGTCACCATCTGACGGATACGTTGCCTCCCGCTGACTGGAGCCCTCTCGGATGGTGTAGACATTTGTGGCGCTGCCACAAAACTTTGCCACATTTTTAACATACTGGTCTTTCCCTGTGCAGAGGCACTGCGTGTGCTCCCTCTTGTTGCAGAGCTCTCTACACTGCCTCGACGCACAGAGCTGCTTTGTAAAGCAGTAGCAGCAGCAGTGCTCTCGGCAGTAAGGTAGAACATTAGGGATTGCACCAGTGTGTCTTGGTACTCCCGCATTTTACGCTCCCGGTTCAACGGTGTGATGAGGCTTTTGACGTTGTCCCGGTAGCGAGGGTCTAGGAGGGTGTACACCCAATAATCAGACGTCGTGAGAATGTGGGCGATGCGGCGGTCGTTTCTTAGGCACTGCAGCATGAAATCAACCATGTGCTGCAGACTCCCAACTGGCAAAGAAACGCTGTCCTCTGCAAGAGGCGTTATCTCTGCCTGCTCTGCATCACCCCACCCTCGCTCTACATACTGACTAGAGCGTTGTGTACCTCCCTCTGGAGCGATGTCTTCCTCCTCCATTGACTCCTCCTCCTCATCCTCCTCACAAAGTGAGCCCTGACCAGCCCTTTGTGAGGAACCACGTTGCGCTGACTTTCCAGAAGGTGATGGAATTTGTGACTCCTCATCCTCCACCTCTTCCAAAACCTCATCCCTTATTGCTTGCAGTGTTTTTTGAAGCAGGCAGATAAGGGGGACAGTCAGGCTGACTAGTGCATCATCTGCACTTGCCATCCGCGTTGACTCATCAAACGCACGCAAAACGTGGCACATGTCCTTCATAGTGGCCCACTCATTAATGGTGAAGTGTGGACGGCGCAAATTGCGTGTTGATTGCGCCTGATGCAGCTGATACTCCATAACTGCTGGCTGCTGCTCACACAACCGCTCCAACATATGTAACGTTGAATTCCACCTGGTGGATACGTCACATATGATGCGATGTTCAGGAAGGCGCAATCTGCGTTGCAGAGCTGCAATGCGCGATCTGGCCATGCTGGAACGTCGCAAGTGAGCGCACTCTAGGCGGACCTTGTGCAGCAGTGCATCAAGATCCGGATAGTCCCTCAAAAAACTCTGCACGACCAAGTTGAGCACATGTGCCAGACATGGTATGTGAGTGAGTTTGCCAAGGCCCAGAGCTGCCACCAGATTTCGGCCATTGTCACACACTACCAAGCCTGGCTGGAGATTCGCTGGCAAAAACCACACGTCGCTCTCCTGCTTGATGGCATTCCAGACCTCCTGCGCTGTGTGGCTTCGATTCCCCATGGGAATTAATTTCAGAACGGCCTGTTGCCGTTTGGCCACGGCTGTGCTCATATCGGTCGCATCAGGTAAGCGTCCACGGGTCCATGTGGAGGTAGACCGTGACGGCTCCTGCAGCGATGATTCTGAGGAATTGGAGTAGGAGGAGGAGTCAATGTGGACAGACTTGATTCCGGCAATCCTTGGAGTTGGCAGAACACGTACAGCGCCACTCGCAAGATCTGTACCCGGCTCCACAACATTCACCCAATGGGCAGTGAGTGAAAGGTATCGTCCCTGGCCATGGGTACTGGTCCACGCATCGGTGGTCAGGTGGACCTTGCTACTGACGGCGTTTAGTAGCGCATGTTTAATTTTTGCCTCAACATGCTTTTGCAGACCAGGGACGGCTTGCCTGCTGAAATAAAATCGGCTGGGCACATTGTATTGTGGGACTGCCAATGCCATTAATTCACGGAAACTGTCAGTCTCCACCAGTCTGAATGACAGCATTTCAAGGGACAGGAGTTTTGCAATGCCAGCATTCAGAGCCTGTGCTCGTGGATGGTTTGCCGAGTATGGCCGTCTTTTATCCCATGCCTGTGCTACCGATGGCTGTTTTGTGGCCTGGGTGTGTGAGGATGACAGGGAACTTGCAGCTGTGGGTGGAATAACACTGTGTCTCTGGACAACAGTGACAGAGGTTCTTCCATGGCGATCCTTTGAGGAAGCCAAACCAGCTGTGTGTGAACTGGAGGAAGAGGCTCCAACACGAGCTGAAGATGTAAGTGCTGCTGTAGGTTGGCCTACATCTCCAGTGTGTCTTTGTAACTCAACAAAGTGCTTTGACCGCACATGTTTCCACATATTTGTTGTATTAAGGTTACTGACACTTTTACCTCTTTTAATTTTTTGATTACACAGCTTGCATTTGACATAGCAAATATCATCTGCAACTGTATCAAAAAAGGACCACGCAGAGCAAGTCCTGGGAGCGCCCGGTTTGGCTGTTGGAAGAGAACTGCTCCGAACGGGTGCCAAACTGGAGGCTACAGGCAAGCGAGTCTGCAGCCTACCTCTCCCTACTGTTTGGACCGTTGGGGCAATCTCTTCCTCAGAGCTGCTCCCACCACCTTCCTGTTCCTCACGCCATGTTGGGTCTTGGACCTCATCATCTCCACCACTACCCTCTTCCAACACCTGCTGTTGTTGGGTGGTCTGGCCAGCACCATGCTCAACAGAAACTGGCAACTGAGTCTCATCATCATCAGATGCGTTCTGCGGTGTGCTGACCATCGGCACTGGCTCACCCGCCTCTTCAGATTCAGAGAGACACAGCTGTTGCGCATCACTGCATACTGCCTCTTCTTCACATTCCAGAATGCTGCTTGGCTGGGCCCCTGTTTGCAAGCCAACAGATTCTGAGAACAGAAGCAGAGACTCAGCTGGCTCCTGTACAGAGCTCTCTGACTGCCTGGGCAATTTGGCAGGCGGTGAAGAGACTGATGGTTGTTCAACAGTGCTGTGGTCCTGAGAGGAGGTGGAAGCTATTGAAGTCGATGCATTGACTGCCATCCAACCAACAACGGCTTCAATTTGTTCTTCACGCAGCAGGGGGGTACGCTGAGCTCCTACAAAAGTGCGCATAAAGGAACGCTCACGGGGAAAACTGGTGGATGCTGTGTCACTGGGTGCGGCAGCAGCCACAGAATCCCCACGTCCTCTCCCTGCTGCAAATCCACGGCCTCGACCACGACCACGTGCCTTACTCACTGACTTCTTCATCTTGGTAGATTGATAAAGAAAGTCAGAAAAGTTATAAGGCCTAAGTGTGGTTATTCCTCACAGATACAGTGAACCCTGCAGACAACTGTTCAGTATCTGTGAAAGGCCCTTTGTGTACTTCTATAGTGTTTGCAACCAATGTATTGTATACGGATGGAAGCGCGTCACACTAATAGATTAGATTTTTTTCCACTAAAATGGAGCAGCACCAATTAGAGAAAAATGTGAAGGATGAGGCAGTGACACACGCTCAGCAGACTACAACCGCAGTGGTTGAAGAACAAACTGGAGCGTAATCTGCACTCACAAAATGAAAAGCTCACAGACTAAGTGAACACTGAAACACAACTGTTCAGTAGCTGTTAAAGGCCCCTTTGTGTACTTCTATAGTGTTTGCAACCAATGTATTGTATACGGATGGAAGCGCGTCACACTAATAGATTAGATTTTTTTCCACTAAAATGGAGCAGCACCAATTAGAGAAAAATGTGAAGGATGAGGCAGTGACACACGCTCAGCAGACTACAACCGGCAGTGGTTGAAGAACAAACTGGAGCGTAATCTGCACTCACAAAATGAAAAGCTCACAGACTACAGTGAACACTGAAACACAACTGTTCAGTAGCTGTTAAAGGCCCCTTTGTGTACTTCTATAGTGTTTGCAACCAATGTATTGTATACGGATGGAAGCGCGTCACACTAATAGATTAGATTTTTTTCCACTAAAATGGAGCAGCACCAATTAGAGAAAAATGTGAAGGATGAGGCAGTGACACACGCTCAGCAGACTACAACCGGCAGTGGTTGAAGAACAAACTGGAGCGTAATCTGCACTCAAAAATGAAAAGCTCACAGACTACAGTGAACACTGAAACACAACTGTTCAGTAGCTGTTAAAGGCCCCTTTGTGTACTTCTATAGTGTTTGCAACCAATGTATTGTATACGGATGGAAGCGCGTCACACTAATAGATTAGATTTTTTTCCACTAAAATGGAGCAGCACCAATTAGAGAAAAATGTGAAGGATGAGGCAGTGACACACGCTCAGCAGACTACAACCGGCAGTGGTTGAAGAACAAACTGGAGCGTAATCTGCACTCAAAAAATGAAAAGCTCACAGACTACAGTGAACACTGAAACACAACTGTTCAGTAGCTGTTAAAGGCCCTTTGTGTACTTCTATAGTGTTTGCAACCAATGTATTGTATACGGATGGAAGCGCGTCACACTAATAGATTAGATTTTTTTCCACTAAAATGGAGCAGCACCAATTAGAGAAAAATGTGAAGGATGAGGCAGTGACACACGTCAGCAGACTACAACCGGCAGTGGTTGAAGAACTAACTGGAGCGTAATCTGCACTCACAAAATTAAAAGCTCACAGACTACAGTAAACCCTGCAGACAACTGTTCAGTAGCTGTGAAAGGCTCCTTTCTGTACTTCTATAGTGTTTGCAAACCAATGTATTGTATACGGATGGAAGCACGTCACACTAATAGATTTGATTTTTTTCTAATATAATGGAGCTGCACCAATTCCACAAAATAAAATAAAAAAAAAAAAGAGTCAGTGACACGTGCAGATGCCTACAAACAGCGGTGGATGCAGAGCAAACTGCAGCGTCACCTGCACTGTCACACACACACCTTGCACAGAGCTGTTAAAACAACACTGGCAAAATGAAGCTTTACACAGCGGTTGGTAAACTAGCCTGCCTCAAGCACAGTAGTACACAAAATCGCAATATCTAACTGTCCCTCAGAGTGAGCAGAGTAGCGTTCTGTCCCTAACTGAGTTCACAGCACAGTGACGCTAAAATGGCTGCGGCGCCTTTTATAGTGCATTCTGACATCATTTCAGCAGCCAATCACAGCCATGCCATTAGTTAAGATGACCGCAGCATTACAGGATGTGCCCACACTTCATAAGATTCATCATTGGCTGACTAACATCACATTGCCTCTCAAAGAATTATGGGAACTTCCGATTCCGGTATACGATATTGAAAAAGTATCGGAATTAAGTATCGGAATTCCGATAACGCGAATATCGGCCGATACCCGATACTTGCGGTATCGGAATGCTCAACACTAGTGGTCAGTAAAAAAAATGGTTTCGTTAATTTTTTGGAGAAATTGCTGATCAACATCTAACTTTGTAACAGAAAAAATTATGTTTTGAAAAATTGTGCTGATGTAAAGTAAACATGTGGGAAATGTTATTTATGAACTATTTTGTGTGACATAACTCTGTGGTTAAAGGGCATTAAGATTAAAATTTTGGAAATTTTCAAAATTTTTTACAAATCTGGTATTTTCAGAAATAAACGCAAGTTGTTATAGCGAACAAATTTTAACACTATCACATTGTACACTGAAGTACAAAATGTCAAGAGAAAACAGTTTCAGAATCACTGGGATACATTGAAGCGTTCCAGACTTATTATCTCACACAGTGACAGTGGTCAAAACCGTAAAAAGGCGAAAACAGGCGCGAAAGGGTTAAGCAACATTTTTGTTGATAGAAAGTCATTTTTATTTTTTTCATTTCACTTTGCAATTCCTGTGAAGCACTTTAAGGGTTAACAAACTTCCTGAACGCTGTTTTGAATACTTTTGGGCTTGATGTTTAAAACAGCTTACCATGGTTATCTGACATACAGGCCCCACAAAAAGCCGCTTCAACATTAAATAGGTCTGTAAAAAATAGATTTTGTAAATCTTGTTGAAAGAAATGTTGGCAAACTTTTAACCCTTCTATAATCATAAATGAAAAAAATGATTTTTGATTATTAGTTAACATTTTTCTGTGATTTGATTCTATTTTACTGTATAATGGAATAAACGTTATAAAATTTTAAAATATCAAATTTGTCAATTTTTTTTGCCAAATTCCAATATTTTCATAAATTTATGCAAATATTATTGACCTAAATTTACCACTACCATGAAGTACTAAGTGTTATGAAACAGCTTTCTCAGAATTGCTAGAATTGGAAAAAGCATTCTATGTTTATTTTCACAGGAAGTGACATATGGCAGATTTTTAAAATGGGGCTCTTTCAGGAAAATCAAGCCAAAACAACACAGAAAATTGAGGAATTACATTTCTTGAAAAATTATACATGACACTTTTAGAAACCAGCTGGCTATTGTACTTTGCAATATGGTCCTTATGGGAAAATAGTGGACCAAGGCATGTAAATTATGCATCTTTAATATGCCCCCAAGGTTGATTTAATGTATAGTGCCTTTAACGATGATGCATATGTACAATGGTAGGCTAAGGTATAAATCATGTATTCAAACACTCATCATTTTGTAACTTGGGCTCTGTTCTAGATGTGGCTATCTTATATATGGTCAGTAAATCAGACAGTGAAAAACAAGGAAAGTGGTGGTTAAAATACGTTTAAAGGGAACCTGTCAGAAGGATAGTACACAGTGACCTACACACAGTGTCAGGTCGGTGCCATTATACTGATGAAAATGATACCTTGGTTGATGAAATCCATCTTATGGTTGTTCTTTAATCTTTATTTTCAGTTTGTAGTTAATGAGAGTCTCGTGCACCAGGGGGGGCATAGAGAGGGTGTCTGCATGTGGTGCTCTGATTAGGTATTCATAATGCAGACTGCTGACAGGTCACTGATCCCTCACTGACCTGCCCCCTAGTTTGAATAATGAGTATCTGTACATATTTTTTTAAAAAAACCTTCTGCAGGCAGGTGCCAGCCGTGACACCTGCTCGGCAGCATAATCGCAAGTTTTATGTGCCAATAATACATTTTATTAAGGTTATTCAGCTAGAAAAAAAATCAAAGTGAAAATGGCGAAATGGCGCCTGCCGCACCTGCGTAGTAGCTGCTATGGGTGTCTATAGCTGATCCGATAGCTGCTAAAGCACATGCGCCGGAGGAGCCATCTTACTGGAGAAAAAAAAAAAATTACTCCTCCAAAATGGCGCCTCTCGCACCTGCGCAGTAGCAGCTCGGAGACACGGCCAGCAGGTCTGAAGACTGCTTTATGAACATCTAATCAGAGCAGCACATGCAGACCCCTCTCCAGGCCCGCCTTAGGGCACGAGCATATCATTAACTACAAACTGAAAATAAAGATTAAAAAATAACCATAAGATGGATTTCATCAACCAAGGTATCATTTTAATCAGTAAAATTGTGCCAACCTGACACTGTGTGTAGGTTACTGTGCACAATCCTGCTGACAGGTTCCCTTTAAAGGAAGCACCGTGAATGGATCCCAAGATGGTAGATGGGACCTTGGCAAAGAAGAAACTGCTCATTGTGGATGTAGAGGACACAAAAGATCACAAACAATTGTCCAGCGCTTCATAGATTACCTCTCAGAAGTGAGTGTCCTACAAACAGTAGCCACCCCTTTATAGGAGGTGCCTAATAATGAAGAGTGACATGGAAATAAAAGGCTTGCCTACTAGGAGCTGAAAAGGGAAAACTGGAGGAGACACCAAAGAAATGGTATTATGCACCAAAGGAAGCCCAGCCCACTGAAAGGTGGAGCCATGTCAGGAAGTGCGCAGCAACGAGAAGGTCGGCGCCATTAGTCTGCTGAGAGCCGGAGAGGAAGTAGCTTTATCAGAGTAGAGAGAGAAGGCATCCAGTGGTTATAGCAGGAGCAAGAACCATGTTTCAGGGAACCAAGAGTAAAGAAGATGATTTGGGTCTATCAGTACTGTTTGCAGAAGCAGAGGAGGATTGCTTGGAAAATCCCCATAGGCCCGCTCTAGCTCAGATGCCAGGAGTGGCATCTGAAGGATGCCTTATGCCCCCAATTTCTCCTAAAGAACAGAAAGAGGAAAAGAGAACTGTCTGAGGTTTTGAAAACCAAAATTGTTGAACAATATCAACCTCATACATAGAAAAAAGTACATGCCCTCAAAGACAAATCTCTGGTAGCACCGAGTTGAATTATAATGCCGGAGTCACACTACACATATGAAAAATCGGTCCAAGTCTCCCTGCCGAGAGTCACAGAATGGAATGCGAGTGTAATGAGAGTACAATTTGATTTTTCACACCTAGCATCCGATTTACATCCGAATGCAGTGTGATTGCAATCAGACTGCAATGCGATTTTAACATGAGCTTTTACATACAGCAATTCTCTGTCATTTACATATCGTTTTCAAAGGAAATATTCTTCCAAACATATATATATATATATATATATATATATATATAATAGATATATAGATAGATTGAAAGATAGAATAAAAGCTGGCAATTCATGTGCCACGTACAATAAAATCACAGAGTGACAGGTTAGAATAGTATAGATAGAATAGATATATACATATAGAAGACATAGATATATAGATGACACACACACACACAAATATATATATATATATATATATAATATATATATAATATATATATTACATTACATGTAGATAGATAGAAGAAAAGCTGACAATTTATTTGTCGTGTATAGTGCAAGAGCCAACAGGATGGAAGAGATGGATTACATACAGTAAGTAAATAGATATATAGATGTCAGTGACAAATACAATTAGTGCAGTGTGTGCAAATTACTGTACATGTATTTAATTAATAAAAGATTATTTTTCAGAAAAAAATGGCATGGCGCTCGTGCTGGCGTCAGAAAGGTAAAGTGAGTTCATTGGCTGTGAACTCGCAGGACCTGTCTAACGTCACCGTGAGCAGGAGAACTTTCTCACGCTCGCGGTGCCGTCAGATAGGTAATAGGAGTTCACAGAGAGACAATGAGCACACGGTGCTCAGTGTCTACTGGATGACAGGCTGCATGGTCGCATCATGCAACCATGCAACCTGCCATCTAGATATAGCAGAGCTGGACCCATCGTGGGACAAATGGATTAGCAGCATCTCTGTGGAAAGGTGAGGAATATTGTAGTTTGTTTTTATAAACTCTTTTGCAGATGACGAGGGCAATGGGCGAGATCGTAAGTATGATTTAAGTATGGTTTAATTAATATTATTAAAGGAGTCTGTCATTCTTTCAATTAAAGGACTTTTTCTGGGTGTCTGTGTTTTATTACAATGTTACTGTAGGGTTAGTAATGGGGGCATCTTATTGATGTCTCTCCATTACTAACCTTGGTGCTTGATGTCACATGACAATAGAAAGGTGACATCAACCACCCCAACTATCACCCCACTTGCCACTGCTACAGGGCAAGTGGTAAGAGCTGATGTGTATAGCCTGGGGGGTATCCATGGCCCCTTCCTAGGCTATTAATATCAGCCTGCAGCTGTCTGCATAGCCTTTGCTGGTTATTAATTATAGGGGGACTCTGTCCTTTTTTTAGGGTCCCCATTTTAATAGCCAGTAAAGGCTAAGTATACAGCTGTGAGCTGATATTAATAGCCTGGGAAGCTCCATGGGTATTACCCCCTTCCAAGGCTATAAACATGGCCCCAGCTTTCCTTCTGCTGGTTACAAAAATTGCAAGGGAGTCCACGCCATTATTTTCAGAAAAATTATCTTTATTAATTAAATACATGTACAGTAAGCTGCAAACACACTGTACTAATTGTATTTGTCACTGACATCTATATATCTATCTATTCTATATGTATGTATTGTATCCATCTCTTTTATCCTGTTGGCTCCTGCAGTGATTTTACAGTACGTGACAGATGAATTGCCGGCTTTTCTTCTATCTATCTATCTATGTATTAAATATACATATATATATATGTGTGTGTCACTGACACCTACAGTATATATCTATGCATTCTATGTGTATATATTATTATTATTATTATTATTATTACACATTTATATAGCGCCATTTATTCCATGGCGCTTTACATATGAAAAGGGAAAATATAGACAGGTACAATAAACGTGTGCTAGACAAGGGACACACAAGTACAGAAGGAGAGAGGACCCTGCCCGCGAGGGCTCACAGTTTACAGGGATGGGTGAGGATACATATATCTATTCTATTCTATTCTAACCTGTCAGTGTGATTTTACTGTATGCGACAGATGATTTGTCTGCTTTTCAAAGGACACCGATGTGTAAAAATTGGACAGTACTCGCACGGTCCGAGTGCTGTGCAATTTTTTTCTCGCACTCAAAGGCTTGCATTGGCGAGTCTCGGACGATATACGCGTACAATCAAAGCATGCTGCAATTTTACACGCATGCTGAATATGCCTGAGAAAATAAACGGTGATGTGAGCTGCTCCATAGATTAATATTGGTCTGAGTGCAATGCGATGTTTTCTCCCATAGCACTCGGCCGTATTCTACAGTATTGTGACGCCAGCCTAACATAAATTTTAACTGACACAGGACAAGCTAATATCACTGGAAAGGAGAGGAGAAATGAAGAAATAAAAACTACATTTTATTCAGCTCTGCAGACACTATTCCATGATTTGGCCAGTATAATGGACTGATACTACTGGTGACAGGTCCTCTTTAACCCCTTTACCCCCAAGGGTTGTTTGCATGTTAATGACCGGGTCAATTTTTAAAAATTCTGACCACTATCCCTTTAAGAGGTTATAACTCTGGAACACTGATCTTGGTCATTCTGAGAGTGTTTTCTCGTGACATATTGTCCTTCATGTTAGTGGTAAAATTTCTTCGATATAACTTGCGTTTATTTGTGAAAAAAACGGAAATATGGCAAAAATTTTCAAAATTTTGCAATTTTCAAATTTTGAATTTTTATGCCCTTAAATCAGAGAGTTATATTGCACAAAATAGTTACTAAATAACATTTCCCACATGTCTACTTTACATCAGCACAATTTTGGAACCAAAATTTTTTTTTATTATAAAGTTATAAGGGTTAAAAGTTGACCAGCGATTTCTCATTTTTACAACACCATTTTTTTTTTAGTACCACATCACATTTGAAGTCACTATGAGGGGTCTACATGATAGAAAATACCCAAAAATGACACCCTTCTAAAAATGACACCCTCAAGGTGCTTAAAACAACATTCAAGAAGTTTATTAACCCTTTAGGTGCTTCACAGGAATTTTTGGAATAAAAAAATGAACATTTAACTTTTTTCAAAAAATATTTACTTCAGATCCAGTTTCTTTTATTTTACCAAGGGTAACAGGAAAAATTGGACCCCAAAATTTGTTGTGCAATTTGTCCTGAGTACGCTGATACCCCATATGTGGGGGTAAACCACTGTTTGGGCGCACGGCAGAGCTCGGAAGGGAAGGAGGGCCGTTTTACTTTTTCAACGCAGAATTGGCTGGAATTGAGATCGGACGACATGTCGCCTTTGGAGAGCCTCTGATGTGCCTAAACAGTGGAAACCCCCACATGTGACACCATTTTTGAAAGTAGACCCCCTTGTAGCAATATGTTATATGCTGAGCCGCCTCTAGGGGTCTCACTACCTGGATGTATTCAGAGGATAGAAAGGAGGGACTCGTTGGTAAGAGCAGCAGACAGGAAGCATTCATGTAATGGTGGCTGAGAAAACTGCACACAATAAAAGTAACCCGTTACCACAATCGTGTCAGAGGCATAAACGAGAAACAGAACATGGTGGCAGCAGGGTTGAACCTATAAAGAACAAGTGGACAGACAATCCAGGCAGCTTGTGGTACAAAGCTCAACTGTAAGTACAGTGCCCACAGTACAGCATTATGGAGACCGCATTAAAACCTCCTCAGAGACAGACATCATGTCCTCAAATCTATCGCAGACCTGGAGACATTGGAAGGAGGAGTTTACTCTGTATGTGGATCTTACAGTAGACACCAATGATCAGAAGCGTAAGGTGAAGCTCTTCTACTATCTGATTGGAGAAAAAGGCAGAGAGCTTGCTCAGACCCTGATCAGGACGGTAGGACAGTCTGGCAGACATTGTACAGGCATTTGATAAGCACTGTGACCCCAAGAAGAATGAGACAGTGGAAAGATTTAAGTTTTTCACCAGAAATCAGGAGATGGGAGAGAATATAGACGCATATGTGACTGAGCTGAAAAGACTGGCAGCAACATGCAGCTTTGGAGATATCAGAGATTCTCTTATCAGAGATAGAATAGTGTGCGGCATCAGAGAGACACAGCTAAGAGAGAGACTGCTGAGAGAGGGGGAGTTAACCCTAGAGAAATGCATGCAAATAAGCAGAGCTGCAGAGCTAACAAGAAACAGCCTGAAGATGATGGCAGACACCACTGAGGAGCCAGTACATGCAGTAACCATGAGAGGAAAAGCAGAGCACCTAGCGAGAACAGTCCAATGCAGATACTGTGGCAGAAGACATGAGAGAGACAAAAAGAAGTGTCCAGCATATGGACAAAGCTGCAGGACCTGTGGTAAGATGAATCATTTCGCAGCTCTCTGCAGACTTAAGCCCTTTAAAAAGCACAGAGAAATTCACAGTGTGACACAGGACAATGACAGTGACAGTGCAAAAGATATTACATGGATACAGCTACAGTCGGCAACAGAGAATGTCAATACAGTCAGACAGCCAGAACCTAAAGATACAAGACAACTGTTTGCAACTCTTTTATTAAATGACAAACCCATTAGATTTCAGTTGGACTGTGGAGCAAGTTGCAATGTCATACCGGAGGATCTACTAAATGAACAGGTGTCCATTGAACCCACTGATAAGGTACTTATGATGTACAACAAAACGATACTGAAACCTCTTGGGACATGCAAACTGAAGGTTAGTAACCCATGCAACAGAAAGAGTTATAGAGCCCAATTTACAGTGCTGCAGGGTGGTGACCACATACCGTTACTAGGTATAAAAGCAGTTCAGGCAATGGACTTAATAAAGGTACAATTCCATAACATTATGTCTGTGGAAGTCAAAACAGAGTATGAAGGATATCCCAAAAGCAGACAGCAATCTAGATTTACAGATTATAAAAACACAGTATGCGGATGTATTTGAGGGTGATGGATGTTTTGAAGGAAAACACAAACTGGAAATTGATAACACAGTACAACCTACCAGATTACCGACAAGAAAAGTGCCTGTAGCGCTACTTCAGCCACTGAAAGAAGAACTACAGGATTTAGAAAAGCGAGGCATGATAGAAGTCGTCCATCAGAGCACAGACTGGATAAGTAGTTTGGTCATAGTGCAGAAACCATCAGGAAAACTAAGAATTTGTATCGATCCCAAACCACTCAACAAAGCTCTAAAAAGGAATCACTATCCGATGCCTACAATAGAGGATGTGCTACCAGATCTATCAAAGGCAAAAATATTTTCAGTTTGTGACGTAAAAAATGGATTTTGGCATGTGGAACTGGATGAAGAATCCAGTTTATTGACAACGTTTTCTTCTCCATTTGGTCGCCGTAAATGGCTGAGAATGCCCATGGGACTGACACCAGCTCCAGAAATATTTCAGCAGAAGTTGATGCAAGCTTTGGAAGGACTCCCAGGGGTAAAGACGATAGCAGATGATATATTAATAGTGGGAGAAGGTGACAATATGCAATCTGCAATAAAGAATCACGATACAAGGATGCTACGATTTTTAGATAGGTGTAGAGAAAAAAGGATAAAGTTGAACTTGGAAAAGTTGAAACTGAAAATGACGGAAGTGCCATATATAGGACATCTTCTAACCTCAAATGGAGTGAAAGTGGATCCAGAAAAGGTGAAGGCGATACAAGAGATGCCTATCCCAACAGATGTGTGTGGAGTACAACGATTTTTGGGCATGGTGAATTATCTGTCCAAGTTTTGCAAGAATCTATCAGACATGTGTGAGCCAATGAGACAGCTAACTCACAAAGATGTGTTGTGGGAATGGACAGAAGCACAGGAGACGGCTTTCCAATCAGTAAAGACAGCCATTGCAGACACAGCAACCTTAAAATATTTTGATCCACAGTTAGAGGTGGTAGTACAATGTGATGCGTCAGAAAAAGGCCTAGGTGCCACATTAATGCAAGAGCGGCAACCAATCACATTTGCAAGCAAAGCGCTAACACCGACAGAGCAGGGATATGCCCAAATTGAAAAGGAGTTACTAGCTGTGGTGTTTGGAATGGAAAGGTTTCCTCAGTACACGTACGGTCGACAGGTAACAGTACAGTCCGATCACAAACCGTTGGAGAGCATTACAAAAAAACCACTACTAAATGCACCAAAGAGACTGCAGCGCATGCTTCTGCGACTTCAAAAATATGATTATGAAATTGGATATTGTCCAGGAAAAGACTTGTTGATTGCAGATACTCTAAGCAGAGCGTACTTACCCAACTCAGAGGATAAAGGACAAGAAATGGAAACATCAATATGTGTGATTATCTTGCAGTATCTAAAGATAAACTGAAACAAATACAGACCTTCA
Source organism: Oophaga sylvatica (assembly GCA_033576555.1). Lineage (NCBI taxonomy): Eukaryota > Metazoa > Chordata > Amphibia > Anura > Dendrobatidae > Oophaga > Oophaga sylvatica. Next base: position 712,319,981 of record JARQOD010000001.1, read on the forward strand.
CAGAAAAAGATAAAACACTACAGATATTAAAAACTGTGATCCTGCAGGGCTGGCCAAAATATAAGCAGCATGCTCCAAAGGAAGTTGCTCCATTCTTCCATATACGAGATGAACTGTCAGTACACCAAGGAATCATCATAAAGGGAGAAAGGGCAGTGATACCGGAGACTCTGAGAAGAGACATACTACAGAAATTACACTCGTCCCACTTGGGCATTGAAGGATGTTTGCGGCGAGCAAGAGAATCAGTTTATTGACCGGGTATGAATGATCACATAAAAAGTTACATAGCACAATGTGAGATATGTGCGTCCGGCGGGGATAAACAACCGAAAGAGCCATTGCAACCGCATGCCGTTCCAAATAGACCATGGTCAAAAATAGGAATAGATTTGTTCACATTGGAGGAAAGAGAATACCTGGTAATGTGGACTATTTTTCTAACTTTATGGGAAGTGGACCATTTGAAGGATACAAGAGCAAGAACAGTTATTAAAAAACTCAAGGCTCATTTTGCCAGATATGGGATTCCAGAGATTGTTTTTACTGATAATGCCGCTCAATTTAGGTCAGAAGAGTTCAAGGAGTTCAGCAAGTTATGGGAATTTGAACACAATACATCATCTCCTGGATATCCTCAAAGCAATGGCAAAGCGGAATCAGCGGTGAAAATGTTGTGACCCGCACCACAATTGTGGGTTACCAGAGCAATGGGGTACTCAGAGCCGAGCCCATGGAAGTCTATGGGGTTGTCACAGGTAGCGGTGGCTCGGTCTGTGGCCCTGGCGGTCAGGCGTATGTTGGGGGGGCTTATTTACAGGGGATAGGTGTATAACAGTTCGTGACGCCACCTGTAGTTCTCTGATCACTAAGACCAGCGCTGCTGTAGATCTCTGAGGGGATGGTGTGGCAGCTAGATGTCGGGTCCCCTACAGGTGGGACTGGTCCCTCAAAGTCTATGGAATTAATGATGTCGGGTGCAGATAAATAAATCAGTCTCACACCATCCAGCGTCTTTCCATACCTTTTACTTGTCAGATGGTAAGGCAGGTCCCAGGGAGGCTGGTCGGGTGGAGGATGTGCTTTGAGATAACAGCTGAACAGGTTATGGGCCTCCTTCACTTTCCATATGATGAGTCCAACTAGCATAAAGCTAAGTTCACTCCGAATACTCCAGCTTCTCCAAAGCTGTACTGCCCGGTCAGTTTTGTGGTCGGAGTCTTCCTTTAATGTGAGAGAGCTGAGTTCCTACTGTTGTCCTGCATCGACTCAAGGTTCCCACTCTCCCTGACCCCAGTTACGTACCGACACTCCAAGGGCTGCTTTCTGCGACCTAAGGTCCAGTAAGACTCTGGTTTTTCTACCACTACGCCTGAAGCTGTAGTGACACTTCGGTCCCCAGTGACCGGAGAGCAATGTGCAGGATAGTCCAATCCTTAAGGCACTGCTATAACTTCTTCCACTGCGCCCTTCGCCCTGTTCGCGCTTGTAGCATAACCACTCCACACTTCCTAGGGTAATACAAGCTAATTCCTTTCTTGCTTCTTCCTTGGAGCTCGCTAACAGATGCTCAGTATTCTTCTAGTTCAGGAGCACGTCGACTGAACTTCACTGTCCTTGGGACAGGCGACTGAAGTCTCTGCTGCTAACTCTTCTTTCTATCCAACAGTCTGTCTGACTTTAGCTCAAACCGAGCTCTGACAGGACATGTCATCTGATCTCCTCTCCTCCTGCTCAGACTGCACACTGGTGGGAAACTGACTGAATCCTGACTGACTGAGCTTATATATCCTATGGGTGTGTCCAAGTGTGTGGTGGAGTGAATGGTTATTGAGCATTAAACTGTTACCTCTCCGCACATCCTCCAGGGTACTGCGTGTGCCTTCACACCAGGGCTACACATTCCCCCATGGTAAAATACAGCACTCCCGGGCTGTGAAATACAAGAAGACATTTTGTTTTTCATTAACAATAAACATTAAACTCTTCCCATCCGGGAGGTAAGAATTTCTTAAACGTTGCATTCAAACATTAGACATAGAAAAATACAAAACATACTTTCCATAAGTATATCATATCAACAATATTCTTGTGAAGGACCCGCACCAAACCTTCAACGTGGGTCCTGGGTGGGCTGCAGGACATCTGAATGCAGACCTCACTCAGTGCCACACCACACGGGTTTTCTGTTCAGAGGTAGTTGTGGTGGTTTCATGTAAAACCAATATAATGCACCGAAGCGCAACTATGTACAAAGATAAGTTCTGGGCTGGCACAGTCCTCAGCCTCAAAGTCCATGACATAATAAAAGGACACATATATATTCTTCTCACTTCAATATTTACATTGTATATCTATATATATACTTGTTTTAACTTTAAATTCCACTTTACCCAACCAGGGTATTCTATATGTAAGACTCTGCAATCAACTTTTTCAAATTTTCATTCTGGTACCCAGCCGGGCATTCTACTCATTATATATAAAACATAGATACATTTGGCAATAAAGTGCAAATCTGGCAATTATTTCTTTTATCAAAACTTTTTACATCTTCTTAGCTGCGGTAAACCCTGTCTGGGTCCTACCGTTCTTCACATTTTCTTGCTAACTTCAGTTACACTTTCCATCCCGGGGGCTGGAACAATGCGATGCTCTTTAGAGCACATGACAAATAGGTCGTGACCTGCTATCCAAGTCTGAGTAGCGACTGTTTTCATCCTCACTACGGTCCCATCGGGTGACTCCATCATGTAGGACGCAAGCGGTATCTCCGAAGGTGTCGCTGTTGGTGCCGCTATATCCGGCGGTGCAAATTGCGATTTGGAATGAGTCGTAGCTTGTGTCTTGGTACGAGGCACTGGCAGAGTAGAATATGCAGGGGGCGCTTCCAACTGTGACGTACGTTCATGGGGCGATGCCGGGGCATGGCCTGGTGCAGCGGGAGCTCGGGACTGTGACGCGCTGGCAATGGTGACGTTACCTGCGTCGGGGACGGGGTCTCTGACGACTGCGACATTTAAGGCATACCATCCTTTCATACCCCAGTGCCGTGTATAGGTTACATGTCCCCATTGATTAGGTCCCTCCCGGGATGGCCGATGGGCAGGTGGGATTCTACGTCCCTGCGACTGACAAAGACCCCTGGGTAGAGGCCCGGTTCTCTAATGAAGCCCCAGCCCTTCCGGAGCTGGAACTCTGTCACACACCCCTGCCGCCGCGGTTCCCTTAGAGTACCTTTTTCCCAGCGGACACTTTCCTTATCCGCAATCAGCTGCTCGTACTGCCGCTGCCGGTTCCGCTGTACTTCCCGCTCTTCCTCCTGCCGGCATCGCTGTTCCTCTTCGCGACGCTGCCACTCACGTTCCCACTGGGCGGCGTAGGCGACGTCATCCAGGCGCCATCTCATCCCAGTCGACGTCTGGTAATGATGGACAGGACCCCTCCGGTGTCCCTACCGGGGATCGATCATCTGCTGCGGCCTCCTGGCCGGGCGGGCGTTCCGGAACTGGCGGTACCTCCTCAACCTCCTTCGCCTCCACCGCTCCATCGGTAGGTTCAGGGTCGGTCCTTTTGGGGGTAGCCTCCGGTTGCTCCTTAGCCTTGGGCAGCAGAAGTTTTGGTAATTCAAATCGTGGGGGGTCGTCGAGGGGAGAGAACACCGCGTCCCACAGCCGCCGCTGCATCTGGTTACGCCGGCGTCTCTCGATCTCCTCCTTGCCAGGTTGTTGCAAGACCATTTTCTTCAACCTTGCATTTTCCTCTCCAATCTCCAGCAAGGCTTGCTGCAGGTGCAGGACCACAGATGGTTCTGGTTCTAGTGGCAGCTTGGCTGGGGAACGGGGCCTGCCTTCCACCGCTTCCCTGCTCGGCTGCACACATCCTGCCTCCAACATGTTCCAGAACACACTCTCCTCTTCTACTACCAGAGCCGTCCGGTCTCTTCCGTGGAGGCGGGGTTTGCGTCTCCTCCTCTTCGCAGGGAAGGTGAAGAGGAGGCCGACCTCCTTTGCTGTAGGGCAGGATCGCATATTGTAATAGCACTTTGAGAGGGCAGGCATTCTCTTCGCGCCACAGGGGGGCACACGCCCACGAATCCACGCCCACCTTCTTCTCCAGCGCCTGAGGGCGCGAATTTGGCGGCAAAATGGTGGATTTTAGCGCCAAAAATAGCAAACAGTCCTTTTTCACAAAAACACCTCCACAGGCACACAGGGCTCGCAATTTTGCGAGTTTCGCATCCTGTTCGTGACGCCAAGTTTTTGTTGTGACCCGCACCACAATTGTGGGTTACCAGAGCAATGGGGTACTCAGAGCCGAGCCCATGGAAGTCTATGGGGTTGTCACAGGTAGCGGTGGCTCGGTCTGTGGCCCTGGCGGTCAGGCGTATGTTGGGGGGGCTTATTTACAGGGGATAGGTGTATAACAGTTCGTGACGCCACCTGTAGTTCTCTGATCACTAAGACCAGCGCTGCTGTAGATCTCTGAGGGGATGGTGTGGCAGCTAGATGTCGGGTCCCCTACAGGTGGGACTGGTCCCTCAAAGTCTATGGAATTAATGATGTCGGGTGCAGATAAATAAATCAGTCTCACACCATCCAGCGTCTTTCCATACCTTTTACTTGTCAGATGATAAGGCAGGTCCCAGGGAGGCTGGTCGGGTGGAGGATGTGCTTTGAGATAACAGCTGAACAGGTTATGGGCCTCCTTCACTTTCCATATGATGAGTCCAACTAGCATAAAGCTAAGTTCACTCCGAATACTCCAGCTTCTCCAAAGCTGTACTGCCCGGTCAGTTTTGTGGTCGGAGTCTTCCTTTAATGTGAGAGAGCTGAGTTCCTACTGTTGTCCTGCATCGACTCAAGGTTCCCACTCTCCCTGACCCCAGTTACGTACCGACACTCCAAGGGCTGCTTTCTGCGACCTAAGGTCCAGTAAGACTCTGGTTTTTCTACCACTACGCCTGAAGCTGTAGTGACACTTCGGTCCCCAGTGACCGGAGAGCAATGTGCAGGATAGTCCAATCCTTAAGGCACTGCTATAACTTCTTCCACTGCGCCCTTCGCCCTGTTCGCGCTTGTAGCATAACCACTCCACACTTCCTAGGGTAATACAAGCTAATTCCTTTCTTGCTTCTTCCTTGGAGCTCGCTAACAGATGCTCAGTATTCTTCTAGTTCAGGAGCACGTCGACTGAACTTCACTGTCCTTGGGACAGGCGACTGAAGTCTCTGCTGCTAACTCTTCTTTCTATCCAACAGTCTGTCTGACTTTAGCTCAAACCGAGCTCTGACAGGACATGTCATCTGATCTCCTCTCCTCCTGCTCAGACTGCACACTGGTGGGAAACTGACTGAATCCTGACTGACTGAGCTTATATATCCTATGGGTGTGTCCAAGTGTGTGGTGGAGTGAATGGTTATTGAGCATTAAACTGTTACCTCTCCGCACATCCTCCAGGGTACTGCGTGTGCCTTCACACCAGGGCTACACAAAAACAGCAAAGAAGTTGATTAAGAGAGCGAAACAGGCAGGGACAGATGTATATCTATCTATACTGGAAGAAAAAAAGAGCAAAGAAAATGCAATGAATAGCGCACACCCCTCAATTAATGAAAAAACTATTATTATTAAAATGAAGGAGGATATATGATGAAAAAAACAATGTTTATTACAAAAGGACTAAACACAGCAAAGCATGTGAGACAATACATTTAAAAATTACATGTAATACAGGAAAAAACATATAAATAAAACAAGGAATGACCCCAAGAGTCCAAGGTGTAAGGGACCACAGATGAAAAATTCCCCATGAATCAAATAGTATGGTATTATAATAATGTGCACATAATACTATATGGTAACAGATGGCAAAATATCAGTATGTACATACAAAGACAATAAACAAAATATGTGTATATGCCTATAAATAAATCAACTGACATAAGTGGACACCTATTATAATGTAGCCCAAAAATGAATAAAAATAGATATTAGTGTCACGCTGTCTAGCAGATGTATAAATATATAATGTCAGTAATCTATCAAGTGGGACAACATTCTATATAACATATAAATAGGTAACATTAACATGTATATATAGCATAGTATTACCTGACATAATATCCTGTGGGTCAATACTGAATCCTTTTCACGCTGTCTCTGGCTAGAGGTGGACCGGGGTCTATGCTGACCCTAAACTGGGGTCCTGACTAGTCCCTCTACCTGGAGGTACTGTTAATGGTACAGAGGTCCAGGCCACCAGCGTAAACCCTGTCTCCTATAAATCCCTGACCACTGTAATCTAGTCCTTAGAAGGACCCTGATTACCACCATAGGGAATGGACAGGTAAAGGTTAACAAACAGTAAAGACAAACGAGACAGACAGGGGATAAAGTAAATACTGTCTTGCATACAACATTAAAACACAGAGGGAACACCAAAGGTCTAGGAGATAAACTATAAGCAAGGTGAGGAGAAACAACAAAAGAGCTCTTAGCTTAAGTCTTCTCAGAACTGATCCTATCTGCAGTCTGTATGAATGCTTTCACCGGCATCTAACCAGCAGACTGGCAGCTATATAAAGGAAGCTAATTAGAACATAATCAAAAGCAGCCGGGCGAGGCTGGACCTAGTCTTAGCAAAGAGCTAGGTAAAATTAACTCCCTCATTACCAAACACAAAGAAACAGCAACTCAGCTGCGAGAAGTCAGAATGTGCAATCGCGACAATCTTCGTGGCGATGCACCCATGACAATTAGCAACCTGAAAAAGAATCCACATGGAGGATCAAAATATGATAATCAAAGTAAGTATAGGAAGAACATATGTGGGAATGTCCGAATGGAGGACAAAAAATGAAATGGAGAAAGCTGGTAACGTTACCAAAACAAGATCCAGATGAAAAGAACCGAAATAAGCCGGTAAGGCAAGGATGCGGGGAGCGGTCCCGGGACCCGGGGTGAAGACCCAACGCGTGTCGCTGCAAAGGCAGCTTCGTCAGGGGAAGGATGCCAGGACGCTGTGAATGGTCCTTATATAGTGAGGATAATGAAAGCTAGAAGCCCCAAAGCAGGAAACATCCTGCTGCAAAGAACCGGAAGTAACAGTTAAACATGAAGGTAGAGGGTGCGTCATGAAAAAGAACGCACTTCCACAGAAAAAGACCGCATAAAGCGTCGTCAATGCAGTCGCACTTTTTGTAAAGGATTGCGCAGCAAAAGAGATCGTAACAATGTAGTATAATATAATATAACCGATCTGCGCTTGAAGCAGTAGCGCATATGCATAAGATAGAATGAGGACGCAATTACATATGAATAGAACTTAAGAAGACTACTTTATGCAGAATAAATCAAATCACATTTGTGAAAAGGAAGTATAACAAAACTTGTAAGAAAAAGTATATAATATATATATATATGAAATGAAAAATAAAAAATAAAAAATGAAAATAAAACATGAATGAAAATAAAAAAAAAAAAAAATGAAAAAATAATAATATGAAAAAATAAAATGTAATAATAAAGAAAATATAAAGGATGGTGCGGGACGCAGGGGAAGGCAGGCATGAGTCCAGATCCAAACAGCAATGACAAAGTTCATATTTAACCCAGGAAGCCGGTGAAAAGTAAGTCTTCATTCAGACCAAATGGAGAGGTACTCCGTAGATTGTAGATCCAGCGAGATTCTGCTTGGAGTAGTTTCTTCTGGAGGTTTTCTCCTCTTCCGTTGCCATTAATTTTCTGTAGACCAAAAAAACGTGTGTTAACAACAAGGCCACCATGATGGTTTAGAAAGTGGGACGCTACAGGGGTAAGCATCCGACCCTTTTTTTGGTCAGACGCTGCAAGATGAATAGTAGAAAGATGTTTTTGTGCTCTTTTTCTGAGTTCCTGCGAAGTTTGACCCACATAAATCTTTTGGCATGGACAGATAATGGCGTAGATAACGTTCTTTGTTTTACAATTAATGTAAGATTTTAGCGCAAATGATTTGTTGTCTAAAGGGTTGACAAAGAAAAATTTAGTGTTAGGCATGAATTGACAGACACTACAGTCACCACATGAAAAGGAACCAATGAGGCGAACGCCTCTGTTAAGTCTGCATGTGGGGCGGACAAAGTGACTATTGGTTAACATGTCACGAAGATTGGGTGCTCTCCTAGCTACCATTTTGGGCTGTGAGCTAATAAATGGAGAGATTTGGGTATCGGTATATAAGATATCCCAATGTCTATTGAGAATGGTTCTCAATTGATTCCAATCCTTGTTAAAGGTGGTGATAAATTTAGCTTGTGGATCTTGTTGGCGAGGACAATGAACCAACAGAGAATCCTGATCATGTCTTTTGGCTCTTTGATAGGCCGTTGAGATGACTCTTTTAGGGTAGCCGCGTTCCCTAAAACGATCAGTCAAGAGTCTAGATTGGACATCAAAGTCACTAGTACGGGTACAATTCCGGCGGACTCTGAGAAATTGCCCAACCGGAATACCCTTTCTGGTGTGTGCAGGGTGGAAACTGTCATACCTTAAGAGGCTATTAGAAGCCGTCGGTTTACGGTATAGATCCGTGATAAGTTCATCATTATCTATTGTAACCTTGAGATCCAAAAACGTAGTGGTGGTAGAGGAAATAGAAGACGTAAGATGTATATTGAGGCAGTTGTTATTAAGCTCCTGAAGGAAAGTATGACAGTCGATTTCGGTGCCTGTCCAAATAAAGAATACGTCGTCAATAAAACGAAACCATTTGTATACATATTTACTGAAAAAACTTGAACGATAAACCACAGTTTCCTCCCACCAGCCTAAGAAGATGTTAGCATAGGCTGGTGCACAGCGAGCCCCCATAGCAACGCCAGAGACTTGGCGGTAAAAGGACCAATTAAAAATGAAATAATTATGATGTAGAATGAACTGTAGAAGATCAATCAAAAAAGAATCATGTAATCTATCAGGATTAGTCTGTTTGTCCAGAAAATAGGAAACTGCATGTAGGCCATCATCATGATTGATGTTAGAATAAAGTGATTCAACGTCACAAGTGACAATCATCATAGAATCATTGATGGTCAGGCTACGGCAGTTTTCTATAAAGTCAGAAGAGTCCTTAATATAGGAGGGTAGAGAAGAGGCAATAGGTTGTAGATAAAAATCAACATAAATATTGGCTTTTTCGCATAAACTCCCAATGCTGGATACAATTGGGCGGCCAGGTGGTGTGGAAAGGCACTTATGAACCTTAGGTAGAAGGTAGAAAGTTGCTGTAATTGGAGATTCAACCCACAGGAATCTCTTAACATGAATAGTGATTATACCATGGCTGAGGCCCTGAATAAAAGAATATGAAATTTGTTAGAAAAGATAGCTGTAGGATCAGACGGTAATTTGACAAAAAATTTATTGTCATTGAGTTGTCTCTGAACCTCATCGAGGTACATCTGAATAGGCCAAAGAACAATATTTCCGCCTTTGTCGGCTTCCTTGATAACAAAATTGCGATTGTTCTTCAAGGAAAACAGTGCCTTGGATTCCTGAGATGAAAGATTAGATGGAACTATAGGATTAGGGGCAATACGTTCAATATCTTTTTTAACAAGTTCAAAAAATTTTTACTGCTGGGACCAATGAAAAGAAGGTGCAACCATGGATCTATTTCTGTGTGGAAATTTTCCTCCTACCTGGTTCCGTCTCATTTTCCTGGAGGAGCTCAACAAGATCTGAAAGACTTGTCTGTCACTGTCCGATAGAAACAGGGTCAAATTCGTTTATTGTGCATAACCTGCAAATTAATTGCGACAAAATAAATAGAGGTCCTTAACCAAGGTAAATTTGTCCAAGGTCTGGATGGGGCAAAACGTAAGACCCTTTGCAAATAGAGATTTCAGCAGGTGAAAGAGTATAATTGGTAAGATTGACAATTTGTAATGACGAATCAGTTACCTGAACTGTATCAATAATAGAGTAGAGGGTATTACTGCTGTCTGCGTCTGGTTCTGTAAGTTGTGATAACGGAGATCTCAGATTCTTGTTGTGTTGATCTTTTTCTGAGAATTCTTACGTCTGCCCCACGGCGGGTCCTGTATCGAGATCGCTTCCTCCTGAGGACAAAAATCACTGGAGCTTGTGGCTCCTGAAGGCAGATCTGTAAGAGGGTCACTAGTTGGTTGATGAAGGGTTGTTTTGGGAACTCTACGTGGATTACCTGAGTGTCTCCACTTGAAAGCCATATTTTTGTCAAAATCATGACAATCCCTATGGAATTTCTTTTGTTTTTTGGAGATAATTTCAGATTCGAATTTGTCTAAGATGGTTTTCAAATTTAATTTAAATGGAGCAACCAGAGTAGGTTCATCAAAGTTATTCAATCTGGTTTCCAGTTCTTTGATGTGTAATTTAATAGACAATAACAATTCTCTATCATGGTCAGTAACATGGTCATGATGATATTTGAACACTGGAGTAAACCCTTTCCCAGGTGTTTTGAAGTAGTTGAAGGTTCCCATGCTGGAAAAATGGTGACCCGAGTCCCCGAGGGACAATAGAGGATTTGACATATTCCTCGAGGCTTCTAATGTTCCACATGTGCGGATACCTTGTTTATGTGCTGTTATCAAATCATGAGAAAGTTTGGAAAAATCTGAAGTTGCTGCAGGTGTGTCAGCAGATTGAAAAATGCTGGAGGATTGTGCACGCCATGCCGCTTCCCTTGCGTCCCAATCCATGCCTGAAGGTGGAGAAAACAACTGAAGGGGACAAAAGCAATTCAAAAAATCAGGTAATGAACTGGATAACTAAAATAAAATATCCAAAAATACAAACAAAAGTAGATGGTGTGCTACCAGAAGAAAGATCCATGAGGATCAAAAAGAAACGAAGCAGCAGTTGGGTGAAGGGTGCACTACTATAAAAAATTATACATATATATATATATATATATATATGTATATGTAGTATATGTATAAGTATGGGTGGGGGGGTGCTGCAATGCACTAGGGGAACAATGGAAGAAAAAAGAGCAAAGAAATGCAATGAATAGCGCACACCCTCAATTAATGAAAAAACTATTATTATTAAAATGAAGGAGGATATATGATGAAAAACAATGTTTATTACAAAAGGACTAAACACAGCAAAGCATGTGAGACAATACATTTAAAAATTACATGTAATACAGGAAAAAACATATAAATAAAACAAGGAATGACCCCAAGGTCAAGGTGTAAGGACCACAGATGAAAAATTCCCATGAATCAAATAGTTTTGTATTATAATAATGTGCACATAATACTATATGGTAACAGATGGCAAAATATCAGTATGTACATTATCTGTCCATGCCAAAAGATTTATGTGGGTCAAACTTCGCAGGAACTCAGAAAAAGAGCACAAAAACATCTTTCTACTATTCATCTTGCAGCTCTGACCAAAAAAAGGGTCGGATGCTTACCCCTGTAGCGTCCCACTTTCTAAACATCATGGTGGCCTTGTTGTTAACACACGTTTTTTGGTCTACAGAAAATTAATGGCAACGGAAGAGGAGAAAACCTCCAGAAGAAACTACTCCAAGCAGAATCTCGCTGGATCTACAATCTACGGAGTACCTCTCCATTTGGTCTGAATGAAGACTTACTTTTCACCGGCTTCCTGGGTTAAATATGAACTTTGTCATTGCTGTTTGGATCTGGACTCATGCCTGCCTTCCCCTGCGTCCCGCACCATCCTTTATATTTTCTTTATTATTACATTTTATTTTTTCATATTATTATTTTTTCATTTTTTATTTTTATTTTTATTTTCATTCATTTTTTATTTTTCATTTTTTATTTTTTATTTTTCATTTCATATATATAATATATATATATATACTTTTTCTTACAAGTTTTGTTATACTTCCTTTTCACAAATGTGATTTGATTTATTCTGCATAAAGTAGTCTTCTTAAGTTCTATTCATATGTAATTGCGTCCTCATTCTATCTTATGCATATGCGCTACTGCTTCAAGCGCAGATCGGTTATATTATATTATACTACATTGTTACGATCTCTTTTGCTGCGCAATCCTTTACAAAAAGTGCGACTGCATTGACGACGCTTTATGCGGTCTTTTTCTGTGGAAGTGCGTTCTTTTTCATGACGCACCCTCTACCTTCATGTTTAACTGTTACTTCCGGTTCTTTGCAGCAGGATGTTTCCTGCTTTGGGGCTTCTAGCTTTCATTATCCTCACTATATAAGGACCATTCACAGCGTCCTGGCATCCTTCCCCTGACGAAGCTGCCTTTGCAGCGACACGCGTTGGGTCTTCACCCCGGGTCCCGGGACCGCTCCCCGCATCCTTGCCTTACCGGCTTATTTCGGCTCTTTTCATCTGGATCTTGTTTTGGTAACGTTACCAGCTTTCTCCATTTCATTTTTTGTCCTCCATTCGGACATTCCCACATATGTTCTTCCTATACTTACTTTGATTATCATATTTTGATCCTCCATGTGGATTCTTTTTCAGGTTGCTAATATCTATTTTTATTCATTTTTGGGCTACATTATAATAGGTGTCCACTTATGTCAGTTGATTTATTTATAGGCATATACACATATTTTGTTTATTGTCTTTGTATGTACATACTGATATTTTGCCATCTGTTACCATATAGTATTATGTGCACATTATTATAATACCATACTATTTGATTCATGGGGAATTTTTCATCTGTGGTCCCTTACACCTTGGACTCTTGGGGTCATTCCTTGTTTTATTTATATGTTTTTTCCTGTATTACATGTAATTTTTAAATGTATTGTCTCACATGCTTTGCTGTGTTTAGTCCTTTTGTAATAAACATTGTTTTTTCATCATATATCCTCCTTCATTTTAATAATAATAGTTTTTTCATTAATTGAGGGGTGTGCGCTATTCATTGCATTTTCTTTGCTCTTTTTTTCTTCCATTGTTCCCCTAGTGCATTGCAGCACCCCCACCCATACTTATACATATACTACATATAATATATATATATATATATATATATATATATATAATTTTTTATAGTAGTGCACCCTTCACCCAACTGCTGCTTTTATCTATCTATACTGGACCACAGAAACACACCTTCCCAAGGTCTAGGCAGCAGCCCAGCACAGAGGCTTCTGAGTAAACAGACAAGGACACTCACACAACAGCTAGTCATCCTCTGAAGCCAAATCTGGTGAGGGGAATGAGGTCAAAACTAAAGAAAAAACAGGATAGACAAGCGTTCTATTATAATCAGTCGGCAAAAGATCTACCAGAACTGAGACAAAATGACAACATCAGGATGCAGCCGAGCAAATATGACAAACAATGGAGAAACGCAAAGGTGCTCCAGAAACTAGGACCTAGATCCTACGAGATTGTGACAGAGGAGGGAAGAAAACTAAGGAGAAATCGGAGACATCTGAGGAAAACGCAAGAAGGATCTGATACATGGTCATATGAACAGTATCCTCATATCCAAGATGAGGAAACAGCAAGTCTAAGCAGAGAGGCTACAGGGATGGCCCAGGTTCAGTGTGGAGATTCCGGTCGGAGACAGGCAATACCAGATGCGGTAACGCCCGAATCGAGAGAACCACCGAATAGTGGCAGTAACGCATCGTATGTTACTAGATCGGGCAGAATGATCACAAAGCCAGCACACCTCAAGGACTATATATACAACCAAGTATTTTAAAGTATCTTAATAACATGATGCTTGCCAGTTATGTTTATGTCACCAATATCTTGAATATTGAAATGTTCACATGTATGTTAGTTATATTAGCTTAGTTATTTCTTCAGTTAAAAGACAAAGGATGTAGCAATATGTTATATGCTGAGCCGCCTCTAGAGGTCTCACTACCTGGATGTATTCAGAGGATAGAAAGGAGGGACTCGTTGGTAAGAGCAGCAGACAGGAAGCATTCATGTAATGGTGGCTGAGAAAACGTGCACACAATAAAAGTAACCCGTTACCACAATCGTGTCAGAGGCATAAACGAGAAACAGAACACCCCTAAGGAACTTATCTAGATGTGTTTTGAGCACTTTGAACCCCCAAGTGCTTCACAGAAGTTTATAACGTAGAGCCGTAAAAATAAAAAATCATATTTTTTCCACAAAAATGATCTTCTCGCCGCCATTTTTTAAATTTCCCAAGGGTAACAGGAGAAATTGGACCCCAAAAGTTGTTGTGCAATTTATCCCGAGTATGTTGATACCCCATATGTGGAGGTAAACCACTGTTTGGGCGCATGGCAGACGCTTTTTATTGCAAAAACATTTTTGCATCACCATAATTTGAGAGCTATAATTTTCCATATTTTGGCCCACAGAGTCATGTGAGGTCTTGTTATTTGCGGGACGAGTTGACGTTTTTATTGGTACCATTTTCAGGAACATGACATTTTTTGATCGCTTTTTATTCCGGTTTTTGGGAGACAGAATGAACAAAAATCAGCAATTCATGAATTTCTTTTGGGGGGGCGTTTGTACCGTTCCGCGTGTGGTAAAATTGGTAAGGCAGTTTTATTCGTCGTGTCAGTTTACGGCAATACCTCATTTATATTTTTTTATGTTTTGGCGTTTATACAATAAAAACTATTTTATATAAAATAATTATTTTTGCATCGCTTTATTCTGAGAGCTATAACTTTTTTATTTTTTCGCTGATGATGCTGTACGAGGGCTTGTTTTTTGCGGGACAAGATGACGTTTTCAGAGGTACCACGTTTATTTATATCCGTCTTTTTGATCGCGTGTCATTCCACTTTTTGTTTGGCTGTATGATGATAAAGCATTGTTTTTTTGCCTTTTTTATGGTGTTCATTAAAGGGGTTAACTAGTGGGACAGTTTTATAGGGCAGATCGTTACGGACGCTGGGATACCAAATATGTGTACTTTCATTATTTAGATTTTTTTTCACTAAAATATTTATTTATTGATATAATAAATATTAATTTTTTTATTATTATTTTTTAAAATATTTTTACAATTATTTTGTTTTATTTTTTATATTTAATTCTTATTTCTACACATTGTCCCACTGTGGGACACTCATTTTCTGCAGGCTGAACGCTTCTATAACATGCAGATGAAGCATCTTCATGCTATAGAAGCTTGCAGCATTGCAGCTTCTGTGCACTAACCTGAGACTTCCTGACATGCACTGCACATGTCATGAAGGCTCTTTGACCTGGAGACCCGGATGTCGTTGTGATGACATACGGGTCTCCATGGGAATGATCCAAAAGCAGAGGGGCTGTTAGCCCCTCAGCTGCCGCCAGAAAGCTGCAATCATCGTTGATCGCAGTGTGCCGGGGTTAAAGTGCCGGGAGCAGTCCGTGACCGCCCCTGGCACTTAGTGTTGGGTGTCAGCTGACACCCGGCACCGATCGGCCACGCTCTCCCCATGAGCGCGGCTGATCGGTGATTACGTACTATCTCGTCCATGGTCATACAGGCCCAAGGCACATGGACGGGATAGTGCATCCAATGTCAGAAAGGGGTTAAGAAATACAATCCCACAAAAGATCAGAAGTGAAGAAAGCAATTCCTACCTACATTATACAGGCTTCCTAAATACTTCCCTTTTGTGAGTAAACACTATTTTTGGTGTTAAAGGAATCTTCTGGTTGGAATCATTCTCTCAAATGTGGGAGTGAGTGAGCTTTAGAAACTACATCTATGAAAAGTTATCTCATTTTTAAGTTAAAAAAGTGTGGTGTAGGCTGAATAAGCAATGCATATTATTTGCACACTTTGTGTAGATTAGTTGAAAAAAATCCATTAATTGAAATAATAGTTTTCAATACTCAGACATTCCCTTTGAAAGTAATGAAATATCATATTTAGTTAAGGAAATTGTATTCAATTTGTTCTATGATTAAACAAGAAAAAACTAGATTTATTTAATTGCTTTACACTGACCTCCAGGGGGCAGTGTTAATCTTCAGAAACGACTAAAGTTGGAAAAGTGTTTCTCAGAGCCAGTCAAAACACAGAGATTTTGTTTTAACGATTTCCCATAGAGAAAACATCAGTAGCAGTTTGTGATGTAATAATATTCCTGTTTGTTATTAAAGTGTTTCTTTACTTTTAGAAAAGAGGATCACAAATTATTCTAAGAATGTAAAATTACACGCCATATAGTACCATTTCTACGCTCCAGCTCGGGTTCTCTGCTCTCGTCTCTGTGTTTCGGCTGCAGCAGTGATGGCTCATTGACAGTTCATATAATAACTGCAGCCAATCATGAAATTCAGCAATTTGTGCTGGATGCACTGTTAGAGCCGCCGAGTTCTGCGATTGGCTGCATGGTGATATGAGCTGTCAACATGACGTCATCACTGCAGCCAAAGCATTGAGATTGGAGCAGCAGGAAGCCAGCACTAAAGCAGGGGAGGATGAGTACCATTTGGATTTGTCATTAAGATCACTGGAATCGTTTGGGGTCCTCTTACATAGAAGTGGAAAAACCCTTTAGCCCCTTAGCTAGCGTCGATATGCATAAAAACAGCGATTGGGAATAAGGCTGTAGCGCTCCCAGAGTCGGAAAATCTCCGGGGTCTCGGCTACCGGATTACATGATCATTCGATCTAAAAAAAAAAAGTGTGCCGGCTGATTTAATGATTTCTCTCTTGTGACATGATATACATGTCAGAGGAGAGAGAAATGATGCCCCTCTAGACCATCGGTACCTCCGCCATCCCCTGGTCCTCCGGATCCATCCCCAGACCGGCATCATCTTCCTGGAAAAAGAATGGTGGGCGCATGAGCAGTGCACATGCCAAGATCTGTTGACCGATACCCAGCAACAATAGGACATTTTTCCTATTGGTTCCATTTGATCACTGTGATAGACCCTATCACAGTGATCAAAAGGAAAAAAAAAGTAAATCAAATCCCCCTTTGTCACCCACTTAATTAGATAATGAGAAATTTTTTATTTTTTTGCATTCTTTGCAGTTAGGTTGGAGGTTAGTTTTAGTGTTATGGTTAGGGTTGGGGTTAGGGTTGTGTTAGGGTTAAGGTTGTGTTAGGGTTGGGGTTAGGGCTGTGTTACAGTTAGAGTTGGTGGTAGGGATGGGGTTAGGGTTGCATAAGGGTAGTGTTGTTGTTAGGGTTTGGGTTGGGGTTAGAATAGTTTTTCTTTTCAAAAGTAAAAAAAATTGATGATATGACTGCTAGTGTTGCGCGCAAGTGCTCACTACTCGAGTTTGTATCGGGTGCTTGGGTATGCACATAGTATCGTGGATCCCGCTTGTTTCTTTTTGGGTGTCTAAAAGCCACGAAACATGGGAATCGAGCATGTTAATCAAGCACCCATGATATTTGGTGCATACCCGAACACTTTGATGCAAACTGGAGTAGCGAGAACTAATAACAACATATTCAATATGAAGGCCTAATGTTATAAATGCTGTGTTATATCTGTGGGTTCAAAATACTCACTATATCCCTAGATAAAGTCATTGAGGGGTGTGGTTTCCAAAAATTCATTGTTCATTTTTCCTTTCACATTGCTTCAGTTCCTGTGAAGCACTTGAAAGATTAATAGACTTCTTGAATGTGGTTTTAAGCACCTTGATGAGTGCAATTTTTAGAATAGTGTCACTTTTGTGTATTTTCTGTCATATAGGCCCCTCAAAGTCACTGCAAATGTGATGTGTTCCTAAAAAAATTTGTTCGGTAAATTTTGTTGGAAAAATGAGAAATCGCTGGTCAACTTTTAAACCTTATAACTTCCTAACAAAAATAAATTATGTTTCAAAAATTGTGCTGATGTAAAATAGACATGTGGGAAATGTTATTTATTAACTATTTTTTGTGGCATACTTCTCTGATTTAAGGTCATAAGATTTAAAATTTTAAAAAATTGGGAAATGTTCAGAATTTTCACCAAACTTCCATTTTTTCACAAATAAACGCAAGCCATATCAAAGAAATTTTACTACTTTAATGAAGTACAATATCTCATGAAAAATCTCAGAATCAGTGGGATCCGTTGAAGCGTTCCAGAGTTATAACCTCATAAAGTGACAGTGGTCAGAATTGTAGAAATTGGCCTGGTCATTAAGGTCAAAATTAGCACAGGCATTAAGGGGTTAAAGAAGATGAATGGTACAGAGAAATAATATTGATTGCAGAACAAAAATGTTATGTATATTTTAAAAGTTTGTATGTTCATACATATAAAGGCAATGTATGAATTTATAGTATATCAAAATAATTAATTTATTATGTAATATTTTATTTTTGCTTCTTTTTTTTAAAGGTGTAAAGACAACCCATGTCTGAATGTCAAAGAGGAGAGGCTCATGAGTGGGACTGCTCAATATATACTAAAATGGAGAGTCAATTTGGTGGACATAAGCCATCCATACATTTTGTACATACTGTAGTATGAGTGGTCTACAGTACCAAAAAAGATGAACAACTTAAGGTTATTTGAAAAAAATGATAGCTGAAAGTTGAACCTACAAATAGTTATAAATATATAAAAGGTCAATATAGAGATCACTCTCATCATCAGTTAATATACAGTACAGACCAAAAGTTTGGACACACCTTCTTATTTAAAGATTTTTCTGTATTTTCATGACTATGAAAATTGTACATTCACACTGAAGGCATCAAAACTATGAATTAACACATGTGGAATTATATATATATATATATATATATATATATACAAAAAAGTGTGAAACAACTGAAAATATGTCTTATATTCTAGGTTCTTCAAAGTAACCACCTTTTGCTTTGATGACTGATTTGCTCACTCTTGGCATTCTCTTGATGAGCTTGAAGAGGTAGTCACCAGAAATGGTCTTCCAACTATCTTGAAGGAGTTCCCAGAGATGCTTAGCACTTCTTGGCCCTTTTCCCTTCACTCTGTGGTCCAGCTCACCCCAAACCATCTCGATTGGGTTCAGGTCTGGTGACTGTGGAGGCCAGGTCATCTAGCGTAGCACCCCATCACTCTCTTTCTTGATCAAATAGCCCTTACACAGCCTGGAGGTGTGTTTGGGATAATTTTCCTGTTGAAAATTAAATGATGGTCCAACTAAACGCAAACCGGATGGAATAGCATGCCGCTGCAAGATTATGTGGTAGCCATTCTGGTTCAGTATGCCTTCAATTTTGAATAAATCCCCAACAGTGTCACCAGCAAAGCACCCCCACACCATCACACCTCCTCCATGCTTCACGATGGGAACCAGGCATGTAGAGTCCATCCGTTCACCTTTTCTGCATCGCACAAAGACACGGTGGTTGGAACCAAAGATC
This sequence comes from Oophaga sylvatica, assembly GCA_033576555.1. NCBI lineage: Eukaryota > Metazoa > Chordata > Amphibia > Anura > Dendrobatidae > Oophaga > Oophaga sylvatica. The sequence continues at coordinate 712,339,288 of JARQOD010000001.1, forward strand.
TCAAATTTGGACTCATCAGACCAAAGCACAGATTTCCACTGGTCTAATGTCCATTCCTTGTGTTTTTTAGCCCAAACAAGTCTCTTCTGCTTGTTGCCTGTCCTTAGCATTGGTTTCCTAGCAGCTATTTTACCATGAAGGCCTGCTGCACAAAGTCTCCTCTTAACAGTTGTTGTAGAGATGTGTCTGCTGCTAGAAATCTGTGTGGCATTGACCTGGTCTCTAATCTGAGCTGCTGTTAACCTGCGATTTCTGAGGCTGGTGACTCGGATAAACTTATCCTCAGAAGCAGAGGTGACTCTTGGTCTTCCTTTCCTGGGGCGGTCCTCATGTGAGCCAGTTTGTTTGTAGCGCTTGATGGTTTTTGCAACTGCACTTGGGGACACTTTCAAAGTTTTCCCAATTTTTCGGACTGACTGACCTTCATTTCTTAAAGTAATGATGGCCAATCATTTTTCTTTACTTAGCAGCTTTTTTTCTTGCCATAATACAAATTTTAACAGTCTATTCAGTTCGACTATCAGCTGTGTATCCACCAGACTTCTGCACAACACAACTGATGGTTCCAACCCCATTTATAAGGCAAGAAATCACGCCTATTAAACCTGACAGGGCACACCTGTGAAGTGAAAACCATTTCCGGTGACTACCTCTTGAATCTCATGAAGAGAATGCCAAGAGTGTACAAAGCAGTTATCAAAGCAAAAGGTGGCTACTTTGAAGAACCTAGAATATAAGACATAATTTCAGTTGTTACACACTTTTTTGTTAAGTATATAATTCCACATGTGTTAATTCATAGTTTTGATGTCTTCAGTGTGAATTTACAATTTTTAGGCTAAGTGCACAAGATCAGGAATAATTGCGTTTTTTTCGCGGTTTTTCCGCGGTTTTCCGCGGTAAAAACGCGATAAAAACGCAAGCATTAAGCATCCTATACATGTTAATTGATTCCGCATGTTTTGGCCACATGTTGCGTTTTTTTCCGCGAAAAAAACGCTTCGCGGAAAAAATAGCAACATGTTCATTAATTTTGCGGAATGTAAGCGGTTCATGTGCGGTGGTACCCAGGGTCTGGAGGAGAGGAGACTCTCCTCCAGGCCCTGGGTACCATATCCCTGGTAAAACAATAATTAAAATAAAAAATAATGATATTCTCACCTTCCGGCGGCCCCCGCAGCCTTCCGCGGCCCCCGCAGCCTTCCCGCCTTCAGCGATGCTCCCGGCAACTTCCGGTCCCAGGAGTGCTTTGCGAGAATCACCCAGATGGCATAGCGGTCTCGCGAGATGTACGTCATCGGTGTGATTTGTCGCAAAGCACTCCTGGGACCGGAGTTGCCGGGAGCGTCACTGAGAGGCGGGAAGGCTGCGGGGGCCGCCGGAAGGTGAGAATATCATTATTTATTATTTTTTTTATTATTTTTACATTAGATCTTTTTACTATTGATGCGGCATAGGCGGCATCAATAGTAAAAAGTTGGTCACACGTGTCAAACACTATGTGTGACTCGTGTGACCAACCTGTCAATCAGTTTTCCAAGCGATGCTACAGATCGCTAGGAAAACGCTAGCATTCTGCAAGCTAATTACGCTTGCAAAACGCTATTATTCTGGCGGGAATCAGCATAAAAAAAACGTGCGTATTTCCTGCGGGAGAAGTGCGGGTTTGCCGCGGAAATTTCCGCGGCAATTCCGCAACGTGTGAACTTAGCCTTATAGTCATGAAAATACAGAAAAAACTTTAAATGAGAAGGTGTGTCCAAACTTTTGGCCTGTACTGTACATATATGAGCAATCCTCCTCTACATTTATGGAAAAGAGATTTTTGCATCAACATAAAATATGAACTTGTTGCTTATTAAATATAATATTTAAAGAGGGCTGAATGTGTAATAATAAGACATGAGCGAATAGATTTGGTGCAAATTGATTTTGTGTTGAATATTTAGGAATTTCCCAAACCCAGCAAATTCGAATAATTTGTGATTTGTTTTGCGCAAGATGTTACACATTGCTGAAAATTGCATTAGCCAGAAAAGGCTTACATGACCTTCGAGGTAGCCAGGTGGACTTCCACATAATGCCTTGCAGCTACCACATGACATAGTATAGCACAGACAATGAAGAGGGACTTTTATAGCCTGTTTGTTACAGAAAATTTAACACCTTCATGACCTGTGACACAGCGTATGTGTCATGAAAGGATCGCGTTCCTGCGGGTCGGGTGACCGGGGTCACTGAAAGATCACCCAACACTCAGGCACAAGACCCTTTGTGCTTCACCACAGGGGGGTTGGCTTAACCCCTACGTGGCTACGATCGCTCTGATTGGCTGTTAAAAGTGAAACAGTGCTCCCTTTATTCCGAGCCCCGACGTGTGCCCAAACAGTGGTTTACCCCCACACATGGGGTATCAGCGTACTCAGTAAAAATTGCACAACAACTTTGGGGGTCTAATTTCTCCTGTTACTCTTGGGAAAAAAAAATTGGGGACTAAAAAAATTATTTTTGTGGAAAAAAAAAGATTTTTATTTTCACAGCTCTGCGTTATAAACTTCTGTGAAGAACTTGGAGATTCAAAGTGCTCACCACACATCTAGAGGAGTTCCTTGGGGGATCTAGCTTCCAAAATGGGGTCACTTGGGGGGGTTTCTACTGTTTAGGCACATCATGGGCTCTGCAAACGTAACAAGATGCCCGCAGACCATTCCATCAAGTCGGCATTTCAAAGCGTCACTACATCCCTTCCGAGCTCTGACGTGTGCCCAAACAGTGGTTACCCCCCACATATGAGGTACCAGCGTACTCAGGACAAACTGGACAACAACTTTTGGGGTCCAATTTCTCCTGTAACCATTGTGAAAATAAAAAATAGGGGGCTAAAAAAATCATTTTTTGAGAAAAAAAATGATTTTTTATTTTCAAGGCTGTGCGTTATAAACTTCTGTATAGCACCTGGGGGTTCAAATTGCTCACTGTGCATCTAAATAAGTTCCTTAGGGGGTCTTATTTCCAAAATGGGGTCATTTGTGGGGGAGCTCCAAAGTTTAGGCACACAGGGGCTCTCCAAACACGACATGGTGTCCGCTAACGATTGGAGCTAATTTTCCATTAAAGTCAAATGGTGCTCCTTCCCTTCTGAGCCCTGCTGTGCACCCAAACAGTGGTTCCCCCCTCATATTGGACACCAGCATACTCAGGAAAAACTGGACAACAACTTTTGGTGTCCAATTTATCCTGTTACCCTTGGGAAAATAAAAAAAAATAGGCTAAAAATCATTTTTGAGAAACAAAAATGATTTATTTTCACTGCTCTGCGTTTATAAACTTCTGTGAAGCACTTGGGGGTTCAAAGTGCTCACTACACATCTGGATAAGCTCCTTGGGGGGTCTAGTTTCCAAAGTGGGGTCACTTGTGGGGGGTTTCTACTGTTTAGGCACATCAGGGACTCTGCAAACGCAACATGACGCCTGCAGAACATTCCATCAAGTCTGCAGTCCAAAATGGCGCTCCTTCCCTTCTGAGCTCTCCCATGCACCAAAACAGTGGTTCCCCCCCACATATGGGGTATTGGTGTACTCAGGACAAATTGCACAACAACTTTTGTGGTCCAATTTCTCCTGTTACCCTTGTGAAAATAAAAAATAGCGGGCTAAAAAATGATTTTTTTATTTTCACTGCTTTGCGTTATAAACTTCTGTGAAGCACTTGGGGATTCAGAGTGCTCACAACACATCTAGATAAGTTCCATAAGAGGTCTAGTTTCCAAAATGGTGTCACATGTGGTTTTTTTTTCACTGTTTAGGCACACAGGGGCTCTCCAAATGCGTCATGGTGTCCGCTAATGATTGGAGCTAATTTTCCATTCAAAAAGTCAAATGGCTCTCCTTCCCTTCTGAGCCCTGCCATGCGCCCAAACAGTGGTTTATGACCACATATGAGGTATCTGTGTACTCAGGAGAAATTGCCCAACAAATTTAAGGATCCATTTTATCCTGTTGCCCATGCAAAAATGAAAAAATTGATGCTAAAATAAATTTTTGTTGGAAAAATTAAAATGTCCATTTTTTCCTTCCATGTTGCTTTAGTTCCTGTGAAGCACCTGAAGGGTTAATAATCTTCTTGAATGTAGTTTTGAGTACCTTGAGGGGTGCAGTTTTTATAATGGTGTCACTTTTGGGTATTTTCTACCATATAGACCCCTCAAAGTGTCTTCAAATGTGAGGTGGTCCCTAAAAAAATGGTTTTGTAAATTTTGCTGTAAAAATGAGAAATCGCTGGTCAACTTTTAACCCTTATAACTTCCTAAAAAAAAAAATTTTTGCTTCCAAAATTGTGCTGATGCAAAGAAGACAAGTGGGAAATGTTATTTATTAACTATTTTGTGTCACATAACTCTCTGGTTTAACAGAATAAAAATTCAAAATTTGAAAATTGCGAAATTTTCAAAATTTTCGCCAAATTTCCATTTTTTTCACAAATAAATGCAAAAATTATCGACCTAAATTTACCACTAACATGAAGCCCAATATGTCACGAAAAAACAGTCTCAGAATCGCTAGGATCCGTTGAAGCGTTCCTGAGTTATTACCTCATAAAGGGACACTGGTCAGAATTTAAAAAAATGGCAAGGTCATGAAGGGGTTAAAATTCATAAAGACACCTCCAAAGAGGGGATAAATATCACCCTCACAGTGAACATATGGGATTAATTGTAACTAGGGAAGTGAAAAACTAATTATAAATGGGAAAGTGAGAGCCAACTTACACTTTAACCTCCATTGAAGTAGGACCTCCTGCAATGACTGGGTAATTACAAGAGTAGATCTGCTCTGAGAACTAGACACCAAGGCTAAGATTCATATATTCAGAGGCAGAGAAGTACATTTCAGAGGCAATAGCTTCCATTGTTCAAAGGACATGGACCCAGATTTTTTGGAGCCAGTGGTCAGTGAGTTTGCATCGTTAGAAATTGATGAGTTATATTTTTGGCGTTGTAGCAAGGGGACGAACATACCGCATTCACTCACATCACCGTAAGGCCATTCTAACGCTTTCAATGTAATGTTGGGGAGATGGATGATGCTATCCATGCCATGTTTCATTTATACAAAAAGGTAGAATCGTGACAGGAAACATGCCAACAATATCTCCCTCCTAAGACCACCAGGGGTGAAAATTTCCTGGAAGTTTGGGATCTCATACTCTTCTAAAAGACCTAGTACATCTCACAACCAGCCCCCATATAAGCTCACCAAGGGGAGCTATGTGGGTATAACCATGATCTAAAAATAATCAGTGTTTGGGTTTCTATCATTGTTCATTTCTGGAAGACACAGTTCTCTGTTAGAGTGTTCCATTTTCATAATAGGAATGCTTCCCTCCATAAAGCTAAGAGGCATTCCTGCAACATCAGGTTTAGTACTTCTCCTTCATTATTCCTTTTTATTGCATGCAATTGTATATACCATATTGTTTGTTACCTTTTTGTTACAAATTTTGTATATTTTTATAAGCACTGGCTACCTTTCTGTATTAAATATATAAAATTTAATAGCTCCGGTAATCTTGCTTGGTAAATCGCACCCCTGAAGCCATATGGTACCTGTAATGGGTATCCAATTGCCTATATAAATTATTGATGGTGGCAGCTAGTAGTTCCTTTTGTTATTGTGGAGTTGGCAGTGATCATATTACAGTATATATATTCAATGCTTTGGAATTGGAGGTGCAATTACCATACGCTCACTGTGAGTTCCTCAGTAACTGGCCTAGTAGGTAAAACAGCTGCAGACTCGTCTATCACTTGTCAATCAATTACGTAATTATCCTGATGATTGGTGGGAGCGGTTGAATCTGTGTGACCTCTCAGGAGTTACCAGTGACAAATTGGTGGCAGCGGTTTGATCTGCGCAAGTCCCCAGGTGTTGTCCCTGACAGGCATGGAATATAACACACATTTCTTGGTGAATCTGGATAGTGTGAGGAAGGCTTAGTAATCGCAATAGGAAGAGGAAGCCATAAAACAGTGAGCAAATTCTTCATATTTGTTTATTTTTGAACAGCAGTAGTGAAGATAATAAGAGAGAATAAAACAGATTTAATTATTTAATACAGAGAAAGAAGAGTTGGTAGCAATGATTTTCTTTTCATTTTTCATGCAGAAGTAAGCCAACAATATTTGGGGACAAAAAAATCTTAACTCAGTATTTGCTAAACAAAGTCAGCATTTTACAAACTACTATACTGAGTTTTTGCATATTAGTTTAATTTCAGATACAATTGTGTGAAAAAGTGTTTTCCCCTTCCTGATTTTCTATTCTTTAGTATGTTTGTCACACTTAAATGTTTCAGATTACCAACCAAATTTAAATATTAGGCAAAAATAACACAAGTAAACTCAAAAGGCAGTTTTTAAATGAAGGTCTCAATTATTAAGAGAAAAAGAAATCCAAACCTACAGCACCCTGTGTGGAAAAGTGATTGCCCCCTAAACCTAATAACTGGTTGGGCCACCCTTAGCAGCAACAACTGCAATCAAGCACTTGCAATAGCTGGCAATGAGTCTTTTACAATACATTGGAGGGTTTCTGAGCATGAGCCACGTTTTTAAGGTTTTTAAGGTCATGCCACAGTATCTCAATCGGATTAAGGTCTGTACTTTGATTAGGCCATTCCAAAGTCTTAATTTTGTTTTTCTTAACCCATTCAAAGGTGAACTTACTGGAGTGTTTTGAATTATCGACCTGCTGCATAACCCAAGTGCGATTCAGCTTGAGGTTTACAAACAGATGGCAGTTCATTCTCCTTCAGGATTTTTTGGTAGACAGCAGAATTTATGGTTCCATTTACCACAGCACGTCTTCCAGGTCTGGAAGCAGCAAAACAGCTCCAGACCATCACACTACCACCATCATATTTGACTGTTCGCATGATGTTCCTTTACTGAAATGCTGTGTTACTTTTATGCCAGTTGTAATGGGACATACACGTTCCAAAAAGTTCAACTTTTGTCTCGTCAGTTCACAGAGTATTCTCCCAAAAGTCTTGGGGATCATCAAGATGTTTTCTAATAAAACTAAGACAAGACTTTACAAGGGGCATTCGTTAAAGATTTCCCCTGACCCTGTTCCTGTGGACTGAGAGCAATGTATCTTGATGCAGTTATTAGTAGAATGAGACTCGGCAATAAATTGTGAACAGTTCAAATCATTTTATTGTGCATCCAGACAAAAATAATTGTTGAACGTTTTCGGTCCGAATCAGGAGCTTCATCAGAATGCTACCATAGTGAAGACTGTATGTGCTGTAACTACTTATAATTTCTATCTCTGTTCTTTCTTTCTCTCTCTCTCTTTGTTCTTTCTTTCTCTCTCTTGCTCTTTCTTTCTCTCTTTGTTCTTTCTTTCTCTGTTCTTTCTTTCTTTCTCTCTCTGTTCTTTTTCCCCTCTTTCTTTCTCTCTCTGTTCATTCTTTCGCTGTCTGTTCTTTCTTTCTTTTCCCGCTTTCTCTCTCTCTGTTCTTTCTTTCTCTCTCTCTGTTCTTCCTTTCTCTCTCTGTTCTTCCTTTCTCTCTGGTCTTTCTTTCCCCTCTTTCTTTCTCTCTCTCTATTCTTTCTTTCTCTCTCTGTTCTTTCTTTCTCTCTCCTTTCTTTCTCTCTCTCTGTTCTTTCTTTCTTTTCCTCAGCACCAGCTCATAATGCCAGCCACTGTGCCCTCAGTACCAGACAGTGTGATCAGAGGTGCTAAATAGGTGCGGTTGAGGTGTGGACATGGGTGTGACTAGTTGTGAAATGGGTGTGGTCAGGGAAGGTCTGTGGCCTAAAATTTGCTGTGGTACGCTGCGTGTGCCGCACCCTTTGCCCCTCTTTCCCTTCTTCAAAAGTTGGGAGGTATGGTTAAAGCCGCCAGCCAATCGGAGGCTGGCAGCTGACGTCAGCGGGCACGTAGCTGGCGGATAACTTCATTGTCATTCGCTGGCGAGTGCACGCTTGAAAAGCCTGGAGGCTAGGAGCATCGCCGCAGGAGCGCGGTCAGGTAAGCAGAAAGTTTTTTTTTATTATTGAAAGCGATAAAACGCAGTGTGTGCCATGTGTCTCCATCCTGCCCGGGGCAGAATGGAGCATGGGGACAGAATGGAGATACGGGACAGGATTGGCGACGCTTAGGGCAGCATTGGAGACAGATGGGGCATGATTGGCGACAGATAGGGCATGATTGGAGACGCAGGGGCCAGGATTGGAGACGCAGGGGGTAGGATTGGAGATGCAGGGGGCAGGATCATGGGGCAGGATGGAGACAGATGGGCAGGATCATGGGGCAGGATGGAGACAGATGGGGCAGGATTGTAAACAGATGGAGCATGATTGGAGACAGATGGGGCAGGATGGAGACAGATAGGGTAGGATCATGGGGCAGGATTGGAGACAGATGGGGCAGGATGGAGACAGATAGGGCAGGATGGAGACAGATGGGGCAGGATGGATACGATGGAGACAGATGGGGCAGGATCATGGGACAGGATGGATATGATACAGATGGGGCAGGATAATGGGGCAGGATGGTGAGATCATATTGGGCAGAATGGATACTCATGAGGGCAGGATGGGAGAACATATGGCTGGAGCCAGGAATTTGACACTCGGGGCCAGGATTGGGGATATTATTACCATAGGGACTAATTAAGGGATTATCTGTGTAGCAAGGTGGATATTAAAACTTTACCTTTATTAGGTAAAATTGTAAAAAGCCAAATTAGTCAAACAAAAACAAAGGGGTACCACAGTGAAGGAAGTGCCCTATAACCGACGAACAGAAAAGGTGGGGTTGTTAAAAAGGTACAACTGGCCTCTCAGATCCTCAATATCAATCTGACCTGATGGCAAAATGACTATAAATGCCCTACTCTACTTGTCCCCATAGTGGTGGCTAATAAAATCTTTTGGCCAAATCAAAAGCAGCTGGCAAAATGTGTGATCTGGTGATGGCAACTGTTAATGTGTGATAGGTGAGAAGTGGAGTTTTTCCAAGAGAGAGCTGTGGGACAGTGGACAATTTCGAGGGGTGGAGGCGGGGCTGGGGTAGAGCCTGGGCGGAGTCTCAAGGGGGCCCCAAAAATGTTGCCAGTATGGTGCCCCGAAATTCCTAGTGGCAGCTCTGCCTGTGTGCACATGGGCAATGTTTGCTCCAAGGAAGGTGCGGAGCCAGGACAAAGCAGAAGGAATCTCCATTGTTCTTACAGCATTTGTTACACTATTACTAAGCACTTATTTATAAGTTTTATTCACAAGTAGTTTGTGTCAGCAAAATGGCCTCAAATCCTACACCCTTGGTGGTGCTGATATATCCAGGTTGTCTGCCCCCTGTGCCATGGTCCTAAATGCAGAAACACTGCGTTTTTCCACATTTCATCTTTAATATACCGTATATACTCGTGTATAGTGTATAAGCCGAGATTTTCAGCCCATTTTTTAGAGCTGAAAGTCCCCCTCTCGGCTTATACGCGAGTCATATACGGGGGTCGGCGGGGGAGGGGAGTGGGGGTGTCGGATCATACTCACCCCTCCGCCGGCGCGGTCTCTGCAGCCCCCCTGCTTCTCCCACAATCTCCAGCTCCTTCCTGCAGCGGTCACATGGCACCGCTCATTAAAGTCATGAATATGCACATATTCATGACTTTAATGAGCGGTACCACGTGACCGCTGTAGGCCTGAAGCGCTGCGGAGAGCGCCGGGAGAAGAGGAGAGGCTGCAGAGACGCGCCGGTGGAGGGGTGAGTATAGCGATATTCACCTGTCCCGTTCCACCGCTGCGCGCTGCTCCCTCGTCCGACTCATCTGGCTGTGAATGATCAGGCAGAGGGCGCGATGACGTTGTTAGTGCGCGCCGCGCCCCCGCCTGAGCGCTCACTGACAAGAGGACCCGGAAGAGAGAGCAGTGTGCAACGGTGGAGAGAGGACAGGTAAATATCTCAGGTGCCAGGGTCCTGAGCGAGCGGTGACACCGGCACCTGTCCCCCAGCGACGAGAGGTGAGTATGTCTTTTTTTTTTGCAGCAGCAGCATAAGGGACGTATACTATGGGGGATAATTGTGCAGCATATGGGGACATAATCTGTGGAACATATGGGGGCATAATCTGGAGCATATGGGGCATAATCTGTGGAACATATGGGGCATAATCTGGAGCATATGGGGGCATAATCTGTGGAACATATGGGGGCATAATCTGGAGCATATGGGGGCATAATCTGGAGCATAGGGGGGCATAATCTGTGGAACATATGGGGGCATAATCTGGAGCATATGGGGGCTTAATCTGGAGCATATGGGGCATAATCTGTGGATCATACGGGGGCATAATTGTGCAGCATATGGGGGCATAATCTGTGCAGCATATGGGAGCATAATCTGTGGAGCATATGGGGCATAATCTGCAGTTTATGGGGGCCTAATCTGTGGAGCATCATATGGGCATAATCATTTTTCACCCTAGGCTTATACGTGAGTCAATAAGTTTTCCCAGTTTTTTTGTGGCAAAATTAGGGGGTCGGCTTATACATGGGTCGGCTTATACATGAGTATATACGGGTATATATTTTTTGTTGTTAACAATCTGCTGCAATTATTGGGTCTTAGCTGTATTTTTTATGTTTCCCAGTGTGTGTATTTAGGTGTAGATTTAATGCTGGGCTTCTGCACTCTAAGCACCACTCTGTTTTTTTTTGGGGGGGTTACCCTAGAGTGGTGCTTCTAACCTAAGATCCCTGCCCTGCTCCTATACTCCCTGCTGCCATCTTCATCTTTTATCGTCACTATTGTGTGACTGCAACTTCTGTCTGGGGGAAGTCAGAAGTAACAGAAACACTCTATCAGGTCACGTTCACACTTTCAGTATTTTACCTCAGTATTTGTAAGGCCAAATCAGCAGTGGAACAATCAGAGGAAAAGTATAATAGAAACACATCACCACTTCTGGATATATCACCCACTCCTGATTTGGCCTTACCAAATACTGATGTAAAATACTTACCAAATACTGAACGTGTGAATGTGGCTTTAGTCTGGTTTCACACATCCTGATATTCCCGGTACCGGAAAAACAGTACTGGAGGTATCCGTGTCCATGTGTGTAATACATGTGGCAACTGTGTGCCGGCCATGTGCCGCATCAGTACCACATGGACATCCGCCGGGGAAGAAGCACTACAGTAAGCACTGTTCCCCAGCCCGGGGTGCATCTATAATAAAAATACAGCAAGTTGATCACTTCGCCTCAGGCGGAATTGAGTCCCTGAAGACAAGTGTAAATGTATTTTACATGTGCATCAGGTTAGGCTAGTAAAGAGTAAACCAGATTTATTTGTACTGATTTTATTACAGGGGGGCGCCATTTCGCAGTTCGCCTCTGGCAGCAGAGAGGCTAGATTCACCCCTGGTTGTGAGCAGCCGGGTAACCTAGCAAGCGGATACCTTATGCATATGAATATGGTCTTGGATGATTATTTCCACGGACCCCACACTAATCTTGACATTTTGGGCTTTGTTACGCTGCAATTTTCCAAAATGGATACCTCCACTTGCTAGATGATGTGTTCATGAATAGCAGAGTGGGGTCGCCCTGGAATTGGAGCTGTTTGAACCAAAGTCCGACCACATTTGAATTGACGATGCCAGTTCTTGACTATATCAAATGATGGGTAATCATCACCAGAAACCTCTTTCATCTCATCGAACGTCTCCTTTGGAGTGCGGACTTTCAATTAAGGGAACTTGATGACTGCTCTGTATTCTACTGGGTTCATTACCAAACCTCACACCACTTAAGCACCTGTAAAATAAAGACCGTTATCACTTCTGAGTTGCAAATTGGCACGTAACCTATAGAGACATATCATTACACATGTGCAGTTTCAGAGTCCTGTGATAAATAGAAGTGGGTCAGGGAAAATCTTTAATAAATGCCCCTCGTATGTTCTTATTGTTCAGCAGTGTTTTTTTTCTTGGAACTCTGCCATGCAGGCCATTTGTTGCACAGTCTCTTTCTTATGGTGAAGTCATGTACATTTACCTTAAGTGAGGTAAGTGAGGCCTGCAGTTCTTTGGATGTTGTTGTGGGGTCTTTTGTGACTTCTTGGATGAGTCGTTGCTGCGCTCTTGGGGTAATTTTGGTTGGCCAGCCTCTCCAGCCACCACTGTTCCATGTTTTCACCATTTTTGGATAATGGCATTCACTATTTAGGTAATTTATTGATTGAGAACAGGTGTGACAGTAATAAGGTGTGGGTGTGACTAGAGAATTCGAACTCAGCTTTCCAAAGAAGTGATAAACCACAGTTAATTTATGTTTTAAGGGGGGAGCATTCACTTTTTCACACAGGGCCCTGTATGTTTCCCTTAATAAAAAAGACCTTCATTTAAAGACTGCATTTTGTGGTTACTTGTGTTATCTTTGTCCAATATTTAAATTTTTTGTAATCTGAAACATTGAAGTGTGACAGACATGTAACAGAATTGGAAATCAGGAAGGAGCCAAACACTTTTTGACAAAACTGTAGATGCACACCACATTAATACTGCAGCCTGTTTCTGCTGTTGCTCTTTGGGTGTGGCATATACTGAGCATTTCTTGTTTAGTGCTTTTTCAGGAGGGGAAGGAATAACTGTGTTAAAAAATATCGAGAGCATTTTAAAAAATCCAAACATTTTTACTTGTGTAACGGTTGACCTCAAAAAGTGTGCATGCTGCAAACAACTATTTTCTCGCATACTGTTTTATTAGCCAAATTTCATGTCCATACATACCGCACCAATACTGCAGCCTGAAATCAGTGCAGCTTTTTGCACATGTACCTGACACTTCTCGTTCAGTATTTTTTGGGAAAGGAGGAATTTTAGTTGAGAATAGTGACAACTGTTTATTCTACTGTAATAAAAAGTCTATGGAAATAGAAAAAGTGGCCTGGGCAAAGGACAGGGTAATATAATATAACATACTACGGCATCTGGTAATAAGAATGTGGGAGTCCCAATCAGCAGCACCACCATATCCACCAATGGCACCACCCTTACAGGTAGTACTATCAAATGCAGGTACTAATTGTCCTCCTTTGCCTCCAGCAAGCGAGAGAAGTGGGGACAAAATTGAAGACATTATAGAACATATAGCACTTAATTTGCACAGCAGGATGATCTTAAATCTTGCAGTGACATCATCAATTTGAGTCAGTGTTCTGCTCAGTCTCTCTCCCCCACCATGTCAGTTAATCTTTTAGATTGCAGACTTTCAATTCCTTCAATGACACTTAGGCCGGAGTCACACTGGCGACAAAATCGGACGACTGCAATGCGATGAAATATCGCATTGCAGTCGGACCTATGTTAATCTATGGAGCATGCTGCGATTGTCACCGATTGTGGGTCGACTATCGCCAATGCAAGTCTATGGGAGCGATGAAAAATCTGATTACAAACGGACCACACTGTGTGACTTGCGATGAAATCGCATCGGTGTCCTTTAGAAAAGCCAGCAATTCATCCCCGGCTATACTGTAAAATCACACTGACAGCTTTAATAAAGACTAGAAAGAATAGATATATACACATAGAACACATATATATATATATACATGTCATTGTGACACATACATATATATATATTTATAGTTCCTAGACTTCTACATACTGTAATAGCCGCTAATTCAATTGCCGGGTTTTGTGAAATCACAGAAGCCGACATGAAATGATACATTGTTTCCACACATTTAACCATGTAATTTCATGTATTTTTATATATGTTTGAAACATACAATTACATGAGTGTATTTGTGCAAAATTTCAGACATGTAGGGGTTAATTAAAGGTGTAATTTCGTTGAAAAAAAATGCGTGGGCTCCCGCTGTATTTTCTCCACCAGACAGACAAAGCAAAGCGAGTGGGGGCAGATAATAATAGCCCAGGGAGGGTGCATTTTTTTTGTGCCCCCCCCTGGCTACTAACATCTGCCCCCAGACACCCCAGAAAGGGCAAATCTATAATTAGATTCGCCCTTTCTGGCACTTTGCCCGTCTATTCCCATTGCCCTGTAGCGGTGGCGAATGGGTTAATCTCACCTTACTGTCACCTTGCAATTGAAAGGTGACCTTAAGGCAGGTTAATGATTGATAGCTGTCAATTAGACAACTATCAATTATTAATCCTATTGAAGTAAATAAAAAAACACACACACTTTAAGAATAAATAATTTTAATGAAATAAAAACACATTTTTTTGACCATATTTTATTTTACACTTAATCCGTGCGAAGCCATTGATCTCCTAAAATAAAGAAAAAGAAATAAAACAACATTATTCTTACCTATTCCGTCGATCTGTCACGTCCTACGCTGTAATCCTTCACAAAGGGTTAACTAGCTTTGAGCCAAGCTGTGCAAGTAATCCTGCATGCTCAGCTCAAAGCTCATGAATGAATAAGTTCCTCTCCTGGCGACAGGAGAGGATGTGTTTCATGAATGAAGCTTAATTGATTGTGTCCACTTTCCCTTTAGGTCAGGTCACTAAAGTTAAATTGGCAATAAATCAATTAAGCTCCATTCATGAATCTATTCCTCTCCTTTCACTGGGAGAGGAAGTTATTCATTCAGGGGAATACAGGTCTGAGACAGCATTATTAGCTCTCTGCGACCTGTAACCTGTTAACCCTTTCTGATGGATTACACCGTGGGACCTGACTGTACATCGGATTGGTAAGTATAATTTTGCTTTTTTATTTTATTTTTATTACAGGAAATGGTTTTAGCAGGAAAATAAAATATGGTCAAAAACTGTTTGATTATTTCATTAAACTTATTTTTTATTAAACTGTGTGTGTTTGATTTTTCTTTCATACAATAGGATTAATAATTGATAGTTGTCTAATTGACAGCTATCAATTATTAACCTGGCTTAAAGTGACCTTTCAATTGCAAGGTCATTTTAACCCCTTATTAACCCATTCGCCACCGCTACAGGGCAATGGGAATAGACGGGCAAAGTGATAGAAAGGGCGAATCTAATTATAGATTTGCCCTTTCTGGGGTGTCTGGGGGCAGATGTTAGTAGCCAGGGGGGGCACAAAAAAAATGTACCCTCCCTAGGCTATTATTATCTGCCCCCACTCGCTTGCTTTGTCTGTCTGGTGGAGAAAATACAGCGGGAGCCCACGCATTTTTTTTCAACGAATTTACACCTTTAATTAACCCCTACATGTCTGAAATTTAGCACACATATACTCATGTAATTGTATGTTTCAAACATATATAAAAATACATGAAATTACATGGTTAAATGTGTGGAAACAATGTATCATTTCATGTCGGCTTCTGTGATTTCACTGAAGCCGGCAATTGAATTAGCGGCTATAACAGTATGTAGAAGTGTAAGAATTATAAATATATGTATATATATATGTCACAATGACATATATATATATATATATATATATGTGCTCTATGTGTATATATCTATTCTTTCTTTTGGCATTTAAATACTATTCTTTTGGATCCATTATATGTCAGTTTTGCAAGCCTGCGAGAAAATCTCGCAAGTCGGATGAAAATCGGATGTTACAAGGTACACACACATGCGATTAAATCGCATCTTTGAAGGAAAATCGGATGCCAGAAGGATGTGTGATGTTTTTATTTTGATCCGATTGTCGACCGTCTAAAACGGACCGATTTTTTGTGGTTGTGTGTGACTCCAGCCTTACAGTGGGTATGGAAAGTATTCAGACCCCTTAAGTTTTTCACTCTTTGTTTCATTGCAGCCATTTGGTAAATGCAAAATAGTTCTTTTTTTTCTCATTAATGTACACTCTGCACCCCATCTTGACTGAAAAAAACAGAAATGTAGAAATTTTTGCTAATTTATTAAAAAGAAAAAACTGAAATATCACATGGTCATAAGTATTCATACCCTTTGCTCAGTATTGAGTAGAAGCACACTTTTGAGCTAGTACAGCCATGAGTCTTCTTGGGAATGATGCAACAAGTTTTTCACACCTGGATTTGGGGATCCTCTGCCATTCTTCTACCCTCTCCTAGTGTATTCTCACCCATCCCTGTAGACTGTGAGCCCTCGCGGGCAGGGTCCTCTCTCCTTCTGTACTTATGCGTCCCTTGTATAGCACATGTTTATTGTATCTGTCTATATTTTTCCCCTTTTCATATGTAAAGCGCCATGGAATAAATGGCGCTATATAAATATATAATAATTAATAATAATAATAATAATTCTTCCTTGCAGATCCTCTCCAGTTTCGTCAGGTTGGATGGTGAACGTTGGTGGATAACCATTTTCAGGTTTCTCCAGAGATGCTCAATTGGGTTTAGGTCAGGGTGGGCCAGTCAAGAATGGTCACAGAGTTGTTCTGATGCCACTCCTTTGTTATTTTAGCTATGTGCTTAGGTCATTGTCTTGCTGGAAGGTGAACCTTCGGCCAAGTCTAATGTCCAGAGCACTCTGGAAGCGGTTTTCAACCAGGATATCTCTGTACTTGGCCTCATTCATGTTTTCTTCAATTGCAACCAGTAATCCTGTCCCTGCAGCTGAAAAACTCAGCCATCGCATGATGCTGCCACCACCATGTTTCACTATTGGGATTCTATTGGCCAGGTGATGAGCAGTGCCTTGTTTTCTCCACACATACCGCTGTTAGAATTATCACCAAAAAGTTCTATATTCGTCTCATCTGACCAGAGAATCTTATTTCTCATAGTCTGGGAGTCCTTCATGTGTTTTTTTGAAAACTATGCGGGCTTTCAAATGTCTGGCACTGAGTAGAGGCTTCCGTTGGGCCACTCTGCCATAAAGGCTCGACTTGACTTTGACTTTGTGAAACTTTCTCCCATCTCCCAACTGCATCTGTGGAGCTCAGCCACAGTAATCTTCTTTACCTCTCTCACCAAGGTAGAGGTTCCTCTTTACCTCTCTCTCGCCGAGCATTAGTGATAACAATTACTTTCAGCAGAAGATTTCATCCATACAAATCCCCACTCTCCCTTCTGGGGGAGGGGACTGATAAAGGCTGAATTAGGAGCTCAGCAAGGCCAATAGAAGTAGTCCAGGGAGCAGATATAGCTAGGGTGCCCTTAGCTTTAGGGATAGGGAAGAATGTTATGTTTCGGTAGCTGAGGAGGACAGAACAACAGCAGAGCAGCAAAACACCTGAGAAGTTGGTAACTGATGGGTTGCAGATTCCTAAACTAACGACACAACTAGAGTTAGCCATGGAGCGTTCCTACGTTGATCCTAGATGCCTCGTCACAGCCTGAGAGATAACTACACCTAAAGGCAGAAAGATGAAAGCTATCTGCCCCAGAGTAGATCCCCAAAGAAAATAGGAAGCCCCCCAACATATAATGAACAATTGATCACCGGCAACCATCATGGGAGGGAACCTCCCTTATATCAGACCAGTCAGTGAACCCAGATTGCCACTCCTCTCTGAAAGGTTCAGTACTGTCTGTAACCACCAAGGGAGCCTCTGCTCAGAAACCATCTCTAGCACATTCATAACAGTACCCCCCCTTGAGGAGGGGTCACTGAACCCTCACTTGTGCAACCAGGCGATCAGGATGAGCTCGATGATAGGCACGGATCAGTCTCCTAGCATGGATGTCCGAAGCAAACACCCAAGAATTGTCCTCCTGACCATAACCTCTCCACTTAACCAAATACTGGAGTTTCCGTCTAGAAAAATGAGAATCCAATATTTTCTCAACCACATACTCCAGATTGCCCTCAACCAAAACAGGGTCAGGGGACACAGCCATAGGAACCACTGGCTCGACAAACCTCTTCAATAAGGACTTGTGGAACACGTTATGGATCTTAAATGTCCCTGGAAGAAGCAAACGGAAGGAAACAGGATTAAGAATCTCCATGATCTTATAAGGTCCAATGAACCTGGGCTTAAACTTTGGAGATGCAACCCTAATAGGGATATTTCTTGAGGACAACCAAATCATGTCCCCCACTTTAAACCGAGGACCATCAGTCCTATGCCGTTGGCAAACCTTTGGGCCTTCTCCTGAGAGAGAGACAACCTCTCCACTACCTGATCCCAGATCTGCTGCATTCGCTCCACAACAGAGTCAACACCCGGACAGACAGAAGCCTCTGCCTGTCCCGAAGAAAATCGAGGGTGAAACCCAAAATTGCAGAAAAATGGAGACATCAAGGTGGCAGAGCTAGCCCTATTATTAAGAGCAAACTCAGCCAAAGGCAAAAAAGAGACCCAGTCATCTTGATCAGCAGACACAAAACATCTCAAATAAGTCTCCAAGGTCTGGTTTGTTCTCTCAGTTTGTCCATTGGTATGAGGATGAAAAGCAGAGGAGAAAGATAATTGAACACCAAGTTTAGAACAAAATGTCCTCCAAAATCTGGAAACAAACTGGACTCCTATGTCAGACACAATGTTCTCCGGAATGCCATGTAACCGAACCACGTGCTGAAGGAACAAAGGCACCAATTCGGAGGAGGAAGGTAACTTAGGTAATGGCACAAGATGTATCATCTTGGAAAACCTATCACAGAATACCCAGATAACGGTCATTCTCTGAGAAACAGGGAGGTCGGAAATAAAATCATAGAGATATGGGTCCATGGTCTCTTGGGCACAGGTAATGGCATTAACAAACCACTAGAGCGAGAGCAAGGCTTGGAGCGAGAGCAAGTCCCACAGGACTGCACAAATTCCCTGACGTCACGAGACAAAGTAGGCCACCAAAAGGACCGACTCACCGACTCACCAAGTTTCTGGTACCAAAAATCCCGGGATGACCAGCCAACGTGGAACAATGAATCTCAGACATTACACTCTTCTTCTACTGGTCTGGGACAAACAATTTCCCAATAGGGCAGCGCTCAGGTTTATCCTCCTGACACCCTTCCAAGGCCAGTCTCAAATTGGGCGAGATGGCAGAAAGAACTACACCCTCTTTCAAAATAACAGTAGGATCAGATAACTCAGGAGTAGTGTTGAGCATTCCGATACCGCAAGTATCGGGTATCGGCCGATATTCGCTGTATCGGAATTCCGATACTTAGTTCCGATATTTTTCCTATATCGTATACCGGAATCGGAAGTTCCCATAATTCTTTGAGAGGCACTGTGATTTTAGTCAGCCAATGAGGAATCCTACGAAGTGTGGGCACATCCTGTAATGCTGCGGTCATGTTAACTAATGGCATGGCTGTGATTGGATGCTGAAATGATTTCAGAATGCACTATAAAAGGCGCTGCCGCCATTTTAGCGTCACTGTGCTGTGAATTCAGTTAGGGACAGAACGCTGCTCTGCTGACTATGAGGGACAGTTACAGATAGCGTTTTTGTGAATTGTTCTGTAGGCAGGCTATTTGAGAAACCGCTGTGTAAATCATCCTTTTTCCTTGCAGTGTTGTTTTCACAGCTCTGTGCAAGGTGTGTGTGTGAGTGCAGGTGACGCTACAGTTTGCTCTGCATCCATCGCTGTTTGTAGTCATCTGCACGTGTCACTCACTGACTCTTTTTTTTTTTATTTGGTGGAATTGGTGCTGCTCCATTCAATTGAAATTAACAGTGATCTATTAGTGTGACGTGCTTCCATCCGTATCCAATACATTGGTTGCAAACACTATAGAAGTACACAAAGGGGCCTTTCACAGCTAGTGAACAGTTGTGTGCAGTGTTCATTGTAGTCTGAGGTTTTCATTTTTGGATTGCAGATCACGCTCCAGTTAGTTCTTCAACCACTGCTGGTTGTAATCTGCTGAGCGTGTGTCACTGCCTCATCCTTGACATTTTTCTCTAATTGGTGCTGCTCCATTCTATTTCAAATAACTCAAATCTATTAGTGTGACGCGCTTCCATCCGTATCCAATACATTGGTTGCAAACACTATAGAAGTACACAAAGGGGCCTTTCACACCTAGTGAACAGTTGTGTGCAGTGTTCACTGTAGTCTGAGGTTTTGATTTTTGGAGTGCAGAACACGCTCCAGTTAGTTCTTCAACCACTGCTGGTTGTAGTCTGCTGAGCGTGTGTCACTGCCTCATCCTTGACATTTGTCTGTAATTGGTGCTGCTCCATTCTATTTCAAATAACTCAAATCTATTAGTGTGACGCGCTTCCATCCGTATACAATACATTGGTTGCAAACACTATAGAAGTACACAAAGGGCCTTTCACAGATAGTGAACAGTTGTTGTCAGTTTCACGTAGTCTGAGGTTTTATTTTTGGATTGCAGATCACGCTCCAGTTAGTTCTTCAACCACTGCTGGTTGTAGTCTGCTGAGCGTGTGTCACTGCCTCATCCTTGACATTTTTCTCTAATTGGTGCTGCTCCATTCTATTTCAAATAACTCAAATCTATTAGTGTGATCGCCGCTTCCATCCGTATCCAATACATTGGTTGCAAACACTATAGAAGTACACAAAGGGGCCTTTCAAAGTAGTGAACAGTTTGTGCAGTGTTCACTGTAGTCTGAGGTTTTATTTTTGGAGTGCAGATCACGCTCCAGTTAGTTCTTCAACCACTGCTGGTTGTAGTCTGCTGAGTGTGTGTCCTGCCTCATCCTTGACATTTTTCTCTAATTGGTGCTGCTCCATTCTATTTCAAATAACTCAAATCTATTAGTGTGACCGCTTCCATCCGTATCCAATACATTGGTTGCAAACACTATAGAAGTACACAAAGGGGCCTTTCAAAACTAGTGAACAGTTGTGTGCAGTGTTCACTGTAGTCTGAGGTTTTGATTTTTGGAGTGCAGATCACGCTCCAGTTATTCTTCAACCACTGCTGGTTGTAGTCTGCTGAGCGTGTGTCCACTGCCTCATCCTTGACATTTGTCTGTAATTGGTGCTGCTCCATTCTATTTCAAATAACTCAAATCTATTAGTGTGACTGCTTCCATCCGTATCCAATACATTGGTTGCAAACACTATAGAAGTACACAAAGGGGCCTTTCAAACTAGTGAACAGTTGTGTGCAGTGTTCACTGTAGTCTGAGGTTTTGATTTTTGGAGTGCAGATCACGCTCCAGTTATTCTTCAACCACTGCTGGTTGTAGTCTGCTGAGCGTGTGTCACTGCCTCATCCTTGACATTTGTCTGTAATTGGTGCTGCTCCATTCTATTTCAAATAACTCAAATCTATTAGTGTGACGCGCTTCCATCCGTATACAATACATTGGTTGCAAACACTATAGAAGTACACAAAGGGGCCTTTCAAAGATAGTGAACAGTTTGTGCAGTGTTCACAGTAGTCTGAGGTTTATATTTTTGGGGTGCAGATCACGCTACAGTTAGTTCTTCAACCACTGCTGGTTGTAGTCTGTTGAGCGTGTGTCACTGCCTCATCCTTGACATTTTCTCTAATTGGTGCTGCTCCATTCTATTTCAAATAACTCAAATCTATTAGTGTGACGCGCTTCCATCCGTATACAATACATTGGTTGCAAACACTATAGAAGTACACAAAGGGGCCTTTCACACCTAGTGAACAGTTTGTGCAGTGTTCACTGCAATCTCTGCAGAATAACCACACTAGGCCTTATAACTTTTCTGACTTTCTT
>JARQOD010000001.1:712360983-712419188 GCA_033576555.1 Oophaga sylvatica
CTCCACTGATGATGGGAGAACCCTGAAAAACCGTTCATCAGGTTCAGAACAACTGACGATGCGCAATTTAAAGAAGCTGCTCGTTCAAAAACATGCTCCGATCCGTGCAGATTTGCAAGATATAAAGCAGGAATTACTTAAGATAGGTAACAGAGTGGAAGCCCTGGAAACTGGCCATGCGGCCGTTCTGCATTACAGCCATGCCTCTAAGACTAAGCTACAGTCGCAGCATCGACATCTGAATACTGCTATCCTTCAGCTGGAGGACTTGGAGAATCGAAACAGAAGATCTAATCTACGTCTGAAAGGCTTACCCGAGTCTGTGCAGCGTTAAGACTTGGAATCCACTGCCAAAATTCTCTTTTCCTCCCTGCTTGGCACTGATAGGGGGCAGAATATTGAAGTAGAACAGATCCATCGCGCCTTGAAACCATGGCCGGCTGAGGGTAATCCTCCCAGGGATGTAGTATGTGGACTCCTACGCTATGTGGATACTGCCGCAATCCTGTCTGCTGCTCGGGAGAAGGGCTCCCCGACCATAGGTGAATATACCGTGGACTTTTACCCTGATCTATCGCCGGCGACGCTAGCAAAGAGGCGTCTGGTTAAACCTCTTCTGGATCATCTTAGGACCCACAACCTGCCTTATAGATGGCAGTTCCCCTTTGGGATTCTAGTGCTTAAAGGAACTCTTAAAGTCTCAATTCGCCACCCTGATGATCTGGATCAGGCCTGGACTAAGCTTGACATCCCTCCGGTAAAAGTTCCATCCTGGCTGCCGATTCCTGATGAAGAGGACCTGCCACAGTTGCCTGCAGGGGACATTTGGAGTACTCCCAAAAGGAAGAATAAGTCTGCAAGAAGTCGACGGCGGGACACCGCTGAAACAGAGTGAAAGTTGCTGGCATTGGTTCTGTCTGCTGTACTGCTCTTTATTTAGTGAGCCTCGCTCACAATGAGCCCATCGCCCCGGACATTCAGGGAAGGGGCTTTTTCTTCTAGGTCCCTCTCATTCTCCGGTGGCAGGTGCCGACTCTCTACATCAGCCTGAAGTTGGCTGCTGGCCGCTTGCTGCTTCTTCTGACTGGGACGGCAGGGCTCCTCAAAGTCTATTTGCCTTGCTCTCAGTGGCCCGGTGAGTGACACACATTTATTGTTGCTCTTCCTATCTATGCCATGGACTTTATCCCCCTGCTAGTTCTACTGTTTACCAGTGGTTGTTACTTTATTTGCCTTTTGGGGCTAGCTGTTTAACTGAAGGCGCAATATGTGATTTACAGTCCAGGGGTTAACTATTCACTGTTATTATACTGCTGTCACAGTGTTATGGTTCATTACCGTGTGCCTATTGCTACGCCTAAGTTGCAAGCGCATAACGCGAACCACATTTGCACGTGCATAAAGCGAGCCATATGTTCGTTTGTGTGTGAGACCATTTGCTGTCTTTGGGTGCATTACAGCCCACAGTTCATATTCTCTTGTTTGTCACTTGTTTGCGCACATTCGCAGATGCTGAGGGTTATGATGTTGCTGATTACACGTGGACTGATCGTGTGTTGCTAGCCGGTTGAGCTGATTTAGAGTGACTAGTGATTGCACACGCATATTGACTCCCCTGTATCTCAGTTGCATTTGCGCGCACGTTCCCTTCTTCTACGTGTAGTGATATTCCTTATTAGGTTGCATCTCCAGATGGCGTCCCCTCCCCGTGTTACAGTGCCTTGGTTGGTGCCTATGGCCTATTCAGTTAGATTACTGGATGGCTTTGCGCGCCTCCCCTCCCCTCCCTCTTCCCCCCCTCCCTTCCCACGCAGGCGCTCCTGTGGGGACGGGAGGAAGATGAACTGCTTCCAATTACAAATGTTAGCTGGGGTCCCTTTTTCCTTTGTTTGCTAACATAGCTTGTCTGTTTGCCTATCTCAGCACCCCCTGCTTTTGGCAGACGGTGCGGTGCGACTAGGCTATTATGGGTGGTTTTTCTTTTCATACCGCCCCCGGTTTGACTAGGCTGATGCCCATTGCCTGCATCAGACCTATCCAGACACTCCTCAGGCATGTTCAGTGGGGATGCCTCGGGCTCTGGATATTTCTTCAGGGCTTGTGGGCTCCACATTCTGGCATCCCATCTTTGAGGAGCTTCTTTTTTCAAGTTCGGAGTTTTTTGGTTATTCCTCTTTTTCTTTACTTCTTCCCTATTCTTCCTTCACACTTTCCTTCCTCACTGAGCCACCAGTTTGTTTCTTCGGATCTGTTTCACCAGTTTTGTTCAGTAACCGACCGTTCTGATGGCGTCAAACGATAAGGTGACATTCTGTACCTTCAACGTCAAGGGACTAAACGTTGCACAGAAGCGTTCCCAGGTCTTTCGCTTATTACAAAAAGAGAAACCTGATGTGGTTCTCCTTCAGGAAACGCACTTCAAGGAACGAGTGATCCCCAATCTCACTAGATTCCGGTACACCTCTTGGCACCATAGTTGTAATGGTTCTCACGCCTCCAGAGGAGTAAGCATTGGCTTTAAAAGAGGATTCCCTTTCAAGGTGATTGCACACCAGATGGATAAAGAGGGTAGGTTTTTGTTTTTGAAGGTGGCACTAGGTGCGATGAAATTAACGATTGCTAACATTTATGCCCCTAATGTGGATCAGGCTTTGTGGCTTCCTCAGGTACTCACTTACCTGTCTGCTTTTGCTGAGGGTACTGTGGTACTTGGGGGCGACATTAATGTTTCGCTGAACCCATTACTGGACACATCCCACCAATGCACTTCGGTGTCGTACCCCAAATTGGCCAAAATCAAACGGTCCATAGCTGATGCTTTCCTGGTAGACACTTGGCGTGTTGAACACCCAGCCAAGAGAGATTACACATTTTATTCGGCAGTGCATGGCTCCTATCACCGCATAGATGTTTTCTTGCTTTCACGGCATTCTCTTCCTTTCATCTCAGCAACCCGTATTGGCTGTATTTCGGTATCTGATCACTCCCCAGTTTATTTGACTTTGTCCCTACCAGTGGAACTGGGCCGCAGCTTCAACTGGCGTTTAAATACATCGCTATTAGATGACGATACTACGGTAACTAATCTGGCCGCGAAGCTACGTACCTTTTTTAGTGAGAACGATAATGCCGAAATGCCATTGCCAACATTAATGGAGGCACATAAGGCCTTTATCCGAGGCGAATTCATAGCCTTAGGCTCCTATATGAAAAAGAAAAGATTCCAGGAACTTGGCGCTCTCCTACAGCGCATTACCTCCCTGGAGCGGACCCATAAGGAAACGAGAGCCAGGCAGACGCTGAATGAATTGATAAATGCACGGACTGCTCTCCGAAGCTTTCTAAATATTAAAATTGCGAAATCAATGCAGTACACTAAGCAAAAATTCTATGCATACGGCGACAAAGGGGGACGTATGATGTCATCTTATACGAAAATGACGCAGGATAATTGTACTATCCAGGGAGTGAAAGATGAATCAGGGGCCCTGGTCCTTACTGCACAACAGATTGGCGAACAATTTAGTTTGTTCTACGAGAAATTGTATAATTTAACCCCTGACAGAGATACAGTACAATCAGCTGCTCATGATACTGCGGTCCAATCCTTCCTCGACTCCTTAAGCTTACCGACGTTATCTGCTTCGAACAAGTCATCTCTAACCGCGCCATTCTCCAGCGAGGAAATTTTGAGCGCCATTAAGTTGACTCCTACCGGAAAATGTCCAGGCCCTGATGGACTCCCCATTTTATATTATAAGAAGTTTAGCGAGATTTTGGTCCCCTATCTGGAGAAATGGTGCAATGCCCTGGCTAGCGGGTCAGAGCTTCCTTTTCATGCCCTGATGGCTCACATCTCGGTCATACCGAAATCGGGGAAAGACCCTACAGACTGCGGAAGCTATAGACCCATATCACTGCTTAATGCAGATTTAAAGATCTGGGCGAAGCTCTTGGCGAATCGATTGCAGGCCCTCCTCCCTAACTTAATTCATCGCGACCAGGCGGGGTTTGTCCCTGGTCGTGAAGGCAAGTTCAATGTCCATAGAGTGCTTAGCTTATCGTACTATGCGAGACGCCGTTCACTTCCGTTGGTGATGCTGGGTACAGACGCTGAGAAGGCCTTTGATCGTGTTGATTGGGCCTTCATGCACGCGGTTCTCCTTAAGTTTGGCTTTCCACCAAGTTTCATCTCTGCGATTTTCTCGCTATACTCGAAACCCTCGGCTGCGGTGAAGGTCAACGGGTCCTTCTCGCGGTCGTTCAGGATCGCCAATGGGACAAGGCAAGGTTGCCCCCTCTCCCCGTCGTTGTTTGTCCTCTGTATAGAAACCCTATTGCAATCTGTCCGTCAAGATTTTCAAACGCATGGGATTGTGGCAGGTGGCCGACATCACCTCATCGCGGCCTATGCCGACGATTTATTGTTTTTTCTATCCGATCCTCTTACAACATTTCCCCTGCTACTCGATAAATTTGCAGTATTTGGCTCAATATCCAATTTTAAAATTAATTTCGCTAAATCGGAAGCAGTGAACGTCACCCTCTCTAGGACAAAGGTGAGAGAACTGCGGGATCTCTTCCCTTTCCGCTGGCCAGACTCCGGGATTACCTATCTAGGCATCAAGGTAACTGGTGACATATGTACTATCTTCGACCGGAATTATTCCCCATTGTTGGCCTCCATTAAGTCCCAACTTATCTCATTGAAGGTGCCATGCATGGCTTGGCTGGGAAGGAAAGCTTATCTAACCTCCTACGTTTTACCGAAGCTTCTGTATCTTTTACAGGCGGCTCCGATATGTGTTCCACAAACGTATTTCCGGCAAATTAACCGCCTTTTTAGGAATTTTCTGTGGAATAATAAGAGGCCCAGAGTCTCACATCAAATCCTACGTAGACCACGCTCCCAAGGAGGTATTAACCTCCTGGACCCGTCGATTTATTACGAAGCAAACCAGCTACTTAGGTGGCTGGACTACTGCAGGCTGAGGGGAAATTCAGATTCAGCTGCGATCGATCTGGAGTCCCTGTCATACGCGGAGAAGGCCTCCTTCTGGATCCCGAAGACGTTGATGCCTCATCGTGAGGTGGACAATCCCATGGTCCAGAGCGCATTGTCCACGTGGTGGAGGTGCAGCTCTGATCCGCGACTGCACCCTTTCCCTCGCGCTGATGCCGACCGCTTTTTTGCCTAAGGCGGTGGGCGTCCCTCTGGTAGATCCAGTTATGGTTTCTTTATGGAACAGATTGGACATGCCAATTTCCTTCCGATTCCCCAAGGCTTTATTCCCTCTGTGGCGAACTTGGAGGAACTGATGCTGCCTAAGAAACTTAACTTCATACAACTTGAACATTTCAGGCTGATTTGTCAGCAATTCTTGCGAATGCATTCCTCGTCTCGGATGCACACCTTCGAACAACAACTTTCGTTGCCTGCCCCTCCAAGAAACTCCCTCTCTCGCATGTACGCCGATAGAGTGCTGGAGCCACAGATACCGAGGACCTCATACCTGGAGGCGTGGGAGCGTGAATTACATTGCTCATTTACAGATGAGGAGGTTTCCCAGATTTATGCCCGTTCACACGGCTTCTCCCGTTGTGTCCGCCTGAAGGAGAACTCACTGAAATTACTTACCCGGTGGTATAAGACTCCGGCTCTACTGTTCCAATGGGGGCTGACCCCGACCGGTGCTTGTTGGAGATGTGATGGAGACCTGGGAACGCTTTCACACCTTTGGTGGGATTGTCCACTGATGAAAACATATTGGACAGATGTTGAAGTGAGTATCAGATCCATTTGTGACCCTACATTTTTATTGACGGCCCCACTAATTTTGTTGTGGTTATCGACCCCCTCATATGTACCCAATAAATCTAAGCTTAGTACGCAACTGTTGATGGCAGCTAAATTGATCATCCCCACGTTGTGGATGGATAAAACTCCACCTAGTAAATCTCTGTGGTTGGCTAAAGTAGATGACGTTTTTAGGCTTGAGGAGCTGACGGCGAGAGTGGAGAACCGCTTTGATGGTTTTTGTAAGCTTTGGGCGCCATGGGTTCACTATAAACAGACGGTTGCTTAGTATACTGATAGACTCGGTCCATGAGACATGGTTGGTTGGCTCTCTTTCCTCCCCCCCCCTTTTTATCTCCCCCCTCTCTTCTACTTTAATTTTTAGCTGTTCCCCTTCTCCTCTAGTCCTTGTATCCTAACCCCGTCCCCTCTCCTCTCCCTTTTCGGCCCCCCCCCTCCCCCTCCATGTGATCAGGTTCGCCTTACTCGTTCGCTATCCCACGATGCAATGCACGAGATATTTACTGAGAACTCCGTTTAGTTTGCTGACTGAATTCATATCCCTCCCGTACAAGCGGAGTGGTCCTAAGGTATATGTAGTTATTCCATTGTAATTTTGTATTGCATCTCATCTCTATACATTTGTTTCCGGTTCTTGTATTGAGATGAATCCCGAATTTTTGTTGTTACATTTCTGTATATTGATACATTCTCTCAATGTTGTTTGTATTCTTGTTCATATTCATATAAATAAAGAATATACAAAGAGTAACAATTCTGACAGTTTTTTTTCCTTTTGTTTTTACATCACTTACTGTGTAGTAAAAAATGACATGCTAACTTTGTTATGTGAGTCAGTGCTATAACAATAACATCAAATTCATACAGTTTTCATATTGTACTACTTTTAAAAATTACAAAACTTTTGGTTTGTGTTGACAAATTCTGGGATCTATAATTTTATTTTTCATGCAAGGAGTTACATGGCTCATATTTTGCAAGACAAGCTGCATGTATTTACAGGAACCATGTTGGCTTGCATACATTTTTTTTATAGTTGTACAGTTGTGCTCAAGAGTTTACATACCCTGGCAGAATTTTTGTTTTCTTCGCCATTTTTCAGAGAATATGAATGATAACACCAAAACTTTTCTCCACTCATGGATAATGGTTGGGTGAAGCCATTTATTGTCAAACTACTGTGTTTTCTCTTTTTAAATCATAATGACAACCCAAAACATCCAAATGACCCTGATCAAAAGTTCACATACCCCATGTTAGGGTTCGAGTTCCCGCTGCTGCACAAGGGGAGTCTCGAACCCGTCCCGCTGCGGTCTCCCATTCATCTCCGGCCGCAGTGGAGCCTGCTCAGCAGAGACGTCGGTCCAGGCGTCTTGCCCACTCCTCTACTGTGCAGTGACTTGCTGCTGCCTTTCCTGGATCTGCTATTATAGCCAGTGCTGGAGCAGTCGTCTTTGAGACAAAGTCCTGCGTTTTCCCATCTGAGCATGCCCAGAGTGAGATCTCTCATTGGAGATCAGGGGTCACATGTTCAGGTGCTGCAGCGGCTCCTATTGGTCCGCCAGGAAGGTCATGTAGCTACGTGTGTTTGTAACAGCTTCTCATTGGTCCTTGTTCCTGGAAGGTCCTGTAGCTGTTGCTATAAAAGGGTAGCATGGCTGGGCCGCCATGCGCTAATATCAACCATTGTATGCTATGCGCCAGTGTGATCATGCGTATGTGTGGTTAGGGACCCGGCTGAAATAAACCACTAGAATACCGACTTAATCGGTGAGGAGTTTGGTATGGTAGCTGGCCAGGGTTGGTGTCCTAGATGCCCTAGATTACCGGAGTAACCGGTGAGGAGTTTTGATTGCCGTATTCAGGGTCTGGCGTTCAGACGCCATAGATTGCGGGTGACTCCCGCGAGGACATTAGCACATGATCACGCGTTATGTACGCTTAGCACTTAACTGTGTACCTGAGAGCCTGACAGGACACAGCACTTTTCCTCAGCGGCCCTGTGACGTAACAGGGTTTGCTTTCGACGCTAGACAGCGCCCTAGCGTTTTACTTTGCGGCTCACTGAAGCTAAGTGAGTTCGCACCTATCGCCATATAGCGCTGTGGCATTTCTGTTAGCGGCTCTGGGTATTAACAGAGTTCGCACTTACTGCCACAACGCGCTACGGCGTTTATTTTAGCGACTCTGCGGGATAACAGAGTTCGCTACTTTTGCCATTTTTACTAGCAGCAGGTTCCGCCTGCACGGTGGACCCCGGGCTGCGAACGCACCTCTCTACCGCAGACCCTAACACCCCATTTCTTAATACCGTGTATTGCCCCCTCTAACATCAATGAAAGCTTAAAGTCTTTTGTGGATGAGGTTCTGTATTTTCTCAGATGGGAAAGTTGGCCACTCTTCTTGGCAAAAAGCCTCCAGTTCCTGTAAATTCCTGGGCTGTCTAGCATGAACTGCGCGCTTGAGATCTCCCAAGAGTGACTCAATGATATTGAGGTTGGGAGTCTGAGATAGCCACTCCAAAACCTTCACTTAGTTCTGCTGTAGCCAATGACAGGTCGACTTGGCCTTGTGTTTTGGATCATTGTCATGTTGGAACGTCCAAGTAAGTCCCATGCGCAGCTTCGGGGCTGATGATTGCAAATATGCCTCCAGTATTTGCTGATAACGTGCTGCATTCAACTTTCCTTCAACTTTGACCACGTTTCCTGTGCCTTTGCAGCTCACACATCCCCAAAACATCAGTGATCCACCTCCGTGCTTTACAGTAGGAATAGTGTTCCTTTCACCATAGGCCTTGGTAAACTCTCTCCAAATGTAACGTTTATGGTTGTGGCCAAAATATTCAATTTTGGTCTCATCACTCCAAATTACCTTGTTCCAGAAGTTTTGAGGCTTGTCTCTGTGCTGCATCCCGAATAAATTTCCTGGCAGTTGTGGACAACATTTTTGTTGGTCTACCTGACCATGGTTTTGTTTTTTCAGAGCCCCCGATTTTCCATTTGTTAATCAGTTTGAATGCTGCTGACTGGTATTATCAATTCCTTGGATACCTTTTAGTATCCCTTTCCTGTTTTATGCAGTTCAACTACCTTTTCCCGTAGATCCATTGACAATTCTTTTGCTTTCCCCATGACTCACAATCCAGAAACGTCAGTGGCTGGATGAAAGATGCAAGAGTCTGTCTGGATCCCAGAAACTCACTCACTTTATGCACACACACAGATTACAGGCAAACAGGTCACAGGTGAGGATGTTACATTTAGCAGCATTCAAACCCATTTGTGTCAACTTCTGTGCATGTTATCAGGCCAAAATCACCAGGGTTTGAAAACTTTTGATCAGGGTCATTTGGGTGTTTTGGGTTGTCATTATGATTAAAAAAGAGAAAACACAGTAGTTTGACAATAAATGGCTTCACCCAACCACTAACCATGAGTGGAGAAAAAGTTTTGATGTTATCATTCATATTCTCTGAAAAAGGCCAAGAAAGCAAAAATTCTGCCAGGGTATGAACAATTTTGAGCACAACTGTATATATCATTTTTTTTAGAATGTGAGATTTTTTTAAGTACTTAAGCCTGCAGTCACTTCATTGTAACATTGTAATGTCAATGGTTAGCACTCGACTAGAAAAGGTTGAACTGTCCGGTGCTAGTGAGAAAGGACCATAGGGTCCAGGTAACCCATGTATACTTAGAATCACTGCACACGTAGAGAGGGTAAGTATGCTTCAAGTGAAAAATTTTTTTTATTGACAATAGTGGCGACACTCAAAGACGTTTCGGCCAATAATGGCCTATATCATGTGGTCGCTGGAAGAATAAACAAAGAGAAATAGATGTAATTTAAAATATTACAAAGCTACCGTATATACTCGAATATGAGCCGAGATTTTCAGCCCATTTTTTAGGGCTGAAAGTCCCCCTCTCGGCTTATATTCGAGTCATATACCAGGGGGTCGGCGGAGGAGGGGGAGCGCAGCTGTCCTGTATACTCACCCTTCCGCCGGCCCGGTCTCTGCAGCCCTGCACTTCTCCCACGGTCCCGGCGCCAGTATTCAGCCTTCAGTGTTACCGCTCATTAAAGTCATGAATGTGCACATATTCATGACTTTAATGAGCGGTAACACGTGACCGCTGAACACTGGCGCCGGGACCGTGGGAGAAGAGCAGGGCAGAGACGCGCCAGCAGAAGGGTAAGTATAAGCGATACTTACCTGTCCCGTTCCGCTGTGTCCTCAGCTCCTCTTGCTGTTATGATCAGGCAGAGGGCGCGATGACGTAGTTACTGTGCGCAGCGCCCTCTGCCTGTTCATTGACTGCTGGAGGACCCGGAAGACGGCGGCGAGCAGCGGTGACAGGTAAATATCGCTGGTGCCGGGGTCCTGAGCGATCGGTGACACCGGCACCTGTCCCCCATAGCGCGCCGGTGTCCCCGCCTGCTCAGGACACCGGCACCTGGCCTCCCAGCAACGAGAGGTGAGTATACCATCTTTTTTTTTTTTCGGTTGCAGCAGCAATTGAGGCCTATACTGTGGAGCATCTATGGGGGAATAATCTATGGGGCATTATCTATGGGGGAATAATCTATGGGGCATTATCTATGGGAATCTAGGGGCATTATCTATGGGGCATTAATCTATGGGGCATTATCTATGGGGGAATAATCTATGGGGCATTATCTATGGGGGAATAATCTATGGGGGCATAATCTATGGGGCATTATCTATGGGGGCATAATCTATGGGGCATTATCTATGGGCATTATCTATGGGGGCATAATCTATGGGGGAATAATCTATGGGGCATAATCTATGGAGCATCTATGAGGGCATAATACATGGGCAGCATATAGGGCATAATCTCATTTTCCACCCTAGGCTTATACTCGAGTCAGTAAGTTTTTCCAGTTTTTTGTGGCAAAATTAGGGGGGTCGGCTTATACTCGGGTCGGCTTATACTCGAGTATATACGGTATATACAATAAATACATATTTACATAAAAAATATCCTTGAGAGTATATGGAGTAACTGATGATATAGATACATATAGGATGATCAAGGTGCAGAAATAACAAGACAAAAAAGAGGGGTTACTGGCGGTAGACAAAAAGACATTGGGTTATTATAAGCAATAGCATACCCTTTCAGGAAGTAGTGCCAATAATCATAGATAAGACCATAGATATTTCATATTTTTTGATATGCCCTAAGAATAAAGAGTAATATGATTAGAAACATTCAGTAGATTAGTGTGCAAAAAATGGAGTTAGCTATATCAAGCTATTAAATTATAAGGGTAGTTGTAAATACCAGTACAAATAGATGTCCTACAAGTATTGTATGTCCATCATGTGGAGTTTTATGGAAACATCTGTCACGGTGAACTGCATATATGAGAGGATGGTGAGACACAATGGATGAGGATGCGGTATAGCATCCACATGAACGAATACATAGTGTGAAAATATGCCAATACCAGTATAGCAGAGCGTCTCCAAACAAGATGCAGGGGGATAATCTCCAGCACTGCTGTATATGCTACATGAAATAAAAGGTAAGTGGTGAAATAAGGTTTAAAAGAAACTGTTCCTTCTATGGGAGTGCTCTGCCTCATGGATATACTCACTATCATTGGTGGCGCTTAGTGAAAAAAATGCCTATAGCAGGGCGTCTCCACATAAGAGGTAGGGAATGATCCCCAGCAATGCTGCATGTGCTGTATGGGACAAAAGGTAGGTGGTAAATGAGATTCAAGTGATACCATTCCTTCTGTGGGGGTGGTTTGCCTTTGGGGTATACTCACTATCGTTGGTGGCGTTAGTGGAGCGCAGATCCAGCTGTGCCCAGGCGCTGTGTGTAGCAGTGAGTGTGGCGCTGGTTTTTATGACTGAGCGCCAGCCGGTCATGTGACCGGAAGTGACGTTCGATGTAACCGGACATGTGACCGGAAATGACGTCTAAGCGTCTCTGGATACATGTTGTTGCATTGTGTGGTAACTAGGGAAGCTGGCACTAATGTGAATGACGGTTGCAGCGTCCATGACGCTTGTCAACTGTATAACATAGGCATTAAAAATGATAACATCTATCTCTTTTCTGTAACACAGCTGACATCCACAGTATATGGAGCAGGCTTAGTTGCGGTTCCAAATAATTCCTTTCCGACATCCATAGTACATATACAGGTGCTTCTTACAAAATTAGAATATCATCAAAAACTTAATTTATTTCAGTTCTTCAATACAAAAAGTGAAACTCATATATTATATAGAGTCATTACAAACAGTGCGATCTATTTCCATTGTTTATTTCTGTTAATGTTGATGATTATGGCTTACATCCAGTGAAAATCCAAAGTTATTATCTCAGTAAATTATAATAATTAACAAAAAACACCTGCAAAGGCTTCCTAAGCATTTAAAAGGGTCCCTTAGTCTGTTTGGGTAGGCTCCACAATCATGGGGAAGACTGCTGACTTGACAGATGTCCAGAGGCAGTCATTGACACACTCCACAAGGAGGGTAAGCCACAAAATGTCATTGCTAAAGAAGCTGGCTGTTCAAAGATTGTATATCCAAGCATATTAATAGAAAGTTGAATGGAAGGAAAAAGTGTGGTAGAAAAAGGTGCACAAGAAATCGGGATAACTGCAGCCTTGAAAGGATTGTTAAGAAAAAGCCATTCAAAAATTTGGGGGAGATTCACAAGGAGTGGACTGCTGCTGGGGTCATTGCTTCAAGAGCCACCACACACAGACATATCCAGGACATGGGCTACAAGTGTCACATTCCTTGTGTCAAGCCACTCATGACCAATAGACAATGCCTGAAGCATTTTACCTGCCCCAAGGAGAAAAAGAACTGGACTGTTGCTCAGTGGTCCAAGATGTTGTTTTCAAAAAGTAAATTTTGCGTTTCATTTGGAAATCAAGGTCCCAGAGTCTGGAGAGGAGTGGAGAGGCAAATAATCCAAGCAGCTTGAGGTCTAGTGAGAAGTTTCCACAATCAGTTATCAAGACCAAAGTCAGCGACTTTTACAGCACTTCATGCTTCCCTCTGCCGACAAGCTTTTTGGAGATGGAAATTAAATTCTCCAGCAGGACTTTGCACCTGTCCACACTGCGAAAAGTACCAGTACCTGGTTTAAAGGCAACAGTATCACTGTGCTTGATGGGCCAGAAAACTCGCCTAACCTTAACCCCATAGAGAATTCATGGGGTATTGTCAAGAGGAGGATCAGAAACACCAGACCCAACAATGCAGATGAGCTGAAGGCTGATATCAAAGCAACCTGGGCTTCCATAACATCTCAGCAGTGCCAGAGGCTGATCGCCTCCTTGCCACACCGCATTTATGTAGTAACTGAAGCAAAAGGAGCCAAGTATTGAGTGCATTTACTGAACATGTATTTCAGTAGGCCAACATTTCGGATT
Source organism: Oophaga sylvatica (assembly GCA_033576555.1). Taxonomy (NCBI): domain Eukaryota; kingdom Metazoa; phylum Chordata; class Amphibia; order Anura; family Dendrobatidae; genus Oophaga; species Oophaga sylvatica. The sequence goes on from JARQOD010000001.1 coordinate 712,374,239, forward strand.
TTAAAATCATTTTTCAAGCTGATGTTATAAAGTATTCTAATCTACTGAGATAATTACTTTCGGGTTTTCATTTGCTGTAAGCCATAATCATCGACATTAACAGAAATAAACACTTGAAATAGATCACACTGTTTGTAATGACTCTATATAATATATGAATTTCACTTTTGTATTGAAGAACTGAAATAAATTAACTTTTTGATGATATTCAAATTTTGTAAGAAGCACCTTTTATACTGCTGTTAGAAATAGGTTAATGGGGTTAAAGGTGTTCTCCTGAATTAATATATTGATCCAGAGGATGTCATTTATATGAAATCAGTAGGCGCCAACATCTAGTACACCCACCAATCACATGATATCCGTTCAGACATCAGCTTGATATACAGAGCCAAATACTGTAGCTCGGTTCATTGTTTAGTGCCCATTGCTGACTACTACATCTTGTTTCTCATTCAAGTTTGTGAAAGATTAACTGCAGTACTGGAAAGTGGCCACTAGGAAATGTAACCACTGTACACAGCTGCTGTGTTCCACCCCCATGAATTATCTACATCAAGCTGCTTCCAGAGCAAATATTGGACCCACACTGATCTCATATTGATGACCTATGGTCAATAAATATTTAACGCCCAGAGAACCCTTTTAGGCCACATTCACATGTTGAGTATTTGGTGATTTTTTACATCAGTATTTGTAAGCAAAAACCAGGAGGGAAACAGCTAGTGGAAAAGTATAATAGAAACAAGTCACCACTTCTGTATTTATCACCCACTCGTGGTTTTGGCTTACAAATACTGAGTAAAAAAAAATCACCAAATACTCAATATGTGTAACGAGTAACCTACAGAGATGTGGACTCTCCAAGTCATAATCTGTTTGATGCTGGTTATACTGGGGGGTAAAGTGTAGGTCAGCCACTTTATTTGTTATTGCTGCTTTCATCAAACATTGACCAGCACTTCTGTCCATACAGTGTCCACTGGTGGAGTAGCATGTAAATAGACTGGTGCATCAGCCTCCTCCAACTGTAAAAACATCTTACACTGGAAAATAGTTTTTCTATGGGAGGAAGCTGATGGAGTGGTCTGGTCACATTCTCCTCCATCAGCAGTCATTATATGGACATTAGAGCTTTACAGTGTGTTAGGAAAACTGCACCAACAAGAGAAAGTGTTCCAGCCTTTAATCTCCAACAAGAAGGCATATACTCTTGTACAGCAAAAGTCTCCAGGTCACATGCCCCAGAAGACACAATGTTGGCAGTAACACTGATGGAGTCAAAAACTGAGCCAAAGGTCATCAATAGCTGAATGGTCAGGATGCGACAAGCCAGAGAACAAGACATAAATAAAGTCACGAGTAGAGCCAACAGTCAGAGACAGGAGTAAATTAACAGGTACCAGAAGAGCGAACCCAAGTGAGAGGCAGAAGCTAAATATGGGTACAAGGTCAAGGTCAGGATTAGAATCAGAGGCCCCCAAAATGAGGCCTAGAAAACTGTATAAATTTCAAAAAGAAGGCAAGACATAAAAGATGAACTTCCTTTTGTACATGATTTCCCCAGTAATCGGACAACATGGTGCAGGAGGAACTAAATCTGGAACTTGGCAAGGTAAGTAATATGTTGTGTTTCGGTAGCTGAGGAGGACAGGAGCAACAGCAGGGCAGCAGAACACCTGAGATGTTGGTAACTGATGGGTTGCAGATTCCTAAACTAACGACACAACTAGAGGTAGCCGTGGAAAGATGAAAGCTATCTGCCCTGGAGAAGATCCCCAAAGAAAATAGGAAGCCCCCAAACATATAATGGCGGTTAGACAAGATGAAAACACAAACATAGGCAGAAAATAGATTGAGCAAACGCTGGGGCCACAAGCTGAATAAATAGGATAGGAAAGGAGAGATTACTTTCTGCAACCCAGAAAACTCTACAAAAATCCAACAATTCTGATTACAAAAATACTGAGATCACACAACCTCGCCACCCGCTAAATCAGATCTCAGTGTGAACAAAAACAAGCTGCAGCCGCTGAAAAAACAGGAAAAAGCAAATGAGCAAACAACAGTGGCTGCAGATAAACTGTGAGGAGCTCAGGCCCCAGGAGGGGAGCTGGCTGACCTCCACAAAAGTGCAGAAAACAATGCAAAAAGCAAGCACAAAAAGAAAAGCAAAAAATATCTTATCTGAAAGCAGGAGATGCAGGCAAGAATCCAGTAAACTTCGAAATGAACCAGGAACCACAATTGAGACAAGAACAATTGATCACCGGCAACCATCATGGGAGGGAACCTCCCTTATATCAGACCAGTCAGTGAACCCAGATTGCCATTCTTTGCTGAAAGGTTCAGTACTGTCTGTAACCACCAGAGGGAGCCTCTGCTCAGAAACCATCTCTAGCACATTCATAACAGTACCCCCCCCTTGAGGAGGAGTCACCGAACCCTCACTTGTGCAACCAGGTCGATCAGGATGAGCTCGGTGATAGGCACGGATCGGTCTCCTAGCATGGATGTCTGAAGCAAACACCATGATCTTATAAGGTCCAATGAACCTGGGCTTAAACTTTGGAGATGCAACCCTCATAGGGATATTTCTTGAGGACAACCAAACCAAGTCCCCCACTTTAAACCGAGGACCATCAGTCCTATGCCGGTTGGCAAACCGTTGGGCCTTCTCCTGAGAGAGAGACAACCTCTCCACTACTTGGTCCCAAATCTGCTGCATTCGCTCCACAACAGAGTCAACACCCGAACAGAAAGAAGCCTCCGCCTGTCCCGAAGAAAATCAAGGGTGAAACCCAAAATTGCAGAAAAATGTAGACATCAAGGTGGCAAAGTTAGCCCTATTATTAAGAGCAAACTCAGCCAAAGGCAAAAAAGAGACCCAGTCATCTTGATCAGCAGACACAAAACTTCTCAAATAAGTCTCCAGGGTCTGGTTTGTTCTCTCGGTTTGTCCATTGGTCTGAGGATGAAAAGCAGATGAGAAAGATAATTGAACACCAAGTTTAGAACAAAATGTCCTCCAAAATCTGGAAACAAACTGGACTCCTCTGTCAGACACAATGTTCTCCAGAATGCCATGTAACCGAACCACGTGCTGAAGGAACAAAGGCACCAATTCGGAGGAGGAAGGTAACTTAGGTAATGGCACAAGATGTATCATCTTGGAAAACCTATCACAGATTACCCAGATAACGGTCATTCTCTGAGAAACAGGGAGGTCGGAAATAAAATCCATAGAGATATGGGTCCATGGCCTCTTGGGCACAGGTAATGGCATTAACCCTGCTGTTCTGTTCGGGTCATAGTGACCCGAACTGACTTTTTGCGGCCCTGTAGATTTTTTTCTGTAAGTCTCTAAAACTTGAGACTCCTTGACTTTTCCTCATTTGGGGGGACCTACCTATGAGTATTTTTTTTTTTTTTTCGTTTACTTTTTGCTAAACGCAAAAAGTTACACTAGTTGTGTTCAGGTCATAGTGACCCGACATCATTTTTTACAGCTGTGAGGCCATATTTTCAGTGAAATAAAGGAGTTCTAACCTCAGTTGGGTCTATTTATTGCATCTACTATTGTATATCAATTGATTTATTTCCTAAATTATTTCAATGGGGTTGTACACGCGCTCTACCGGGGGTATGCATTGAGATCTGCGCACCATGGCTTTATATTGATTATTTTTGGTGCACAGTCTATTCTAAAATGTAGAGTGCATCCAGAAAGATCACTAGGTGTGCAAAAAAAATAAAAAAAATAAAAAATAATAATAATAATAATAAATAATAATAATAATAAAAAAGCAAAAAAAAAAAAAAAGTCATACTAATGAGAACTAACCACCATGATAATGAAGTAAGTACACAGGAAGATAGAAAACCAAATATGATCTTTTTTTTGTTTTTACAAAATATGTGTAGTTTTCTATTTTCGTTTTGCTCATTGCTCTGTTTTTTCTGAATAAAAAAAAAAAAAAGATTTCTATTTCATTTTTCTTTTTTTTTTACTACCAAACATGTGCACAAACAGTCTAGTAAGCAAAAAGTATAAAAAAAATTGAGTTAGAGTGTCTAAAATCAAGGTTTTAATAAGCCGGGTCATAGTGACCCTGAACACTACAAGTGTATAGTAAATGCGAACAGCACAGCAGGGTTAACAAACCACTAGAGCGAGAGCAAGGCTTGGAGCGAGAGCAAGTCCCACAGGACTGCACAAATTCCCTGACGTCACGAGACAAAGTAGGCCACCAAAAGGACTGACTCACCAAGTCTCTGGTACCAAAAATCCCGGGATGACCAGCCAACGCGGAACAATGAATCTCAGACATCACACTCTTCTTCCACTGGTCTGGGACAAACAATTTCCCAATAGGGCAGCGCTCAGGTTTATCCTCCTGACACCCTTCCAAGGCCAGTCTCAAATTGGGCGAGATGGTGGAAAGAACTACACCCTCTTTCAAAATAACAGTAGGATCAGATAACTCTGGAGAGTCCGCAAAGAAACTCCTCGAGAGGGCATCCGCCTTAACATTCTTAGTGCCAGGAAGAAAAGAAACTACAAAATTAAAACGTGTGAAAAACAAGGCCCACCTGGCCTGTCTTGGATTAAGTCGCTTGGCTGATTCGAGATAAACCAGATTCTTATGGTCTGTGAGGACCAACACCTGATGTTTGGCTCCTTCCAGCCAATGTCTCCACTCTTCAAAGGCCCACTTCATGGCCCATAACTCCCGATTACCCACGTCATAATTACATTCTGTTGGAGAAAATTTTCGAGAGAAAAAGGCACAAGGGTTACTCTTAGAGGTCTCTGGATCTCTTTGGGACAAAACGGCACCTGCCCCAATTTCAGAGGCATCAACCTCCACCTGAAACGGTAGAGAAACATCAGGCTGCCGTAGAACAGGAGCAGAAGTGAATCTCTGCTTAAATTCCTGAAACGCAGAGACTGCCTCAGGAGGCCAATTCACCACATCGGAACCCTTTTTGGTCAAATCAGTCAATGGTTTAACAATACCGGAGAAATTACCAATAAATTTACTATAAAAATTGGCAAAACCCAAAAATCTCTGAAGAGCCTTTAATGAAGTAGGTTGGACCCAATCACAGATGGCCTGAACCTTGACCGGGTCCATTTCAATAACAGACGGAGACAAAACGAATCCCAGAAATGAGATCTTCTGTACGCCAAAAAGACACTTTGATCCCTTCACATACAGTGCATTCTCTCTCAAAATCTGGAACACAGTCCGAACATGTTTCACATGAGAGTCCCAGTCATTGGAAAGAATCAAGATATCATCCAAATAAACAATCAGAAATTTATCCACAAAATCCCTGAAAATTTCATTCATGAAGGATTGGAAGACGGAAGGAGCATTAGTGAGCCCAAAGGGCATCACTAGGTACTCAAAATGCCCCTCTGGGGTATTAAACGCCGTCTTCCATTCATCCCCGTGCTTAATGCGAATAAAGTTATACGCCCCCCCTGAGGTCAAGCTTGATAAACCAACTAGCACTTTTCACCCTGGAAAACAGGTCAGAAATCAAGGGTAACGGATATTGATACTTCACAGTGATCTTATTCAAGAGACGATAATCAATACACGGCCTCAATGAACCATCCTTTTTGGCCACAAAGAAAAAATCGGCACCCAAGGGTGAAGAGGATGGTCTGATATGACCCTTCTCCAATGAATCCTTGATATAAGATCGCATAACAACCTAGCAAGATAGGTAGCAATACTCTGAACCTCAGTGGCAAGCTGATCCACACGGCCAGAGAACTGTGCAAACTCCATTGAAAGAAAAAAAAATCCTCCTCAGCACCCAGAGAAAAAGAGGGAAAAAATGCAACAGACAGAAAAAAAAAAAAATCTCTGACAACTCTGACAACTTTTTTCTTTCCACACTATTTTTCCCTTCTGTGAGTACCATATAATTTTCAGTTATGGCCGGTAATACTGTTGTGTTTCGGTAGCTGAGGAGGACAGGAACAACAGCAGGGCAGCAGAACACCTGAGATATAGGTAACTGATGGGTTGCAGATTCCTAAACTAACGACACAACTAGAGGTAGCCATGGAGCGTTCCTACGTTGATCCTAGACGCCTCGTCACAGCCTGAGAGATAACTACACCTAAAGGCAGAAAGATGAAAGCTATCTGCCCCGGAGCAGATCCCCAAAGAAAATAGGAAGCCCCCAAACATATAATGGCGGTTAGACAAGATGAAAACACAAACATAGGCAGAAAATAGATTGAGCAAACGCTGGGGCCATAAGCTGACTAAATAGGATAGGAAAGGAGAGATTACTTTCTGCAACCCAGAAAACCCTACAAATATCCAACAATTCTGATTACAAAAATACTGAGATCACACGATCTTGCCACCCGCTAAATCAGATCTCAGTGTGAACAAAACCAAGCTGCAGCCGCTGAAAAAACAGGAAAAAGCAAATGAGCAAACAACAGTGGCCGCAGATAAACTGTGAGGAGCTCAGGCCCCAGGAGGGGACCTGGCTGACCTCCACAAAAGTGCAGAAAACAATGCAAAAAGCAAGCACAAAAAGAAAAGCAAAAAATATCTTATCTGAAAGCAGGAGATGCAGGCAAGACTCCAGCAAACTTCCAAATGAACCAGGAACCACAATTGAGACAAGAACAATTGATCACCGGCAACCATCATGGGAGGGAACCTCCCTTATATCAGACCAGTCAGTGAACCCAGATTGCCATTCTTCGCTGAAAGGTTCAGTACTGTCTGTAACCACCAGAGGGAGCCTCTGCTCAGAAACCATCTCTAGCACATTCATAACAGTAATAATACTGAATGGAAAGAAACAACTTGACCAATCCATGAGTCAATCTCAATCCTTGTGTTTTTAACCCCAAGTAAATTAAAAATTCAGTTAAAATTGGCTTCTTAACATATGTTTATTGTTGTCAGAGCACACATAGCACCAAGACTAAGTGAATATACATAGATTTTAAGCTTGACACTTGCTACTGTGGCCATCTCTAAAGGGAACTTAGTAGTTAACTGCATTCTTTTATTCACAGAACTCAATAATCATAAGCTATACACTTCTTTTCAAATATTTGTATTAATTTTTTAAATAAAAACCAGGAATTGGGAATAGGAAAGGGGAAATATAACAGTGAGGAATGGGGAAAGGAAATGGAAAGGGATACAATAAAAAAAACTAGAGAACCAAATGTAATACAATAATTCATCAGTAACAAAACGCATAAATGCATTTAAATGAGTGAGATATTTTGGAAAGACAAGTAAGTTACAATTACTTCTTTTATTTGAAAATCTATCAGGAGGTTAAGGAGTAAAGAATTTATCAATTCAAATCTTCATTTTTTTTAAGAAATTTTTAATACCACTATTATATACAGCGAATCTCCACTCCAAAAATTTGTGTTGGTGAATTTGATCTATAATGTCTTCAAATTTAGGGAGATCTGGCTTATTCCACTAAACCGCTAACATATATTTGACAACAAGAACTATATGTATGATAATTAATTTAACCTGAGGGTCAATTATTTCCATGTCCAGGGAAAAAAGAGCTCTTTGTGGTGTAATCACAAAATTATCAGTGAATGAATTAATATAATTAGAAACTTTTGACCATAGATGTTTTACCCTCAGCTCCAAAAAAGATGATATAAGTTACCTTGGTGGCCGCATTTCCTACAACATGTTGTGGAATAATCCAGAATTATGTGTGCTAATCTAAATGGGGTATAATGCCACCTAGTAATTACCGTAAAATAGGACTCATATAGAGCTAATGAAATGGTGGATTCGTAAGTGGTCTTAATAGCGTTGTCTGAATTCTCAGCTCGAAAGGATTTATTGAGGTCAGATTCCCACCTCTTTAAGTAAATGTTTTTCAAACCAACACCATCTTTATTGAAAATTCTATAGATGTTGTTTAGGCTCCATATATTTTTATTTTTAACATTGCACAGTAGTAAAACGAGAATATCTAGGTTAAGAGGTTTGCTATCTTATAGTTTCTGAATACCTTCTCATAAAATGATATAAGGGATTAATTCAGAAGAGGGAAGGTTAAATTTTAACTTACTAAAATGAGGTATTTAATTCCATCATATATATGACCAATCGTTTTAATTCCTGCCTTGCTCCAAGAATCGGATGGTGAAAATGTATAAATCGTGGATAATAGTTGAATAGGAAACTTCAAGATTTGTTCTGTTCTGTTAAAATTCTTCCTTGAAAGTTTGAGCAATAACCTCCAAGCCTGAATAACAGACCTAAAAATAGGATGCGAGGATTCCCTCTGTGGTCTGTGAAATAAGAAGCTGAAAAAGATGTGCTGAATAGACTGGGGCTGATAATTTCATTTTCTATTTGAAACCAGGCTAGATAAGATCTCCCTTCAAATCAATACCAAGTTTGTTTAACTAATGAGGCTAAATAATCAGCATAGAACTTTGGTAACCCAGCCCCACCATTACTTTTATGTTTACATAGAATATCTAAAGGTACTGCCACACTTAGTGATCTCGTTAGCGATCTCAATAATGACGCAAGCTAATGAGATCGTTTTTGTGATCGTTTTAATGTCGCTAGTAGCTGCCACACTTAGTGATCTCGTTAACGACGCATAAGCGGTTAGCGATCTCATTAACGACTTTAACGGTCATTGCGATGTAAAAAACAGCGCACATCGCTCACAAAAGGTGCCAGACACAGCGATATAGGCTCACCAGCGGGACGCCAACGATCTAAATACGGTCCAGAACTCTAGTGAACGATCAGCGAGATCACAGCGGGGGCCACGTCGTTGCTACATGCCACACCGTTAGCGTCACGAACGAGATCGCTAAATAGTGACGTATTTTAGCGATCTCGTTAGCGACGCTGTTTAGTGTGGCATACCCTTAAGGAGATCCTAGCCTTTGTCCGGCTCCATAAAAGTGAATGTACTAAGTTTTGGAATTTTTAAATAGATTGATATGAAAAGGTTAGAGGGAGGGTCCTGAAAAGATACAAAACTTTGGGCAAAACAAAAGTTTTAATAGTCATTATTCTCCCAAACAAGGACAATTCAGAATGAGCAAAATGTGTAATGTCACTAGTGATCGATCTTAGAGTTTTTTCTAAGTTGACCTTAATTATATTTTGTAGCTTATTAGAAATAGTTATTCCCAAATATTGTATTTTATCATCACCCCTAGCGAAGTTCATCTGTTCTGTTAACTCCCTTATATCAGAGTTCTTCATATTGAAGGTAAGATATTTTGATTTCTGGGGATTAATCTTAAGGTACTGCCACACTAAGCGATCTCGCTAGCGATCTCGTTAACGACACAAGCTAACGAGATCGTTGGTGTGATCGCTTTTAGGTCGCTAGTAGCTGCCAAACAGGAGATTTCATAAACGACATATCAGCGGTCAGCGATCTCTTTAACGACTTTGGCGGTCGTTAGGATCTGTCATTAGCATGTACTGAGCGCAACCTTTTCCACGCCCCTCAGCACAGATATATGTTATATATGTGTTATGCTGCGTCCTGCTAGCCTGCTTTGCAGCTACTGCGATCCATTCTGTGACGCAAAAGAAAACCTAGTCCCACCTGCCTGCCTCTACAGCTATTGCGATCCACTCCGTGACGCTAAAAAACCTAGTCCCGCCTGCGCCGCTGTCATATGCGTCACAAACGAGGTCGCTCGTCGTTCGCAAAAGGTGTCACACTCAGCGATATAGGCTCACCAGTGGGACGCCAACGATCAAAAAACGGTCCAGAACGTTAGTGAACGATCAGCGACATCACAGCAGGGGCCACATCGCTGCTGCATGCCACACACAACGACGTCGCTAACGAGATCGCTAAATAGTTACGTAGTAGCGATGTCGTTAGCGATCTCGTTAGCGATCTTGCTTAGTGTGGCATACCCTTTAAAATAAGTAAAATCAGCAAAAGCCTCTAGTTCCAAAGATAAAGCTTTAATCGAGGTTATAGGGTCCAGAAGCATGAAAAATAAGTCGTCGTCAAATAATCCAATTTTAAAATGGCGAGACTTTAGACTGACTCTCAAAATATCCATATTTGATCTTAGTTTTTCTATAAAAGGTTCCATTGCGAGAACGAACAACAGAGGGGACAGAGGGCACCCCTGTCGCGTACCATTGGAGATGGTAAATGGGTCAGACAAAAAATTATTACAGTATATCCTGGCACTGGGTGCCGAGTATAGAGCAAATACAGTAGACAAAAATCTGGAAACAAAGCCAAACTTTTCAAGAGTTGCTCTCAGGTAAAACCAGTTTAGCCTATCAAAGGCTTTCTCGGCATCCAGTGCCAAAAAAACAGCTTGTGAGTTTGTATTGTTGATAATATTCATTAAGTTGATTACTCTTCTGGACCCATCCGAGGCCTGGCGCCCCTCGGTGAACCCAATTTGGTCGTCTGCTAGTAAACGTGGGAGGATAGATTTTAGCCTGTCAGCTAATATTTTAGAGTATATTTTAGAGTCACTATTAATTAAAGAAATTGGGCGATAGTTCTGAATCCCCTCAGGATCCCCCCACCCTTAGGAATCATTACAATTACTGCTTCCTGCATTTCCTTAGGGAAGAAACCTTGGGCCGAGGCTAGATTAAAAATTGGGACTAAGTGAGAGGCTAAAATTTTTGAGAAGGATTTATAATAATCATTAGAAAAGCCATCTGGGCCAGGAGTTTTGGGGATTTTAGTTTATTGATAGTGTTGATTATTTATTTTTCCTTGAATGGGCAGTTGATGGACTCCAAATCAGATGGCGTAATCTTAGGTAAGCTAATTCTAGATAGAAAAGAGTTTGAAGAAAAGGAGAAAAAAGAGCTATACGGCGTTTTTTTTATAAATCATAAAAATAGGCGTGTTGCTTCCCTTGCGAAACGCGCGTCGGGGCGCTTACCATTCCCCTGCACATTCTCCTTTGCCTCTGCTATCTTGGTAAGATTGACCTTTTGCACTTAAAAATGCACTTTACTTCTATGGATGCCATTTTGTCAATGTGTGACATGCAATATGGATTCCACTAAGACCGTTGACACTCGGCACCTATAACCTGTATTATACTGCCACTTTTTGCATATGTGTGAATAGCCATATTGACTCCACTTGGATCGGCCACATTCGGCATTATTATTTGCATTGTGCTGTCATGTATTTAGATGTGTGAGTCTATTTTCTCCATATATTCATTATTTATGTACTAATATCTTGGACTTATTTCTATGGACACTGTCTGCCAATGTGTGACATGTAACATTTAGTCTATTGGGTCTTTTCGCATTTGGCATTTATTATTTGTACTATACTGCTACTCTTGCTGATATAGCCATATTGATTCCATTGGGACCTGTCACACTTTGGCACTCATTACCTGTATTGTGCTGCTATTTATCCATATGGGTGAGGTTATTGACTTCACATATTCATTGTTTACGTACCAATATTTTGGAGGCAATTGAGTATAATGTGAGGTGGTTCTTCTTGCAATTGTCACCTGATGTACTGTGTTATTATCGATATTAATGTTTGTTACTAATAAAAATTCTATTTTTATGATTTATAAAAAACGCCGTATAGCTCTTTTTTCTCCTTGTCTTCATGCTTTTTCAGCTGGTATAATTGAGCCAGATGTGGTATCACAGTATAACCCATCTGGGTTTTTCTAAATGTATATACTTGGGATCATATGTGTTATATAGAAAAGAGTTTATAGAATCTGGATCAATACAAGGGAAATTTGGATCATTTTTTAGATTATGAAGATTATTAAAAAAATCAGCAAATGATTTAACGATATTTTTTGGATGAATCAAAACCTTACCTGAGGGAGCAATAATCTTTAAAATTCTATTGAAAATACGGTCCTTCTTTATTTTTGCTAACATGTACCTGTTAGGTTTATTCAGGGAGGTGTACACCTTGAACTTTCAAGTCATATTCTTGTAGGATTTCAGATTTTAGTTTTTGCCTTAATTCTAGAATTTATTTTTGTATACTTGGGGAGGGAACTTGCAAATTATTTTGCTGTGATTCTTTAAGATGTATTTGGTTCTGCAAATCTACTATTTTTTTGCCTGCTTTTCTTTTTATACCTAGCTGCCAATTGCATAAGTCCGCCTCTTAGGACGGCCTTGTGGGCATTCCATAAAGTGAAAGGGTTTATATTATAAGTCGTATTTTCTTTGAAGTAATTGGATAGAATTTCTATTTCTTGTTTATATTCAGGTATCTTGAAATAGGGTTGGGTTACATTTCCATAAGTATATGTTGCCAAGGGAAGGACCTAGTAAAAAATCGACTAACACTGGGGTATGATCAGATAAGGATTTTTTAAGGAATTGAATACTTTTAAATTTAGGGAGGGTGAATATATTTGATAAGACCAGATCTATACGAGAGGACATATGATGTATGTCAGAAAAGTGTGAAAATTCATGCGAGGAAGAATTAAGACATCTAAAAATGTTGTATAGTTCATTATCGATCAGCCATTTTTTTTAAAACCGATGCTTTATGACGTACTAAAGATGAAGAGTCCATGGAACTATCTGGAACGATCTTAAAATCGCCTACTCAAATAGTGTCTCCTATTTTGATCTTATCAACTTTTTTAAAGAATTTAAGAAGAAAATTTGATTCTTATTAGGAGCGTACACATTTACCACTGTGCAAGGCTGATTATTCACTAAGCAAGCAAAAATGTGAAACCTGCCGAGATGATCTGTTATCTTCTTTCACCAGCTGAACAGGAACAATGCTACCCACCATTGTAATGACTCCAGCTTTTTTTTTTAATGCAGCGACTTAAAAGTATGAGGAAACTTCTTATGATGGAAGACCTGGCGATTATCTTCTATTAGTCTTACCTCCTGTAAACAAATAATCTACGCATTAGAAAGATTAATTTCCTTACAAATAGAAATTCTTTTGTTCGGGCTATTAATGCCCCGAACGTTGTGTGAAAGAATTTTCAATAGTATTTAAATACAAACAAAAACAAAACTAAGCAGGGAATAGTTTACCTCACTATAACCTGTAAAAAAAATCTAAAGACGTCTCTGGTTTTGAGGACAGTAATTAATCTTAATATTAAAAGGCAAATTTTTATATTTAGATTTGGAAAAAGGGACCCTTTTTAGTTTTTGTCCTTGAGGGCCATCTCATAGTTTTTACTATTATACCAAACCATTAATTTAGTAGGGATCCCCCACCTATATGGGATGTGTAATTCTCTCAGTTTAGATGTTGTTTCTCTATAATTTCTTCTTGGGTCCATTGTGGCCTTTGAGAAATCCGAAAATAATTTAATATTATTAAATGGCTCTGGGAAGGACCCTCTTTCTCTAATGATTTTAAGGATCTTTTCTTTCATCTCAGAAAAATGTAACCTGAGGATGACACCTCTAGCTTTATCCCTGGAAATATCCTGAGGATGAGGAAGACGATATATGCGATCTATACTCAACTCTAAATCAGTAAGGTTTGGGATCAGTTGTTTAAACAAATTTTTAGAGTATCCCAAAAGATCTTTCTGGAGAATACTTTCAGGTACACCTCTCAATTTCAAATTATTTCTTTTATTCCGATCCTCAAGATCAGTTAGTTTATTCTTGAGGAATAAAATTTCGGTTTGGAGAGAAGCATTCTGCTTAGAAAGAGAAGAGGTGTCTTTTTCTATAAGGGTAATTCGTTTTTTCGTTTTTCTCGAATCTTAGGTTAATGCTTGAACAAGTTTCTTGGAGGGTTTTGTTTTGTATCTCTAATCCTATCCTCATGGATTCACTAAAAGACTCAAAAAGAATGGCAAGAAAAACCTCAGTAACTTGCCTGTTAGAATTAATGTAATTGTCTAAATTAATAGCTGGAGGCGAAATCTTTATTGGTAAAGGAGGTTCTGTATGATCTTTCTTAAACCACTGCCTACCAGGGATGCCGTTGGGTGAGTGATCATCCATCAGAATTACCGAGTCCTCGAGGGAAGGGTCTAATTTGCTTTCCTGACTGACCGAACCCTTTCTTTTAAAAGGACTGGACAAATCCATTTCCTCTGTTTTTTGAGTATTCACTGTTGGTGGTTTGGACACCCCTTTATTATTCCTTTTTTGGGGGGAATGTTAGATTGAGAATTGGAAGGTAAAGATTTCTGGTTACTCTCCCCTTTAACAGCTTTGCTGTATGAAGGGATGTGGGAAGGTCTTCCAGACATGAGATTTTGTTCCCCTTTCCTATGGGGAGATCTAGATTTTTCAGGACTATGCTGATTTGATATATCCTCCCTTAATCTTGACTAATTATTGTTGTAATGCTTAACACTTGCTCTTCTCCCTGACGACTTTATTTTGGATTAGAATACTTCCAAAGTGAGTTTAGTCAAAAATAAGGTGTATAATTAGAGTATCACAAGACAATACAGTACAATTAAATACAATAAACCTTGAAACTTATAGAGTAACTCAAGGAATCAAAAAAAAACACAATATATAATCTTAATTTGGCAGATGTTACTTGTATAGATTTACCCAAGGAGGTATATGTATAAGTCTCTTATTATTAGAATATATTCCAAACAGCAAAGTTGAAAACAATTACACTTGTAAAGGATTGGAGTACAAATTTTATTTTGCGTGTTTAGAGATGAATGTAACCCAAGCCTGTGCCCAGGTAATAATCTTATTTCCGTAGTTGCAGTAGTAAATCACTAAAAGTTCTAATAGATTATTTAATAGTTTCCAGAAGAGAGTTCACACAAAAAAGAAAAACAAGAAAAGAAAATAGATGAATATCACCACCGGATCCAAGTCTCAATTGTTCTTCTGCGGTGTTGCTGAATGCCTTTATATTAATAAAGACGTAGTTACAAACCTTTTTCCTGAGGAGACCAACAAATCCCTGTAAAAAAAATTGATAAGGCAGATGGTTGTGAAGATAGGTTTTCCTGTAATCCTCCCTCGCTTAGAGGCGCAGTTGTTAATGGAGCGTCTATGGAGATGAGAAGCGGCCGGATCTTCTTTACAAACACTGTCACCAGTATCAATGCGCCCATTCCCCGCCTGAGGTAACTTTCAAAAACAGCGTTATGCCCTTATTTAATTTAACTTTGACAGTGCGAAATAGGTCGGGCAACCTGTGACCTTCGCAAATAAAAAATGTCTGCACCTGCCTTCAAATTGTTATGTCAATATGTAGGTAGGGAGACACAAATCCGGGACTACTTTACCACACATGCGGTAACCCCACACTTATGGT
Source organism: Oophaga sylvatica (assembly GCA_033576555.1). Lineage (NCBI taxonomy): Eukaryota > Metazoa > Chordata > Amphibia > Anura > Dendrobatidae > Oophaga > Oophaga sylvatica. The sequence goes on from JARQOD010000001.1 coordinate 712,389,527, forward strand.
CACGGTAATAGCCAAGTTTTAGGTCTTAAATATTCTTTGTGACCAGTTGAAAATATTAGATAATAGTAGAGAAAATAACAGGATCCAGTATATAAATTTTCTATTCAGAGAAACCCCACACTAACCCAAAACTATTTAACTTGGCTAGTGTATAACTGTGAGGTAAATATGCTGCCACCAGCCTTTGTAAAGCCGCGGTTTACCTCAGCTGAGGCAAATTAATAAAAATTCTTGAATTAAAGTCTTATACTTGTGTCAAATATGACCAGGAGTGGGTCAAAACACTGGTTATCAATAAAATAACATTTTCTTTTATATCTAGGAGTCACTTGTTGATGTCTTATTCAGGAGCTCCGAACTCTTGCCGCCTACATCGGCAGAGCTCAAGCCATGCCCCCGTAAGCTATACACTTCTAAGCTTCCTTAAGTGGTGACTGCAGACAACTATAATTGTATTATTTAACTCTAGTTTTATGCAGATTTGGAGCTCGGTATAAAAACAAAGTTTGTCTATAAAGATATAAGAACTTCATCAGTACAGAACTCTTGACTTAAAAACAACATGTTCTCAATGTAATGCAGCTAAGCCTTCCTCTGTGTCATTTTAGGTGAACGAAACGCCTTCATACTAGCCATTAACAATACTCTGCAAATGATTAAGCCGTGTCATCTAAGGTTACAATGCATAGCAATTCAAAAAACAGCTCAAAACTTTAAGAATGTTCCAGTATATCATGACATTGTCTAATAAGGACAAAGCTTTATGAGAAACAATGCTTTTGCTTACAGCTATTATTCCACTTCTTCATTATGTGCTATTAAGTTAAATTAAGAGAATCCAAATATTTATAGTAATGATCTTCCAATGATTATATGTTTTCTGTGAACATTTAATTCAGCAACAGAACATTAAGGAGGTTAACATGTGCAAATAAAATGTCTACAAATGCATATGTTAGTAATTATGAGCTAATGATTTTCAGAATGTTACATAGCTGTGTAATGTATTCTGTATATAGTTTTCATGAGATCCTGAATCATTTTGTGGTAGACTGCATCTTAGTCCTATGCACATAATCTCATGACAAGCTAAGACCTAGTTGTTCGTATTTTCATTGAACAAAAGAAAAATGTTCTCTTCCTTTTTCATTTTTTCCATTTATCACATTCGGCATATTTGACGTCTCTCCAAAGTAATTAATCCAGTTGACTAAAGCAATAAAGTAATATGAAAAATAGTTATAATGTATACCAAGCCATGTTCTACTAAAGGATTCATACATAAGATAGATGTTTGTTTTAACTGCCATGCGCCTCACTATTTCATGCTATTTTTCGTATCATTTAGATCCTCATATCTGCATATGTCAAAGTTTGCTTCCTTTATTAATTCCTAAGAAGCTATAAAGAATATGAATGACGTCACTAGAATCATTGCCATGTAACACATAGAGATGCTCATGCATATAGATTCTGATTAGGGATGAGCGAACGTGCTCGGTGATACTCGGTTATTACTCAAGCATCACAGTGCTCGGATGTACTCGCTACTCGGTGAGTAATAGTCAGTGCTCTATGTAAAACTCGAATCACCGCCCCACATTTTTGGCACCTATTACACAGCCAATAAGCATGCGGGGATTGCCTGCACATCACTGTCATGCCGCAGCAATCTTGGTTGTGGCATTACTGTAATTGGCTGGCCGTTTGACATAATCAGGGATTATAAAAGAACAGGCGCTGACTGGCTAAGCACACTGACACCATTGCACAGCCCTGTGACATATCGTATTGGAGGGAGAGAGTGCTTGTATAGGCCTGTGTGCTCACAGTATAACAAATCAGATTCCTGTAGTGTTGATACTGGCACTTCTAAGGGTTATTCATTTGATTTGCTGCACCACATACAATCTGCATTTAGCCTAGGGAAGGAGAGAGAGTCGCAGGAGCAGATAGACTGATAGAATCCAGTCTGTAGACAGGGATTAATGCTGTGCAGTCAGTTGGCAAATATAGTATATAGGTGCAGCTTTCTTGGGGGGTGATAAAATAAAACATTTTGATCCATCAAGTTTTATGTGATTTGTTACTTTTTTGTGTTATATAACACTCCAAAAATCGTTAAAAAAAATCCCTGGGTTAAATTTCTTACCCATACACTATTTGGTGCTCTAGATTAATTTTTTTTTATATATAACACTCCAAAAAAGTGTTCAAAAAATTTTGCAGGGTTAAATTTGTCACCCATATAGTATTATGTGGTCTGGTGGGACATTTCTGTGATCTATAAAACTAACAAAAAGCATTAAAAAAATTTGCAAGCTTACATTTCTCAGCCATACAGTTTCATGTGTTTTTTGGTACATTTCTGCGAGATTTAACACTACAAAAAAGCGTTAACATTTTTTGTAGGGTTACATATCTCAGCCATACAGTGTTACATGGTCTGGATACATTTCTGTGATTTCTAAAACAAAGAAAAAGTGTATAAAAATTTTGTAGGGTTAAATTTCTCAGCCATAGACTTTTACATATTTTTGCGTAGATTTCATTGCTATATAAGCCTCAAAATACTTGTTAAAAATCTTATCGGTAATATATTGCTCACTTATAAACTATTCCGTAGTCAGGAGTAAATTTTATTGGTATACAGTGGGTACAGAAAGTATTCAGACCCCTTTAAATTTTTCACTCTTTGTTTCATTGTAGCCATTTGGTAAATTCAAAAAAGTTCATTTTTTTCTCATTACTGTACACTCTGCACCCCATCTTTACTGAAAAAAACAGAAATGTAGAAATTTTTGCAAATTTATTAAAAAAAAAAACTGAAATATCACATGGGCATAAGTATTCAGACCCTTTGCTCAGGCACTCATATTTAAGTCCCATGCTGTCCATTTCCTTGTGATCCTCCTTGAGATGGTTCTACTCCTTCTTTGGAGTCCAGCTGTGTTTAATTAAACTGATAGGACTTGATTTGTAAAGGCACACACCTGTTTATATAAGACCTCAGAGCTCACAGTGCATGTCAGACAAAATGAGAATCATAAGGTCAAAGGAACTGGCCAAGGAGCTCAGAGACAGGATTGTGGCAAGGCACACATCTGGCCAAGGTTACAAAAGAATTTCTGCAGTACTCAAGGTTCCTAAGAGCACAGTGGCCTCCATAATCCTTAAATGGAAGAAGTTTAGGAAGAAGTTTGGGACCACCAGAAGTCTTCCTAGACCTGGCCATCCAGTCAAACTGACCAATCGTGAGAGAAGAGCCTTGGTGAGAGAGGTAAAGAAGAACCCCAAGATCACTGTGACTGAGCTCCACAGATGCAGTAGGGAGATGGGAGAAAGTTCCAAAAAGTCAACTATCACTGCAGCCCTCCACCAGTCGGGCCTTTATGGCAGGATGGCCTGACTGAAGCCTCTCCTCAGTGCCAGACATATGAAAACCAGCATAGAGTTTGCTAAAAAGCACATAAAGGACTTCCAGACTATGAAAAATAAGATTCTTTGGTCTGATGAGATGAAGATAGAACTTTTTGGTGATAATTCTAAGTAGTATGTGTGGAGAAAAACAGGCACTGCTCATCACCTGCCCAATAGAATCCCAACAGTGAAACGTGGTGGCAGCATCATGCTATGGGGGTGTTTTTCAGCTGCAGAGACAGGGCAACTGGTTGCAATTGAAGGAAACATGTATGTGGCCAAGTACAGAGATATCCTGGATGAAAACCTCTTCCAGAATGCTCTGGACCTCAGACTTGGCTGAAGGTTCACCTTCCAACAAGACAATGACCCTAAGCACGCAGCTAAAATAACAAAGAAGTGGCTTCAGTACAACTCTGTGACCATTCTTCACTGGCCCAGACAGAGCCCTGACCTAAACCCAATTGAGCATCTCTGGAGAGACCTGAAATGGCTGTCCATCAGCGTTCACAATTCAACCTAACTGAACTGGAGAGGATCTGCAAGAAGAATGGAAGAGAATCCCCAAATCCAAGTGTGAAAAACTTGTTTCATCATTCCCAAGAAGACTCATGGCTGTACTAGCTCAAAATGGTGCTTCTACTCAATACTGAGCAAAGGGTCTGAATTCTTATGACCATGTGATATTTCAGTTTTTCTTTTTTAATAAATTTGCAAAAATTTCTACATTTCTGTTTTTTTCAGTCAAGATGGAGTGTACATTAATGAGAAAAAAAAGAACTTTCTTGAATTTACAAAATGGATGCAATGAAACAAGGATGAAAAATTTAAAGGGGTTTAAATACTTTCCGTACCAACTGTAATCATGGTTCTCATTCCCTGTTTATATCACGTCTGTTTTGAGGTTAAAATGTCTTTCCTAAACAAAAATTGTGAAAACCAACAACAAAACTTCACACAAGGCCATATTATAATAATGAAAAATCTTTATTATAAAACACATATAACCAATAAAAACAAGGCAGGTACCATAAATGCAAGAGAAAAGGTGGGAAACCCACGGAGAAAACCCCTACAAGCAAAATGTACCACAAGAAATTCATATAAAAAATCTCACCAAAAAATTGGTTTTACACTGTTATGCATATCATATCAGGCACTGTATATAGAATGGTATGCAAAAAAATCACCTGCCGTATGCAGCCAAGGACACATAAGATAAGATAATAATAATGTAAATACATAAAGTGAATAAATATATCTATAACAAAAGTGTGTTCATAATTGCACAAAGCCAGTGAAGACAGTCAAATAACAGTACCTAGTAATAAGCACCAATAAACAACAGGTATACAAAGTTGGGTTAGCCCCTTAACCTCCAAGGGTGGTTTGCATGTTAATGACTGAGCCAATTTTTACAATTCTGACCACTGTCTTTTTATGAGGCTATAACTCTGGAATGCTTCAATGGATCTTAGCGATTCTGAGATTGTTTTCTCGTAATAAATTGTACTTCATATTCATGGTAAAATTTCTGCGATATAACTTGCGTTTATTCATAAAAAAATGGAAATATGGTAAAAATGTGGAAAATTTTGCAAGTTTCAAACTTTGAATTTTTATTCCCTTTAAACAGAGAAATGTCACACAAAATAGTTACTAAATAAAATTTCCCACATGTCTACTTTACATCAGCACAATTTTGGAAGCAAAATTTTTTTTTGTTACGAAGTTATAAGAGTTAAAAGTTGGCCAGCGATTTCTCATTTTTACAACAAATTGTGCAAAGCCATTTTTTTTAGGGACCACCTCACATTTGAAGTCACTTTGAGGGCTCTATATGGAAGAAAATACCCAAAAGTGACACCATTCTAAAAACTGCACCCCTCAAGGTACTCAAAACCACATTCAAGAAGTTTATTAACCCATCAGGTGCTTTACAGGAGCTGGAGCAACTTGGAAGGAAAAAATGAACATTTAACTTTTTAGTCACAAAAATGATCTTTTACAAACAATTTTTTATTTTAACAAGGGTAAAAGGAAAAAATGGACAGAAAAAGTTGTTGTGCAATTTCTCCTGAGTATGCCAATACCCCATATGTGGGGGAAAACCACTGTCTGGGCGCACGGCAGGGCTCGGAAGGGAAGCAGCGCCGTTTGACTTTTTCAAACCAAAATTGGCTGGAATTGAGATTTGAGATTTGGCTGGAATTGAGATTGGATGCCATGTCGCGTTTGGAGAGCCCCTGATGTGCCTAAACAGTGGAAACCCCCCACAAGTGACCCCATTTTGGAAACTAGACTCCTAAGGAACTTATCTAGATCTGTTGTGACCACGTTGAACCCCCAAGTGTTTCACTAAAGTTTATAATGCCTGGGTGTGAAAAAAAAAATTCCACAAAAATTATTTTTTAGTCCCCAATTTTTGATTTTTCCCATGGAAATTGGACCCCAAAAGTTGTTGTCCAATTTGTCCTGAGTACGCCGATACCCCATATGTGGGGGGGAAACTGGGCGCACGGCAGGGCTCGGAAAGGAAGTAATGACGTTTTGGAATGCAGACTTTGATGGGTGTCATGTTCAGTTTGCAGAGCCCCTGATGTACCTAAACAGTGGAAACCGCCAACAAGTGACCCCATTTTGGAAACTAGACCCTCTAAGGAACGTATCTAGATCTGTGGTGAGCACTTTGAACCCCCAAGTGCTTCACACAAGTTTATAATTCCCGGGCATGAAAATAAAAAATTCTATTTTTTTCCCACAAAAATGATATTTAAGTCACCAATTTTTTATTTTCCCAAGATTACAAGAATAAATTGGACCACAAAAGTTGTTGTTAAATTTGTCATGAGTACACTGATACCCCATATATGGGGGGGAACCACTCTTTGGGCGCACGGCAGAGCTTGGAAGGGAAGGAGCGCCATTTGACTTTTTCAAACCAAAATTGGCTGGAATCGAGATTGGATGCCATGTCGTATTTGAATAGCCCCTGATGTGCCTAAGCAGTAAGAACCCCCCACAAGTGACCACATTTTAGAAACTAGACCCCTAAGGAACTTATCTAGATCTGTGGTGAGCATTTTGAGCCCCCAAGTGTTTCACACAAGTTTATAATGTAGAGCCTAAAAATTAAAAAATCATATTTTTTCCACAAAAATGATCTTTTCACCCCAATTTTTATTTTCAAAAGGATAACAAGACCTCAAAAGTTGATGTCAATTTGTCCTGAGTATGCTGATACCCCATATATGGGAGAAAACTACTGTGTGGGCACATGTCGGGGCTCAGAATAGAAGTAATGACGTTTAGTAATGCAAAGTTTGATGGAATGGTCAGCGGGTGTCATGTCCCTTTTGGAGAGCCCCTGATGTGCCTAAACAGTGGAAACCCCCCACAAGTGACTCCATTTTGGAAACTAGACCCCCAAAGGAACTTATCAAGATGTGTGGTGAGCACTTTGAACCCCCCAAGTGCTCCACAGAAGTTTATAATGTAGAGCCATAAAAATAAAAAATCATTTTTTTCCACAAAAATGATATTTTCGCCTCCAATTTTTTATTTTCCCAAGGGTAACAGAAGAAATTGGACCCCAAGAGCTATTGTGCAATTTATCCTGAGTACACTGATACCCCATATGTGGGGGTAAACTACTGTTTGGGCGCATGGCAGAGCTCAGAAGGGAAGGAGCATCGTTTGACTTTTTAACGCAGAATTGGCTGGAATTGAGATCAGACGCCATGTCACCTTTGGAGAGCCCCTGATGTGCCTAAACAGTGGAACCCCCCAATTCTAACTCCAACCCTAACCCCAACACATCCCTAACCCTAATCTCAACCCTAACTCAAACCCTAACTTTAGCCCCAACCCTAACTTTAGCTCCAACCCTAACCCTAATCCTAATGGGAAAATGGAAGTAAATACATTTTTTAAATTTCATTATTTTTCCCTAACTAAGAGGGTGATAAAAGGGGTTTGATTTACTATTTACAGCGGGTTTTTATGTTTGGCAGCTGTCACACGCTAAAAGACGCTTTTTATTGCAAAAAGTAGTTTTTACATCATCACATTTTGAGACCTATATTTTTTCTTATTTTGGCCCACAGAGTCATGTGAGGTCTTATTTATTGCGGGACAAGTTGACTCTTTTATTGGTACCATTTTAGGGCACATGACATTTTTTGATCGCTTTTTATTACGATTTTTGGGAGGCAGAATGAACAAAAACCAGCAATTCATGAATTTCTTTTCAGGGGCGTTTATACCGTTCCGCGTGTGGTAAAATTAATAAAGCAGTTTTATTCTTCGGGTCAGTACGATTACAGCAATACCTCATTTATATCATTTTTTTATGTTTTGGCGCTTTTATACAATAAAAACAATCATATAAAAAAGAATTATTTTTGCATCGCTTTATTCTGCGAGCTATAACTTTTTTATTTTTTCGCTGATGATGCTTTATGGTGGCTTGTTTTTTGCTGGACAAGATACTAAATATGTGTACTTTTATTGTTTTTTTTACATAAAGAAATGAATTTATTGGGGAATATTTTTTTTTCTTTATTTAGGATTTTTTTTCACACGTTATTTTTTTTTTTTTTACTTTTTTACTTTGTCCCAGGGTGGACATCACTGTATAGTGTGAGATCGTCGATCTGAAATTGTGCACATCACTGTGTCAGATAGGCGATTTCACAGGCAGTGCAGCAGGACCCGGAAGGACCCCGTGGCCATATTGGATCCGGGGTCCTGCAGGGAGGAAGCCCTCGGAACAGCGCGATGACATCGCGTTGCTCTGAGGGTCTCAGGGAAGCACGCAGGGAGCCCCCATCCTGTGCTATGCTTCCCTGTGCCGCCGGAACACTGAGATCATGTTTGATATCATCTGACGCTATAATGATGACGGCAAAATAGATCTTTAATAGTTGCCAGGAAACAATCACTGCTAACCCGGTAATGGATAAAAATTGGTCATCATATATATAAATATCCTATCTGGCCAGTACCCAACCACTCCTGGATGAAGCATTTCAGTGCGAAATGCGCATTGGGTGTGGTGGGTTCCCTGGGTGTGCCTCCTTGGTAACTATGCCTTATTTACTTTAACCTAGCTTTGTATACCTGTTGTTTATTTGTGCTTATTACTAGGTACTGTTATTTGACTGTCTTCACTGGCTTCGTGCAATTATGGACAACTTTTTTTATAGATATATTTATTCGCTTTATGCATTTACATTATTATTATCTTATCTTATGTGTCCTTGGCTGCATACGGCAGGTGAATTTTTTGCATACCATTCTATACACAGTGCCTGATATGATGTGCATAACAGTGTAAAACCAATTTTTTGGTGAGATTTTTTATATCTAATTTCTTATGATATACTTTGCTTGTAGGGGTTTTCTCTGTGGGTTTCCCACCTTTACTCTTGTATTTGCGGTACCTTCCTTGCTTTTTTTGGTTATGTGTGTTTCATAATAAAGATTTTGTCATTATTATAATATGGCCTTATGTGAAGTTTTGTTGTTGGTTTTCAAATAGGTTTGCTTCATGGCCTTATATAAGGGATATGCTTAGGTGTTTTTTTTTTCTAAGCAAAAATTGGTGTCTTCTATGCTTTGATGATTGTATCATGTGATGGAGCTGTCCAAGTTTAACATATTGAAATTAAGATCTAGAAATACAAAAAGATTCATTACTGTAAACAACAAACTGGGCTGTTCTTACCTTTCCCAGGTCCAGCGCTGTGTCTCCGACATTGTCCTGGCTTCCATTATGTGTAGCCATGGTGTGCTCTGAACTTAGCGAGTTGTGCCTTCTACAACAGAAGAGCTGCTAGGATCAGTGATTGGTTAATCACCTGTTGGCAGCAGATTACTCACGATGCTCTCCAAGCATGTGACAACAGAACTTGTTTATTCAGGAACAATCAATAACAATATATCATACTGATAAGCTTAATAGATCAGGAATAAATCATTCATGTGTGTATCAGTGCAGTATCTACAGCAGGCTGCTTCTCTCATACACAGACACAGGAAAAACAGGAAATACAGTCACATGCTCACCCTGTATGAGCCTCTGTGGGTTTTTTTTGTTCTAACTTTATGAACAGCATACAAATCTAGCAACTAAACACTCATAGACAGGAAGGGAGTTGTTGCACCAAAAATATTCCAACACCCCCACTCAACAACTACTTATCCTGTTAGTCCCATTGTGGTTCTGAAGTCCACAAACTTGGCTCTTGATAATGGCTTTGTCATACCATCAGCTATCATCTTGTCAGACTCACAATAAACAAACTCGAGTACACCACGTTCCACTAAGTCACGTAAGTGATGATGTTTTACATCAATGTGCTTAGTCCTTGCACTAATCTTCTCACTGCTGGCAAGTTTAATGCATCCTTGTTGTCCTCATAGATAAATGTTGGTTGAGCTAATGGCTTGTCGAAATCTTCCAGAAGTTGTTTCAACCAATTTACTTCTTTCACTTGCATAAACAGCAGACATATATTCTGCTTCTGTAGAAGATAATGCAACTGACACTTGTTATCTGCTGGACCAAGAAGTTTTCTCCTAACTTGAACAAGTAACCAATTGTTAATTTCCAATCACTTGAACCTCCAGCCCAATCTGCATCTACATAACCTCTGAGACTGAGATCTCCTGATGCAGATATCTTAAGATTTAGCCATTAGTTTCTTTAAGATATTGAAGAATTCTCTTAATTGCATTCCAGTCTCTTTGGCGTGGCTTGCTTACATCGGCAGAGAATTCTGACTGTGGCTGTGATATCCGGACGAGTTGTGGTTGCTATGTACAGAAGCGCCCCACTGTTTGACTGTAACTCTCATTGCTGGGTATCAGATCTTCTTCTCCTTCCAACTTTAAGTAGGACAGGTCCATTGGTGTAGGCTTGCCACTAGAATTTCGGGGCACATTTTACTTGGTGCAAAAATCATGCCCCCCTTGGAGGTCTCCAAACCTAGATGTCACACCCAGGTCCTTCCTCACAAGTGCGAATCACCACTTGCAAATCCCTTTTCGCTTTTCTTGACAAAAAACTACCACTTTGCTACATTGCTTACAAACAAAGGACACATTAGATCAAAATTCATCATCAAACATTTTATGTTTTAGTCCAAGTTTTGCTAACGCCTTAATCGAAAGGAATTTTTGCATTTTGTCACAAGGTCCTACGTTTTACAATATGCTGCTGGTTGAATGTTCTAACTGTACCACTAAAAAGGTTGAGCAAAATTCCCACTTACATTTGTTGATTACTATGCAGAAAATAATTTGAAATTATCCATTCACAAGATAAAAGTGCATCAGTAATCTTAATATTTGTTACCCATTTCGATACCAACGTTTACGGACACCTTCGGATCTATTGTTATGAGAAAATTAGAACGAACATCTTGTGGTGCTCATTTGATTGGAAGGATCCATTCTTCATTAGACATTATCATTTTTTCGTATGGGGACATATTTATTGATTCTGCCATATGTGTAGATAATAATCCAGAAAGTAGAATATATCGTTAAAGTACATATGGAGCCTCATTATACAATCTCAACATGGAGATATATAGAGTAACGATTTATATAATCATAGTAGAACAAAAGCACAATGATATAAGAAACAAAGAAGTAGCGCATTTCTACCTTGTAAAATTAGTACAACAGATATGGCACATAGTAGAGGCAATAAATTCCTTGTAAATTCCCTTATAGCAGAGCCAGATGCTGCAGATAATATCAAAATGATTAATTAAATAAATATAGGGAAATAGGGGTCACCATCATTGAAATGTCAGAGATTACCTGCTGTGTACAAAGAGCAGGAGTTAAATGTATCCAGAATAGGGTAAAGTCTGTCCTGAGTGGCGTCCTGATAGCCTGTACAGGGCAAATGGAACACAAATTATAGCCCATTATAGTGGCAGATGGAGTGGACTATTTACATGAAAACATACCTTTGGAGGTGGATGAAATGAGAATATAGGCGGCGCACCTGTGCCCTGCCGTGTACAGAAAGTAGGGGTTAAATGTGCCCTGGATGGGGTTAAAACGTCCTGGATGGCGTCCACAGAGCCTACATGGGGTAAATGTGGCATAAGTTGCAGCCCAGAGTGATGTCAGATGGGGTGAACCGCTTTGAATCAAAGACATACCTTAAGAAGCGAATGTACAGGTTTACAGGCGGCGCTCCTGCGTTCTGCCTTGTCTGCTGGGTGACCAGGTGTATGGGAAGGAAGCAAATGGGGGTTTAAATGCGGAGCCGTGTAAAGCCGGACTGGAAGTGCGTCATCCGGACCGGAAGTCTTCTTCTTTTGGATTGGATAATTTTTCAAATAAAAATATTTTTCTGCATAGTAATCAATTGTAGTGTGCAGTGAATTTTGCTCTTCCTACCACGACAAGGTAGAATCTATTGGCAGGGCCCTACTCTACTCTAACCTCTCAAACATTTGGTAACTTTTTTTTTGTATATTTTAATTATCTTTCTTCAAGGGAATGTGTCACATACATTTTTTTTAACTAATTGAAATCATATATATATATATATACACTGTATTTCTGATTGCAGATTATTGTATTCAGTTAATGATGGGCCCCATATAATGCTCCATAAAAGTCATGCCCCCATAAGATGCTCCATATATTTTATGCCCCATATGATGCCCCATAGATTTTATACCCCCATATGATGCTCCATAGATTTTATGCCCCCATATGATGCTCCATAGATTTTATGCCGCCATATGATGCCCCATAGATGTATATGCCCCCATATGATGCTCCATAGATTTTATGCCGCCATATGATGCTCCATAAATTTTATGCCCCATATGATGCTCCAAAGATTATGCCGCCATATGATGCTCCATAGATTATGCCGCCATATGATGCTCCATAGATTATGCCGCCATATGATGCTCCAAAGATTATGCCGCCATATGATGCTCCATAGATTATGCCGCCATATGATGCTCCAAAGATTATGCCGCCATATGATGCTCCATAGATTTTATGCCCCATATGATGCTCCATAGATTATGCCGCCATATGCTCCAAAGATTATGCCGCCATATGATGCTCCAAAGATTATGCTGCCATATGACGCTCCATAGATTATGCCGCCATATGATGCTCCAAAGATTATGCCGCCATATGATGCTCTATAGATTTTATGCCCCATATGATGCTCCATAGATTTTATGCCCCATACGATGCTCCATAGATTATGCCCCATATGATGCTCCAAAGATTATGCCGCCATATGATGCCCCACAGATTATGCTGCCATATGATGCTCCAAAGATTATGCCGCCATATGATGCTCCAAAGATTATGCCGCCATATGATGCCCCATAGATTATGCTGCAATATGATGCTCCATAGATTTTATGCCGCCATATGATGCCTCATAGATGTATATGCCCCCATATGATGCTCCATAGATTTTATGCCCCATATGATGCTCCATAGATTATGCTGCCATATGATGCTCCAAAGATTATGCCGCCATATGATGCTCCATAGATTTTATGCCTCATATGATGAGCAGGCAGGGAGGGGCGGCCACACGCAGCAATCCAACAGGGCCCCAGCCCAGGGCAGGCAGGAGGGGCCCGCAGCATCCACCAACAGGGTCCCCAGGGCCCCTGTTGCTGGATGCTGCGCCTGCGGGCCCCCCCGCCTGCCCTGGGGGCCCTTTTGGTGGATGCTGGGCCCCCCCTTCCTGCCCTGGGCCCTGTTGGTGGTGCGTGGTGGATGCTGGCGCTGCGGCTGTCCTGGCCGGGCCCCCCTGCGACAGACTACTCACCCTGCTGAGCTTGCCAGCCGCCTGCACCCGGTCCGGTCCGCCGCTCCCAGCCGGATGGCAGTGTGTGTCTGGCACAGCACACCGAAGTGACACGCTGCTCGCTCTGCTCCAGAATGAGGAAGTGGAGCAGAGCAGCGTGTGACGTCACGGCTGGACCATGATGCATCAGGGCGGGCTGTAGCTTAAAGCTACAGTGCCTGCCCATTTAATTTGCCAGCCAGGAGGTCAGGACTGGGGACAGTGGGGAATATAAAGCAGCGAAGTGCTGCGCCTGCTGCCGGACCGTGCTGCCAGCGTGCACGGGCGGCGGGCGGGCCCCCCTAAAGCACCGGCCCCATACATTAGTAAGGGCTGTAATGCCCTGATGGCGGCCCTGATTGGTGTTGACGCACCTTTGGCTTCTGACATTCCAAACTGGTTTAGTATTGCAGAAATTTTAGAACTTTGGTTGAGAAGAAAACTCACAGCTTCCTCTCTCTGGATTTGGTTTCCCAAATAATATGTCACACTCCCAAGGTCCTTAGTCTCAAAGTGCTGGTTTAGAATTTCACCTAGCTTTGCAATTTCTTTTTCATGATTACATCGTCTACAGGAGAACATACATCACTCCTTCGCTACATTTTTCATATACAAACATGGATCAGCTTGAGATCTTTTAAAAACTTCATCCATCAAAACTTTGTTCATTTTCGAGTTCCAAGTTCTTGCCAACTGCTTAAGTCGATAGAGAGATTTTTGCATTTTACAAACAAGGTGCTCTTCACCCTTTTTAATATATCGCTTGGCTTGGCTCATGTACAACTGTTATTCAACTGTTACCATGTAGAAAGGCTGTTTTGATGTCAAAATGTCCCATTTACATTTGTTGAACTGCAGCTACGGACATTAAAGTTCGGAATGTGGTTTACTTCACAACTGGAGAAAATGTAGCATCATAATCTTCACCATACTTTTGTGAGTACCCTTTTGCGACCAATCTTGTCTTAAACCGGTGAACTTTACCTTCTGAGTCATATTTGTTTTTGAAGACCCAGTTACATCCGATAGCTCATTTTCTTTGTGGTAGCTCCCATGTCTGGAGTTGGTGAAGGGACTCCATCTCTTCATTAGCAGCATTTATCCACTTGTTTCTCGTGGACAGAAAGTTTTTGCATCTCTTGCCATGACTGTGGCTCTGGTTCAGAAAGTGTTCTGACCATATAAGAAAGGTGTCTAGCTGGGATACCTTTGTTTGGCCTTTCTGAACTCCTGACTGGAGGTTGACTTGGTTCTTCTGTGTCTTCCATAGTGGCTTCAGAGCTTATCTAAACTTCAGTGTTTTCCTTTTCGGTGTCTGGGTTTGGTGATTGAGATTCTTGTTCTTGCTTCTTTGGTTGAATAACTGGTGTAACTTCATGAAATTTAAGCGATACAGAGAATCATGAATCACTACATCTCTGCTGATTTTTACTTTGTTGGTCTCTGGGTGCAGGATGCTGTATCCCTTTTGAGTTTCGTTATAGCCCACCAGGACTCCTTGCTTTGTGTCTGATTCCCACTTAGAATGTTTTTCTTTGGGAACATACACAACCGTTTTGCTTCTAAATTTCCTGAGGTGCTTCAGTTTAGGTTTCTCGCAGTTCCATAGCTCATATGGAGTTTTAGTTGTGGTGTTCATGGACTTCTCAAAAGCTTTTGATACAGTGCCACATAAAAGGTTGATGCATAAAATGAGGGGTACCACAGGAGTCAGTATTGGGGCAGCTTCTCTTTAACATATTTATTAATGACCTTGTAGGGGGCATACAGAGTAGTATTTCAATATATGCAGATGACACTAAACTCTGCAGGGTAATAAATACAGAGGAAGACAATTTTATATTACAGGAGGATTTATGTAAACTAGAAGATTGGGCTGATAAATGGCAAATGAGCTTTAATGGGGATAAATGTAAGGTCATGCACTTGGGTAGAACAAACAAGATGTATAATTATGTGCTCAATTGTAAAACACTGTGCAAAACTGTCACTGAAAAAGACCTGGGTGTATGGGTGGACGACAAACTCACATTTAGTGGCCAATGTCAGGCAGCTGCTGCCAAGGCAAGTAAAATAATGGGATGCATTAAAAGAGGCATTGATGCTCATGAGGAGAACATAATTTTACCTCCATACAAGTCACTGGTGCGACCACACAGAATACTGTGTACAGTTCTGGTCTCTGGTGTATAATAAAAGACATAGCTGAACTGGAGCGGGTGCAGAGAAGAGCGACCAAGGTTATTAGAGAATTGGGGGGAGTCTGCAATACCAGGACAGGTTATTACACTTGGGGTTATTTAGTTTGGAAAAACGAAGGCTTAGGTGTTATGAATGTGCTAGAGATGGTTTCTGAGCAGAGGCTCCCTCTGGTGGTTACAGACAGAACCGAGCCTTTCAGCGAGGAATGGCAATCTGGGATCGCTGACTGGTCTGATATAAGGGAGGTTCCCTCCCATGATGGTTGCGGGTGATCAATTGTTCTTGTCTCAATTGTGGTTCCTGGTTCATTTGGAAGTTTGCTGAGTCTTGCCTGCATCTTCTGCTATCAGATAAGATATTTTCTGCTTTTATTTTTGTGCTTGCTTTTTGCATTGTTCCCTGCACTTCTGTGGAGGTCAGCCAAGTCCCCTCCGGGGGCTTGTGCTCCTCTCAGTTTATCTGAAGCCACTGTTATTTGTTCATTTGCTTTTTCCTGTTTTTTCAGTGGCTGCGGATTAGTTTTGTTACACCAGAGATCTGATTTTAGGTGGTAGAGATCGTGTGATCTCAGGTGTTTTTGCAATCAGAAGAGTTGGGATTTTTTAGGGGTTTTTTTTGGATTGCAGTGAGTATCCTTTCCTGTACTTTTCTGTCTAGACAGATTGGGCCCCAGCGTTTGCTCATTCTATTTTCTGTCTGTGTACGTGCTTCTTCTTGTCTAACCGCCATTACATGCTTGGGGGCGTCCTATTTTCTTTGGGGATCTGCTCCGGGGCAGATAGCTTTCATCTTTCTGCCTTTAGGTGTAGTTATCTCTCAGGCTGTGACGAGGCGTCTAAGATCAACGTAGGAACGCTCCACGTATACCTCTAGTTGTGTGGTTAGTTCAGGGTACTGCAATCCAATAGGTTCCAGCCTCTCTGGTGTATTGCCGTTTTTGCTTATTCTCCTCAGCTACCAAAACACAACAGTATCACCGGCCCAAACTGAAAATTATATGGTACTCACAGAAGGGAAAAATAGTGTGGAAAGAAAAAAAAAAAATTGTCACAGTTGTCAGAGATTTTTTTATTTTTTTTCTCTGTTTGTTGCATTTTTTCCCTCTTTTTCTCTGGATGCTGAAGAGGATTTTTTATTTCTCTCTCTCAATGGAGTTTGCACAGTTGTCTGGCCGTGTGGATTAGCTTGCCGCTGAGGTTCGGAGTATTGCTACCTATCTTGCTAGGTTGCCGGTTGTGGAACCTAGGATTCCCATGCCAGATTTGTTTGGGGGATCGGGCTAAATTTCTGAATTTCAAGAATAACTGTAAGTTGTTTTTTGCCTTAAAGCCTATGTCCTCAGGGAACGCAGCACAGCAGGTTCAAATTGTCATCTCTCTCCTGCGCGGCGACCCTCAGGACTGGGCTTTTTCAATGACACCTGGGGATCCTGTTTTGAATGATATTGATGCATTTTTTCAGGCTCTAGGGTTATTGTACGATGAACCTAATGTCACTGATCAAGCTGAAAAAACCTTGTTGGCATTAAATCAGGGTCTTGAAGACGCTGAGTTGTACTGTCAGAAATTCCGAAAGTGGGCAGTCCTGACCAAATGGAATGATGATGCTTTGGCAGCCCTTTTTCGGAAGGGGCTGTCAGAGAATGTAAAGGATGTTAAGGTGGGATTCCCTGCTCCCTCTGGTCTCAATGATTCTATGTCATTGACTATTCAAATTGACAGACGTTTGCGTGAGCGCAGAGGTATGCGTGAGATGTTGCCTTGTGAGCCAGCTTCTGAGCCCATGCAGTGTGATAGAGTGACTTCTGGGGCACAGCGTCATGAGTTTCGAAAGCGTAATGGGTTATGTTTCTACTGTGATGACGCCTCTCATGCTATTTCAGTCTGCCCTAAGCGGGGAAGACGTTTTGCATGCTCAGTTGTCTTGGGTAGTGTTCAGACTAAATTTCTGTTGACTGGTACCCTGATTTGCTCCCTGTCCACATTTTCTGCTCAGGCTTTTGTTGATTCGGGAGCAGCTATTAACCTGATGGATTTTGACTTTGCCAAATGTTGTGGGTTTCCCATGATACCCCTGCGGAAGTCTATTCCCCAACTGGGCATTGATTCTACCCCTTTGGCAGAGAATAAACCCCAGTTTTCTACTCAAGTGATAATGAGGGTTGAACCAGATCATCAGGAGAGTTGCAAATTTCTGGTGCTGTATAATCTGCATGACATTATTGTGCTAGGTTTCCCTTGGTTACAGTCTCATAATCCTGTTTTGGATTGGAAATCTGTGTCTGTAACCAGTTGGGGCTGCCAATGTGTTAATACTGACACTCCTGTTTCTACCTCTCCCCAGTCTCACGATGTTCCTGACTTTTTGACTGATTTTTCGGATGTATTTAGTGAAAGTAAATCTGCATCCTTGCCCCCTCACAGGAGCTATAATTGCGCTATTGAATTATTGCCTGGTAGTAAATTTCCTAAATGTCGCCTTTTTAACTTGTCTGTACCTGAACACGATGCTATGCGATCTTATATCAAGGAGTCATTGGAGAAGGGTCATATCAGACCATCCTCTTCACCCTTGGGTGCCGGTTTTTTCTTTGTGGCCAAAAAGGATGGTTCATTGAGGCCGTGTATTTATTATCGTCTCTTGAATAAGATCACTGTGAAGTATCAATATCCGTTACCCTTGATTTCTCACCTGTTTTCCAGAGTTAAAAGTGCTAGTTGGTTTACCAAGCTTGACCTCAGGGGGGCGTATAACCTTATTCGCATTAAGCTCGGGGATGAATGGAAGACAGCGTTTAATACCCCAGAGGGGCATTTTGAGTACCTAGTGATGCCCTTTGGGCTCACTAATGCTCCTTCCGTCTTCCAATCCTTCATGAATGATATTTTCAGGGATTTTGTTGATAAATTTCTGATTGTTTATTTGGATGATATCTTGATATTTTCCAATGACTTGGACTCTCATGTGAAACATGTTCGGACTGTGTTCCAGATTTTGAGAGAGAATGCACTGTATGTGAAGGGATCAAAGTGTCTTTTTGGCGTACAGAAGGTCTCATTTCTGGGATTCATTTTGTCTCCGTCTGTTATTGAAATGGACCCGGTCAAGGTTCAGGCCATCTGTGATTGGGTCCAACCTACTTCATTAAAGGCTCTTCAGAGATTTTTGGATTTTGCCAATTTTTATCGTAAATTTACTGGTAATTTCTCCGGTATTGTTAAACCATTGACTGATTTGACCAAAAAGGGTTCTGATGTGGTGAATTGGCCTCCTGAGGCAGTCTCTGCATTTCAGGAACTTAAGCAGAGATTCACTTCTGCTCCTGTTCTACGGCAGCCTGATGTTTCTCTACTGTTTCAGGTGGAGGTTGATGCCTCTGAAATTGGGGCAGGTATCGTTTTGTCCAAAAGAGATCCAGAGACCTCTAAGAGTAACCCTTGTGCCTTTTTCTATCGAAAATTTTCTCCAACTGAACGTAATTATGACGGGGGTAATCGGGAGTTATGGGCCATGAAGTGGGCCTTTGAAGAGTGGAGACATTGGCTGGAAGGAGCCAAACATCAGGTGGTGGTCCTCACGGACCATAAGAATCTGGTTTATCTCGAATCAGTCAAGCGACTTAATGTACTGCCACACTACACAATCCCGCTAGCGATCTCGTTAGCGTCACATACAAATGAGATCGCTAGAGGGATTGTTTCTATATCGCTAGTAGCTACCTAACTTAGCGATGTCGTTAAGGACGCTATCGCGGTTAGCGATCTCCTTAACGACTTTAGCGGTACAAAAGTACTGCTAAATCGCTAAGAAAAGGTGCTACACTTAGCGATTATACTTACCCAGCGGGAGCGCCAGCGATAAAATAGGGTCCGGAACGATTCCAGCGACGAGCGAGATCACAGCAGGAAGCTCGTCGCTGGCAGCTGCCGCACACAACAACATCGCTAACGGGATCGCTAAATAGTGACGTTTTTTAGCGATCCCGTTAGCGATGTTGTTTAGTGTGGCATACCCTTTAATCCTAGACAGGCCAGGTGGGCCTTGTTTTTCACACGTTTTAATTTTGTGGTTTCTTTTCTTCCTGGCACTAAGAATGTTAAGGCGGATGCCCTCTCGAGGAGTTTCTTTGCGGACTCTCCTGAGTTATCTGATCCTGCTGTTATTTTGAAAGAGGGAGTAGTTCTTCCCGCCATCTCGCCCAATTTGAGACTGGCTCTGGAAGGGTGTCAGGAGGTTAAACCTGAGCGCTGCCCTATTGGGAAATTGTTTTTCCCAGACCAGTGGAAGAAGAGTGTGATGTCTGAGATTCATTGTTCCGCGTTGTCTGGTCATCCTGGGATTTTTGTTACCAGAGACTTGGTGAGTCGGTCCTTTTGGTGGCCTACTTTGTCTCGTGACGTCAGGGAATTTGTGCAGTCCTGCGGGACTTGCTCTCGCTCCAAGCCTTGCTCTCGCTCTAGTGGTTTGTTAATGCCATTACCTGTGCCCAAGAGGCCATGGACCCATATCTCTATGGATTTTATTTCCAACCTCCCTGTTTCTCAGAGAATGACCATTATCTGGGTAATCTGTGATAGGTTTTCCAAGATGATACATCTTGTGCCATTACCTAAGTTACCTTCCTCCTCCAAATTGGTGCCTTTGTTCCTTCAGCACGTGGTTCGGTTACATGGCATTCCGGAGAACATTGTGTCTGACAGAGGAGTCCAGTTTGTTTCCAGATTTTGGAGGACTTTTTCTAAACTTGGTGTTCAATTATCTTTCTCCTCTGCTTTTCATCCTCAGACCAATGGACAAACTGAGAGAACAAA
This sequence comes from Oophaga sylvatica, assembly GCA_033576555.1. Lineage (NCBI taxonomy): Eukaryota > Metazoa > Chordata > Amphibia > Anura > Dendrobatidae > Oophaga > Oophaga sylvatica. The sequence goes on from JARQOD010000001.1 coordinate 712,409,816, forward strand.
CCAGACCTTGGAGACTTATTTGAGATGTTTTCTGTCTGCTGATCAAGATGACTGGGTCTCTTTTTTGTCTTTGGCTGAGTTTGCTCTTAATAATAGGGCTAGCTCTGCCACCTTGATGTCTCCATTTCTCTGCAATTTTGGGTTTCACCCTCGATTTTCTTCAGGTCAGGCGGAGGCTTCGGTCTGTCCGGGTGTTGACTCTGTTGTGGAGCGAATGCAGCAGATTTGGGACCAGGTAGTGGAGAGGTTGTCTCTCTCTCAGGAGAAGGCCCAACGGTTTGCCAACCGGCATAGGACTGATGGTCCTCGGTTTAAAGTGGGGGACTTGGTTTGGTTGTCCTCAAGAAATATCCCTATGAGGGTTGCATCTCCAAAGTTTAAGCTAGGTTCATTGGACCTTATAAGATCATGGAGATTCTTAATCCTGTTTCCTTCCGTTTGCTTCTTCCAGGGACATTTAAGATCCATAACGTGTTCCACAAGTCCTTATTGAAGAGGTTTGTTGAGCCAGTGGTTCCTATGGCTGCGCCTCCTGACCCTGTTTTGGTTGAGGGCAATCTGGAGTATGTGGTTGAGAAAATATTGGATTCTCGTTTTTCTAGACAGAAACTCCAGTATTTGGTTAAGTGGAGAGGTTATGGTCAGGAGGACAATTCTTGGGTGTTTGCTTCGGACATCCATGCTAGGAGACTGATCCGTGCCTATCACCGAGCTCATCCTGATCGGCCTGGTTGCACAAGTGAGGGTTCGGTGACCCATCCTCAAGGGGGGGTACTGTTATGAATGTGCTAGAGATGGTTTCTGAGCAGAGGCTCCCTCTGGTGGTTACAGACAGTACTGAGCCTTTCAGTGAGGAATGGCAATCTGGGATCGCTGACTGGTCTGATATAAGGGAGGTTCCCTCCCATGATGGTTGCCGGTGATCAATTGTTCTTGTCTTAATTGTGGTTCCTGGTTCATTTGGAAGTTTGCTGAGTTTTGCCTGCATCTTCTGCTATCAGATAAGATATTTTCTGCTTTTATGTTTGTGCTTGCTTTTTGCATTGTTCCCTGCACTTCTGTGGAGGTCAGCCAGGTCCCCTCCGGAGGCTTGTGCTCCTCTCAGTTTATCTGAAGCCACTGTTATTTGTTCATTTGCTTTTTCCTGTCTTTTCAGTGGCTGCGGCTTAGTTTTGTTACACCAGAGATCTGATTTTAGGTGGTAGTGATCGTGTGATCTCAGGTGTTTTTGCAATCAGAAGAGTTGGGATTTTTTAGGGGTTTTTTTTGGATTGCAGTGAGTATCCTTTCCAGTACTTTTCTGTCTAGACAGATTGGGTCCCAGCGTTTGCTCATTCTATTTTCTGTCTGTGTACGTGCTTCTTCTTGTCTAACCGCCATTACATGTTTTGGGGGCTTCCTATTTTCTTTGGGGATCTGCTCCGGGGCAGATAGCTTTCATCTTTCTGCCTTTAGGTGTAGTTATCTCTCAGGCTGTGACGAGGAGTCTAGGTTCAACGTAGGAAGCTCCACGCTACCTCTAGTTGTGTGGTTAGTTCAGGGTACTGCAATCCAATAGGTTCCAGCCTTTCTGGTGTAATGCCGTTTTTGCTTCTTCTCCTCAGCTACCAAAACACAACACTTAGGGGTGATCTTATTACAATGTATAAATATATGAGGGGACAGTACAAAGATCTTTCTAATGATCTTTTTACTCTTAGACCTGTGACGGGGACAAGGGGGCATCCTGTTGTGAATGTGTTAGAAATGAATTCTGAGCAGAAGCTCCCTCTGGTGGTTACAAACAGTACTGAACTATTCAATGAAGATTGTGAAGATTGGCAATCAGGTGTTACAGACTGGTCTTATATAAGGGAGGTTCCCTCCCATCAGGGTTGCCGGTGATCAATTGTTCTTGTCTCAACTTTGGTTCCTGGTTCACTTGGAAGCTTGCTGTGTCTTGCCTGCATCTTCTGCTAACAGATAAGATATTTTCTGCTTTTATTTTTGTGCTTGCTTTTGCATTTTGTCCTGCACTTCTGTGGAGGTCAGCCAGGTCCCCTCCAGGGGCTTGCGCTCCTCTCAGTTTATCTGAGCCACTATTATTTGTTCATTTGCCTTTTCCAGTTTTTTCAGTGGCTGCGGCTTAGTTTTTTGACACCAGAGAACTAATTTAGGTGGTAGAGGTCATGTGATCTCAGGTGTTTTTGCAATTAGTAGCGTTGGCTTTTTTAGGGGTTTTTTTGAATTGCAGTAAGTATCCTTCCTATCCTTTTCTGTCTAGGCAGATTGGGCCCCAGCCTTTGCTCATACTATTTTCTGTCTGTGTCTGTATTTCCTCTTGTCTAACCGCCATTACATGTTTGGGGGCTTCCTATGTTCTTTGGGGATCTGCTCCGGGGCACATAGTTTTCCTCTTTCTATCTTTAGGTGTAGTTAGCTTCTCAGGCTGTGACAAGGCGTCTAGGACCAACGTAGGTACGCTCCACGGCTGCCTTTAGTTGTGGTGGTCAGTCAGGGTACTGCAATCCAGTAGATTCCAACCTCTCTGGTGTATTGCCTTTTTTGCCTGCTCTCCTCAGCTACCAAATCATAACAGCATCCTCTACGTCTGGAGGAAAGAAGGTTTAGTCATAATCACAGACCCAGATTCTTTACTGTAAGAGCAGTGAGACTATGGAACTCTCTGCCGTCTAATGTTGTAATGAGTGTGACGCGCACCACAAGTGTGGGTACCAGGGCTATGGGACACTCGGCACCGAGCCCATGGAAGTCTATGGGGATGTCACTGGCAGCAGAGCTAGGTCCGTGGCCCTGGCGGTCATGCAATGGGGGATATTTACAGGGGATTATAAAGATTAGTTTGTGACGCCACCTGTGGTATCTGATCAATTTGACCAGCGCTGCAATATGGATCTTCTAAGGGGATGTTATGGGGCAGCAAGATGGTGAGTCTCCCACAGTCGAGACTTTTCCCTTGAAGTCTATGGTGGTGCAGAATGCAGGCAAATAAGCAGTGACACACGGTTCAGTCTCTTTTCATACCTTTACTTGTAGATGTTGCAGGGATGTCCCAGAGCACTGTAGGGTGAAGGGTGCACATCCAGATTCCTCCAATTGATAGGTGTGTGGCCTCCTGTTTTCTGCCTTTTTGTAATAAGTTCTGGCCTGCATGTAGCTGGGCCTTGCTTAGCCTCTGTCTTGTACCTGTCTGACTTTGTTATTGGATCTTCTCTCTGAAAGGACAGGGTCATTGATGGCCCGGCCGAGCCAGACTCCGTCCTCCTGATCCTGCTACGTATCAGCTCGGTGGTACTCCTGGGACTTGTAGTCCTCCAGGAACTCCGGTGTTCTCCTAATGGGTCGTGGAGATCCCTGTAGGCTCGGACTCCGGCGTCCGGGTATACTTGCTGAGATGAGCTATTAAGGCTCCTCGGTCTCATTAACTTCCACTCGCCTTTGACCTATCTAGGTCCTCCTATGATCACACACGCTGGCAGTTGGTGAGCTGCCTCTTCGCCGCTCTCTAAGCGTCGGCACGCTTTCCACTGAGCTATACTTCAGATCAGCTCTGACTAGGCTAAAGTGATTCCTTCTCACTCGTACTAGCCTTCACTTACTCAAGTTGAACTGACTGAACAGCTCTGCACTTCTCTCCTCTGGTGTCTTAAGGAGATCTGAGATCTGTCTCTGTCTGATCTCTTCTCTGGATGCTCTCCTCATCTCCCTCTCTTCCTTTCTCTTTCTCTTCTGAGGCAAAACTGAAACTAAAACTGGTTTTTATACGTCTTACACAGCTCCCTCTAATGGTCTCCTCAGGCAAGCTGCATGTGTGAATGTGATTAATGACCTCTAGTGGGATCTTCTGTCAGTGCACCCCTCTGGAAGATGTGGATTCAGTCACAGCTGGGCTCCACAAGTGATTCCCTACTAAAATTTAAGAAGGGACTGGATGCCTTTCTTGAAAAGTATAATATTACAGGCTATATTCACTAGTTTCCAAGATATTGCGTTGATCCAGGGAGCTAGTCTGATTGCCGTATGTGGAGTCGGGAAGGAATTTTTTTCCCCAATGTGAAGCTTACTGTTTGCCATTTGGTTTTTTTTACCTTCCTCTGTATCAACATGTTTAGGGCAGGTTAGGATAGGATATGGGTTGAACTAGATGGACTTAAAGTCTTCCTTCAACCTTAGTAACTATGTTACTATGTTTACCTGGCACTCTGTTTTGAAGATAGCAAGCTGTCATGATGGCTTCTCCCCAATACGCTGTAGGTAGATTTGCATCAAACACATACTTCTAACACTTTTAGAGAGAGTGTCTTTCTCTCTGTAATGCCATTTTGTTCTGGGTTGTATGGAATGGTAGTCTGGAACACGATTCCATCCTTACCACTTATATATTTGGTCCATTATCTGCACGCAGTGCTTTTGGCATTCTTACAAATTTGTTAAACACTACAGCAAGATATTCTTCAAGTTTCTGTGGAACTTCATCCTTACTGTGAAGCAGGTAGGTGACTGTATATCTGGAGTAGTCATCAATAAATGTGAGAAAATATCTCTTCTTGCTAGGAGTTTGAACACTCATTAGACCATATACATCTGTATGTATCAGATCCAGATGCTGTACAGATCTAGTGGTGCTTATTTTAGAAAAGGATTTTCTGGATATTTTCCCTTTAAGACATCTAGTGCACTTCATCATTTGTCTACACTGGTTGATTTCAATACCATTTGCAAGTTGAGCTAGCTTCCTTACTGTTTCTGGGTCTCTGTGTCAAAGACGTCTGTGCCATACATGGATACAGTTCTTATGTAGATCTTGTCTACACTCTTTCTTTGCATTTTAGCTGATAAAGTTCATCTTGGATTTTTCCTTCTGCAAGAGTGTGATCCTTCTTTGAGATGATGCAGCTGTTATCTCTAAAAGTAACTACATTCCCCTTTTGTGTGAGCTTTTTTACTGAGAGAAGATTGCTTTCTGCTTTGTGCTGAGGAAGCTGGACAGTGGAGTGAGATATCTCCTACTCCTTCTGAAGTCATATAGTGACCATTAGATAAGATGACGTTTTCTGACTTGCTTTCATTAAGGTCAGTGAAGAAATCCTTCTTATTTGTCATATGACAGAATCTATACACAATATATGCTTTGCAGATGGGCCTGTACGGGCATTAAATGCAGCTTCAGTACATGCAGAATCTTCCTTAACCGCTGTTTTAACCCTTTGATGACTGTTCTGCTTTTAAGGTGACTCATTCTTGCTTTCCAAATTCTGCAGTCTACTTTAAGGTGTCCGGGCTTTTTACAGACAAAAGATTCACGAGTTTCTCTTTGATTGCTCTTATATTAAGGGAAATCCTTTGTCTTTAATGTTGTTTCTGCTCTGGATTCATTACTGCTGTTTACATGCTGCGTTTTTCTCTTGAATTCATCCACAAGTTTGCCTTTAACATACTCTAGTGTCAGCTCATCATCTGGCCGTGCATCTAGCGCAGTCATGAATGTGTCATAACTCTCTGAAAGACCACTTAATAAAAGTCCAGCAACATGAAAATCTTTAATTTCTTCTCCAATACCCCTGAGACTTTCCACAATCTCTGGGGGGTTTCTTATATAGTCCTGCATATTCTGTCCATCACTTAGCTTACACTGATGCAGCTTTCTCATGAGATAAAGCTTATTGCTGAGATTTGATCTTTCATGCTTTTTCTGTAACTCATCCCACATCTCCTTTGCAGTTGCACACTTGCATATATGCACAATCTGATTATCATCTACACTGAGGGAGATCTTGCTTTGTGCTTTCTGATCCTTCTCTAGCCAATCATCTGGTAATGGATGAGGCACTAGCTCCTGAGTATATTTCCACATACCTTCTCTTATGAGCAGCATCTTCACCTTGAATTTCCAGGACTGGTAGTTCTGGTTAGTGAGGCTTGGCACTGAGAACTTGACAGGATTGCTGCTAGTGGACATCTTCTCTGTTGCTCTGTGCTGCTTTTGCTTTGAGCATGTGTTGCTGTGTTACTCTGGGGTTCTGTGTCACTCTGGGCCCATAACCTGTTGGCAGCGGATTACACACGATACTCTCCAAGCGTGTGACAACAGAACTTGTTTATTCAGGAACAATATATGATAAACTTAATAGATCAGGAATAAATCATTTGTGTGTCTCTATCTGTGCAGCATTTACAGCAGGCTGCTTCTCTCATACACAGACACAGGAAAAACAGGAAATACAGTCACATGCTCTCCCTGTGTGAGCCTCTGGGAGTTTTTTTTTGTTGTTCTAACTTTATGAACAGCTTACAAATCTAGCAACTGAACACTCATAGACAAGAATTGAGTTGTTGCACCAAACATATTCCAACATCACAGCACATGGGGAAAAGTTTTTTGAAAGGGGAAAACCACTTTAAGAAATGGAAATAAAGAAGTGAGAAGGATTATCAATAGTTTATTATAAAACTGATTGTTTCTATATAACCAATACTGGGATAAAGAAAAATCATTTTAGTAAAAAGAGTAACCGCAGGTTGTTTTCCATCTGTTTTCTCAAATACTATATATATCTACAAAAATTCTGCTACTCATTGCACAGTAAAGGATTAAACTAAAGGGATGTTGTAATATTATTTTTGGAAAAAAAGTTCAAAATCATAGGAATAGGTACAGAAATATACAGTGATCCCTTAATATTTCTGTAACGTTTCTCTAAAGATGAAGCTTTATTTCAAGAGTGCACTAAGGGTAAGCCGACACAGGATGTAAATTGAGGCAAAAACCCATCTGCAATGATTTGGAGGCTGATTTACTGTTATCCATGTGCAAGTTTGCAGCACAAATTCACATGCTGCAGATTGCAAATGTAAATGCAGTGTGTGGATGAGATTTGGTTAAACCTCATGTACTTTGCAGGCATTATTATACTCTCTTGATTTTCCTCCTAGAAAACTTACAAACTGTTGTGTGAAACTGTCCTTGCACATACTGTATAAGTAACTTTCAGCCTTCGTAGCCAGGGCAGAGAAGTACGACTGCGCAGGAGCACGATGCTGGGAGACTGTATGGATGGCGCATCCACACGAAGTACGATGGAGTATGGCGATCATAAGACGAAAGGAGGAGTCGGACCAAGACCTGCGAAACCCCTCGGACCGGACCGCCCCGCAGGTGAGTATAATAAAAGTTATTTTTCTTCTCTTACAGGTCGTGTTGGGGGCAGATATACAGCTTTGTAGAATTCTGTAGATAAGCCCTGAAAGGTGATGGCCGTGACTTATAGCTGCCAAACCTGGTGAGAGTTTCCCTTTAAGTAATCCAAAACTGAAGGACAAACCTGTGCAAAACTATAACAGGTATCTGATCTCTTTTAGACTGTAGGGTGTTTAAGTATTGATGACATAATACAAACATTAAAATGTATCCATATTTTAGCCATCTGAAACTGTGCAGCGCAGAGAATATCTGCAAATAGTAATTTCCTGTGTAGCAATGCAACAATAATTCCTTTTTGTTCATAGTAATGTCATTCATTTGCTTTAATAGGAACCTTTTAGTCATTTCATGCTCAAAGCTCAGGGGACTGAATCAGAGCTTTGCGTTTCTGAGAAAACAGAGAAAATATAGTTGACTAATTTTGCAGTCTTCCAGACTTTACCAAAGTTACTCCGGGTGATTGTCAGATCTCTTCTATGTGGGTACCTAGCAAGGAATCTGTCAATCACTAGGAGTTGGGCTGGAAAAAGCCAACCAGTGGCAGCTCTGGACTAGCCTTGCATCTGCCAATGTCCCCAGCTGGTTTTTCAAACTACCCTATGTCTTCTCTGATTCTTGCTGCCTGTGCAGCCGTTTTTTTGTATCAGGCACGATCCGGCGTGTTGCTAAAAAAACGGATCCGGTACCGGATGCGTTTTTTTACCATTGACTTTCATTAGCGCCGGATCGTGCCTGATGTCATTGCGTTGTATCCGTTTTTGTCCGGATCTGGCGGAAATGTACATTCCAGGGGCAGGACAAAACGGAGCATGTAACGTTTTTTTTGTTTGCCGGATCCGCCTGACGTGCCTGAAGCGGCGCAGCAGGCGGCCGGAAACAATAGAAGTCAATGGAACCGGATCAGACTTTTGTGCAATCCGTCAAAAGTCTTATCTGGATTCTGGAAACCAAGGTCGTCTACTACTACTACTACTACTACTACTACTACTACTATACTACATTTTCCAGTGTCTCCGGGCATCAGAAACCCTCTTTTTCTGGGTTCAAAAGTTCAGGTCGGATCCAGCAAAAAAACGGATCCGTTGCATCAGTTTTTTTATTTCAGTGCCGGATCCGTCCCTTCAGGTGTTCGATGGATCATGCCTGATACAAAAAAACGGATGTGTGAAAGAGGCCTTAGATTATACTCATGTATTGGGCCACACAAATCAAGTCACAGGTGACTGTTGTGAAGTTACCTTCCACCCAATTAAAAAAAATGTAAAAAAAAATGTCAGAGCTACTACTCAATAAACAGATAGTACCCGGATGACACACGGATAGCATCCAATGTTATACTTTCTTTTTCACTTGAATGGAAGAAAATTGGACATGTCAAGTGAATATGTCCATATACTTAAATGGATTTGTTCTTTATCCATATGAAACACAATTTCAAGATATACTTGAAATGTAATTCTCTCAAGTACAACTTGTCTTCAACTTGCTGTCGTGCAACTATTTTAGAGTTGTAATTTTGCTGTTAACCCCTTAACGACCAGTGGTATTTCAGTTTTTGAACTTCTGTTTTTTGCTCCCCTACTTCCCAGAGCCATAACTTTTTTATTTTTCAATACGGCCATGTGAGGGCTTGTTTTTTGCAGGACAAGTTGCACTTTTGAACAACACCATTGGTTTTAACATATCATATACTGGTTCCTCCATGTTGTTATGAGTTAACAGACACAAAACATGTATTGTTCTTTTTTATTAAAGTGGTGAAAAAAATCCCAAACTTGTTAAAAAAAAATTGCTCCATTTTCCGAGACCTGTAGCTTCACCATTTTTTGTGATTTGGGGCTGGGTGAGGGCTTATTTTTTGGGCACCGAGCTGACATTTTTAGTGATACCATTTTGGTGTAGATACCATCTTTTATCGCCCATTATTGCATTTTATTGAAATGTAGCGGCCACTAAAAAAAATGTAATTGTGGCTGTTTGAATTTTTTTTCTCATTACGCCATTTAGCGATCGGGTTAATTCTTTTTTTATATTGACAGATCGGGTGATTCTGAACTCAGCGATACCAAATATGTGTATATTTGATTTCTTTTTATTGCTTAATGTAAATGGGGCGAAAGGGGGGTGATTTGAACTTTTATTTTCTTTTATTTTTTTATATTTTTAAACACA
>JARQOD010000001.1:712419288-712495710 GCA_033576555.1 Oophaga sylvatica
GTATGCTTTGGAGCACAGGTACCTCCTGCTTAGTAACCGTGTCCCAGTAACGTCAGCTGGTCCTCGGTTGTGCCATTGGCTCTTTTCCTTCTGCTGACCCTCCGGTTCCAGCACAGTCAGCTGGTCCTCGTTACTTTCATTGGCTCTTGTACCTTCTGCTACTCATCCGGGTTCCAGTACCGTCAGCTGGTTCTCCGCAGTGCCTTTGGCGTAGGTGCCTCCATGTCGGTATCCGAGTTCCAGCAACGTCTGCTGGTCCTTGGTAGTGCTTTGGAGCACAGGTACCTCCTGCTTAGTAACCGTGTCCCAGTAACGTCAGCTGGTCCTCGGTTGTGCCATTGGCTCTTTTCCTTCTGCTGACCCTCCGGGTTCCAGCACAGTCAGCTGGTCCTCGTTACTTTCATTGGCTCTTGTACCTTCTGCTACTCATCCGGGTTCCAGTACCGTCAGCTGGTTTCTCCGCAGTGCCTTTGGCCTAGGTGCCTCCATGTCGGTATCCGAGTTCCAGCAACGTCTGCTGGTCCTTGGTAGTGCTTTGGAGCACAGGTACCTCCTGCTTAGTAACCGTGTCCCAGTAACGTCAGCTGGTCCTCGGTTGTGCCATTGGCTCTTTTCCTTCTGCTGACCCTCCGGTTCCAGCACAGTCAGCTGGTCCTCGTTACTTCCATTGGCTTTTGTACCATCACCAACAGGACAAAGAAGGTTAAGACAAACTACAAGATACAGAACAAGAGACAGAAGAACAATAAGCAGAAGATCAAAAAGCAGAAGAACATTAAGTATAAGACCAAAATGAAGAGCAAAATATATGCTCTAAATTCTAAGCAGAAGAAGACTAAGCAGTGTATGGGGGTGAGTCCGTTCCTCCTCGTGGTGCCCCTGGAAAATGCCTGATGCTGCTGCAGGCTAAACTGAACGCGGACAAATACTGTTGTAATTAAAATCTTTCGTGACAGCAAGAACGGAAGGATGAAAATTCAGAGTTTTACAGATTACAAGTACAGGAATGTCTGTCACAAATAAGAATATGATGAAAAGGATGAATAGGAAGAAGATGAAGAAGTAGAATATGAAGAATAATAACTGTTTAATAAGAACAATATAAGTAATGTTAACAAAAAGATGAATAGCAAGAAGTTTTAGAAGATTAATAAGGTGAAGATGAAGAATAATTTGATGAGAAAGATGATGCTGCTGAAAATTATGAAGGAGAAAGTGTGTGAAAAGTTAAAAAGGTGAAGACCATGGAAGTTGTGAAACAGACATATTTGACAAAATAGAAAAAAGGTTAACAACATTGTCAATTTGTTCGTCAATCCGAACGTATTTCCTAAAAAAAAATAAATAATGCTATTCCATTGGATTGGGTCAAACATCTATGCCTTTAATGTCTCCTCAACCTCCCCCAATACATTCTACATTACTCTTTCTTGTTTTCCTTCATGTACAATTAACCAACAAGGCAAGAATGGGTTTTTTTTAATTTCGATATTTTGTTCCCATAGACTTACATGGGACTTCCGGTATCGGTATCGGGTATCGCCGATATTTTAGTGATATCGGCGATACCATTACGATTCCGATACTTTAGGATATCGGAAAGTATCGCTCAACTCTAATTGTAAGTCTACAGCAGGTGAGTCGCGTGCAACTTGCAACCAGCAATGGAAAATCCAACACATTTAGAAATACTCATAAGGAAACATGCTATGTCGAAGTGCGATACTACGATCTCAATATCACACTATAGATGTGGAGCCTTATCTTACAGTCTAATTGTCAAATTTGCAGTGCAAAACTTATACCCATGACCTACCATATAAGACTAGCTTTATCAGCCGTTTTCATCCCCAAATTTTGTAAAAGACGGAGGGAACTGATCTGAAGTACTTAATATGTAAATAATCCCCTAGAAATAATATATGGTGGCATGTAGTATACATTGGTATGTACAGCTAAAAAAAATGATTGTCTGGAGGAGAATATAAAACAAAGCTGCTACAGGGTATATGGCAGGAGTCACGTGTTATTAAAATTGTTTTGCTTCAAATTTTGCTTGGGCGAGTATCCAAGACAAGCTTCTTCCCATTAAACTATATTTAATTCCAAAGTCTGAGAGTACAGAGGATCGAAATGACATCAACTAACAAACATCGTAGGATTGATAAGCAGCTAAAATTAGGTCATCTCCACACAGCTGCTGTAGATAAAATGCCTAGCTGCTTCTAGGTTTCTCAGCAAAGATCTAGGACTGCATTTTAATGGAAATGCACAGAGAAGTGCATATATCATTAGAATATGTTACAATTATTTATCATTCACTACGCTGCTCAGTATTTTTTGCCAAATCACATGGATGTAGATATAAGGCCACCAGAAGTGACTCCTTCAATGAAGGAGCAGGAAATACAACGCATAATTTTCAACACTGAATGTCTTTATCAGGCTGTTTACCATGCAAATCTCATGTAGTACAAAATGTTCACAAGTGCGGAATAAGGACTTTGTAAGAGAAATGTACGTGCCTTGGATGATGTAGAGTAATAAAATGTAAACGTGACAGGCTGGAAAGGTAACGCAAGTTCATCAGATATAGGATGTGATGAGTACAGAGTGCTGTTGTCACTCCAGTCAATGAGACTTGCGTGTAAACTACATGCATGTAAGGCTAGGGTCACACGAGCATATAGCCTCTCATCCGACGTGATCGGAACGATTATGAAAATCACACTGTGATCAAACTTTGATCAGAGTTTGATCAAAGTGTGTTCAAAGTGTGATCCAATTTTCTTGGATGAGGAGAAAATGGAGAAAAAAATTTCTCCATCTTTTCCATTCTGAAATTCGTGGAAATTGGACTGCGCTCAGATGCCATCTGACTGCAATCTGATGTTTTCCAAGCACCCATTGACTTGCATGGCAGAGTGTGATCCAACTATCGAAACAAACTCGGGCATGCTGCGATTTTTTTTCCCCAGATCAGTTCTGTCCGAAGAAATAAATCGGACATGAGAACAGTCCCATAGAACAATATTGGTCCAAGTGCTATCAGATGTTTCAAATTCTGAGATATTTAGTTGCGGCTCAGCAGGAGGACTGGTCCTCATTCTTGCGTCTTGCTGAATTTCACATTAACTGTTGGGTTAACTAGTCTATTGGAACCTCGTCATTTTTTTTATAATTATGGTTTTCGGGAGTAGAGGTTGCTATATAAAAACTGGGGGATGTCTGGAGAGAGGTTCAGAGAAATGTTGGCATGGCCCAGCGTTGCCAGAAATGGAAGGCCAATAGCAAATGATAGGGGGGTCCCATATTCAAGGTTGGTGATAAGGTCTTGGTTTCTTCCAAAAATGTTAAACTGAAAGTGCCATCAACGAACTTGGGTCCTAAGTTTATTGGTCCATATTGGTCCATATGAGATTTTGGAGGTAATTAACACAGCAGCTTTTAGTTTAAAACTCCCTCCATCTTTTTGCATTCCAAATGTATTCCATAAATCACTGCTAAAATAGTTTGTCCCTTCCGTTTTCTCTCCTTCATCTCTGCCTCCTCAATGACAGTTTCGAGTTTGATGTACAAAAGATTGTTGATTCCCGTAAAGTACGTAATTCCCTCCAGTACCTCATTCATTGGAGAGGCTACGGACTGGAGGAGAGATCTTGGGTTTCTGCTTGAGCTGCTCGATTGTCTGGTCAGCGCCTTCCATTGCAGGTTTCCTGGGAAACCTGGGGGTTCGGTGGCCCCTCTAGAAGAGGGGGTACTGTCATGATTCCTCCGCTCAGTGAGTGAATGCTATGATGTTCTATGGAAACTGTTTTGCTGAGTTGTCTGTGTCTTGATTGACAGTTTGGCTGTCCAATCTTGTGATGGATTATGAAAATTCACCGCACACTCTTTGAAAGATAATCCACAAAGTGTGTGCGGTGAATTTTCATAATCTATGCTTAGGACCTTTGGTCCATTACACCAGCACCTCGTGATTTTTGGCTAAGTGCACGCTAAAATTAATTTCTATTTACAATCTTGTGATGGGTTTGCTGGTCTGTTGATGCCTTGATTGACAGCTCAGCTGTCCAATCTGTGACTGGGAGGTGAGGGACTTTCTCCAGGTGTTCGGTGTTCTGGTGATTTCCCAGCTACTTAACTGAATTGTTTGCCCCTGATCCCTGCCAGACATAGTTTGTGCTTCTTGGTGAGTTTTAGTGTCATGATATATAGCAACCCAACAGGGGGGTCGGTGAGCGGACGCCACAACACACAATGGGATGAAAATGGGGAGAGGAAGGCCCTACTGATAGGGAAATGGGGGATGGTCACCACCTGAGCTCAAACCTGAGCCTGTCCCTGCACTCCCCTAAAGCCCTAAGTGGGTCCTTCCCCCCCACTGCCGTCAGGAACCTCGTCCCTCGCTGTCACCTAGCACCGCCCTGGCTAGTGCACTGGCGGGCAAGGGTGCTAGCCTCACCACTACAGATGGAACAACACAGGGGACAGTGACAAACACGAAGCAGACGAGGAAAAACCAAACTTAGCTTCCAGACTGCCAAGCTCCACACCGCAGATGACACCGAAACAGGACTCCAAACTCCAGAAGTAGCTGACACCAGAAAGCTGCAACTGCATGGCTGTTCTCTATAGAATAACTATCACCAACAGTCAGCTAAGCATCAGGTGACCATTTGAAGGATGGTGGGAGTGGTCACCACCCACATCAGCTGACCTAACAACTCTGCAGTTGCAACAGATTGCCATCAAGGGAAACTGACAATAATCACTGCTGTTCCTGAAAGGAAAAAGCTACATTTAGAACATAGTGGAACCAGAGCTGACACAAATCCAAAAATGGATTGTGGCAGTAAGCCTGATTTTGTTGCTCTGAGTTCTGATCTCCTTTGAACCGTGTTCTGACTATCCCTTCGTCTTTTCCTTTGGCCATCTATGTACTCTCTTGGTATTGACCCCGGAACGTCTGACTCTTATGCCTCAAATTATTTTTGTTAGAAGGGCGAAAAGTCAATCATCAATATTTCATCTTACCAACAAAATTTACAAAATCTATTTTTTTTAGGGATCACATCATAATTGAAGAAAATTCTCAATTTTATAAACTGCACCCCTCACAGTGCTCAAAATCACATTCAATCAGTTTATTAACCATTTAGGTGTTTCCCAGGAATCAAAGCAATGTAGGAAAAAATTAAAATTTTAATTTCTCCCACAAAAATGTTGCTTTAGCCACCAAATTTTAAATTTTCATTTTTACAAGGGTAACAAGAGGCAATGGACCATACATTTTGCTGTGAAATTTCTCCTGAGTACAACAATAGACCATATGTGGTAAAAAACTACTGCTTGGGTGCACAACATGGATCAGAAGGGAAAAAGTCCCAAGTGACTTTTGGAGTGCAAAATTAATTGGAATAGAAAGCGGATGCTATACCGCGTTTGCAGAGCCCTCTGATGTGCCTATACAGTGGAAACCCCCCACATATAACATTTTTGCAGCAAAAATGTTGATTTAGCCCCAAAGTTTTCATTTTCACAAGAGTAACAGAAGAAAATGAACCCCCAAATTTGTTGTGCACTTTCTCCTGAGTACATTGATACCCCATATGTCGTGGACATGCCAAAACAACAGAAACCCCCAAAAGTGACCCCATTTTAAAAACTGCATGATTCGAGGAATTCATCTAGGAGTATAGTGACAATTTTTAACCCTCAGGTGATTCAAAGAATAATATAACATTAGGATGAGTAAAAGGAAAATTAGTTTTTAATTTTCAAAAGAAATAATAGGAGAAAATGAAAGGTACAATTTGTTGTGCAATTTTTCCTGAGGACAACAATACCCCATGTGTGGTCAAAAAATATTTTTGAGTAACAGTACAAAGCTCAGAAGGGAAGACGGGAGTTCAGACTTTGCTGGAATAGTTTAAGGGAACCATGTCACATTCGTTCCAAGACAGCAGAACCCCTTCTTAGGGTACCCCATTTTACAAACTGCCCCCCCCCAGTGAATTCATCTGGGGATGCAGTGAGCATGTTCACACTACATGTGCCTCAAATAATTTTAAACAATTGGGCAATGAAGAATAAATAATTACATTTTTACCAATGAAATGTTGTTTTAGCACCAAATAGGAAAAAATGAACCACAAAATTTGTTGCGCAATTACTCCTGATTGCACCAGTACTCTACATGTAATCGGGAAACACTTTTCAGGTGCAGTGAAAAGCTAAGGGAATGAGCACCATATTATAGTGCAGATTTTTCTGTTATGGGTTGCTGGTGTCCTGACCACTGGAATCCCCATAATCGACCACATTTTACAAACTGCACCTCTCAATGAATTCATCATAGGTGTACAGTGATCATTTTGACACCATGGGTATGGCACAGAATTTCATACCACTGGGCAGTGAAGAAAAAATAATTACATTTTTACTACATAAATTTTGATTTAGCCTTGGATTTTACATTTTCACATGGGTAAATAAGTAAAAATGGCACCAAAATTTGTCAAACAATTTCTGCTGAACATGGAAATACCCCATACGTGTCTCTACAGTACTGATTAGTCACAAACTCATTAGGGACGCAGTGCTATTTGACTCTTGAAGAACACATTTATCGTAGAATAGTTTGCGGACTCAATATACAGAGCTCTTAAGTGCCAGAAGGACAGAATTCCCCCTCAAGTGACCCTATTTTGGAAACTACATCTCTCTGGGAATTTATTTGCAGGTGTAGAGACAATTTTGACTCCATGAGTGTCTTCCACAAACAAGCAGCAGTGGATGTTGCTGACTGAAACTTGCAAACTGCCATTGCAGTGCCCGGACATTGTTGTGCTAAGTACATTGTAATGCCAGTACATTATGCCCAGCTCGTGTTTCTGTAAACACGAACCCATAAATTAAGTGGGCTCTCATTGTAACAGAGATGCTAAACATATGGACGCTAAATGTGGTTTAGGCACACTGTGGGGATAAGACGGGAGGGGGACATTTGGATTTGGGAGAGCAGAATTCGTTGGATTTCTTTTGGGGGGCGTGAGGAGATATAGTGTTTTCCAGAGCTGTTTTTCTAATTTTAAACCATTGGGTAGTGAAGAAAAAAATTACATTTTTACCACCAAAATTTTGTTTTAGCCCAAGATTTTACATTTCTACATTGGGAAATGGTAAAAATTGTACCTAAATTTGCTCCACAATTTCTGCTGAATGTGGAAATACCCCATATGTGGCTGTACAGTATAGTTTAGCCATACGGTGAAACTCAGGATTCTATTTTCCTCATGGAACGCAGATTTTGCTAGAATAGTTTGCAGACTCCATATACAGAGCCCCTAAGTGCTATAAGAGCAGAATTCCCCCCCCCCCTCAAGTGACCCCATTTTGAAATTTTACCCCTTTGAGAATTTATTTAGGGGTAGTGTTGGCAGCAGATTATTCAGGATACTCTCAAAGCGGGTGACAACAGAGCTTCTTTATTAAGGAACAAACAGGAACAATATATGATAAGCTTAATAGATCAGGAATTAATCATTTCTGTGTCTGTATCTGTGCAGCATCTACAGCAGGTTGCTTCTCTCATACACAGACACAGTAAAAAAAACTGGAAATACAGTCATATGCTCTCCCTGTGTGAGCCTCTGAGAATTTTTTTGTTCTAACTTTATAAACAGCATACAAATCTAGCAACTAAACACTCATAGGCAGGAATGGAGTTGTTGCACCAAACATATTCCAACAGGTAGTGACGATTTTGACTCCAAGGGTGTTTTCTAAAAACAAGCAGCAGTGGATGTTGCTAAGTGAAAATTGCAAACTGCTATTGTGGTGCCCATACGTTGTAGTCCCCGCTACATTGCAGTCACTAGTAGGTTGTAGTCGCCAGTATGTGTTAGTCACCAGTTGGTAGTGCCCAGCTGATGCTTCTGGAGACTAGCACATGTAAATTATGTGGGCTGTCAACGCTACAGAAATGCCAAACACGTGGACACTAAATGTGGTTTAGGCATGCTGTGGTGCTCAGAAGAGAGGGGCATTTGGATTTAGGAGTGCAGAATTTCCTGAATTCTTTTTGGGGGCGAGGAGCTATAGCGCTTTTCTAGAACCTTTGTACTACCAGCAATGTGGAAGCCCCCTATATTTCTGTTAACAGATGACAGAGCTAAGTGGGGACTTGCTGTTTTGTCGATTGATTTGAAGCTTTTATAGGGAACATTTTACATAATATTTGAGATCACATTTATCTGGTGCTCTACACTGAGCACTTGTGGCACCCCAGGAGTCTGGTTGCCACAGTGACATTGCCTCCCTCACAGGAAGGACTGTCATGCCTGAAAGCAAGGAGGGTCCCCTTTACCAGGTGTCAGTAGGAGAGAAGTCGAGCAGAACATGGGGAGTGGAGCTGTGATTAAACTCGCCCCAGAGCTGAGTGCTAGGGACCGGATACCGGAGTCCGTGGTTGCGCGGGTACTGGATTTCTGGCGGCTAAATCCGGAGGGCATGGGACTGCAGGTCTCCTGGCCCGATCTAATACCGGGCGGCACAGCAGCATACCAGAGCCTGGAGCTGACACAAAGGAGCGGCACCTGTGATAGGCTCGAGCTGCCTGCCATGCAGGCAACGGTTTGTTTTTACAAATTAAGAGAGAGCCAGTTAGCAGCAGGAGGGTGAGCTGTTAGGCAGCGAGAAAAAAAGGAGAGGACAGCGCAGAAGGAAGGGCTCTGTACCTACCTGGCCAGATGTATTCAAAATTGCTTCCAGACTGCCCGGCTCTCCATCATGATCTGTTACCAGTGCCCCGGTCTGTACTATCAACCATCAAGTAAAGGAAAAGAAAACTACAGTCCTTGTGTCCTCCAGTGATCTCTTGCACCCTGAGTCCTGCACCAAAAGGTACACGAAGCCTGACATAAACAGGTGGCGTCATGTTAAATCCCATATACATATTCCCCATTTAAAGGCACAGCCGGGGCCACAGAGTCAGGCAATGGCCGCATGACTTTCCCAAAGAACTGTCCGACCCGGTTCCAAGTACCCTTCGGCCCTGGTGGGCATGTCATCCTGGCTTCATGAACAGGATCAACCAGGTAGCCCGGTATTACCGGATACTGTGTGCCATAGACTTTATTGAACTGTATAATAGCCGCGATTACTGCGCCACATGGCGTGCAGAAAGCAGGAGGCCCCGACTTGGAAACCCCTGGGAGCTCAATACATCCCGCCTGCGGAGCAGCCGCTTAGTACGGTAATGATACCCAGAGCCTGGCTGAGGCTCACTAGGAGGGAAGGAGATGCCCAATCTAGGAGAGGATTCAGCAGCGGGCACGGCCACAGCGAACGTTATGCCTTTATCCATGCCATATATCCCAGGGGAGGCCTGGCTACCTCAGTACGCAGGGGAGTCGCACACCCTGAGTGACTTTAAGGAGAGACTGCATAGTTTATTCGAAGTCGACCCCCTGTCAGAGAGCCAAAAAGTCAGCATCCTTATTGGCCAGTTGTGAAGGAAACCCCCTTCCTTCCACGTCACCAATGTGAAGTAACTCCACAGGCACAGCTCTCCAGCGCCCCCTTTGTGTCTCAGGTCAGTAAGGGAACTGCACCTAGAGCAAATGGCCGCCGGGAAGGGTGTCCTGTTACCCACTGGGTATTCTAAGATTCGTGATCAGAGTAAAAGCATCAGCCCAAAATTAATTTTATGGTTTAATTGCTTTAACCCCTTACTGCCATCGGACGTACTATCCCGTCCATGGTACCTGGGCCCGTATGACCGGGGACGGGATAGTACGTCATAGGCGATCAGCTGCGCTCCTGAGGGGAGCGCAGCTAATCGCCGCCGGGTGTCAGCTGATTATCACAGCTGACACCCATGACTGTGTGTCAGGAGCGGTCACGGACCGCTCCCGGCACATTAACCCCTTGCACACCGCGATCAAACATGATCGCGGTGTACTGGGGGCACAGGGGAGGATCGCGCAGGGTGGGGCTCCCTGCGCGCCCCCCTGAGACCCTCAGAGCAGCGCGATGTGATCGCGCTGTTCTGAGGGCTTCCTCCCTCCCAGGACCCGGATCCAAGATGGCGCCGGGGTCCTGGAGGGAGGCGGCTACCTCAGTGCCTGCCGAGAGCAGGCACTGAGAAGCCTGCATCTATGCCTGTGCGATCGCTGGTGTGACAGAGTGCTGTGCACACTGTCACACCAGCGATTTGATAAAATACAGTGATGTCCCACCCTGGGACAAAGTAAAAAAAGTTAAAAAAGTAAAAATAAACATGTGTAAAAAAAAAATCCAAAATAAATAAAAAAATATATATATATTCCCCAATAAATTCACTTCTTCCTGTAAATAAAAAAAAAAAAACAATAAAAGTACACATATTTGGTATCGCCGCGTCCGTAACGACCCCCCCTATAAAATTGTCCCACTAGTTAACCCCTTTAGTGAACCTCTTAAAAAAAAAAAAAAAAAAACGAAGCAAAAAATCAATGCTTTATCATCATAACCGCCGAACAAAAAGTGGAATAACGCGCGATCAAAAAGACCGATATAAAAAAACATGGTACCGCTGAAAACCCCATCTTGTCCCGCAAAAAACGAGCCGTCATAAAGCATCATCAGCGAAAAAATAAAAAAGTTATAGCTCGCAGAATAAAGCGATGCAAAAATAATTATTTTTTATATAAAATTGTTTTTATTCTATAAAAGCGCCAAAACATGAAAAAATGATATAAATGAGGTATCGCCATAATCGTACTGACCCGAAGAATAAAACTGCTTTATCAATTTTACCACACGCGGAACGGTATAAACGCCTCCCCCAAAAGAAATTCATGAATTGCTGATTTTTGTTCATTCTAACCTCACAAAAATCGAAATAAAAAGCGATCAAAAAACGTCACGTGCTCAAAAATGGCACCAATAAAAACGTCAACTCGTCCCGCAAAAAATAAGACCTCACATGACTCTGTGGACCAAAATATGCAAAAATTATAGCTCTCAAAATGTGGTGATGCAAAAAACGATTTTTGCAATAAAAAGCGTCTTTTAGCGTGACAGCTGCCAATCATAAAAACCCGCTCTAAATAGTAAATCAAACCCCCCTTTATCACCCCCTTAGTAAGGGAAAAATAATAAAATTAAAAAAAAGTATTTATTTCCATTTTCCCATTAGGGTTAGGGTTAGGGTTGCGGCTAAAGTTAGGGTTGGCGCTAAAGTTAGGATTAGGGTTAGGGTTGGGATTAGGGTGTGTTAGGGTTAGGTTTGTGGTTAGGGTTGGGACTAGGGTTAGGGGTGTGTTGGGGTTAGGGTTGGAGTTAGAATTGGGGGGTTTCCGCTGTTTAGGCACATCAGGGGCTCTCCAAATGTGACATGGCGTCTGATCTCAATTCCAGCCAATTCTGCGTTGAAAAAGTCAAACGGTGCTCCTTCACTTCTCAGCTCTGCCATGCGTCCAAACAGTAGTTTATCCCCACATATGGGGTATCAGCGTACTCTGGACCCCAAGAGTTATTGTGCAATTTGTCCTATTTCTTCTGCTACCCTTGGGAAAATAAAAAACTGGGGGCGAAAATATCATTTTTGTACAAAAAAAAATTTTTTTTGTTTTTTACGGCTGTACATTATAAACTTCTGTGAAGCACTTGGGGCTTCATAGCGCTCACCACACATCTAGATAAGTTCCTTGTGGGGTCTATTTTCCAAAATGGAGTCACTTGTTGGGGATTTCCACTGTTTAGGCGCATCAGGGGCTCTCCAAATGCGACATGACGCCCCCAGACCATTCCATCAAAGTCTGCAATCCAAAACGTCACTACTTCCCTTCCGAGCCCCGACGTGTACCCATACAGTAGTTTTCTCCCACATATTGGATATCAGCGTACTCAGGACAAATTGGACAACAACTTTTGGGGTCCAATTTCTCCTGTTACCCTTGTAAAAATAAAATATTGGGGCAAAAAAATCATTTTTGCAAAAAAAAAAAGGATTTTTTATTTTTACGGCTGTGCGTTATAAACTTCTGTGAAGCACTTCGGGGTTCAAAGTGCTCACCACACATCTAGACAAGTTCCTTGTGGGGTCTATTTTCCAAAATGGGGTCACTTGTGGGGGGTTTCCACTGTTTAGGCGCATCAGGGGCTCTCCAAATGCGACATGACGCCCCCAGACCATTCCATCAAAGTCTGCAATCCAAAACGTCACTACTTCCCTTCCGAGCCCTGACGTGCGCCCATACAGTAGTTTTCTCCCACATATTGGGTATCAGCGTACTCAGGACAAATTGGACAACAACTTTTGGGTTCCAATTTCTTCTGTTACCCTTGTGAAAATAAAATATTGGGGGCGAAAAAATCATTTTTGTAAAAAAAAAAAAGATTTTTTATTTTTACGGCTGTACGTTATAAACTTCTGTGAAGCACTTCGGGGTTCAAAGTGCTCACCACACATCTAGATAAGTTCCTTGTGGGGTCTATTTGCCAAAATGGGGTCACTTGTGGGGGGTTTCCACTGTATAGGTGCATCAGGGGCTCTCCAAATGTGACATGACGCCTCCAGACCATTCCATCAAAGTCTGCAATCCAAAACGTCACTACTTCCCTTCCGAGCCCTAACGTGCGCCCATACAGTAGTTTTCTCCCACATATTGGGTATCAGCGTACTCAGGACAAATTGGCCAACAACTTTTGGGTTCCAATTTCTTCAGTTACCCTTGTGAAAATAAAATATTGGGGACGAAAAAATCATTTTTGTAAAAAAAAAAAAAAGATTTTTTATTTTACGGCTGTACGTTATAAACTTTAGTGAAACACCTGGGGGTTAAAAGTTCTCACCACACATCTAGATAAGTTCCTTGAGGGGTCTAGTTTCCAAAATGGCGTCATTTATGGGGGTTTCCACTGTTTAGGCAGATCAGGAGCTCTCCAAACACGACATGGCGTCCAGCCAATTCTGCGTTGAAAAAGTCAGACGGCGCTCCTTCCCTTCCAAACTCTGCCATGCACCCAAACAGTGGTTTACCCCCACATATGGGGTATCAGCGCACTCAGGACAAATTGGACAATAACTTTTGGAGTCTTGTTACCCTTGGAAAAATAAAAATTGGGGTGAAAAGATCATTTTTGTGGAAAAAATATGATTTTTAAATTTTACGTCTCTACGTTATAAACTTGTGTGAAGCACTTGGGGGTTCAAATTGCTCACCAAAGATCTAGAAAAGTTCCTTAGGGGGTCTAGTTTCCAAAATGGGGTCATTTGTGGGGGTTTCCACTGTTTAGGCACATCAGGGGCTCTCCAAATGCAACATGGCATCCAATCTCAATTCCAGCCAATTTTGGTTGGAAAAAGTCAAATGGTGCTCCTTCCATTCCGAGCTCTGCCGTGCGCCCAAACAGTGGTTCCCACCCACTTATGGGGTATCAGCGTACTCAGGACAAATTGGACAACAACTTATGTGGTCCAATTTCTCCTGTTACCCTTGAGAAAATAAAAAATTAGTGACTAAAATATAATTTTTGTGGGAAAAAAATAGGATTTTTTATTTTCATGCCCGGGCATGATAAACTTGTGTGAAGCACTTGGGGGTTCAAAGTGCTCACCAAAGATCTAGATAAGTTCCTTAGGGGGTCTAGCTTCCAAAATGGGGTCACTTGTGGGGGGTTTCCACTGTTTAGGCTCATCTGGGGCACTGCAAACGGAACATGACCCCCATCAATGTCTGCATTCCAAAACGTTACTACTTCCTTTCCAAGCCCTGCCGTGCACCCAAACAGTTCCCCCCCCCACATATGGGGTATCAGCGTACTCAGGACAAATTGGACAACAACTTTTGGGGTCCAATTTCCTTGGGAAAATTCAAAAATTTGGGACTAAAAAATCATTTTTGTGGAAAATTGTTTTTTTTTTTTTTTTCACACCCAGGCATTATAAGCTTTTGTGAAACACTTGGGAGTTCAAAGTGCTCACAACAGATCTAGATAAGTACCTTAGGGGGTCTAGTTTCCAAAATGGTGTCACTTGTGGGGGTTTCCACTGTTTAGGCGCATCAGGGGCTCTCCAAACACGACATGGCGTCCAATCTCAATTCCAGCCAATTTTAGTTTGAAAAAGTCAAACGGCGCTCCTTCCCTTACGAGCTCTGCCGTGTGCCCAAACAGTGGTTTTCCCCCACATATTGGGTATTGGCGTACTCAGGAGAAATTTCATAACAACCTTATCTGCCCATTTTCTCCTTTTACCCTTGGAAAATAAAAAAAAAGTTTGTAAAAGATCATTTTTGTGGCTAAAAAGTTAAATATTCATTTTTTCCTTCCACGTTGCTTTAGTTCCTGTGAAGCACCTGAAGGGTTAATAATCTTCTTGAATGTGGTTTTGAGTACCTTGAGGGGTGCAGTTTTTAGAATGGTGTCACTTTTGGGTATTTTCTGCCATATAGACCCCTCAAAGTGACTTCAAATGAGAGGTGGTCCCTAAAAAAAATGGCTTTGTAAATTTTGTTGTAAAAATGAGAAATCGCTGGTCAACTTTTAACCCTTATAACTTCCTAACAAAAAAAAATTTTGGTTCCAAAATTGTGCTGATGTAAAGTAGACATGTGGGAAATGTTATTTATTAACTATTTTGTGCGACATATTTCTCTGTTTTAAGGGAATAAAAATTCAAAGTTTGAAAATTGCAAAATTTTAAAAATTTTTGCCATATTTGCGTTTTTTTTCAAAAATAAACGCAAGTTATATCGAAGAAATTTTACTTCTAACATGAAGTACAATATGTCACGAGAAAACAATCTCAGAATCGCGAAGATCCATTGAAGCGTTCCAGAGTTATAACCTCATAAAGAGACAGTGGTCAGAATTGTAAAAATTGGCCCGGTCATTAACGTGCAAACCACCCTTGGGGGTGAAGGGGTTAAGGGCGCACTAGATAATTACAGAAATATACAGTAAGCTATACAATGGAATCACAGTGGATTTGCAGTCAGAGTAAAATGCAACAATAATGGTACAAGGCTTAGAGGTATTAGCTAGAGGTCAATATTACCAGGTTGTAGGGGCATGTGGAGGCAGGGAGCTCTGGGATCCACAGGTGAAAAATGTGTGCCGCTGCTGCCTTGGCAGATCTGTCCCTTGTTCCTTAGTTCTTCATTGTCTTGGCTTCTGTGAGAATGGCTCCAGTCTGCCCATAGCTCACAGTTCTTAAACCTGCTAGGTCCCTCCCCTTGGTGTCCGGGGTGGGCTGATAATCTCCACCCTTAGCTCCCTGCAGAATTTATTCCCAATATCTAACAAAGGGGTTAACTTTCTCCAGGACGATCGGATCAGGACACGAGAGGTACCAGCGGATGCAGTATGTTTTGCCTGTGGCGTGGAGATCAAACCTGGCCCGATTGGGTCTCTGTGGATGGCCAATCTCTATATCTCAGACCCCCGAGCCATCACCGACTCGGGAGTTGCACCATCAGATGCCCGAGGTCCGCAGGATCATGCAGATATTTTTTATGAGTCTGTATCTAGAAAGATGTGATCATAATTCATAATACTAGAACGGAGCCGTCATGGCTGGGATATATAATGGAGGTGTTTTCTGTGTCTAGCTGGCAGGTATAATCTAATTGAGGCCTTGTTTTGGCCTTATCCCATTATCATACTAACAGACCTTGCTATTCAACATTTGGAACAGTAAATCCTGTTTTGAGCCGAATCCACTCAGCATACTAATAGACCTTTTTATTCAGAGTGGAGACTAAACCCTATTGTATTGAATATGCCCACAGGCCATGGGACAGGTGCAGTTAGCAGCCTGTGGCTCTGTGAACAGACAAAATGGAGGCTGGAGCAGGCCAATATCCAAGATGGTGGCTGTTCCTTCATCACACCAGCTAATCGGTGCAGCCCAGAGGGAGGTGAAGTCCTGGCCGGACACCGACAAAAGAACTGTTAGGCAAATCCTGACCCGGCTGAAGGATACTTTTAACACCCGCACAGCAGCGAAGATTAAAATGAAATTCTACAGGTGCAAATTAAGGGCGCAGGACAGTGTACGGGACTATGCCCTAAACCTGCAAGAGATACTGCAGGCCATTAAACAGGTAGACCCCGACAGTGTGCGAGACGAGGACAGATTGCTAACTGAGCAGTTTACTCAGGGGCTCCTGTCTACCGCTCACTGGACACAGCTGTGCATTATGGTCCTGCAAGACCCTGACCTGGACTTCGAACGATTTAAAGATGGGGCCATCCGGGTGCTGCGAGAGCCAACTCCAAGTGGCACTGCACCTCTCCAGCGCCCAGCTATCACATACCACCAGGAGGCAGCGTCCTTTTCACCAGCACCCGTGAAGGCCGATGCACAGACCCTAGATAATAACTCATCTGCAGGCCTATGTCTCCAGTTCCAGAAGCTGACCAAAAGTGTGGCTGCACTAACCGAAACCGTGCAGTCCATGCAAGTGTCCCCAAAGAAGAACCAGCTGGCCTCCAGTCCAGATGACGTCCCGTGTCAACGACAGAGTAGAATCCCACCGACCAGAGGGAGAGACAACGATCGCTACGACCAGGACGGACGGCCCATCTTATCTGTGTATACGGAAGTGTTAATTTATGACTTTATGGGGCACAACGCAAGATTCTGTAATTTAAACAAGCAACCCCTTGGGCAGAGGGCCAACCCCGAGGAGTAAGATGACAGGGCCCACAAAGCTGGCGAGACAAGTAAGTGGGAGGACGGCCAGTCCTGCCTGTTGTGGTTGATGGAATCCTGATGAACACTTTATTGGACACCGGCTCCCAGGTGACAACAATGCCATATATCCTTTTTAAATGGTATTGGGCTGATTCAGACATTACTCACAACTCAGATGTACACTTTAACATCTTTGCCAGCAATGGTCAGCCCTTGCCTCAGGTGGGGTATAAGGAGGTGACCATCAAGGTTGCCCGAGTAGAATTGCAGTCGCAAGATTTGATTATAGTTGATAGTGACAGACAAGAATGCCATCCTATGATTACTCTAGGCACCAATGTAATAGACAATTGTCTTGGAAGAATTATTGTTTTGTTGCAACAGGTAGCCGAGACCGCCAGTTCCAGTCAGCAGCGTGTCCTACAAAAGGAAATCAGAGCCCTGATGCAGAAACATCATGTAGAGCTGTCAGGTGGAGAAGTCAGCAGTGTCAGAGTGAGTGATCCAGTCCCCACTGCAATACCCCCTAGGAGTGAAATGTTGATTTGGTGTTGGGCAGCAATATGCCTCAGGGTCAAGATTACCAGGCCCTGGTAGAACACGTGTACTCTGATAGTAGACCCACCATCCTGATAGCCAGAGGGGTAGTTGATGTCCGCAAGGGGAGGGTACTGATACGTATCCTGAATTGTGGGGAGAAAGAGGTCCATTTACCCCAGTATGCCACCCTTGCTAAGCTGCTCACTGTCAGTAATAATGCAATAAAGGCCATGGAACCCTTGCTTCTTTCCGACCAGGCAGAGGACAATGGCTCTGAGGGGCAGCTGGAGGATTGGTGTCAGAAGCTATACATAGGTACTAACTCCACCCCTTCGCATCAAAAGCATGGGGTTTACCAGGTGGTTCACGAATATGAGCGGGTCTTTAGCAAACACCCTCTAGACTTTGGGCAGGTAAAAGGGTTCCAACACCATATTCCCACCGGAGATCATCCGCCCATGAAAGAGAGGGTACCTCCAGCTCAATATCAATGTGTCAAGGGTATGTTACTGGAGATGAAGGAGGCTGGGGTAATCAGAGATAGTTGAAGTCCCGGGGAAGCTCTGTTAGTCCTCGTTAGAAAGAAAGATGGTACAATGAGGATGTGTGTTGACTAC
The DNA here is from genome assembly GCA_033576555.1 of Oophaga sylvatica. Classification (NCBI taxonomy): domain Eukaryota; kingdom Metazoa; phylum Chordata; class Amphibia; order Anura; family Dendrobatidae; genus Oophaga; species Oophaga sylvatica. The sequence goes on from JARQOD010000001.1 coordinate 712,437,136, forward strand.
AGGCAGATTAACCGCATTACACATAAGGATGCCTACCTGTAAGGAAAGGGATGCCGCCATTTTGTATAGGGCCTATACCAGCCTCCATTTTGTCAGTTCACAGAGCCACAAATTGCTAACTACACAGGGCCTATTAGCATATTCAGTACGACCAGTTTGATGTCCACTATGAATCAATAGGGCTTTAACATGCTAATTGATTTAGGCCAGTGTCTGAATAAGATGGTCAGTCGTATGTTAAATGGCTCAAACTTAAGCCAGTATTTCCTGCTCCATATGAATTGCAGGCCAGTTAATATGCGTGCTTCAAAGCAAAGGGGAAGGGCCTAGCAGACTTAAGAACTGTAGCATGGACAGGCTGCATGCATTCCATTTTACACACAGGAGCCAAGAAGATGGTCTAGGAAGGACCAAGGGACTATCCAGCAACTGAAGACTGTTACCTGGGAGAGCCCCTGCCTTCCCATGACTATACTACCTGGTAATATTGATCTATAGCTTATACCTTTAAGCCTTGTACATTATCGTTGTATTTTTTCTCTGACTGCAAATCCATTGTAATTACGTTGTATAACTTTACTGTATATTTCTGTAATTATCTAGTGCGCTCTTAAGGCGATTAAACCATAAAATTAATCTTGGGCTGATGCTTTTACTCTGATCACGAATCTTAGAATACCCAGTGGGTAACAGGACAACCTCCCCGGCGGCCATTTGCTCTAGGTGCAGTTCCCTTACTGACCTGAGAGACAAAGGGGGCGCCGGAGAGCTGTACCTGTGGAGTTACGTCCCATTGGTGACGTGGGAGGAAAGGGGATCGTCCGTCACATTTGGTAGCGGCGGTGGTATCAGAAGCTGTGATACCCAGGCTACAACGTGGCGGTCGGCTTAGTTCCTCACAATTGGTGGCAGCGGTGGGATCAGAGTAATAGTGTGCGTGGGACCCCTACTCCCAGACACTAGAGACTACCAGCGGTACTTTCACTGGTGGGGTCTTAAGGTCAGCCCAGCACTAGACGGTCAGAGTGTAAATATAATAAGTTGTGTGCAAGGTCAGGGTTGCGGCTGTGTCAGTAACCAAAGGTTCCCAAGATGGCGGAAGGCACCAGGAGTAGGGCAAAGGGGGAGGCCAATGCTGTGGTCTATGAGGGGTTCGATACCGATGAGGGGGATCTCAGCCAGGGCTCCCCAAGGAGCCCGAACCCCGTGCTCAGTCTCACAGTGGACTGTCCACCCCCTGCCCGTCCCAGCCTGTCCAGATCGGAGGCCCTTTTCCAAGAGGCTATGGCACAGCTCGAGGCTGGTAATGACGCCGCCTATGACAGACTCCTGGTGGCGGCAGAGAAAGCAGCAGAGCGTGAGCATACAGAACGCCGTGAAGCAGCAGAGCGGGAGCATACAGAACGTGTGTTGCAGGCTACAGAACGCCGTGAAGCTGCGGAGCGCTGGCACCGACTGGAGATGGCTCAGCACGGGCCCCCGCTGGACGCACCAGGCCCACCGGAGACAAGGGTTTCCAAGGTCCGGGCGGAGGACTTTCCCTTACTTGAAAAGGATGGAGACCTGGATTCCTTTCTGCTTGCTTTTGAGAGGACCTGCCTCCAACATCATCTGTCCCTGGATCAGTGGGCAAGGTTCCTGACCCCCCATTTGAGGGGTAAGTCCCTGGAAGTTTTGGGGGACTTACCTGCCGGGGAGGAGCAGGACTACAACAGCATCAAGCGGGCCCTGATCCAGCACTACAACCTCACCCCGGAGTCGTACCGCAGGAAGTTCAGGAGCCTGCAGCGGGGTTCAAAGGACACCTGGACCGACCACATGCGGGCCCTGCTGAGAGCTGCGGAGCACTGGACCTCGGGTCTAGAGCTCACTACCCGCCAGGAGGTCCAGGAACTGTTTGTCATGGAGCAATTCTTGTGGAACTGCCCAGAGGACCTCCAGCAGTTCCTCCGTGACCGGAAACCAAAGGGGGCTTCTGCTACAGCCGCCCTGGCAGACGAGTATGCCAACAACAGGGCGCCGGAGCCAAAGAAGCCTGCCAGCAGCACCTCGAGAGGGGGTAAGCCCAATCCTGCCCCAGCCCCATATCCAGCCCCCAGAGTGCAAGGGGTGTACCCCCCGGCTGCCCTCTCCAGGCCAGGAACAGAACCCAGACGTTGTCATAATTGCAATCAGCCAGGACACTTTAAGGCTGCGTGTCCCCAGAGCCAGAAGGCCCCATCCCTGTCCCAGAAACCGTCCACTGTTTTGTGTGTGGGAGGGGGTGGTGGGAGGTCCCTGGAAAATTACCAACCCGTCATCATCGGCCGCTCAGCGGTCATGGGACTGCGGGACACAGGCGCTGAACGAACCCTAGTACGCCCTGAGGTGGTGTCCCCTCAAGACTTGGTACCTTGGAAAACCTTTTCCGTCTCCAGAATTGGAGGCATTGAACCGGCGCTGCCCGTTGCCAAGGTGTATTTGGACTGGGGCGCCGGGAGGGGGATGCGGGAGGTGGGAGTAACGCCGAATATTCCTGCAAATGTGTTGCTTGGGACCGATTTGGGGCGGCTAGTGTCCCAGTATGTGGCCACTGAACCCCCAAGTTCGGCTCCCCAAGAATGTCATGACTACTGTGAATGCTAATGTTAATGTATTGAATGTGCCTCCAACAGTGGAGGAGGGAGTGAAACCTTATGGTAAGCCATGCACTGACACTACACACACAGGGCTCACAGTGAGGACAGGTGAGGAGGCTGCACGGAGAGCTCAGAGGTGGGGGAGGGGCTGCTATGGGCAGTGTAGGGCCCCTAAGTGAACCCAGCCTGCTGAGTCTAGGGCCCCTGCAGGAAGAGGAACAGGCCATGGGGGAGGGGGCATCCCGGGAGAGGAGCCACAAGGGAAGACCCCAGGGCAGGAGTTCCCCACATCCGGGATGTCAGGAAGTCAGGGAAGTCTGCCTGACCCGGCGACTTGGTCAGGGGACGAGGGAAAGCAGGCGCTACCCGTGGTCTCAGCGGTTGTGGCCGCTGTTACCAGGAGTGGGAGTGCTGAAGCCCAAGGAGCCTCGCGGAGGTCCGACGGTTTCCCCCTCTCCGACCAAGTGGCTGCCGAGTCAGACAGTAGCCAGGAGACAGATCCCGGGGAACTGACAGAGGACATGGCAGTTTCATCAATTCTTGCCACATCAAGTCAGGGATTTCAGGCAGCGTTGGAAGCTGACCCTAGCCTGAAGACTCTCAAGGAACAGGCGGCACAGCCTCCCCTGGAGTCCGACCGCAAGCGAGTGGTCTGGGACCAGGGACGGCTGTATCGGGTAACGGTCCAGCAGGGATCACCGGAGGCGTGGCCCAGGGACCGACAGTTAGTGGTGCCCCATCCGTTCAGGGCGGAATTGTTGCGGATCGCACACGAGATTCCAATGGCCGGACACTTAGGGATCACTAAAACCAGGGCCAGGCTAGCTCAGCATTTCTACTGGCCTGGAATGAGGACCGAGGTGATAGCCTACTGACGTTCATGTGACACCTGTCAGAGGGTGGGGAAGGCGGGGCCGCGCCCCAAAGCCCCACTGGTAACTCTGCCCATCATCGAAGAGCCTTTCTCGACGGTGGCTGTGGATCTCATTGGACCTCTGTCCACTCCCAGCCGCTCCGGGAAATGCTTCATACTAACGGTAGTGGACTATGCCACCCGGTACCCGGAGGCGGTAGCTTTGTCGTCCATTCGGGCCGACAAAGTGGCCACTGCCTTACTGGAGATTTTCTCCAGAGTGGGGTTTCCCAAGGAAATGCTCACCGACTGAGGGACCCAGTTCATGTCGCAGCTAATAGAGTCTCTCTGTAAGCAGGTACAGGTGCAACATCTGGTGGCCAGCCCGTATCACCCACAGACCAATGGCTTGTGTGAGCGGTTCAATGGCACCTTAAAGCAGATGCTGAAGATGTTGGTCGACACCCACGGGAGAGCCTGGGAGCAGTATCTCCCACACCTGCTGTTTGCCTACCGGGAGGTCCCACAGGCCTCAACGGGGTTCTCCCCCTTTGAGCTCCTGTACGGGCGACGTGTACGGGGGGCCCCTTGCTCTGGTGAAGGAAGCATGGGAAGGGATTTAGCCACCCCTGGAGTGTCGGTCATTGAGTATGTTGTGCGCTTCCGGGACCGAATGATGGCCTTGACGCGGCTGGTGCATGACAATATGGCCCAAGCTCAGGCTGACCAGAAGCGATGGTACGACCAGAATGCTTGTGAGCGGACCTACCAGGTGGGTCAAAAGGTGTGGGTACTGGTCCCCGTACCCCAAAACAAGCTTCAGGCAGCCTGGGAGGGTCCATACCTCGTGCACAAGCAGCTCAACGCCGTCACCTACCTGGTCACCCTGGACCACACCCGTGGAAGGAGGAAGGCCTTCCATGTGAACATGATGAAGGCCCATCATGAGCGGGAGGCTTAAACTCACCCAGTGTGCAACCTTCCAGAGGAAGAAGAGGCAGAAACCCTCCTCGATCTGCTCACCCAAGCCAAGGCGGGTGGATCCATCGAGGATGTGGGGGTTGGCCACCAGCTCTCGGAGGACCAACGTTCCCAGATGGGGGCCACCCTGCACCCCTTTCGGGAGCTGTTCAGCAGCCTGCCTGGAAGGACTGAGGCAGCAGTCCATGACGTGGACACTGGCAACCACCCCCCAATCCGGCGTTCAGCATATCGGGTCTCTCTTGAGGTGCAGCAGCAGATGCGCCAAGAGATAGACGAGATGCTGAGGCTGGGGGTGATCCAAGCGTCCAACAGCGCGTGGGCTTCGCCTGTAGTCCTCGTCCCTAAAAAGGACCGAACTACGCGGTTCTGCGTGGACTACAGGGGGCTCAACGCTGTGTCGGTCACCGATGCATACCCAATGCCGCGCATCGATGACCTGCTCGACCAGCTGGCCGGGGCCAAGTACCTGACCATCATGGATTTGAGCAGGGGGTATTGGCAGATTCCCCTGACCCCTAGGGCACGGGAACGCTCTGCCTTTATCACCCCATTCGGACTGTACGAGTCCACGGTGATGCCCTTCGGCATGAAGAATGCCCCTGCCACTTTTCAGCGGATGGTCAACACGCTGCTCGAGGGACTGGAAGGGTATGCAACCGCATACCTGGATGACATTGCCATCTTCAGTCTCACCTGGGAGGATCACCTAGAGCACCTGGCGCAGGTGCTCGGGCGGATCCAGCGAGCAGGCTTGACCATTAAGCCGGAAAAATGCCAGCTGGGTATGAGGGAGGTCCATTACCTGGGACACGGGTAGGTAGGGGATCTCTGAAGCCAGAGCCCGGGAAGGTGGATGCCATCGCATCCTGGCCCACCCCCAGGACCAAGAAGCAGGTGATGTCCTTTTTGGGTACTGCTGGGTACTATAGGAGGATGGTTCCACACTACAGTGCCCTGGCCAAGCCCCTGACGGACCTCACCAAGAAAAGGCTGCCCGTCGCAGTCGACTGGACAGTCGCCTGCGAGACAGCTTTCCAGGCGCTCAAGACCGCCCTTTCTAGTTCTCCTGTACTACAGGCAGCCGACTTCACGCGGCCATTCTTAGTGCAGACCGACGCCAGCGACTTCGGCCTCGGTGCTGAGCTCAGCCAGGTTGACACTACGGGCCATGAACACCCCATTTTGTACCTGAGCAGGAAGCTCCTGCCGAGGGAAGTGGCCTATTCCACGATGGAGAAGGAATGTCTGGCAATTGTGTGGGCCCTGCAGCGTCTGCAGCCATACTTGTACGGACGCCAATTCACCGTGGAAACAGACCACAACCCCCTCAGCTGGTTACACACGGTCTCTGGGACGAATGGGAGGTTGCTACGCTGGAGCCTCGCTCTCCAACAGTACCACTTCACCATTCGCCACAAAAGCGGCAGGGACCATGGTAACGCTGATGGGTTGTCCCGGCAAGGAGAGGGTGCGGTAGGGCGCACGGGGGAACACAGGAATGTGATACCCCCTAGCGCCCTAAAAAGCAGGGAGGTGTAAGGAAAGGGATGCCGCCATTTTGTATAGGGCCTATACCAGTCTCCATTTTGTCGGTTCACAGAGCCACAAATTGCTAACTACACAGGGCCTATTAGCATATTCAGTACGACCAGTTTTGATGTCCACCATGAATCAATAGGGCTTTAACATGCTAATTGATTTAGGCCAGTGTCTGAATAAGATGGTCAGTCGTATGTTAAATGGCTCAAACTTAAGCCAGTATTTCCTGCTCCATATGAATTGCAGGCCAGTTAATATGCGTGCTTCAAAGCAAAGGGGAAGGGCCTAGCAGACTTAAGAACTGTAGCATGGACAGGCTGCATGCATTCCATTTTACACACAGGAGCCAAGAAGATGGTCTAGGAAGGACCAAGGGACTATCCAGCAACTGAAGACTGTTACCTGGGAGAGCCCCTGCCTTCCCATGACTATACTACCCGGTAATATTGATCTATAGCTTATACCTTTAAGCCTTGTACATTATCGTTGTATTTTTTCTCTGACTGCAAATCCATTGTAATTACGTTGTATAGCTTTACTGTATATTTCTGTAATTATCTAGTGCGCTCTTAAGGCGATTAAACCATAAAATTAATCTTGGGCTGATGCTTTTACTCTGATCACGAATCTTAGAATACCCAGTGGGTAACAGGACAACCTCCCCGACGGCCATTTGCTCTAGGTGCAGTTCCCTTACTGACCTGAGAGACAAAGGGGGCGCCGGAGAGCTGTACCTGTGGAGTTACGTCCCATTGGTGACGTGGGAGGAAAGGGGATCGTCCGTCACATTTGGTAGCGGCGGTGGTATCAGAAGCTGTGATACCCAGGCTACCACGTGGCGGTCGGCTTAGTTCCTCACACTATCCATTACCCAGAATTGAGGAATCATTAGCTGCACTAAGATCCGCTAACTATTTCTCCACTTTAGATCTCACCAGTGGGTATTGGCAGGTTCCCGTGGCAGAAGCAGACAGAGAGAATACAGCGTTTATGACACCAATGGGCCTCTGTGAGTTCAACTGCATGCTATTCGGCCTTTGCAATGCATCGGGAACGTTCCAGCGGTTAATGGAATGCGGCCTAGGACATAAAAACTTCAAAACCGTTTTGTTGTACCTGGACGATGTCATCGTCTACTCAAAGACATACGAAGACCACCTGGAGCACCTAGCCGAGGAGTTCGAGGCCTTATCCGGTTTCGGCCTGAAAGTAAAGCAGTTCAAGTGCCACCTGTTGAAGCCCAAGGTGCAGTACCTAGGTCATGTGGTAAGCACCGAAGGTGTGGCACCAGACCCTGAAAAAGTCACCGTGATCAAGGACTGGCCAAGACCCTCCACTATCAAGGAAGTGTGGCAGTTCCTCAGGCTGGTAGGTTACAACAGAAGATTCATAAAGGGCTTCACAAAGATAGCAGCACCCATGTAGGATCTCTTAATAGGCCAGTCCAGGAAGGCCAAGAACCCGAGTCCTCCGTTCGAGTGGAGTAAAAGAGAAGAAGAATCCTTCACTCGATTGAAGATGGCTCTTACGGGAGATGAAGTCCTGGCCTACCCCGACTATGGCCAAATTTTTATACTCTATACAGACGCCAGCAATGTGGGATTGGGAGCAGTGCTGTCCCAGGTTCAGCAAGGCAGAGAGAGAGAGTGATTTCCTATGCCAGCAGGAAGCTTTGTCCCATGGAAAGGAACCCTGACAACTATAGTTCCTTTAAACTGGAGTTTCTCGCCATAGTCTGGGAGGTAACGGAGCGCTTCAAACACTACCTGGCTTCAGTGAAGTTTACCATTTATACGGATAATAATCCACTGACCCACCTTGAAATGGCGAAGCTAGGTGAGTTGGAGCAGCGATGGATAGCTCGACTGTCCAACTACGAGTTTACCATCAAATACCGTGTGGGGCATAAAAACTCTAATGCTGATGCGCTTTCCAGGATGCCCAACTTGCAGGATGGAGGAGAAGCCCGGGGAGGAACTTGAAGAAATCGAGTTACCAGCCTTCCACCACCCCGGTGCGGTCCAGTGCTCCCACTGCGTGAGGGACAAGCGCTATGCCGTGCAAGAGGCAACGATTAACCCATTGCCCCACCATGGATGGGCAAAAACGCAGGACAGCGATCCGGCAGTCCACTTAGTAAAGGAATTGCTGACACAAGCTGATTCGCACCCTGGTCCAGATGCTCCACAAGAGACCCAACAGTTGTGGAAGGAGAAGGGCAAGCTGTTCATCTATGAGGGGAAGCTGTGTCGGAGAAGCGTCAACTCCCGAACCCACGAACTGGTCTGGCAGGTGGTAGTCCCGAAGCGGGATGTGCCAATGGTCTTTGAAGTGTACCACGATGGAGCAGGACACTTCAGGTGGAAGAAGTTGGAAGTCCTGCTACGTGAGCGATTCTACTGGGTTGGGATGAGGAAAGCCATCGAGAAATGGTGTTGAGAATGTGGTCCATGTAACCTGAGACAGAAAGACTGTGATAGCCAGAGGGCTCCCCTACAGCCCATAGTCACCAAACAACCTCTTGAGCTGGTAGCCTTGGACCACGTGAAACTGGTCCCAAGCCGGTCAGGCGATGTCTACACCCTCACCATAGTAGAACACTACTTCCGGGTCCTGGTAGCAGTGCCAGTGAAGGATCAGATGGTGAAGACGGCAGCCAAAGCATTTCAACAATACTTTTGTTGCCCAGCCTTTGAAGCAGAAGTGTTCCAGGAGTTCTGTAACCTGTACGGCTGCAAGAAAATAAGAACCACGCCGTATCATCCCCAGACCAACGGATTATGCGAGTAAATGAACCAGGTAGTAATACTTCTGTTGAAGACTCTGCCCCTGGAAGAGCGTAGCCTGTGGCCAGAGAAGTTACCGGATTTGGTAGACTTATATAACCACATCCTGGTGAACTCCACCAACTGTACACCCGCCTGCCTGATGAGGCCAAGACCTGGCAAGTTACCCATTGACTTGGACATGGGAGTTTTAACACAGGAGAAAACATCACCAGATGCAGACTCGGATATGGAGCGGCAGCAACAATATCACAGGGTGCAAGAATGTGTAGAGAAAAGTTTGTCCCAGGCAAGACAGAGGCAGGAAACAAATTATAATCAGCACACCCCTGCAGTTTCCTTGTCACCTGGAGAACAGGTACTCAAAAGGAAGAGACGAGTTCACAAACTAGACGACCAGTGGGAGGCTGAGCCATATACTGCTTTACCTTCAGATTTTGATAATACCAAGGTGTGCCTCATCAGTAAAGATGGAGGACAAACTTCAGCGGCAGTGTCGATGGATCATCTAAAACCATGCCCTGACCAACTAAAGAAAAGAATTGAAGACCAAGACTTTCCATTCCTTAGCCAGTGGTAGAGGTGGAGGAAAAGATCAGCACAGTACTCGGCGAGTTCCCTCCAAATTGGACAAGGGTGAACCAGGCCATAGTCGTACCTGTTTTGACCTTTCCCCAGCTAGTAGTGCCAGAAAGAGATGTGACTCAACACCAGCCTGAAGACCAGCGGGCTCAAGCAGCAGATGCCACATCAGCAGCGGAGCAAGAGAATCCACCCCCTGTCAGCGGTAAATCCATCATGCCTATGGTGAGCATCAGTGGTCGTAGAACATCAGGTAAAACCGTGCTACGTAGAGTCACCCGTAGTGCAGTCAATAGAGAGCACACTACACCAATACCAGTGCTATGAAAGTCTACCCGTAGTACCCTAGGTCAAATCCCCGTAAGGTTCTGCATGTAAGTAGATTGTGTAAATAAGATATTTAAATATGTAATGTAAGTACATAACTGTCAAACATATGAGCCTACAGAGAATCTGTAAGAACTTTTGAGCAATCCTATTTTACTTGATTTAAAGGACGATTGGGTCACCGGACTCGATGTGACCAGGACAATACTTGTTTATAGTTACCAGCCTGGCTCAGGAATGAACAATGGACAATGACGCATGGACTAATCGTCACCAGGACTATTTTTGAGCTTTGGTTTTTGTAATTCTTATTTTTGAAATCTTGTAAATAGTTATAATTGTTCACTTGTTAATATGTTTATATTTCCTCAGTCCGGGAGTACTGAATTTCACTAGGGGGGAATGTGGCATCCCAGGAGTCCAGTTGCCACAGTGACATTGCCTCCATCACAGGAAGGAATGTCATGCCTGGAAGCAAGGAGGGGTCCCCTTACGAGGTGTCAGTAGGAGAGAAGTCGAGCAGAACCTGGGGAGTGGAACTGTGATTAAACGTGCCCAAGAGCTGAGCGCTAGGGACTGGATACTGGAGTCCGTGGTTGCGCGGGTACTGAAGTCCCTGCGGCTAAATCCGAAAGGCAGGGGACTGCAGGTCTCCTAGCCCGATCTAATACCCGGCGGCACAACAGGATACCAGAGCCTGGAGCTGACACAAAGGAGCGGCACCTGTGATAGGCTAGCGCTGCCTGCCATGCGGGCAACGGTTTGTTTTTAAAAATAAAGAGAGAGCCAGTTAGCAGCAGGAGGGTGAGCTGTTAGGCAGCGAGAAAAAAAGGAGAGGACAGCGCAGAAGGAAGGGCTCTGTACCTACCTGGCCAGATGTATCCAAAATTGCTGTCAAGCTACCCGGCTCTCCATCATGATCTGTTACCAGTGCCCCGGTCTATACTATCAACCATCAAGTAAATAAAAAACTAGTCTTGTGTCCTCCAGTGAACTTTTGCGCCCTGAGTCCTGCACCACAAGGTACACAAAGCCTGACATAAACAGAACTGGTAGCCCTGGGGCCCCCGCTCCACCTGAGGGGAGCAGAACCATCTCAGCTGTATCACCATCAGCCCCAGCGGTCTCCTTTAGCAGTGTCGGCCATCTGTTGCCAAACACCACAGGTGGCGTCACATTGAATACCATATACATATTCCCCATTTTACGGTACAGCCAGGGCCACACAGTCGGGTCACGGCCCAGTGACTTCCCCAAAGCACTGTCTGACCCTTGTGGGCATGTCATACTTACATCGAGGTTTACATCTAAATGTCTGAACGATGTGACTCAAATGAGACCCCCAAAGGATTCATTCACTATAATGTGGTAGCAGAGTTACTCTGGACTCCGTCTGGCCACTGATCTGCAATGTCCTTCTTTTTAGAGGTGCACAAAACTGTGGTTGACTGCCCTTTTGTGCTTCCTAAAAATACGGACACTGCTGGATGATACCAGATTTACAGAGTTTTTATGTTTGGCTTCTGTCACACACACTAAAAAAATGTTTTTTCATTGCAAAAACTAGTTTTTTGCATCGCTATTTTTTGATAGCTATAATTTTCCATATTTCGGAATGCATAGTCATGTTATGGCTTGCTTTTTGAAGGAAGAGTTGATGTTTTTATTGGTACCATTTTTGGGCACATGACTTTATTTGATCACTTTCTATTCCGAGTTTTGGGAGGCAGAATTGCAATTCAGGGATTATTTTTTTAGAGGGTCTTTTATGCCTTTCTGCCAGAGGCATAGCTAGGGTTTCGGTTTAGGGGGGGCGAAACATCTGAGTGGGCCCCTAACCAGAGAACCTCAGCAAATGACCGCGCTGTTGCCAAAATTAATCTATATATAAAAAGACCAATATTGATATCACCGCCATATGGTCAGTGGTACGTAACACCAGTCCCACAGAACATATAAGAGATCATAGCAGAGTTACAGATAATGACTTACCGCTGATGTTCTTTCTGATGGAATCGTTCACTTTTCATGTCTTTTCCATCTGGCCCAGACCGACATAACGACTCCTCCAGCTAGGACTCTGCTGCAGAGAATACAACAAAGAAACGTTTCACTTCTCATATTGTCAGCACCGTCACGATCACCAATTGGACTATTCTCAACCTGCACAAACTCCTCATCCTGCTGATACCCCAATACTGAGCCACTGCTGCCGTATGTGTCCCTATTACTACACCTGATACTCCAATACTGAGCCGCTGCTGCAGTATGTGCCCCTATTACTACACCTGGTACCCCAATACTGAGCCGCTGCTGCCCTATGTGTCCCTATTACTACACCTGATACCCCAATACTGAGCCGCTGCTGTCGTATGTGTCCCTATTACTACACCTGATACTCCAATACTGAGCCGCTGCTGCAGTATGTGCCCCTATTACTACACCTGGTACCCCAATACTGAGCCGCTGCTGCCCTATGTGTCCCTATTACTGCACCTACTGTGTGGTTCTGTGTGACCTCTAAATTCTAAAGCACCCTCTATAATATAGTAATGCCAGGTGCATGGGCCCTAGAAAACAGTGCCCACATGTTGTCCCCTAGAATGTAATAATGCCCTGTGTGTGCCCCTTTGACAGTCACAGTAACCAGAGTTCCCCTATAACAATAAGTACCCACTTTACACTTAATGTCCCGAGTCTCCCCCCTGTACAGCTCCCCTATACACAGTATGATGCCCCCTCACTGGATATATACTGACTCCTTAATATCCCCAAACTATTTAATGGCTCCAACACTGTATGATGGCCCCGCCACTATAATCCCCACACTGTATGATGGCCCCTAGATAGCCTCCATATAGCATAATACACCAGATAGTCCTCAATATAGTATAATGCACCCCCATAGACAGCCTATGTATTGTAATGCACCCCCATAAGCAGCCTCTGTATTATAATGCACCCCAACAGACAGCCTCTATATTGTAATGCACTCCCCATAGGCAGTCTTATTTATAATGCACCCCATAGGCAGTCTTATTTATAATGCACCCCATAGGCAGTCTTATTTATAATGCACCCCATAGGCAGTCTTATTTATAATGCACCCAATAGGCAGCCTTACTTATAATGCACCCCATATGCAGCCTTACTTATATTGCACCCCATATGCAGCCTTACTTATAATGCACCCCATATGCAGCCTTACTTGAAATGTACCCCATATGCAGTCTTATTTATAATGCACCCCATAGGCAGTCTTATTTATAATGTACCCCATATGCAGTCTTATTTATAATGTACTCCATATGCAGCCTTACTTATAATGTACTCCATATGCAGCCTTACTTGAAATGTACCCCATATGCAGTCTTATTTATAATGCACCCCATAGGCAGTCTTATTTATAATGCACCCCATAGGCAGTCTTATTTATAATGTACTCCATATGCAGCCTTACTTATAATGCACCCCATATGCAGCCTTATTTATAATGTACCCCATATGCAGCCTTACTTATAATGTACCCCATATGCAGTCTTATTTATAATGTACCCCATATGCAGCCTTACTTATAATGTACCCCATATGCAGCCTTACTTGAAATGTACCCATAGGCAGTCTTACTTATAATGCACCCCCATATGCAGCCGTACTTATAATGCACCCCCATTTGCAGCCGTACTTATAATGCACCCCATATGCAGCCGTACTTATAATGCACCCCCATATGCAGCCGTACTTATAATGCACCCCATATGCAGCCGTACTTATAATGCACCCCATATGCAGCCGTACTTATAATGCACCCCATATGCAGCCGTACTTATAATGCACCCCATATGCAGCCGTACTTATAATGCACCCCATATGCAGCCGTACTTATAATGCACCCCCATATGTAGCCGTACTTATAATGCACCCCCATATGCAGCCGTACTTATAATGCACCCCCATATGCAGCCGTACTTATAATGCACCCCCATATGTAGCCGTACTTATAATGCACCCCATATGCAGCCGTACTTATAATGTACTCCATATGCAGCCGTACTTATAATGTACTCCATATGCAGCCGTACTTATAATGCACCCCCATATGCAGCTGTACTTATAATGTATCCTAGCACTATACCTACTTATAATGCACTCCCATATGCAGCGGTACTTATAATGCACCCCATATGCAGCCGTACTTATAATGTACTCCATATGCAGCCGTACTTATAATGTACTCCATATGCAGCCGTACTTATAATGCACCCCCATATGCAGCTGTACTTATAATGCACCCCATATGCAGCCTTACTTATAATGCACTCCCATATGCAGCGGTACTTATAATGCACCCCCATATGCAGCTGTACTTATAATGTACTCCATATGCAGCCGTACTTATGCACCCCCATATGCAGCCGTACTTATAATGCACTCCCATATGCAGCCTTACTTATAATGCACCTCCATATGCAGCCGTACTTATAATGCACTCCCATATGCAGCCGTACTTATAATGTACTCCATATGCAGCCGTACTTATGCACCCCCATATGCAGCCGTACTTATAATGCACTCCCATATGCAGCCGTACTTATAATGCACCCCATATGCAGCCTTACTTATAATGTACCCCATATGCAGCCGTACTTATGCACCCCATATGCAGCCTTACTTATATTGCACCCCCTTTACAAAAATAATAAATCCTGTACTCACCTCTCTTGCTCCCGGCTCCTGCGCTGCTCACTGCTCTCCCTCTCAGCGTCTGAATGCCGGCGCCGGGCAGTGACGTCATCGCGCCCGCTGTCAGACGCTGAGGGGGATTATGGGAGAGGAGGAGCGCTCGCTCCTTCTCTCTCAATGCGGTCAGCTGTATCGGCTGGATGCTGATACAGCTGACCCTGCGATGACGGGCGGGGGGCCCACTGCTGGCACCGGGCCGTACTTATAATGCACCCCATATGCAGCCGTACTTATAATGCACCCCATATGTAGCCGTACTTATAATGCACCCCCATATGCAGCCGTACTTATAATGCACCCCCATATGCAGCCGTACTTATAATGCACCCCCATATGTAGCCGTACTTATAATGCACCCCATATGCAGCCGTACTTATAATGTACTCCATATGCAGCCGTACTTATAATGTACTCCATATGCAGCCTTACTTATAATGCACTCCCATATGCAGCGGTACTTATAATGCACCCCCATATGCAGCTGTACTTATAATGTACTCCATATGCAGCCGTACTTATGCACCCCCATATGCAGCCGTACTTATAATGCACTCCCATATGCAGCCTTACTTATAATGCACCTCCATATGCAGCCGTACTTATAATGCACTCCCATATGCAGCCGTACTTATAATGTACTCCATATGCAGCCGTACTTATGCACCCCCATATGCAGCCGTACTTATAATGCACTCCCATATGCAGCCGTACTTATAATGCACCCCATATGCAGCCTTACTTATAATGTACCCCATATGCAGCCGTACTTATGCACCCCATATGCAGCCTTACTTATATTGCACCCCCTTTACAAAAATAATAAATCCTGTACTCACCTCTCTTGCTCCCGGCTCCTGCGCTGCTCACTGCTCTCCCTCTCAGCGTCTGAATGCCGGCGCCGGGCAGTGACGTCATCGCGCCCGCTGTCAGACGCTGAGGGGGATTATGGGAGAGGAGGAGCGCTCGCTCCTTCTCTCTCAATGCGGTCAGCTGTATCGGCTGGATGCTGATACAGCTGACCCTGCGATGACGGGCGGGGGGCCCACTGCTGGCACCGGGCCCCCCACCGCCTGCTCAGGGGCCCCATAGCGGCCGGGCGGTAGAGCAGGGAGATTGATTCTCCCTGCTCTGCCGCAGAAAGTAACTGTGTCGGCGCGCTGTGCACGCCGATACAGTTACAGTAGCGTAGCTCCGGGTGGGCCCCCTCAGAGCGCGGGGCCCGGGGCCACCGCCCTCTCTGCCCCCCGGTAGCTACGCTACTGCTTTCTGCATATGGTAAAATTGATAAGGCAACTTTATTCTTCGGGTCAGTATGATTACAGCGATACCACATTTATATATTTTTATGTTTTGGTGCTTTTACATCAAAACTATTTTATAGAAAAAATGATTATTTTTGCATTTCTTAATTCTGAGAGCTATAACATTTTTTTTTTCTGCTGATGGAGCTCTATGTTAGCTTTTTTTTTGCGGGACAAGATGACTTTTGCAGAGATACCATTTTTATTTAGATTGGTCTTTTTGATCGCCTTTTATTCCACTTTTTGATAGGTGTTATAATGATAAAGCATACTTTTTTTGCCCAGTTTTTTATTTTTTCAATGGTGTTCAATAAAGGGGTTAACTAATGAGACAGTTTTAGGCTATGTGCACACGTTGCGCAAATGCTCGGCAATTTTGCGGAGCATTTGCGCAACTCCCCGCCGCGGGTAAAACGCATACATAATTAGCATGCGTTTTCCTGCAAAACACAAGCAAACATTTTGCAAGCGTAATTAGCTTGCAGAATGCTAGTGTTTTCCAAGCGATCTGTAGCATCGCTTGGAAAACTGATTGACAGGTTGATCACACTTGTCAAGCATAGTGCTGACAAGTGTGATCAACTTAATAAAAAAAATAATAACTAATGATATTCTCACCTTCCGGCGGCCCCCACAGCCTTCCCGCTCCTCAGCGACGCGGCCGGCAAGTTCCGTTCCCAGGAATGCATTGCGAGAATGACCTTTGCGACTTTGACGTCACAAAGGTCATTCTCGCAATGCATCCCTGGGAACGGAAGATGCCGGCAGCGTGGCTGAGAAGCGGGAAGACTCCGGGGGCCGCCGGAAGGTGAGAATATCAATATTTATTATTTTAATCCTATTTTTTTCAGGGATATGGTACCCAGGGCCTGGAGGAGAGTCTCCTCTCCTCCAGACCCTGGGTATGAAGCGCACATGAAGCGCTCACTTCATGCATGGTGGGCATAGCGTAACCGCCACGATTACGCAAAAAGAATGAGCATGCTGCTTATTTTTGCGCAAAGCGATTACGCTCCGCAAAAATACGCAGCATGTGCACAGCAATGCGTAATCCCATAGGATTGCATGGGATGCGTTTTCTAAGCGTTTTCTAAGCGATTACGCTTAAAAAAACGCTACATGTGCACATAGCCTTATAGGTTGGGTCTTTCTGGACGTGGCAATACCAAATATGTGTTCTTTTTTATTATTATTATTTTTGCATAAATTAATGTATTTCTTTGGATTTTTCTTCTTTATTTTTGGATTTTATTTTTTAAACATTTTTACAATTTTATTAACTTTCTTTTTACTTCTCTACATTGTCACAGGATGGGACATCAACCTTACACTGACAGATCACTGATCTAATACTCTGTAATGCTTCTGCATTGCAGGGCATGAGAATTAGTGTCTGACATGCAGGGAGGAGGCATGTAAGCTCATGCTTTCAGCATGAGCTGAGAGGCCACAGTCCCTGGGTGACCCTGCGGCCATCTTTTGGCCAGGGGTTACCATGGAGACCATAGACACAACGCAATCGTATTGCGCTGTGCCGAAGGGAGCACAGAGGTAGCTCTCTGCATCTGCGATGTCTCGCAATGTCGCTGTCACAATTGACAGCAGCATCACAGGGGTTAAACACCCGTGATCGGTACTAGGACCGATCATGGGCATCACTGCAGGGTGTCAGCTCTCACATAGAGCTAACACCTGCACTCAATTGCTGTAACACTGAGCCCGTGCGATCACTGCGCTATATATATATATATATATATATACTGTATATAGCGGTTTGTGGGAACGCAGCTCCCGTGATGCCATATATATAGTCCTGCTCATCGTTACTGGCACCCATGAAGTTTAAGAACATAATGTGGAATATCTCCTGAAAAAAATGAATCAAGTGAAACAAATTTTTTGTATAGAGCACTCGTGTTAAACACAAAAGAGCAAATGATAAACAATAATTTAAAACAAAAAACAATGGGAGGAAAAATTAGAAAAAGCTAAAGCTTGCGGTGACACTGGTATTGGAACCATTTACATTAAATTAGAATGAAAACACACTTTGACTCGCCTGTGGTAGATCACAAATGAGAATCAACTGTGATTAATTGTCAATGCCCATGTGACATGAAATTAGCTAATGAATTATGACTTTAGTCTTTTAAAAAGCCACATGGTAGATCCTGTTCCTTTGTCACAATGGTGAAGACAAAGGAGCTGTCTGAGGACATCAGAACTGCTACTATTAGCAAACAAGACTTCCAAAAGAGTATAAGGACACCTCCAAAGACCTTGATATTCCAGTTTCAACAGTGTGCAATGTTATTAAGAAGTTTACCAAGCATGGAACCATCAAGAACCTCCCAGGAAGTTGGGGGAAAGAGGAAATTTTCCAAGAGATGTCTTTGAGGGTTGGTGCGAATGGTGGAAAAAACACCACGTCAAACATCCAATGACCTGAAGGCCAACCTGGAACAGTCTGGGGTCATGGTTTCAACAAGTACCATACACTACACACTAAACCAAGCAGAGGTTTATGGGCAAAGGCCAAGAAACCATTGCTGAAGAAAAGACAAAAAAGGAACAACTGATCTTTGCCAAAGAGCACATTGACAAACCACAATCCTTCTGGGAAAATGTTCTGTGGACAGATGTAACAAAGATAGCGCTTTTTGGCAATGCAAAACAACTGTTTGTTTACAGACCACGCAATGAAGCTTATAAGGAAAAGAACACCCTACCAACAGTTAAGCATGGTGGAGGAGCCATAATGCTCTAGGGCTGCTTTGCTGTGTCTGGTACTGGAGGCCTTGACCATATCACAGGAATCTTGAAATCAGAGTATTCTTAAGAGATTTTAGAGCGAAATGTCACACCCAGTGTAAGAAAATTTGGTTTGAGTCGAAGATCATGAGTTTTCCAGCAATACAATGACACAAAGCACCCAACCAAAAGTGCACAGGAATGGTTGAAAAAGAAAAAAATAGACTGTTTTAAAATGGCCAGCAATGAGTCCTGACCTCAATCCCATTGAAAATCTTTTGTGTGAGCTGAAATCTGCCATTGGCAAAAAGAACCCTGCAAACATTCAAGAGCTTGAACAAACTGCAAAGGAAGAGTGGGAGAAAATGCCAGCTGAGAGGTTGAAGAAGTTTCTAGATGGCTACAAGAACTATTTTGTGGCTGTCATCAATGCCAAAGGGTGTGCAACCAAGTATTAATTAGGGGTGTCCTTATTGCTGCGCATGCGGTTTATTCAATTTCTTCTTTGCAATTTCAACATGTAAGTTGAAAGACAACATTTTATTGTTGTGTTACTTTGGACTACTAATTAAAAAGTCCTGAGGATATAACTTTGCTACATTTCCATTTATTGCTGAAGATATTGTACAGTCTATGAAAAAAATAATGGTGCCAAGAATGGTGAGCAGCACTGTACAGTGCCTTGCGAAAGTATTCGGCCCACTGGAACTTTTCAACCTTTTCCCACATATCATGCTTCAAACATAAAGATACCAAATGTACATTTTTGGTGAAGAATCAACAACAAGTGGGACACAATTGTGAAGTTGAACGAAATTTATTGGTTATTTAAAATTTTTGTGGAAATACAAAAACTGAAAAGTGGGGCGTGCAATATTATTCGAACCCTTTAACCCTTCCCGACCCATGACGCCACGTAGGCGTCATGAAAACCTGTGCCAATCCGACCCATGACGCCTATGTGGCGTCATGAAAGGATCGCGTCCCTGCGGGTCGGGTGACCGGGGTCACTGAAAGGTCACCCGACCCCGCCGGCACAGGACCCTTTGTGTTTCACCACAGGGGGGTTGGCTTAACCCCCCCGTGGCCACGATCGCTCTGATTGGCTGTTAAAAGTGAAACAGCCAATCAGAGCAATCTGTAATATTTCACCAATATAATTGGTGAAATATTACAATCCAGCCATGGCCGATGCTGCAATAGCATCTGCCATGGCTGGACACCGAGCCCTGACCCCCCCACACGGATTCACGGCGGCGATCGGCCGCCGCCACCGAAAGATGGCAGCGGTCGGTCACCGCCGTCACTAAAAGCACCCTCGTCCAGGCCTCCGCTGCCCCCACCTTCCGATCCCCCCCCCCTGACTTCCGACCCCCATACTCACCTCTCCCGGTCCACCGATGTCCCTGGATCCTTCCCGGCGGCTGCCTGGGATTCTTCATGGGCGCCTCCATCTTGGAAAATGGCGGGCGCATGCGCAGTGCGCCCGCCGGCCGGCGCATGCGCAGTGCGCCCTACATAATCAAAAAATTTATTTTGATCACTGTGATAAACTGTCACAGTGATCAAAATAAAAAAAAGTAAGTGAACCCCCCCTGTCATAGGTAGGGACAAATAATAAAGAATTTTTTTTTTTTTCCTATTAGGCCCTGTGCACACGTTGCGGATTTTGCTGCGGATCCGCAGCTGATTTCGCTGCTGATCCGCAGCTGATTTCGCTGCTGATCCGCAGCGGATTTCGCTGCTGATCCGCAGCGGATTTCGCTGCTGATCCGCAGCTGATTTCGCTGCTGATCCGCAGCTGATTTCGCTGCTGATCCGCTGTTGATTTCGCTGCTGATTCGCTGCTGATTTCGCTGCGGATCAGCAGCGAAATCAGCAGCGAATCAGCAGCTAAATCAGCAGCGAAATCAGCTGCGGATAAGCAGCGAAATCAGCTGCGGATCAGCAGCGGATTTCGCTGCTGATCCGCAGCTGATTTCGCTGCTGATCCACAGCTGATTTCGCTGCTGATCCGCAGCTGATTTCGCTGCTGATCCGCAGCGGATTTCGCTGCTGATCCGCAGCTGATTTCGCTGCGGATCCGCAGCGGATATGGCGCTGCGGATTCACAGCAGATCCAGAAACCATGTACAGTACAATGCAAATAAATGGTAAAAAAAAACGCTGTGCACATGCTGCAGATTTTTCAGCGCAGATTTGCTGCGGTTTTAAATCCGCAGCATGCCAATTCTTTGTGCGGATTCCGCAGCGATTTTACACCTATTCCATTATAGGCGTAAAACCGCAGAGAAAAACCGCAGCAAATCCACGCTAAATACGCAGGTAAAAGGCAGGTCATTTTACCTGCGGATTTTAGATTTTAGAAAAATCCGCAAGTGAATCCGCAACGTGTGCACGGGGCCTTAGGGTCAGGCTGGGTTCATATTGCATTATGGCAGTCCGTTAGATGGACTGCGTTTCACCGCGGTATAACGCGGTGTAACGCAGTCCGTTTACGCTGCCATTCACCCCATTTGTGTGCGCATCGCAAGGCATGCCATGAAGCGGCATGCGTTCGCGACGTGTCGTCATTCAGTGACGGAGCCTTGGACGCAGGCTGCAGCGTCTGGGCTCCATCACCGCTAGCACAGATGAATCATCGCTGATTCCTCTGCACTAGAGGGTATAGCATAACGCGATAACAATAAGTACCCACTTTACACTTAATGTCCCGAGTCTCCCCCCTGTACAGCTCCCCTATACACAGTATGATGCCCCCTCACTGGATATATACTGACTCCTTAATATCCCCAAACTATTTAATGGCTCCAACACTGTATGATGGCCCCGCCACTATAATCCCCACACTGTATGATGGCCCCTAGATAGCCTCCATATAGCATAATACACCAGATATTCCTCAATATAGTATAATGCACCCCATAGACAGCCTATGTATTGTAATGCACCCCATAAGCAGCCTCTGTATTATAATGCACCCCAACAGACAGCCTCTATATTGTAATGCACTCCCATGGCAGTCTTATTTATAATGCACCCATAGGCAGTCTTATTTATAATGCACCCCATAGGCAGTCTTATTTATAATGCACCCCATAGGCAGTCTTATTTATAATGCACCCAATAGGCAGCCTTACTTTAATGCACCCATATGCAGCTTACTTATATGCACCCCATATGCAGCCTTACTTATAATGCACCCCATATGCAGCCTTACTTGAATGTACCCCATATGCAGTCTTATTTATAATGCACCCCATAGGCAGTCTTATTTATAATGTACCCCATATGCAGTCTTATTTATAATGTACTCCATATGCAGCCTTACTTATAATGTACTCCATATGCAGCCTTACTTGAAATGTACCCCATATGCAGTCTTATTTATAATGCACCCCATAGGCAGTCTTATTTATAATGCACCCCATAGGCAGTCTTATTTATAATGTACTCCATATGCAGCCTTATTATAATGCACCCCATATGCAGCCTTATTTATAATGTACCCCATATGCAGCCTTACTTATAATGTACCCCATATGCAGTCTTATTTATAATGTACCCCATATGCAGCCTTACTTATAATGTACCCCATATGCAGCCTTACTTGAAATGTACCCCATAGGCAGTCTTACTTATAATGCACCCATGCACTATATGCACTGCGCGTACTTATAATGCACCCCATATGCAGCCGTACTTATAATGCACCCCATATGCAGCCGTACTTATAATGCACCCCATATGCAGCCGTACTTATAATGCACCCCATATGCAGCCGTACTTATAATGCACCCCATATGCAGCCGTACTTATAATGCACCCCATATGCAGCCGTACTTATAATGCACCCCATATGCAGCCGTACTTATAATGCACCCCATATGCAGCCGTACTTATAATGCACCCCCATATGCAGCCGTACTTATAATGCACCCCATATGCAGCCGTACTTATAATGCACCCCCATATGAGCCGTACTTATAATGCACCCCATATGCAGCCGTACTTAATGACCCTATGCAGCCGTACTATAATGACCCATATGCAGCCGTACTTATAATGCACCCCATATGCAGCCGTACTTATAATGTACTCCATATGCAGCCGTACTTATAATGCACTCCCATATGCAGCGTACTTATAATGCACCCCATATGCAGCCGTACTTATAATGACTCCATATGCAGCCGTACTTATAATGCACCCATATGCAGCCGTACTTATAATGCACCCCCATATGCAGCTGTACTTATATATGCCACGCCGTACTTATAATGACCCATATGCAGCCTTACTTATAATGCACTCCCATATGCAGCGGTACTTATAATGCACCCCCATATGCAGCTGTACTTATAATGTACTCCATATGCAGCCGTACTTATGCACCCCCATATGCAGCCGTACTTATAATGCACTCCATATGCAGCCTTACTTATAATGCACCTCCATATGCAGCCGTACTTATAATGCACTCCCATATGCAGCCGTACTTATAATGTACTCCATATGCAGCCGTACTTATGCACCCCCATATGCAGCCGTACTTATAATGCACTCCCATATGCAGCCGTACTTATAATGCACCCCATATGCAGCCTTACTTATAATGTACCCCATATGCAGCCGTACTTATGCACCCCATATGCAGCCTTACTTATATTGCACCCCCTTTACAAAAATAATAAATCCTGTACTCACCTCTCTTGCTCCCGGCTCCTGCGCTGCTCACTGCTCTCCCTCTCAGCGTCTGAATGCCGGCGCCGGGCAGTGACGTCATCGCGCCCGCTGTCAGACGCTGAGGGGGATTATGGGAGAGGAGGAGCGCTCGCTCCTTCTCTCTCAATGCGGTCAGCTGTATCGGCTGGATGCTGATACAGCTGACCCTGCGATGACGGGCGGGGGGCCCACTGCTGGCACCGGGCCGTACTTATAATGCACCCCATATGCAGCCGTACTTATAATGCACCCCCATATGTAGCCGTACTTATAATGCACCCCCATATGCAGCCGTACTTATAATGCACCCCCATATGCAGCCGTACTTATAATGCACCCCCATATGTAGCCGTACTTATAATGCACCCCATATGCAGCCGTACTTATAATGTACTCCATATGCAGCCGTACTTATAATGTACTCCATATGCAGCCTTACTTATAATGCACTCCCATATGCAGCGGTACTTATAATGCACCCCCATATGCAGCTGTACTTATAATGTACTCCATATGCAGCCGTACTTATGCACCCCCATATGCAGCCGTACTTATAATGCACTCCCATATGCAGCCTTACTTATAATGCACCTCCATATGCAGCCGTACTTATAATGCACTCCCATATGCAGCCGTACTTATAATGTACTCCATATGCAGCCGTACTTATGCACCCCCATATGCAGCCGTACTTATAATGCACTCCCATATGCAGCCGTACTTATAATGCACCCCATATGCAGCCTTACTTATAATGTACCCCATATG
Organism: Oophaga sylvatica; assembly: GCA_033576555.1. NCBI lineage: Eukaryota > Metazoa > Chordata > Amphibia > Anura > Dendrobatidae > Oophaga > Oophaga sylvatica. The sequence continues at coordinate 712,461,113 of JARQOD010000001.1, forward strand.
CAGCCGTACTTATGCACCCCATATGCAGCCTTACTTATATTGCACCCCCTTTACAAAAATAATAAATCCTGTACTCACCTCTCTTGCTCCCGGCTCCTGCGCTGCTCACTGCTCTCCCTCTCAGCGTCTGAATGCCGGCGCCGGGCAGTGACGTCATCGCGCCCGCTGTCAGACGCTGAGGGGGAATATGGGAGAGGAGGAGCGCTCGCTCCTTCTCTCTCAATGCGGTCAGCTGTATCGGCTGGATGCTGATACAGCTGACCCTGCGATGACGGGCGGGGGGCCCACTGCTGGCACCGGGCCCCCACCGCCTGCTCAGGGGCCCCATAGCGGCCGGGCGGTAGAGCAGGGAGATTGATTCTCCCTGCTCTGCCGCAGAAAGTAACTGTGTCGGCGCGCTGTGCACGCCGATACAGTTACAGTAGCGTAGCTCCGGGTGGGCCCCCTCAGAGCGCGGGGCCCGGGGCCACCGCCCTCTCTGCCCCCCGGTAGCTACGCTACTGCTTTCTGCATATGGTAAAATTGATAAGGCAACTTTATTCTTCGGGTCAGTATGATTACAGCGATACCACATTTATATATTTTTATGTTTTGGTGCTTTTACATCAAAACTATTTTATAGAAAAAATTATTATTTTTGCATTTCTTAATTCTGAGAGCTATAACATTTTTTTTTTCTGCTGATGGAGCTCTATGTTAGCTTTTTTTTTGCGGGACAAGATGACTTTTGCAGAGATAGCATTTTTATTTAGATTGGTCTTTTTGATCGCCTTTTATTCCACTTTTTGATAGGTGTTATAATGATAAAGCATACTTTTTTTGCCCAGTTTTTTATTTTTTCAATGGTGTTCAATAAAGGGGTTAACTAATGAGACAGTTTTAGGCTATGTGCACACGTTGCGCAAATGCTCGGCAATTTTGCGGAGCATTTGCGCAACTCCCCGCCGCGGGTAAAACGCATACATAATTAGCATGCGTTTTCCTGCAAAACACAAGCAAACATTTTGCAAGCGTAATTAGCTTGCAGAATGCTAGTGTTTTCCAAGCGATCTGTAGCATCGCTTGGAAAACTGATTGACAGGTTGATCACACTTGTCAAGCATAGTGCTGACAAGTGTGATCAACTTAATAAAAAAAATAATAACTAATGATATTCTCACCTTCCGGCGGCCCCCACAGCCTTCCCGCTCCTCAGCGACGCGGCCGGCAAGTTCCGTTCCCAGGAATGCATTGCGAGAATGACCTTTGCGACTTTGACGTCACAAAGGTCATTCTCGCAATGCATCCCTGGGAACGGAAGATGCCGGCAGCGTGGCTGAGAAGCGGGAAGACTCCGGGGGCCGCCGGAAGGTGAGAATATCAATATTTATTATTTTAATCCTATTTTTTTCAGGGATATGGTACCCAGGGCCTGGAGGAGAGTCTCCTCTCCTCCAGACCCTGGGTATGAAGCGCACATGAAGCGCTCACTTCATGCATGGTGGGCATAGCGTAACCGCCACGATTACGCAAAAAGAATGAGCATGCTGCTTATTTTTGCGCAAAGCGATTACGCTCCGCAAAAATACGCAGCATGTGCACAGCAATGCGTAATCCCATAGGATTGCATGGGATGCGTTTTCTAAGCGTTTTCTAAGCGATTACGCTTAAAAAAACGCTACATGTGCACATAGCCTTATAGGTTGGGTCTTTCTGGACGTGGCAATACCAAATATGTGTTCTTTTTTATTATTATTATTTTTGCATAAATTAATGTATTTCTTTGGATTTTTCTTCTTTATTTTTGGATTTTATTTTTTAAACATTTTTACAATTTTATTAACTTTCTTTTTACTTCTCTACATTGTCACAGGATGGGACATCAACCTTACACTGACAGATCACTGATCTAATACTCTGTAATGCTTCTGCATTGCAGGGCATGAGAATTAGTGTCTGACATGCAGGGAGGAGGCATGTAAGCTCATGCTTTCAGCATGAGCTGAGAGGCCACAGTCCCTGGGTGACCCTGCGGCCATCTTTTGGCCAGGGGTTACCATGGAGACCATAGACACAACGCAATCGTATTGCGCTGTGCCGAAGGGAGCACAGAGGTAGCTCTCTGCATCTGCGATGTCTCGCAATGTCGCTGTCACAATTGACAGCAGCATCACAGGGGTTAAACACCCGTGATCGGTACTAGGACCGATCATGGGCATCACTGCAGGGTGTCAGCTCTCACATAGAGCTAACACCTGCACTCAATTGCTGTAACACTGAGCCCGTGCGATCACTGCGCTATATATATATATATATATATATACTGTATATAGCGGTTTGTGGGAACGCAGCTCCCGTGATGCCATATATATAGTCCTGCTCATCGTTACTGGCACCCATGAAGTTTAAGAACATAATGTGGAATATCTCCTGAAAAAAATGAATCAAGTGAAACAAATTTTTTGTATAGAGCACTCGTGTTAAACACAAAAGAGCAAATGATAAACAATAATTTAAAACAAAAAACAATGGGAGGAAAAATTAGAAAAAGCTAAAGCTTGCGGTGACACTGGTATTGGAACCATTTACATTAAATTAGAATGAAAACACACTTTGACTCGCCTGTGGTAGATCACAAATGAGAATCAACTGTGATTAATTGTCAATGCCCATGTGACATGAAATTAGCTAATGAATTATGACTTTAGTCTTTTAAAAAGCCACATGGTAGATCCTGTTCCTTTGTCACAATGGTGAAGACAAAGGAGCTGTCTGAGGACATCAGAACTGCTACTATTAGCAAACAAGACTTCCAAAAGAGTATAAGGACACCTCCAAAGACCTTGATATTCCAGTTTCAACAGTGTGCAATGTTATTAAGAAGTTTACCAAGCATGGAACCATCAAGAACCTCCCAGGAAGTTGGGGGAAAGAGGAAATTTTCCAAGAGATGTCTTTGAGGGTTGGTGCGAATGGTGGAAAAAACACCACGTCAAACATCCAATGACCTGAAGGCCAACCTGGAACAGTCTGGGGTCATGGTTTCAACAAGTACCATACACTACACACTAAACCAAGCAGAGATTTATGGGCAAAGGCCAAGAAACCATTGCTGAAGAAAAGACAAAAAAGGAACAACTGATCTTTGCCAAAGAGCACATTGACAAACCACAATCCTTCTGGGAAAATGTTCTGTGGACAGATGTAACAAAGATAGCGCTTTTTGGCAATGCAAAACAACTGTTTGTTTACAGACCACGCAATGAAGCTTATAAGGAAAAGAACACCCTACCAACAGTTAAGCATGGTGGAGGAGCCATAATGCTCTAGGGCTGCTTTGCTGTGTCTGGTACTGGAGGCCTTGACCATATCACAGGAATCTTGAAATCAGAGTATTCTTAAGAGATTTTAGAGCGAAATGTCACACCCAGTGTAAGAAAATTTGGTTTGAGTCGAAGATCATGAGTTTTCCAGCAATACAATGACACAAAGCACCCAACCAAAAGTGCACAGGAATGGTTGAAAAAAAAAAATAGACTGTTTTAAAATGGCCAGCAATGAGTCCTGACCTCAATCCCATTGAAAATCTTTTGTGTGAGCTGAAATCTGCCATTGGCAAAAAGAACCCTGCAAACATTCAAGAGCTTGAACAAACTGCAAAGGAAGAGTGGGAGAAAATGCCAGCTGAGAGGTTGAAGAAGTTTCTAGATGGCTACAAGAACTATTTTGTGGCTGTCATCAATGCCAAAGGGTGTGCAACCAAGTATTAATTAGGGGTGTCCTTATTGCTGCGCATGCGGTTTATTCAATTTCTTCTTTGCAATTTCAACATGTAAGTTGAAAGACAACATTTTATTGTTGTGTTACTTTGGACCACTAATTAAAAAGTCCTGAGGATATAACTTTGCTACATTTCCATTTATTGCTGAAGATATTGTACAGTCTATGAAAAAAATAATGGTGCCAAGAATGGTGAGCAGCACTGTACAGTGCCTTGCGAAAGTATTCGGCCCACTGGAACTTTTCAACCTTTTCCCACATATCATGCTTCAAACATAAAGATACCAAATGTACATTTTTGGTGAAGAATCAACAACAAGTGGGACACAATTGTGAAGTTGAACGAAATTTATTGGTTATTTAAAATTTTTGTGGAAATACAAAAACTGAAAAGTGGGGCGTGCAATATTATTCGAACCCTTTAACCCCTTCCCGACCCATGACGCCACGTAGGCGTCATGAAAACCTGTGCCAATCCGACCCATGACGCCTATGTGGCGTCATGAAAGGATCGCGTCCCTGCGGGTCGGGTGACCGGGGTCACTGAAAGGTCACCCGACCCGCCGGCACAGGACCCTTTGTGTTTCACCACAGGGGGGTTGGCTTAACCCCCCGTGGCCACGATCGCTCTGATTGGCTGTTAAAAGTGAAACAGCCAATCAGAGCAATCTGTAATATTTCACCAATATAATTGGTGAAATATTACAATCCAGCCATGGCCGATGCTGCAATAGCATCTGCCATGGCTGGACACCGAGCCCTGACCCCCCCACACGGATTCACGGCGGCGATCGGCCGCCGCCACCGAAAGATGGCAGCGGTCGGTCACCGCCGTCACTAAAAGCACCCCTCGTACTGGCCTCCGCTGCCCCCACCTTCCGATCCCCCCCCCCTGACTTCCGACCCCCATACTCACCTCTCCCGGTCCACCGATGTCCCTGGATCCTTCCCGGCGGCTGCCTGGGATTCTTCATGGGCGCCGCCATCTTGGAAAATGGCGGGCGCATGCGCAGTGCGCCCGCCGGCCGGCGCATGCGCAGTGCGCCCTACATAGTCAAAAAATTTATTTTGATCACTGTGATAAACTGTCACAGTGATCAAAATAAAAAAAAGTAAGTGAACCCCCCCTGTCATAGGTAGGGACAAATAATAAAGAATTTTTTTTTTTCCTATTAGGCCCTGTGCACACGTTGCGGATTTTGCTGCGGATCCGCAGCTGATTTCGCTGCTGATCCGCAGCGGATTTCGCTGCTGATCCGCAGCGGATTTCGCTGCTGATCCGCAGCGGATTTCGCTGCTGATCCGCAGCTGATTTCGCTGCTGATCCGCAGCTGATTTCGCTGCTGATCCGCTGCTGATTTCGCTGCTGATTCGCTGCTGATTTCGCTGCGGATCAGCAGCGAAATCAGCAGCGAATCAGCAGCTAAATCAGCAGCGAAATCAGCTGCGGATAAGCAGCGAAATCAGCTGCGGATCAGCAGCGGATTTCGCTGCTGATCCGCAGCTGATTTCGCTGCTGATCCACAGCTGATTTCGCTGCTGATCCGCAGCTGATTTCGCTGCTGATCCGCAGCGGATTTCGCTGCTGATCCGCAGCTGATTTCGCTGCTGATCCGCAGCTGATTTTGCTGCGGATCCGCAGCGGATATGGCGCTGCGGATTCACAGCAGATCCAGAAACCATGTACAGTACAATGCAAATAAATGGTAAAAAAAAACGCTGTGCACATGCTGCAGATTTTTCAGCGCAGATTTGCTGCGGTTTTAAATCCGCAGCATGTCAATTCTTTGTGCGGATTCCGCAGCGATTTTACACCTATTCCATTATAGGCGTAAAACCGCAGAGAAAAACCGCAGCAAATCCGCGCTAAATACGCAGGTAAAAGGCAGGTCATTTTACCTGCGGATTTTAGATTTTAGAAAAATCCGCAAGTGAATCCGCAACGTGTGCACGGGGCCTTAGGGTCAGGCTGGGTTCATATTGCATTATGGCAGTCCGTTAGATGGACTGCGTTTCACCGCGGTATAACGCGGTGTAACGCAGTCCGTTTACGCTGCCATTCACCCCATTTGTGTGCGCATCGCAAGGCATGCCATGAAGCGGCATGCGTTCGCGACGTGTCGTCATTCAGTGACGGAGCCTTGGACGCAGGCTGCAGCGTCTGGGCTCCATCACCGCTAGCACAGATGAATCATCGCTGATTCCTCTGCACTAGGGGTATAGCATAACGCGATCGCGTTATGCTATACCGTTACCAGCCCGTCAACGCTACGTGTTGAACGGGCTGGTAAAACGCAATATGAACCCAGCCTTAGGGTTAGAACTAGGGTTAGGGTTAGAACTAGGGTAAGGGTTGGAATTAGGGTTAGGGTTGGAATTAGGGTTAGGGTTGGAATTAGGGTTAGGGTTGGGATTAGGGTTAGGGTTGGGATAAGCGTTAGGGGTGTTTGGGGTTAGGGTTGGGATTAGGGTTAGGCTTGTGGTTAGGTTTATGGTTAGAGTTGGGATTAGGGTTAGGGGTGTGTTGGGGTTAGGGTTATGGTTAGGGTTTGTATTAGGGTTAGGGGTGTGTAGGGGTTAGGGTTGGGGTTAGGGGTGTGTTGGGGTTAGGGTTGGAGTTAGAATTGAGGGGTTTCCACTATTTAGGTACATCAGGGGTCTCCATACGCGACATGGCGCCAACATTGATTCCTGCAAATTTTGCGTTCATAAAGTCAAACAGTGCTCCCTTTATTCCAAGCCCCGACGTGTGCCCAAACAGTGGTTTACCCCCACATATGGGTATCAGCGTACTCGGGAAAAATTGCACAACAACTTTGGGGGTCTAATTTCTCCTGTTACTGTTGGGAAAAAAAATTGGGGACTAAAAATGTTATTTTTGTGGAAAAAAATGATTTTTTATTTTCACGGCTCTGCGTTATAAACTTCTGTGAAGAACTTGGGGGTTCAAAGTGCTCACCACACATCTAGATAAGTTCCTTGCGGGGTCTAGTTTCCAAAATGGGGTCACTTGTGGGGAGTTTATACTGTTTAGGCACATCAGGGACTCTGCAAACGTAACATGACGCCCGCAGACCATTCCATCAAGTCGGCATTTCAAAACGTCACTACTTCCCTTCCGAGCCCCGAAGTGTGCCCATACAGTAGTTTTCTCCCACATATGGGATATCAGCGTACTCAGGACAAATTGGACAACAACTTTTGAGGTCTAATTTCTCCTGTTACCCTTGGGAAAATAAAAAAATTGGGGACTAAAAGATCATGTTTGTGGAAAAAATATGATTTTTTTATTTTCATGGCCCAGCGTTATAAACTTCTGTGTAGCCCTTGGGGGTTCAAAGTGCTCACTACACATCTAGATAAGCTCCTTGGGGGTCTAGTTTCCAAAATGGTGTCACTTGTGGGGGGTTTCTACTGTTTAGGCACATCAGGGGCTCTGCAAACGCAACATGACGCCCACAGAACATTCCATCAAGTCTGCATTCCAAAATGGCGCTCCTTCTCTTCTGTGCTCTCCCATGCGCCAAAACTGTGGTTCCCCCCCACATATGGGGTACCAGTGTACTCAGGACAAACTGTACAACAACTTTTGTGGTCCAATTTCTCCTGTTACCCTTGTGAAAATAAAAAATTGCGGGTTAAAAAAATCAGTTTTTGAGGAAAAAAAAGATTTTTTATTTTCACGGCTCTGCATTACAAACTTTGTGAAGCACGTGGGGGTTCAAGGTGCTCACCACACATCTAGTTAAGTTCCTTGAGGGGTCTAGTTTACAAAATGTGGTCACTTGTGGGGGGTTTCTACTGTTTAGGCACATCAGGGGCTCTGCCCGCCCGCAGACCATTCCATCAAGTCGACATTTCAAAGCGTCACTACATCCCTTCCAAGCCCTGACGTGTGCCCAAACAGTGGTTCTCCCCCACATGTGAGGTACTAGCGTACTTAGGACAAATTAGACAACAACTTTTGGGGTCCAATTTCTCCTGTAACCATTGTGAAAATAAAAAATATGGGGCTAAATAATCATTTTTTGAGAAAAAAAAATGATTTTTTATTTTCACGGCTCTGCGTTATAAACTTTTGTGAAGCACCTGGGGGTTCAAAGTGCTCACTGTGCATCTGCATAAGTTTCTTAGGGGGTCTAGTTTCCAAAATGGGGTCATTTGTGGGGGAGCTCCAAAGTTTAGGCATACAGGGGCTCTCCAAACATGACATGGTGTCCGCTAACGACTGGAGCTAATTTTCCATTCAAAAAGTCAAATGGCGCTCCTTCCTTCTGAGCCCTGCCGTGCGCCCAAACAGTGGTTTATGACCACATTTGAGGTATCTGTGTACTCAGGAGAAATTGCCCAACAAATTTTAGGATCCAATTTATACTGTTGCCCATGTGAAAATGAAAAAACTGAGGCTAAAAGAACATTTTTGTGAAAAAAAAGTACTTTCTTTTTTTTACGGATCAATTTGTGAAGCACTTGGGGGTTCAAAGTGCTCACTCTGCATCTAGATAAGTTCCTTGGGGGGTCTAGTTTCCAAAATGGGGTCACTTGTGGGGGAGCTCCAATCTTTAGGCACACAGGGACTCTCCAAATGCGACATGGCATCCGCTAAATATTCCAGCATATTTTCCATTCAAAAAGTCAAATGGCGCTCCTTCCCTTCTGAGCCCTGCCGTGCACCCAAACAGTGGTTTATGACCACATATGAGGTATCGGTGTACTCAGGAAAAATTGCCCAACAAATTTTAGGATCCATTTTATCCTGTTGCCCATGTGAAAATAAAAAAACTGAGGCTAAAAGAAAATTTTTGTGAAAAAAAAAGTACTTTCTTTTTTTTACGGATCAATTTGTGAAGCACCTGGGGGTTCAAAGTGCTCACTCTGCATCTAGATAAGTTCCTTGGGGGGTCTAGTTTCCAAAATGGGGTCACTTGTGGGGGAGCTCCAATGTTTAGGCACACAGGGACTCTCCAAATGCGACATGGCAACCGCTAAATATTCCAGCATATTTTCCATTCAAAAAGTCAAATGGCGCTCCTTCCCTTCTGAGCCCTGCCGTGCGCCCAAACAGTGGTTTATGACCACATATGAGGTATCTGTGTACTCAGGAGAAATTTGCCAACAAATTTTAGGATCCATTTTATCCTGTTGCCCATGTGAAAATGAAAAAACTGAGGCTAAAAGAAAATTTTTGTGAAAAAAAAGTACTTTCTTTTTTTTACGGATCAATTTGTGAAGCACCTGGGGGTTCAAAGTGCTCACTCTGCATCTAGATAAGTTCCTTGGGGGTCTAGTTTCCAAAATGGGGTCACTTGTGGGGGAGCTCCAATGTTTAGGCACACAGGGACTCTCCAAATGCGACATGGCAACCGCTAAATATTCCAGCATATTTTCTATTCAAAAAGTCAAATGGCGCTCCTTCCCTTCTGAGCCCTGCCGTGCGCCCAAACAGTGGTTTATGACCACATATGAGGTATCTGTGTACTCAGGAGAAATTGCCCAACAAATTTTAGGGTCCATTTTATCCTGTTGCCCATGCAAAAATTAAAAATTGATGCTAAAAGAAAAATGTTGTTGGAAAAATTAAAATGTCATTTTTTCCTTCCACGTTTCTTTAGTTCCTGTGAAGCACCTGAAGGGTTAATAATCTTCTTGAGTGTAGTTTTGAGTAGCTTGAGGGGTGCAGTTTTTATAATGGTGTCACTTTTGGGTATTTTCTGCCATATAGACCCCTCAAAGTAACTTCAAATGTGAGGTGGTCCCTAAAAAAAATGGTTTTGTAAATTTTGCTGTAAAAATGAGAAATCCTGGTCAACTTTTAACCCTTATAACTTCCTAACAAAAAAAAATGTTGTTCCCAAAATTGTGCTGATGTAAAGCAGACATGTGGGAAATGTTATTTATTAACTATTTTGTGTCACATAACTCTCTGGTTTAACAGAATAAAAATTCAAATTTGAAAATTGCAAATTTCAAAATTTTGGCCAAAGTTCCATTTTTTTCACAAATAAACGCAAAAATTATCGACCTAAATTTACCATTAACATGAAGCCCAATATGTCACGAAAAAACAATCTCAGAATCGCTAGGATCCGTTGAAGCGTTCCTGAGTTATTACCTCATAAAGGGACACTGGTCAGAATTGCAAAAAATGGCAAGGTCTTTAAGGTCAAAATAGGCTGGGTCATGAAGGGGTTAACTTAATACTTTGTTGCGCCACCTTTTGCTGTGATTACAGCTGCAAGTCGCTTGGGTATGTCTCTATCAGTTTTGTACATCGAGAGACTGAAATTCTTGCCCATTCTTCCTTGGTAAACAGCTCGAGCTCAGTGAGGTTGGATGGAGATCGTTTGTGAACAGCAGTTTTCACCTCTTTCCACAGATTCTCGATTGGATTCTGGTCTGGACTTTGACTTGGCCATTCTAACACCTGGATACGTTTATTTGTGAACCATTCCATTGCAGATTTTGCTTTATGTTTGGGATCATTGTCTTGTTGGAAGACAAATTTCTGTCCCAGTCTTAGGTCTTTTGCAGACTCCAACAGGTTTTCTTCAAGAATGGTCCTGTATTTGGCTCCATCCATCTTTCCATCAATTTTAACCATCTTCCCTGTCCCTGCTGAAGAAAAGCAGGCCCAAACCATGATGCTGCCACCACCATGTTTGACAGTGGGGACGGTGTGTTCAGGGTGATGAGCTGTGTTGCCTTTACACCAAACATATCATTTGGCATTGTTGCCAAAAAGTTCGATTTTGGTTTCATCTGACCAGAGCACTGTTGTGAATGTGTTAGAAATGAATTCTGAGCAGAAGCTCCCTCTGGTGGTTACAAACAGTACTCAACCATTCAATGAGGATTGGCAATCAGGAGTTACAGACTGGTCTTATATAAGGGAGGTTCTCTCCCATCATGGTTGCCGGTGATCAATTGTTCTTGTCTCAACTGTGGTTCCTGGTTCACTTGGAAGCTTGCTGAGTCTTGCCTGCATCTTCTGCTATCAGATAAGATATTTTCTGCTTTTATTTTTGTGCTTGCTTTTTGCATTGTTCCCTGCACTTCTGTGGAGGTCAGCCAGGTCCCCTCCGGGGGCTTGTGCTCCTCTCAGTTTATCTGAGCCACTGTTATTTGTTCATTTGCCTTTTCCAGTTTTTCAGTGGCTGCGGCTTAGTTTTGTTACACCAGAGAACTAATTTAGGTGGTAGAGGTCGTGTGATCTCAGGTGTTTTTGCAATTAGTAGAGTTGGTATTTTTTAGGGTTTTTTGGATTGCAGTAAGTGTCCTCCCTATCCTTTTCTGTCAAGGCAGTTTGGGCCCAACGTTTGCTCATACTATTTTCTGTCTGTGTCTGTATTACCTCTTGTCTAACCGCCATTACATGTTTGGGGGCTTCCTATGTTCTTTGGGGATCTGCTCCGGGGCAGATAGCTTTCCTCTTTCTATCTTTAGGTGTAGTTAACCTCTCAGGCTGTGATGAGGCGTCTAGGACCAACGTAGGAATGCTCCACGGCTGCCTTTAGTTGTGGTGGTTAGTCAGGGTACTGCAATCCAGTAGATTCCAACCTGTCTGGTGTATTGGCGCTTTTACCTGCTCTCCTCAGCTACTAAATCATAACAGTATCACCAGACCAAACTGAAAATTGTATGGTACTCAACAGAAGGGAAAAATAGTAAAAGGAAAAAGAAAAAAGGAAGTTGTCAGAGATTTTTTTTTTCTCTGTTTGTTGCATTTTTTCCCTCTTTTTCTCTGGGTGCTGAGGAGGATTTTTTTTTTTCTCTCAATGGAGTTTGCACAGTTGTCTGGCCGTGTGGATCAGCTTGCCACTGAAGTTCAGAGTATTGCTGCCTATCTTGCAGGGTTGCCGGTTGTGGAGCCTAGGATCCCCATGCCGGATTTGTTTTTGGGGGATCGAGCTAAATTTCTGAATTTCAAAAATAACTGTAAGTTGTTTTTTGCCTTAAAACCTAAGTCCTCAGGGAACGCAGCACAGCAGGTTCAAATTGTCATCTCTCTCCTGCGCGGCGATCCTCAGGATTGGGCTTTTTCCCTGACACCTGGGGACCCTGTTTTGAGTAATGTTGATGCATTTTTTCTGGCTCTGGGGTTATTGTACAATGAACCTAATGTCACTGATCAAGCTGAAAAAACCTTGTTGGCATTAAATCAGGGGCTTGAGGACGCTGAGTTGTACTGTCAGAAATTCCGAAAGTGGGCAGTCCTGACCAAATGGAATGATGACGCTTTGGCAGCCCTTTTTCGGAAGTGTCTGTCAGAGAATGCAAAAGATGTTATGGGTTTCCCTGCTCCCTCTGGTCTCAATGATTCTATGTCATTAGCGATTCAAATTGACAGACGTTTGCGTGAGCGTAGAGGTATGCGTGGAATAGTGTTGCCTTATGAACCAGCTTCTGAACCCATGCAGTGTGATAGAGTGGCTTCTGGGGCACAGCGTCATGAGTTTCGAAAACGCAATGGGTTATGTTTCTACTGTGGTGACGCCTCTCATGCTATTTCAGTCTGCCCTGAGCGGGGAAGACGTTTTGCACGCTCAGTTGTCTTGGGTAGTGTTCAGACTAAATTTCTGTTGACTGTTACCCTGATTTGCTCCCTGTCCACATTTTCTACTCAGGCTTTTGTTGATTCGGGAGCAGCTATTAACCTGATAGATTTTGATTTTGCTAAACGTTGTGGGTTTCCCTTGATACCCCTACGGAAGTCTATTCCCCTACTGGGGATTGATTCTACCCCTTTGGCTGAGAATAAACCCCAGTTCTCTACTCAGGTGATAATGAGGGTTGAACCTGATCATCAGGAGAGTTGCAAATTTTTGGTGCTGTATAATCTGCATGACATTATTGTACTAGGTTTCCCGTGGTTACAGTCTCATAATCCTGTTTTGGATTGGAAATCTGTGTCTGTAATCAGTTGGGGCTGCCAATGTGTTAATGCCAACACTCCTGTTTTTTCTGCCTCTCCCCAGGCTCAGGATGTTCCTGACTTTTTGACTGATTTTTCTGATGTGTTTAGCGAAAGTAAATCTGCATCCTTGCCCCCCATAGGAGCTATGACTGCGCTATTGAATTAGTGCCTGGTAGTAAATTCCCTAAAGGTCGCCTTTTTAATTGTCTGTACCTGAACATGACGCTATGCGGTCTTATATCAAGAGTCATTGGAGAAGGGTCATATCAGACCATCCTCTTTACCTTGGGTGCCGGTTTTTTCTTTGTGGCCGAAAAGGATGGTTCATTAAGGCCGTGTATTGATTATCGTCTCTTGAACAATATCACTGTGAAATATCAATATCCGTTACCCTTGATTTCTGACCTGTTTTCCAGGGTGAAAAGTGCTACTTGGTTTACCAAGCTTGACCTCAGGGGAGCGTATAACCTTATTCGCATTAAGCACGGGGATGAATGGAAGATGGCGTTTAATACCCCAGAGGGGCATTTTGAGTACCTAGTGATGCCCTTTGGGCTCACTAATGCTCCTTCCGTCTTCCAGTCCTTCATGAATGACATTTTCAGGGATTTTGTGGATAAATTTCTGATTGTTTATTTGGATGATATCTTGATTTTTTCCAATGACTGGGACTCTCATGTGAAACATGTTCGGACTGTGTTCCAGATTTTGAGAGAGAATGCTCTGTATGTGAAGGGATCAAAGTGTCTTTTTGGCATACAGAGGATCTCATTTCTGGGATTCATTTTGTCCCCATCTGTTATTGAAATGGACCCGGTCAAGGTTCAGGCCATCTGTGATTGGGTCCAACCTACTTCATTAAAGGCTCTTCAGAGATTCTTGGGTTTTGCCAATTTTTATCGTAAATTTATTGGTAATTTCTCTGTTATTGGTAAACCATTGACTGATTTGACCAAAAGGTTCTGATGTGGCGAATTGGCCTCCTGAGGCAGTCTCTGCGTTTCAGGAACTTAAGCCTGATGTTTCTCTGCCATTTCAGGTGGAGGTTGATGCCTCTGAAATTGGGGCAGGTGCCGTTTTGTCCCAAAGAGATCCAGAGACCTCTAAAAGTAACCCTTGTGCTTTTTTCTCTCGAAAATTTTCTCCAACTGAACGTAATTATGACGTGGGTAATCGGGAGTTATTGGCCATGAAGTGGGCTTTTGAAGAGTGGAGACATTGGCTGGAGGGAGCCAAACATCAGGTGGTGGTCCTCACGGACCATAAGAATCTGGTTTATCTGGAATCAGCCAAGCGACTTAATCCTAGACAGGCCAGGTGGGCCTTGTTTTTCACACGTTTTAATTTTGTGGTTTCCTTTCTTCCTGGCACTAAGAATGTTAAGGCGGATGCTCTCTCGAGGAGTTTCCTTGCGGACTCTCCTGAGTTATCTGATCCTGCTGTTAATTTGAAAGAGGGTGTAGTTCTTTCCGCCATCTCGCCCAATTTGAGACTGGCTCTGGAAGGGTGTCAGGAGGATAAACCCGAGCGCTGCCCTATTGGGAAATTGTTTGTCCCAGACCGGTGGAAAAAGAGTGTGATGTCTGAGATACATTGTTCCGCGTTGGCCGGTCATCCTGGAATTTTTGGTACCAGAGACTTGGTTAGTCGGTCCTTTAGGTGGCCTACTTTGTCTCGTGACGTCAGGGAATTTGTGCAGTCCTGCGGGACTTGCTCTCGCTCCAAGCCTTGCTCTCGCTCTAGTGGTTTGTTGATGCCATTGCCTGTGCCCAAGAGACCATGGACCCATATCTCTATGGATTTCATTTCCGACCTCCCTGTTTCTCAGAGAATGACCGTTATCTGGGTGATTTGTGATAGGTTTTCCAAAATGATACATCTTGTGCCATTACCTAAGTTGCCTTCCTCCTCCGAATTGGTGCCTTTGTTCCTTCAGCACGTGGTTCGGTTACACGGCATTCCTGATAACATTGTGTCTGACAGAGGAGTCCAGTTTGTTTCCAGATTTTGGAGGACTTTTTGTTCTAAACTTGGTGTTCAATTGTCTTTCTCCTCGGCTTTTCATCCTCAGACCAATGGACAAACTGAGAGAACAAACCAGACATTGGAGACTTATCTGAGATGCTTTGTGTCTGCTGATCAAGATGACTGGGTCTCTTTTTTGCCTTTGGCTGAGTTTGGTCTTAATAATAGGGCTAGCTCTGCCACTTTGATGTCTCCATTTTTCTGCAATTTTGGGTTTCACCCTCGATTTTCTTCGGGACAGACGGAGGCTTCTGTCTGTCCAGGTGTTGACTCTGTTGTGGAGCGTATGCAGCAGATTTGGGACCAGGTAGTGGAGAGGTTGTCCCTCTCTCAGGAAAGGGCCCAGCGGTTTGCCAACTGGCATAGGACTGATGGTCCTCGGTTTGAAGTGGGGGACTTGGTCTGGTTGTCCTCAAGAAATATCCCTATGAGAGTTGCATCTCCTAAGTTTAAGCCTAGGTTCATTGGACCTTATAAGATCATGGAGATTCTTAATCCTGTTTCCTTTCGTTTACTTCATCCAGGGACATTTAAGATCCATAACGTGTTCCACAAGTCCTTATTGAAGAGGTTTGTCGAGCCAGTGGTTCCTATGGCTGCGCCTCCTGACCCTGTTTTGGTTGAGGGCAATCTGGAGTATGTGGTTGAGAAAATATTGGATTCTCATTTTTCTAGACGGAAACTCCAGTATTTGGTTAAGTGGAGAGGTTATGGTCAGGAGGACAATTCTTGGGTGTTTGCTTCGGACATCCATGCTAGGAGACTGATCCGTGCGTATCACAGAGCTCATCCTGACCGACCTGGTTGCCCAAGTGAGGGTTCGGTGACCCCTCCTCAAGGGGGGGTACTGTTGTGAATGTGTTAGAAATTAATTCTGAGCAGAAGCTCCCTCTGGTGGTTACAAACAGTACTCAACCATTCAATGAGGATTGGCAATCAGGAGTTACAGACTGGTCTTATATAAGGGAGGTTCCCTCCCATCATGGTTGCTGGTGATCAATTATTCTTGTCTCAACTATGGTTCCTGGTTCACTTGGAAGCTTGCTGAGTCTTGCCTGCATCTTCTGCTATCAGATAAGATATTTTCTGCTTTTATTTTTGTGCTTGCTTTTTGCATTGTTCCCTGCACTTCTGTGGAGGTCAGCCAGGTCCCCTCCGGGGGCTTATGCTCCTCTCAGTTTATCTGAGCCACTGTTATTTGTTCATTTGCCTTTTCCAGTTTTTTCAGTGGCTGCGGCTTAGTTTTGTTACACCAGAGAACTAATTTAGGTGGTAGAGGTTGTGTGATCTCAGGTGTTTTTGCAATTAGTAGAGTTGGTATTTTTTAGGGTTTTTTGGATTGCAGTAAGTGTCCTTCCTATCCTTTTCTGTCAAGGCAGTTTGGGCCCCAGCGTTTGCTCATACTATTTTCTGTCTGTGTCTGTATTACCTCTTGTCTAACGTCATTACATGTTTGGGGGCTTCCTATGTTCTTTGGGTATCTGCTCCGGGGCAGATAGCTTTCCTCTTTCTATCTTTAGGTGTAGTTAACCTCTCAGGCTGTGACGAGGCGTCTAGGACCAACGTAGGAACGCTCCACGGCTGCCTTTAGTTGTGGTGGTTAGTCAGGGTACTGCAATCCAGTAGATTCCAACCTCTCTGGTGTATTGCCGTTTTTGCCTGCTCTCTTCGCTACCAAATCATAACAGAGCACCTTCTTCCACATGTTTGGTGTGTCTCCCAGGTGGCTTGCTGCAAACTTTAAACAACACTTTTTATGGATATCTTAGAGAAATGGCTTTCTTTTTGCCACTCTTCCATAAAGGCTTGTGGTGTACGACTGATTGTTGTCCTATGGACAGACTGTCCCTCCTCAGCTGTAGATCTCTGCAGTTCATCCAGAGTGATGATGGGCCTCTTGGCTGCATCTCTGATCAGGCTTCTCCTTGTTTGAGATGAAAGTTTAGAGGGACGGCCGGGTCTTGGTAGATTTGTGATACTCCTTCCATTTTAATATGATCGCTTGCACAGTGCTCCTTGGGATGTTTAAAGTTTTGGAAATCATTTTGTATCCAAATACGGCTTTAAACTTCTCCACAACAGTATCACGGACCTGCCTGTTGTGTTACTTGGTCTTCATGATGCTCTCTGTGCTTCAAACAGAACCCTGAGACTATCCACGGAGCAGGTGCATTTATACATAGACTTGATTACACACAGGTGGATTATATTTATCATCAGTAGTCATTTAGGACAACATTGGATCATTCAGAGATCCACAATGAACTTCTGGAGTGAGTTTGCTGCACTGAAAGTAAAGGGGCCGAATAATATTGCAAGCCCCACTTTTCAGTTTTTTATTTAGACAAAAATTTAAAATAACTAGTACATTTCGTTCAACTTCACAATTGTGTCCCACTTGTTGTTGATTCTTCACCAAAAATTTACATTTGGTATCTTTATGTTTGAAGCATGATATGTGGGAAAAGGTTGAAAAGTTCCAGTGGGCCGAATACTTTCGCAAGGCACTGTATATGGCGCATATCGGGGAGGGGTTAAAACATCAGTTTCTCATGAACCAAGGTATGTAAAGTACAAATTACTGTACAATACATAGTCTATTTTAGAAGGTACAGCAATTTATCCAAGTAAAATAACTAGTGAATCACCCTGTACTTCTATGTGCATGATACATAAAGCTATCAGCAACAGAGTATTTTCTCCTTCATATATCCATAACCTAATTAAGTACAATTATATACAATAAATAAGCAAATAACTGCACATTTGTTTTTACCACGTATCAAGAGTAGGATGTCTGTACAAAACATGATAAAGAAAGGCATTCTCTAGAGATAATTTGGTACAATTAATTCTTTGTTTCTTATAATTCGCTACATTGCATGACAATCTATGATTCTTGTACTATTTCTTTCCTTTAGCTTACTTCTTTTTATATTGCACGATTCCGCTTCCAGTAGAGCAGAGCTAATAGACACGATACAGCATGTTTCCAAGAATCCCATTCATACTTTCTCAGCATCTTTCAGCTATTAGATCCTTTTTTCTGTCTGCTTACTGCTGTTATTAATTCCATCCTCAAAAGCCTGTTTGCTATGATCTGTACTTATGTAAAGACTCACGTTACAAACATGGCCGGCAAAAAAAAACAGGTACAATTTATATCCCAAGCACAGGATTGGCTTTTCCACACTGCAAATTGCTATAAATGTCAATTTCATTTAAAAAACTATACATAACACATCATATGTCAATGGAAGCCATAAGGAAACTTATCTTTTTCATGCAGCTGTTTATCCTAGTTGTATGGATAGTTGTGCACAGAAAAAATATTATTAGAGAGAATATTTTACCAGGTTTTTGCTACTCCACCTGAGAGCAGAATAATGTAGCGCCAGAGACACTGATTCCAGTAATGTGTCACTTATTGGGTTGTTTGCGGCAGTTTTGATAAATCACTGTTTTATCTGCAGCAGATCTAGCAGCTACCTGAATGTTTAGCTCTGTATAACTTACCCTCCATTACGGATTTGCAGCTTTCTGCTCCTGTATAGTGTATGCAGTAAGCTGGTAATCAGTGGTGGGGGTGCAGGGTTATATGAAGCTTATGAATATTCTGGACTACCTGGCAGCAGGAATATTAGTCCTCTAATGATGATGATCTCTGCTGATTTATGATTTTTATCAAAACTATACTAAGCAGACCTGTGACACATCACTGGAATCAAGGTCTCTGTTTCTACAGAATGCTGCCCTCAGATTAGGTGGGAAAAAGTTGATGGAACATGGGGAAAGGGTGAAGAAGGAAAGGAGATGTGTGATAAAATATAACCTTTATTAAAAATTTGGTAAAATATACTAAAACAGTATCACACATCCATGTAGGATTTATATTGGATCACAATATAATTATTATGTGATCCACTATTCATGATGGATCGCAGTGCTTGATGATATATAGTTGGAAAAATTAATAATGATCATCCATGATTATTGTCCCTTGTAGAATTAAGATTCTGGTTTGATTGAATAATCGATAAGTGTAGAGATACTGTAACTGATACAAATTTATAATGGATAATAGAGTGATGTGTACTCTTTGTAGGTAGACCGCTATTAGCCGTTAACATATGTACGTGGCTGTGAATGAATTGAACAGCCACATCGATCTAGATACAGGTTATCAGGGTTGTCACTATATTGTGACTGATATGGTTGTAATTGCCGTTATATAAGCTTATACTGCATGAACATACCAGCAAAAGCACTACCAGCATGTGAGTGTGTGCTAGGAATAACTCTAGCTCGATTATACAGCAGGCACGCTAGTGTGCAGATGATACACATGTATGGATAAGCTTCTATTAGCTGATAGTGCTGTGCATATCCGTTAGCTGACCGTCATGACCCCAAGTATTAGAGCCGCACATTTATACTGCAGTTTGCTGCCATACTTTGGTTTCAGTATATGTACCTATATGCCTTTTTTATGTACTTTTTGGCAAGGGTTGAATAATTGGGGTTGAAAAGAAAATCAAAAGTTAATGATAGGAGAAAAAAACATGACAATGCTAAAAATGTGGGAGTCATTAGTAGCAATAGAAGCAGCACCATCACTGCAGACACCAGCTTTCCAGGACGTAATACTAACAAACACAGGTCAAAATTGGTTTCCTTTGCTTTCAGCAAGTGTATTAGTAGAAATGAAGTGCAAGGCATTATGGAATATATGGGACATCACTCATCCGAGCCACAGCAGAATGATGTTACATCTGACAGCGACACCGTCAGTTTGAGTCAGTGTTCTGCAAAGAATGGTGTGTCTGCTCACAAATGACAAAGAGGGATCATTTTTGGATCTTTTTGAAAAATAAATAAATAAAAGTCTGTCAGTTTGTTGTATTATTTAATAGTCTATTACTACCAGGTTACCATCCATTTCTGTGGTGAGTTCACTTGGAAGTTGCATTTATGTTAACAAAGTTGAAGTGGGTGGGATACAGTCCTAAGAGTCTTACACATGTCTTTGCAGAGCAATTGGAGGCTTTGCAGCATTGCAATTCACTGCAAAATGAATTTTTGGGGAATAAAATCAAGCCTGGCAAATTAAAATTTCAAAAGATTCAATCTTTTCTCATTAACACTAATTATAACCCCTTTAAATTACCCAGAGTTAATTGTGTGGCATCAATTATTGATAGGGCATTTCTTTGATTTTCCATTGCAAGTGCTACACATCATTTGGACAAGTGTTTGATTTCTCAGTATTTTGTAGTATTTTTTACTTTGGAATTAATCCCTTGAAATTAAAAAAAATATTATTAGGTATATTTGAGGAGGAGAACTATGCCAAGCATTGATCTTTTATACTTTTATTATTTTTTTATCTAGATCAATGGGGGACTCCTGGCAAATCAATGATTAGCTTATTGAAGGGGCTATTGAGCCCAGCTCAGTGCATTGTGTAGTGCAGCGATTTCCTGTTCAAATGAATTAATTCTGATGCAGCAATTTAAAAAAATGTAATAAACTTATAAAAAAGAAATCTCTTAAACAGTAAGGGATTAAAGCTCAAAGGTCATTAGAATGTTGCACAACTTTTCACTTTCATAACAACCGGGAAATTAATTTATATTACCTTCTAGAATGTGTACGTGTGTAGATGAATATTTTATTATGCCCTCTCCTCCAGTTAAACTTATGTGCTGTACTTTGTACCCTGAGGACTTGTAATCACAGGTCCTACGTCAAAGGCCGGAGTTACACTACCATAGAATACGGCCGAGTACTATGC
This sequence comes from Oophaga sylvatica, assembly GCA_033576555.1. Lineage (NCBI taxonomy): Eukaryota > Metazoa > Chordata > Amphibia > Anura > Dendrobatidae > Oophaga > Oophaga sylvatica. Next base: position 712,481,605 of record JARQOD010000001.1, read on the forward strand.
GAGAAAACATCGCATCGCACTCGGCCTGGTGTTAATCCATGGTGCAGCTCACATCAGCGTTTATTTTCTCAGGCGTTTTCGGTGTGCGTGTAAAATCACAGCATGCTGCGATTGTACGTGTATATCACCCGAGACTCGCCAATGCAAGTCAATGGGTGCAAGAAAAACTCGGACGCCACACGGACATCTGTATAGCGTGTGACAAATACAAATACGCACACATTTTCAGGAAGACAGGAAATTGCATTAGCCAAGAACAGGAAGTTTGGCATGAAAATTGTCCTGGCAATCTATTAAAAACCTAGCAACACGCCTCCACTGATACCAGTAACATGGCCAGACATATTAATGTGGAAATGCTGATTGTTCTGGTGCAGGAGATACCTGAAATCTGGGACCAATGTGACGCCAACTATGCGGGCCTCAATAAAAAGGATGCAACTTGGAGACACATATGCTTCAGATGTTCCCCAATTATGAGAAAAGTCGACGTGAGTTGCAGCAGGACATTAGTAAGTAAAAAAAAAAAAAAGTAGAAATACATTATTCCACATGATGTTATTTGGAATATCTGGCATGTCTGTTCATACACACTTGGCAAACTGAACGCAAATTTACTTTGTGACCTATCATTCAGAACACAAACAAGGTGATCATATTTAGATTTATTTATTATGTCACTTTGCAGTGTCTGATGTCACAAGACGGTGGCACAGCTGCTGAGATCGGTACCACCGTGAGCGCCAGCAGCTGTCCAGGAGTGGTGCAGCAGACAGTAAAAAGCAGAAATATATATATTATGACCGTTTGAATTTCCTAGCTCCCATTCTGGATCTAAGTGCATGCTTGACATACTGTACATTTTTAAACTTGGCCTTCAGTTACATAAATTAATGTTTATTTTCCTTTGATTTTTGTAAAATAACAGAACTAAATCCAACATTACTGAACGAGAAACAGCATCGGATTCCAAGGTCAACTTTTACCCTGTTGGCAAAGTTGAAGAGAAGGCTGGACCTTCTTCTAAACTATCAGCAACCTTCTGCAGGACAGGAGTCCAATTGAGATGAGAATGAACGTGGATGTAGCTGTAGTCTTACGCCCCCCTGGATACCTCACCACAGTTTGCAACCATCCCACACCAGGGCCGGCGCAGGAGGGAGCTCCCCACTACGGGTAACAGGCGCCAATTAGACATTGGTGTTTTGGAATATCTATCGTGCACTGTTAAGGATGATGGTGAGGAGGCTTATGGTCGGAGTCTTGCATGGTATATGTGCACAATTTCCCACGAGGTGAGGCTGCGTGCCAGAGGTGCGGTACAAATTGTGACAGATTCATGCACAGAACCTAACAATCCAAGGCTGGTTTTCAACTTCCTTGAAAGATGGCAGATGTCCACTGACAACCACCTACACATGCCTGGAAGTTATGATGACCAGCCTATAGAACTCCCAGAACCACCTACACCATGGATCCCATTATTGCAACCACATCAAACCCCATACCAACACCTTCAACTACATGCGCACTTCTCAAATCCAGCTGCACCATCCCAATATGGCCACTTGAACATACCCACTGTAGGAGAGTGGCCTCAACATGGGTGTTTGACATGGCCATTCTGGGTGGTTTAGCCAAATGCCAAACACAAATCTGTTATGATTTGGTAGCCTAGGAGGACAGCAGCAAAAATAGACCAGGCAACCAGACACCCAGAGAGGTTGGTAACTAGCGGATTGCAGACCCCTAAACTGACAGCATAACTAGAAGCAGCCGTGGGACGTGCCTACGGTGCCCTAGACGCCTCGACACAGCTGGAGAGTTAACTAAGCCTAAAGAGAGAAAGGGGAAGGCTAACTTCCCCGGAAATAGAGTCCCAAAGGAATAGGTAGCCCCCAAACATATATTGGCGGTGAGACAAGATGAAATACAAACACAGGCAGAAAATAGAGCAAGCAAATGCTGAGGCCCAAACTGTCTAGATAGGACAGGACAGGAAAGAATACTGTCTGTAATCCAGCAAAAACGCTAAGAAAAATTCCAACACATCTGATCTGCAAAAATACTGAGACCACACGATCTTTCCCCCGCTATATCAGAACTCTGGTGTGAACTGGTAGCAAATCAGCAGATACTGAAATAACAGGGAACTGAAAATACATAAACAGTGGCAAATGAGAAACAGAGTCCAGCGCAGGTCCCCGCAGGGAAACCTGGCTGTACCAACTCCAGAAGGGCAGAAAACTGAGATAAACAAAAGGGAAAACAAATGCCACAGAAATAAACAGCAAATAACTTATCTGAAAGTTGCAGGGCAAAGCAGGAAGCAAACTGACTTCCAAAAGGGACCAGGAAGAAACAAATCACCGGCAAGGATCATGGGAAGGTTGCTCACTTATATCTCCCCAGTCAGTAAGACCTGATTGCCAATCATCACCCCCAGCTGATAGATTTCTGTTAGCCAAAGCAGCTTCACTACTATCAGCAGCCACCAGGGGGAGCCCAAACTCAGAAGTCAGATCCAGAGCGTTCACAACACAAATCCACTAGTATGGATACCATTACCCAAGTGGCCAATACCATGTACCACAACAGGGCCCTCCGTTGGCCCAGAATCCAGCTTCATCCACCTCTCAGGGGCCCAATTATGTAGGAAACCAAAATCAACAAACAAGTCAGGCTGTGCTGCCGCCTTCACCTCCACCTTCATACCAGAATTTGTAAAAAAAAAAGTGTATTTTAATGGTAATGTCCTTGTTTGCTTGTTTCATGTTTCCATGGAATATTATCCTAATTTTCCATATGATTTAAATGTTTGTGTTTTTTTTACAAAAAAATATACTTATAGTAAATAAACCTGTTATTTAAATGTGTGTTTTTTGTTTTGTCCAATGTAAAGCCGATGCTTCTGATATACAGGGTGTATTTTATCACATAAATTGTTATCATACACTTTGCTCGATAACAGTTGTTTAGTGAAATTAATTGAACAAAGGTTATTATAACATAGACACAGCAAATACTTATTTTCCACCATAAATTCCAACATAAATCTTGCCAAATCAGACAAGGTGATTTTCTGGATGTTTGCTCATTTTGACTCTCATAATTATGGTCTACCTATGATGTCAATTACAGGCCTCTCATCTTTTTAAGTGGGAGAACTTGCACAATTGGTGGCTGACTAAATACTTTTTTCTCCACTGTATTTCATTTTTACTTTTTTAATTTTGTCTTTTTGCTTTGTTCTGTTTGGTCTAGTTCACTCTTTGCATTTTGTCAGCTTTTTTTTCCAGGACTTCAGTACTAGTTACAGGCCTGGAGCGACATGAAATATACTTGATGCTACTTTCACGTTTTTGTTACATAAGGCAAGTCCAGAGAACAGTGACATTTATGACTATAGTTAATGTGCTCTCTGTGATGCACGTATTGCACAGTAAAATGAAATTGCTCAGCAAGATTGATGATGGATTTTACAGAACAGGTTGAAATATTTGTACGAAACAAACATGTCTTTTCCATGACCCAGTCTAAGCTCTTTATGTGAAGTATTTAAGACTTTTTTTTCTTATTAGGAAGTGGAATATTTCCCATTAAAGCATACTTCATTTTAGTCAAGCACATCCTTTTTATAGGCACTTCTTTCTAAACAGCACGTCTCCACATTCCTAAAGTCCCTGAGAGTATCCCAAAATAGAGAAAGAAATGAGAATTAATCAGAAGCAACAATCATTGCAGTGAACTGCCAGGATTTTCCCTTCATTCTATTTGTTACTTGGTTGTAAAGCACATTCTTCCTTATATCTTATAATACCTCCGAGGTTCATATTCACTGTTCTGTTTAGAGAGATTTGCTGTCCAATGAAGGGAACAGGTGTGAGAGGAAATGGAAGCGCTGAAAACTTTTCATCTTCTTTATAGAGCAACAGGGGACGATTTCTACTTGTTAATTTAATGGTTCATTTCCCAGCATAAAATGTGAAAATAGTAGAAATGTGAACGTCTGCAAACTTCTAAATTGTAAAACTAAAATACAGATATTTTATAATGTAATAAATAGAAGTGCCAGATTAGTCTTATATTCCCAGCTAGCATTTCTGTACTGTATTGGTTATAAATAAGGCTTGTACACAACGGCAGAATAAGAGTAGCCAGGGCCCTGGGCAGTTCAGAAGGTGTCACATGGCTCCCTTTGGTAGATCATGTGATAGTTCATGTGCTCTGGTGCACATCTGTAGATGGAAAACGACAGAGATAGCGGCGCGCAAAGCGTGCTATGTAAGTTTTTCCCTCATGTACAGCACTAGACATAAGGCCATCTGTGTCACATGTACTGGAACAGAATGCAGAACAGAAATTAAAGATGCTTCGGTATTAAAGATGTGCAACAATATAGATAGATAGACAGATAGATAGATAGATAGATAGATAGATAGATAGATAGATAGATAGATAATAAATAGTTACAGGGCCATATTTACCACTAGGCACTGGAGGGCATGTGCCTAGGGCGCAGGGCTGCAGGGGGCGGCACCAAGACAGGGAAGAAAATTTTTTTTTAACCTCCCGTCCCTTCCGTTAGACAATCCAGGAAATCTGTTGTCTTTTCGGAGAGGAAAGGTCAGGAGGGGGCTTACCTCCACATTCACCTCAATGCAGGAATCTGACTGACCCAGAGAGTAGTGGCGCCGCAACTTCTGTGGTCAGAGAGGTTCCTGCATCAGAGGTACTGCAGCGTCTGTGCATGTGAGGAGGATGAAATCATCTCTCACTGCAGACATCAAAGCAGCAGAGGAGGAGGAGGAAGACTACATGGGAGGAGGACACAGGAGCAGGTGAGCGCTCATAGAGCTGAAGATGGGAGGAGGCTGGTGACAGGGGAGGCTGCTGCTGTATACTGGTGAGAGGAGGCTGGTGACAGGGGAGGCTGTGCTGTGTACTGGTGAACAGGAGAGGCTGGTGTTGCTGTATACTGGTGGACAGGGGAGGCTGGAGCTGCTGTATACTGGTGAACAGGGAGGCAGCTGTTATATACTGGTGAAAGGGGAGGCTAGAGCTGCTGTATACTGGGGAACAGGAGAAGCTGATGCTATATACTGGTGACAGGGGAGGCTGGAGCTGCTGTATAAAGGCAGGAGTACTGGTGAACAGGGGAGGCTGGAGCTGCTGTATACTGGTGAACAGGAGAGGCTGATGCTATATACTGGTGACAGGGGAGGCTGGAGCTGCTGTATAAAGGTGAACAGGGGAAGCAGGAGCTGCTGTATACTGGTGAACAGATGAGGCTGGTGACAGGGGAAACTGTGTTGTATACTGGTGAACAGGGGAGTCAGGCACTGCTGTATACTTGTGAACAGGGGAGGCTGCTTCTATATACTAGTGACAGTGGAGGCTGGTGCTGCTGTATACTGGTGAACAGTGGAGGCTGGTGCTGCTGTATACTGGTGAACAGGGGAGGCTGGTGCTGCTGTATACTGGTGAACAGGGGAGGCTGGTGTTGCTGTATACTGGTGAACAGGGGAAGCTGCTGTATACTGGTGAACAGGGGAGGCTGGAGCTGATGTATACTGGTGAACAGGGGAGTCTGCTGCTTTATACTGGTGACAGGGGAGACTGAAGCTGCTGTATACTGGTGAACAGGGGAGGCTGCTGCTGTATGCTGGTGAACAGGGGAGGCTGTAGCTATATACTGGTGACAGGGGAGGCTGGAGCTGCTGTATACTGGTGAACAGGGGAGGCTGGTGCTGCTATATACTGGTGAACAGGGAAGGCTGGTGCTATGCAGGCTGGGGATTTGGGGGAGGCTGACACTTTATGTTAGAGCTGGCGGAACGCACCAAATAAATATAAATATAAGGTGCGTTCGCAGCCCGGGGTCCACCGTGCAGGCAGAGCCTGCTGCTAGTAAGATGGCACAATATGGCAGTATAAGCGAGCTCTGTAACTTCACAGAGTCGCAGACATAGACGCTGTGGCACTATATGGCGGTATGAGCGAACTCTCTTACTTCACAGAGTCGCTGACATACAGTAGACGCAGAGATAGAGACTGTGTCCTGTTAACACCACAGGGGAACACAGACAACTGCTGTGCGGACAGCAGTCCGTAGTCATGCAGTCGGCAACGCAAACAAGCAACTCCTCACCGGAGTAGCCGGTATTTTAGAGGCTATTTCAGCCAAGCCCTGAACATGTGCATACAAAAATCCCCACCGGAGGTGCCGGTATTCTAGGGGCTTATTTCTGCAGAGCCCTAACTGCATGCATGCATGATCACACTGGCGCAAAGCACATAACACTATTGATACTAGCGTATGGCCATGCGGCCATGCAACCCTTTTATAGCAGCAACTACAAGACCTTCCAGAAAAGGACCAATGAGAAACTGTTCCAGAACACAAGCAGTTTCAGGACCTTCCTGGCAGACCAATAGGAGTTGCTGCAGTACCTGAGCATGTGACCCTTGGTCTCCAATGGAAGACCTTGCCTTGGGCATGCTCAGAAGGGGAAACGCAGGACTTAGTCCCAAAGATGTCTGCTCGCCGCTGACCAGTACTGGCTACAATAGCAGAACCTGGAGAGGCAGCAGTAATCCTCTGCACAGTATTAGACTGGGCGAGACGCTGGGACTGACGTCTCTGCTGAGCAAAGTCCACTGCGGCTGGAGACGGATGGGAGACCGCAGAGGGGATGGTTCGAGATTCCCCTTGTGCAGGAGCGGGAACTCGACCCCTAACACTTTAGAATGGGGATTAGAGGGCATATTCCTATAGAATGTTCTTTATTGGCGCTATTAAGTAAAATCTACTTTATTTAACATGCAAATGAGGGTGTTTCGCAGCACTTTCGTAATTGTATACTAATGCTTGTCTTTATTGTCAGCGCTCTGGTAGTAAAAGTTAGTCCTGTCTCAAATCAGCTTGCAAGTCTGCGCATACTAACTGAGGCTGGTTTCACACTTGCGTTTTTTTCAAGTCAGGCAAAATCAGGTTTTTCAGCCAAATCCTGATCCTTTCAGGATCTAGTTTTTTGTCCAGTCACTTTAATGGTGTCAGGAAGTAACCTGAAGTAACTGGATTCCACCTGACACCATTAAAGTGAATGGGCAAAAACTGCATCCTGAAAGGATCAGGATTTGGCTGAAAAACCTGATTTTGCCTGATTTGAAAAAAAAACGCAAGTGTGAAACCAGCGACACTGGATGAGTGCAGCAGCGCGCTCCAAGTGTCAGTGTGGGTGCACGCAATGTGGCTGCAGGCTCGCTCTGACTCCTGCTACCTGTCTGGTCTTGGCTTCCCTTTGAACACCTTCAGTAAAGAGGAGGGGTGAATGAGCAGACAGCATATTTCTATATCACTAGGCCTCTCCTCACTGAAGCAATGGTTAGGTCACCTATTTTAACATCTTGATGACTTTGAAAAGCTGAAGGTGTTAAAAAAAGCTCAAAAGACAACCCGTGCGCAGCAAGTGCAGATGTTTATTCTTTTAGTGTTTAATTAGTGCTTTTTAAAGCGTTTTACAGAGTAAATCTGCCTTAAATAGATGTCGTGTGCACAGACACTAAGGGGCACGACCACGAAAAGTGCCTAGGGCAGCATGAAGGCCAAATACGGCCCTAGATAGATAGATAGATAGATAGATAGATAGATATCCGTGAGATATATAATTAGTGCCTTGCATGTGTAGCTTACTGAACATGTATTAATCAAATAAATGAAAAAAAAATCATGTGGTGTCCCCCCATCTTTGGTAACCAACAAAGGTAAAGCAGACAGTTGTGAGTTGATATTATCAGGCTGGGAAGGTCCATGGTTATTGGACCCTTCCCAGCCCAAAAATACCAGCCCTCAGCCGCCCCAGAAGTAGAGCATCACATGAGATGCGCCAATTTTGGTGCTTTGCCTTCGCTCTTCCCTATTGCCCTGGGGAAATGGAGCTTTGGGTTGATGTCAGCTGTGAAATGTCCAAAAACCCAGCTGACGTCAAGCCCTAGCATTATTTAATGGAGATCTGTCTATCAAACACCCCATTACTAACCCAGTAATACAAAAAAAACACAAAAAAAATACTTTATTAAAATACACACTCCTGACAATTTCCCTGGTTCACCACTTTATTTAAAAAAACACGCAGATCCACCGTAGTCCACCAAATCCGACATGTATTGCAGCATATGAATAGTAATGTTTCCCCTACTGAATCCCCTTAGTGTTGTCAACCACTATAATATTCTTTATGACTACAATACCCTTTTTATGGCCCTCATAGAGTACACTCCCATACACAGTACGATACACCCACAGTGAATTACCCCTCAGTATCAACCACACGCAGTATGATAACCTCACAGTACCCACAAACAAAGTATGATACTGCCACGCTGCCCCCAAATACTATAAGATCACCACATTGTCCCTAACATAGTAAAATGCTCCAACAGCCCCAAATACAGCATGATGCTTCTACTGTGCTCCCACACATAGTAAGATATTCCAACAGTTCTCCCACACACATTTTAAGGCCTCAACAGTGATCCCCCACAGAATGATGCCCCACAGTTCCATCACATTCTGAGATGCCAACAGTGATTCTCAACACAGTATGATGCCGATAGAGTATGATTTCCCCCAAACAGAATGATGCCCCTATGTTTTTTGAACCCTACACATTATCATATTCTCACATTGACCCCCATACAGTATGATTTCCCAGACCCGCTATATAGTATGATGTCCTCACAAACTTCCACGCAGTATATTTCCTCCACAGTGTGATGCCCCCACAGCTCTCTACACATTATGATCCCCTACACAGTATCATGCCCCACACAGTATTATGCTAGTAGAGCCCTCACAAAGTATGATAGCTCCCATAGACCCCCACCACACACAGTACAAAAGTTCCACAGCTCCCACATAGGATAATGGTCCACAACAACCTTCTTCAGAGTATGATAACACTACAAGCCTCTTCCCACAATATGATGGCCCATAGATGGCCCACACACAATATAATAGTTTCCACAGCCCTCACACAGTATGATGTTTCCCCTAAGCCCCACACACATAATATGATTAGCACCCACATTTCATTACAAAGTATAATGCCCCACAGCCCCCAAATAGTATGATGGCTTCTACAGCACCCACCACACAATAACACAATATGATGCCTCCTCGGTTAACCCCCACCCAGTATGAGTGCCCTCGAAGCTTCTCCCACACATTAAAATAGCCCAACAGCTCTCCACACAATGATGTATCCACAGCCTCCCACACATAGTATGATGCCTCACAGCCCCACACCAAATGCTATGATGGCCCCAACAGTCATACTTATACAGTATTATGCCTCCTTACACAGTATTATGCCCTACAACACTCTGCACAGTATGATGGCCCCCGCAGCTCCTCACACCACACAGTAGAATGCCCCTCCATACCTTACACAGCATGATAGCCCCCACAGTACCCTCACAGTATCAAGTGTGATAGTCCCCATTAGACAGTATGATGTCCCCGCAGTCCTCACCAAGACATACAGTGGCCCCACTGCTCCCTACAAGTACTGACTGTTAAAAAGAAAATAAAAACTACTCAACAAGCCCTGTTTTCCAGTGTGCTGCTCTGGTCTGTGAAGTATGCAAACTGAGGCTCTGTGGAGTAGGCAAGACCTAGTGATGTCATCGCACTTGGTACTCTGATGCTCAGATGCACAGGTCGAAGGCTACCTTTTCAACTACTACATTCGACTGTATCTGCAATCTGATGATGCAGATAATGTTGAAATTGAAATACCAACCTAAGGAAAGGGACCGGTGCTGTTCGATACCGGGCCCTGACTAAAGAGGTCCATAGTGGTCAGGTAGTCTACCACAATCAGCGGTACGCCACTGCTTCCTTTCTCATCATTGGTTCAGACTGCTACTTTTTCTTCTCTCTGCTGTACTCAGGTAGCAGAACAGTGGCTTCATGAAGAATTTGTATATTTAGTGTCAAGAATGTGCAATCAAGAAAGCCTTTACATTAAATGAGAGAAGTTGGTTTCTGAGATGGATTTCCAAGAGTGGCATAAGGCTGTGGCTTTGACTTTTGCTACAACAGCTTTTACATTATATTTCACCTACACAATTATCTCATTCTTTATGTGACTGACGGAATAGCTTTACTTTTCAATGTCGAGAATTAAAGAAATGCAAAATTGCAGATGTAAATCCAGAGAACTTTAGCAATTAATGAGGACATGACACAAACAGTATACTAGAAACTATAATATGCTGGAATACACCTAATAAGTATGGAAATGCTATTCAGGCATTAAGATCACTTGCAAGATAGCAAAGAGGCAAATTCCCCTATTCTGTGCAAGCATAATAATCTTTTTTCTTTTAATCACAATTTATAAAAATGCAAAGCAAACAGCAACATTAAAGAGCATGTATTTCATTTAAGTGGGATTGTCATAATGTTTTGTTACAAAAGTCTTTTCAGCAAGATAATTATTCTCTTTTATATTTAATTGAAGAGCTTCGCATTTGGTTAATGTAAGAAAAAGCAAATTAAGTGATTTTCTTTAAATGTAGGCTTTAAAAACCAATTAACATTTCTTCTCAATAAAGATTTTATTTTGCCTTTTCCACTAATGTAACTGCAAAGTTTAAAGCATTAGTCTGGACATTCCAATTACAGAAGCTGTCACCGATTCATTAATTATCTATGTTACTATCCAATTATGCCTTTTTAGATTATGATACTGGTTGCTTGTTCAAAAAGATGGCACCTTCAGGCCATGATGAAATTTGCTAGTAAGATGTCTTCTCTGAGGCTTTGGAACTGTATGACACTGTCAATAACATATATGATGAATGCTCTTTGAATGATCACTTTTTGTCATCATTTTATTGGAACTCCTTTTATTGTATGAATAAAAACATAAAAGAGACGTAAATAGCAATACACACCATATTAATAAGGATTAAAGCACCACTCCAGGGTTTTCGTTAATTTCACCTCTAAAGTGGTGCACTAATTAAGTTCCACGCCCCTAGTCATACACTTACTAGTCGCCATCTTCATCTGTTTTTGGTGCCGCCTTGGTTGTGACTGCACAAGACCGACCAGTGATTGCTGGGCAATCAGGTAGTCACAACTCAATGTAAGTTTATGAGAGCTGACACGAGGGTCTCACGGACTTGCATTGGGAGCTTGTCACCATTACCTCTAACTTCTGGTCAGTCAGAAGTTTCTGTCAGAAGATGGTGGTGCTGGACCAGAGAGGTGCCGGGAAGAGCTGGTGAGTGTAATTCTATGGTCAGGGAGCTTACATTAGTGGCATCACTCCAGCACTAAAATAAAAAAAATCTGGAGTGGTGCTTTAAGTAGTCCACATGTCACTTTTCACTTTAAAGAAATGCTCAGAAGACACTTGCAATCTCAGTGCGAGATGCAAGAATAAAATTTGTTTTCCTCATTCATGCAATTAATATGTCCATCAACTGAGACATATTTAAACTGCCCTCATCTATACTGTGTGGTCAGCAATTCTCAGGGGTTCTCCTGACAACCTCTGGAGATTTTCGGAAATGTTTTTCCTGCAAATTTTTTATTCCTAAAAAAGGGAATCTACTTGGGAAATCAATAAGAATGTAATTCTGTAGTTTCTGGACATCTCTTCTAAGAAAATCCAGATGTGTTATTTTGCTGTGTTATACTTATCATACATTTTGCAAGAATGCATCTGTGTAATGAAGTTGTGTAACGAGAACAGCTTGGATTGCTGTACAATTCTCAGAAGTATGACTTACTCAACATTTACTTTGGTCTATGTTGTTATTTGTTTTCAAGGAAATGTGGTTTATGCAATAAAATATTTGTAATAGAGAAATCTTATGAAACACTGGCCATTTTTATCCTTGCCAAGTTACATATGCGGTAAGTTTAGTTAATTCAGGGAGAACAAAGCCAAGTTGGAAACACTTGTGTGGAACTGGTTTATCGCTTGGCAAACATACAACTACTACGAAAATTCCAAATGTTTTACTGTAATGGTCTGAAGATGATATTGACTATGGAGAACTTTTTGAAATGTATGAATTTTTTACACTGAAAACATCAGTTTCATCTGCTATTTTTTACTTGCTGGATATTGTTATATTTTTGTACACTGGCACTAAAACAAGCAGCTTATAACTTAGTTATATACTCTCTTGTGAATTCATATATCGTGCAAGTAGTGACTAGGTGACAATGTGCCTCTTTCAATATAATTGAGGCTGTATATGTGTTGGGTAAAGTGGTTCCTCACTGAGGGATGATGGATGGAATGTCAGCGTATGTCCATGTACCAAATGACAGGTCAACAATTTTACTGTCAGAAAGACAACAAACTTCATGGTTACAAACACTTATTGGCAAAAAGCTCATATCTCCGGGTGTGGCTGTCCCCTCATTCTGTAAGTGGGTATTCTTCATCCTGTAAGTGGGTATACTTCACCCTATTTGAAGGATATTCTCTGCTACCCTAAGTAGTGAAGCTCTCTCAGTCCATCCACTCTCTCTAATGGTGGTACAATCATACAGGTGGTCTGTTATACATGGACAAGATACATCAAAAACAGCTTAGGTTGGAGCTTTTTACTTACTTTTCACTAAGACTGAAGCCTTTAGGCCATGTACCTCAACAGCAAGTGCCACTCACCCCCACTGATGTGAAATAGCTTATGGCACTGACCCATGTCACCCTTTCATGTAGTCATGCTTAACAGCAGCCTAATGCAAATTTCTAAACAAAAAGGCCAAGTACTGAACATCCGCCCCGTATTTGAATCAATAGCATGATCACATTGTGTGAACATGGCATAAAAATTGTTGATGTCTGTTCTACCAACCTTGGACCTCCAAAGATGTTTCTCTATTGCTGTTTCTCTGTACTGCATGTTTACCAACATGCTCCTACCTACATGTTCCCGTCTATGGAAAAGGCTGCATTTTTTCCTGTTTTTTTCTCTTTTGTTTTTCACAGGTGTTTACACCAAAATAAATAATTCAGTTTATTGTGGTTTTTGTTGTTTGTTAGTTAGAAGCATTTTAAATGCATTTTTAGTGCATAAATGGTGCAATTCTGCACTTAAAAACGCATGTGCTACTTTTTCTGGTTCTTCATAGAAGAGCCCAGAATGCTAAAAGTTATAAAAAAAATAATGTATCTTCACTTTAACAATTCCCACTTGTCCCCTTTCAGTGCTGCCAAGGTACGAGACTTACACTACAGAGACCAAATTGGTGCGTCCTGTTCCTGTTGTTCGGACATGTGACCCTTGTAGCAGTCACATGCTTCTCCAGCAAGAAGAATATGCCTAAAGACTTGCTAGAGGACCCTGGAAGAGGGGCATTAGGTATTCCCAAGGTGAGAATACATTTTATTATTTCCAGAATGCTTGCTGGTTTGTGGGTTTTTTTTCTATCAATGACTGACAACCTGTTGATGTCTCCTTTCACTCGTGTTTTGATATAAAGTGACCAATGCTTATCTGTCAATCATGGAGCAGTTTCCATGCATTCCCTGAATGGCAAAATGACATGACTTGGGTAAAATTTGATTTACTGTACTTGTCTATATTTGCCCCTTTACACATGTAAAGTGCCATGGAATAAATGGCGCTATAAAAATGTATAATAATAATAATAATAATAATAATAATTTGTCTACAAATGCCTATATTATTTTGTTAAAAAATACTGGCATATACCATATTTTTAAGATTATAAGATGCACTTATTTCCCTATGGAAGGAAAATGGGGGTGCATCTTATAATGCAAGTGTAGCTTACCGGCTGCAGTGGAGCAGAGTCACAGGAGGCAGGGCCATGCTGCAAGGGGCAGCAAGAGTGAGGCAATGCTGTGGACACCGGGCTGGGTAGAGGGGGTGTCCCTGTGGTGTGAGGCTGCGGGCCCTGGGCTTTTATAAAATGTCGGTGGTGAGCAAAGTCCCCGTCCCATTGATTTTTTCTGTGCTATGGGAAAATAACCAAGGAGGTGGCCCATGTGCAGATTGAGATCTTTGGAGACAAAATCTCGACTCCCGAGATCTCAACCTGCACGT
>JARQOD010000001.1:712495810-712514970 GCA_033576555.1 Oophaga sylvatica
TTATGCAGAGAATGTCCAGAGCCATGGGTAGAACTGCTGTGGCTGAGAAACACCTGAAGATAAGGTTATGCACTTTCCTGGTAAATACACAAAAATCTGTGAGGAACAAAGCAGCTGGGTTGCAGGGAAACGGAAGCAGAATACTCCAGCAGTGAAGCCAGCACCTGAGCCGGGTTTTAAACAAACGAACAGGAAGTGGGGCACACAAAACAGCAAACTCCATTTTAACAAAGGGCAAAATCATTGACAAAGTTACCTAGAAAACCCGGAATACTGACATTACTCCCCCCCTAAAGACGGCCTCCGGACGGTCCTGGACAGGCCTGTCGGGTATCTCCGATGAAACTGAGCAATCTTCAGAGGCGCATTGATGTTACTTACTGGTTCCCAAGAATCATTTTCAGGAGAGTAACCTTGCCATCTAACTAGATACTGAAGCCGGTTTCTATGAAGTCTCGAATTAACAATATCCTGTACCACGAATTGTTCTTCGCCATCAACCAACACTGGTGGAGGGGGAGGTACGATACGTCCCTGAAACGTGTTAGGAGAGACTGGTTTTAATAAGGAAACATGAAATACTGGGTGTACCTTTAAAGTCCTGGTAGCTTCAACCGACAGGCAACAGAGCTCACAATCCAGTGATCTTGAATGGACCGATGAATTTCTGTCCCAGTTTCTGCGAAGGAACACCCAATTTTAGATTCTTGGTGGACAACCAAACTGAGTCTCCTACCTTATACATAGGTGCTGGTTTCCGGAATCTATCGGCGACTTCTTGTAACGCTCCTGTGCTGTGGTCAGGGAGTCCTTCAAAACTTCAAGATTACGTTGCAACGCCGTCACTCTGTCTTCAACCGCTGGTACCGAAATCGTAACTGGAGACCTAGCAAAATACTTGGATGATAACCCAGGTTGGCAAAAAAGGCGTTACCTTCGTGGAACTGCTTTGGGAGTTGTTGTACGAAAATTCCGCTAGAGGAAGTAGCTTCAGCCAATCGTCCTGCAAATGACTGACGTAACAGCGTAGATATTGCTCCAAGGTTTGATTTGCCCGTTCGGTCTGCCCGTTGGTCTGAGGATGGTATGCAGAAGACAAGCAAACATTAATGTGGAGCGCAGAACAAAATCCTTTCCAAAATCTAGAGGTAAATTGTATTCCCGGTCAGAAATGATGTCATCTGGTCCCCCATGCAGCCGGAAAATGTTCTGGATAACTAGATCTACTGTCTCTGTAGCTGAGGGAAGACCAGCACACGGAATGAAATGAGCAGCTTTCGTTAAACGATCTACTACCACCAAATAGTATTTTTACCACCAGAGGTGGGTAACTCCACAAAAAGTCCATCGAAATAGACCCCAAGGCGAGACGGTACAGGTAGCGGTTTAAGAAGACCAGTAGGTGAAACGCGAGGACCTTGTACCGGGCACAACTTCACAAGAGCGGACATAGTCATTCACATCCTTCAAGCAGGTAGGCCACCAAAAAAAACGAGTTAACAATTCCTGCGTCTTCTGTCCCCCCCTATGACCAGCCAATTTAGAGTCGTGGACCAATTTGAGAACTCGAAGTCTTACAGCCTCTGGGACATAAATACATCGATCTCTAAGCCACACACACTTCCGAAGGACAAGATTCACATTGTCAGGTGGAGCTGCAAGAAATACGTCACCATCATAGGCCAGCTTGATCTTTTTGAGCACTCCAACGAAATTGGCCTCCGACAAGATGGTCTTCGACGGGGTCCCAGGCACGGAATCCACGGTATGGATTCGGGATAATGCGTCAGCTTTCCCATTACGTGAACCTGGGCGGTACGAAATAATAAAATTAAACTGGTTCAAGAACAAACTCACCTAGCTTGTCGAGGAGAAAGACACCTGGCAGACTTAAGGAATTCCAATTGCGATGATCCGTGAGTACTACTACCTGCTGAGTTGCCCCCTGCAAATGGTGTCTCCATTCCTTAAAGGCAGAAATAATTGCCAAAAGTTCCTTATCTGCCACATCATAGTTCAGTTCTGCAGAAGATAACCTACGAGAGAAGAAGGCACACGGTGCTAGCAAACCTTGTCTCCGGTACGTTGTGAGAGGATAGCTCCCAATGCACAGTCAGACGCGTCCACCTCCACGATAAAAGGCTGTGCAGGATCCGGATGCATCAATATTGGAGCCGTGGTAAAAACAACCCTTCAGGCGATCAAAGGCTTCCTGAGCTTGCGAAGACCATTCAAACTTCTTCCCCTTCTTGGTGAGGAGAGTGATGGGACGGACAATTTCTGAAAAATTTCGGATAAACCGTCTATAAAAGTTAGCAAAGCCAATGAATCGTTGTACCTCCTTAATGTTTCCTGGTACCGGCCATCCAAGATTGCCTGGATCTTGCTGGACTCCATATTCAATCCCTGAGGCGAGATAACATAGCCTAAAAATTGAATTTTCAGAACAATGGAACTCACACTTTTCGAGTTTGATGTACAAATGATTAACTCTCAAACGTCTAAGTACGGTCTTGACATGTTCCTGATGTTCCTGTAAGGAGTCAGAAAAGATTAAGATGTCATCAAGGTAAATTACCACATATTGGTCCAATAAATCCCTGAAAATGTCGTTGGCTAAATGTTGAAAAGCAGCAGGAGCGTTACAGAGTCCGAATGGCATCACCAAATATTCAAAATGTCCATACCGGCATCTAAAAGCTGTCTTCCATTCGTCTCCGGGCCGTATACGGAGTAAATTATATGCCCCACGAAGATCTAATTTGGTAAATACCTTGGCCTGGCGAACTCTTTCCAACAATTCTGGAATTAGGGGCAACGGTACCTGTTACGAATGGTTACCTATTTAACTCCCGGTAGTCAATGCAGGGTCTTAGTAGTACCATCCTTCTTCTTTACAAAGAATATTGGAGCTCCCGCTGGTGAAGAAGATGGTCGGATAAACCCCTTGGCTAAATTCTCATCTATATACTCTCGTAAAGATTTTAATTCCGGAGCCGCCAACGGGTAAACATGGCCGAAAGGAATCGCTGCTCCAGGAAGCAATTCTATGGGGCAGTCATAACGGTCTATGTGGGGGAAGTTGATCTGCCTTCCTTTTATCACAAATGTCTGAGAATTCCTGATAAATCAGAGGGAGAGTAGGTACCTGTATCACCTCTTCCAAGTTCTGGGTAACTGGAGCCGCTACAGTTGGACTGATGGTAGAACTGCACTTCGGGGAGAAAGGTTATCTCCTTGGTTTCCCAATTGATGATTGGATTTTGTGACCGTAACCAGGGAATTCCTAAAATTACAGGAAAATGAGGAGAAGATATTAACATGAATGAAAGTGTTTCTTGATGGTCTGGTTCCCATCTTACACTCCAGAGGCACTGTCTCCAGATCTACTGGTCCAGAAAACTAATGGGGAACCATCCACCGTTTCCATAGTGATTGGTGAAGCTCTTAGTTGTGTCTTTATACCATGTTCCTTTGCAAAAGAAGAATCCATGAAATTCCCACCTGCTCCAGAGTCTATCAGGCAGAACTTGATATCCACTGTTCCTCCCACTGAATCTGTATAGGAAGAGAACAATGTGAATATTTCTCCCCTTGATCTTTAGGGGAAGTCGGCATCAGTATTGGGGGAAAAACCGCATCTAGATGTAGACTGGTTTCCGAAACTTCAGACTCAGCGTCTGTGTTATCATAATCCCCTACTACCGCCAACACCTTGTTGGGTCGCCTAGGACATTTAGGACAATTGATGAGGAAATGGTCCGATTGACCACAATAGAAACATAAGCGCTCACGGAGACGGTGTTTGCGGCGTTCATTATTCTCACGTCTCTGCAGTGAGTCCACCTGCATAGGCACCTCCTCAGCCTCTCGCGGGTTTTTGCCTGTGGTTTCCCTGGACGGAAGAGAGTAATTAGTAATGCGATTTACAGCGGCCCATTTTTCTTGTCTGCGTTCATTTTAAACGGATATCAATACGTACACAGTGCTGTATAAACAATTCAAACTCCTGTGGAGACTCTGAACGAGCTAGCTCATCCTTGATTGCATTTGACAAACCTTTCTAAAGATTGGTAATAAAGCATTTGTTTTCCCACTGGGTGTCCACCACTAACCTTTTAAATTCAGTAACATATTCTATGACTGACCTTTTCCCCCTGGCGTAAGGAAAGCAAGGCAGATTCAGCGGTAGCACGGCGGTTGGGATCGTCGAACATTTGCGCCATGGCTGCCAGAAAATTGTCCAAATTATTTAGACGGGTATCATGACTTTCAACCATAGGATTTGCCCAAGCCAGTGCACGTGATGTCAACAACATAATAATACATAGAACCTTAGATCTATCAGACCAGTAGTAGGAGGCATGTACATCAAAAAATAATATACATTGATTAACAAACCCACGGAATTGACTTCGGTCACCATTAAAACGGAATGGAGGCAATTTGGGCATACTGGTGGATGAGGTAGGCTCAGTAGGTAAGGCCTCCAGGACTCCTAACCTAGCACGTAGATCTTGGAGAGCCTGACCAAACCCCTGTGCATTGTGGTTAACCCGAGACTCCAAGTCTCTAATCTGATTGTGTGCAGCCGCCACCTCCTGCTGCAAGGAGTTAACTATGGTGAACAATTTGTCTGCCCGTGTCTCCGTCATTGCCCCAGCAGAATCCTCTTTTTTAGGCTGGAGTTCCTGTAATACTATTGTAGGAACTCGAGGATTCTGATAGCGTGGGGCAATGAACAATCAGAGACGGGTTTCTTTGAATGCAAATAATGTATTTGTGAAACAGCAAAACACCCAAAAACAATATTCAAACAACCCGTAGTGACATGCAATGAGTCCATATATATATACACAAGTCCAGTTATATGAATCCGGATATATAAGTCCTTGAACCTCTATAGCGAGGGTGGTAAAGTTCTTACGACGGAAGTCCTCACACAAATGTGACCACAAGGTAAGTCTGATGCACGGGTAAACGTGGCTGGATATACACACTGCTGGTGTGTGAAGAGTCAGATCCAGGTATGCAGAAAACACAGGAGGTCAGGAACAAGTTAATCTCAGTTGTGGCTTAATTCAGTGAAGTCCAACAACAAGTTCATATGTCAGTAAGGTTCCAGTAACAGTTCCACAGCTCTCACCAGAGGTAATGCACGAAGGGTTAAAACAGCAACAGTTCAGAAACACAGTTCTTATCAGATGGAGTGAACCAAGGGTTAAATTCCCAAGTCAACAGTTTAGTGATAACACAGTACGTGCAACTTACATATGCAGAGAATGTCCAGAGCCATGGGTAGAAACTGCTGTGGCTGAGAAACACCTGAAGATAAGGTTATGCACTTTCCTGGTAAATACACAAAAGATCTGTGAGGAACAAAGCAGCTGGGTTGCAGGGAAACGGAAGCAGAATACTCCAGCAGTGAAGCCAGCACCTGAGCCGGGTTTTAAACAAAAGAACAGGAAGTAGGGCACACAAAACAGCAAACTCCATTTTAACAAAGGGCAAAATCATTGACAAAGTTACCTAGAAAACCCGGGAATACTGACACTGTGTCATGAAGTGAAGATATGTCTGTAAGAGGGGGGAGGGACTCAGAGAGCATGGTAAATTGAGGTTTTTGAAATTTCTGCGGGGTGAGTGAGTTGTGGAGTGCACTAGAAGAGGAGAGAGAAGAGAACGTCAGTAGGTTGTGGTCAGACAGGGGAAGGGGTGAGTTAGTGAGAATTAGTACTAGTCTGATGAATCTAAATTTGAGATCTTTGGTCCCAACCCCATTTATAAGGTAAGAAATCACACTTATTAAACCTGACAGGGCACACCTGTGAAGTGAAAACCATTTCCGGTGACTACCTCTTGAAGCTCATCAAGAGAATGCCAAGAGTGTGCAAAGCAGTAATACAAAGCAAAGGTGGCTACTTTGAAGAACCTAGAATATAAGACATATTTTCAGTTGTTTCACACTTTTTTGTTAAGTATATAATTCCACATGTGTTAATTCATAGTTTTGATGCCTTCTGTGTGAATGTACAATTTTCATAGTCATGAAAATACAGAAAAAATCTTTGAATTGAGAGGTGTCCAAACTTTTGGTCTGTAGTGTACCTAAAAAGTGGAAACCCCAGCAAGTGACCACATTTTGGAAACTACACCCTTCAAGGATTTTATCCAGGGGTATAGTGAGCATTTGAACTCACAGGTACTAAACAGAATTTGATAACATTAGGTCGTCATATTAAAAATCTCATTTTTTTTTCACAAAATGTTGTTTTAGCCCCAAATTTGTAATTTTCACAATTGATAATAGGTGAAAACGGACCCCATAATTTCTCACGCAATTTCTCCTGAGTGCAATGATACCTCATATGTGGTCAAAAACTTCTGTTTGGGCACATGGCAGGGCTATGAAAAGAAAGAGTGCTACTTGTCTGGAACAGATTGTGAATGTTATGCCGCATGTGGAGAGTCCCTGACATGCAGAAACTCCCACAAGTGACCTCATTTTGGAAACTAGAACCCTCAAAGAATTAAATCTAGGGGTTGTACTGAGCTTTTTTACCTACAAGTGATTCACAAAACTTTTAACATTTGGATGTGAGAACAAAGAATTAAATGGTTTCCACTAAAATTCTGTTTTAGCACCAAAATTATAATTTACACTAAGGGTAATGTGAGACTTCACTGCTAAGGAATTCATCTAGGGGTGTAGTGAGTATTTTGAACCCATAGGTGCCTCACAGAATTTTTATAACACTAAGATGTGGAAATGTGACATTTTAGTTGTAAAAATGTAATTTTGTATTTGCTGCAAATTTGTCCTCATATGTTGGCAAAAATTACTGTTAGGCCACATGTCAGGGCTGAGAAGGAAAGAGCGCGATTTGGCTTTATGGGCGACATTTGTGGATCCCCGAAGGTGCTAGAATAGCAGAAAAACCCCAAAAGTGACCCCATTTTAGAAATTGCATCTCTCAATGAATTCATCTACGGCTACAGTGACTATTTTGTAACATTCACGCCAGGCTTTATTTCTAGAGAATTGCAAATATGCGAGTTTTGTCCCCAGGGCTGCCACTAGGAATTTCGGGGCCCCATACTGGCAAAATTTATGGGGCCCCCCTTAAGACTCCACCCAGGCTCCACCCACAGTTCGTCTCCACCCTAGCTCCTCCTCCACCACACTAACCATCCAAAATCCCTCCGCCTTTTCTTGGAAAAACTCCACTTCTGCACGACGCCCTCACCAATGACACATTAACACCATATCACATGCATAGCCATCAGCTTTTGTTTTGACCAAAAGATTTTTTAAGCCTGCCACCACGACAAGGTAGACTCTATTGGCAGGGCCCTACTCTACTCTAACCTATTAAACATTTGGTATTTTTTTTTTTTGGTATATTTTAATTATCTTTCTTCAAGGGAATGTGTCACATACATTTTTAAATTAATTGAAATCATATTATATATATATATATATATATATATATATATATACTGAATATATACACTGTATTCCTGATTGTAGATTATTGTATTCTGTATACAGTTAATGATGGGCCCCATAAGATGCTCCATACAAAATACTCCCCATATAATGCTCCATAAAGGTTAATAGTGGCCCATAACATGCTCCATAGAATAATGCCCCATATGCTGCTCCATATAAAGTTATGCCCCTATAAGATGCTCCATATATCTTATGCCCCATATGATGCCCATAGATTTTATACCCCCATATGATGCTCCATAGATTTTATACCCCCATATGATGCCCCATAGATTTTATACCCCCATATGATGCTCCATAGATTTTATACCCCCATATGATGCTCCATAGATTTTATCCCCATATGATGCCCCATAGATTTTATACCCCCATATGATGCTCCATAGATTTTATGCCCATATGATGCTCCATAGGTTATGCTGCCATATGATGCTCCATAGATTATGCCGCCATATGATGCCCCCTAGATTATGCTGTCATATGATGCCCCATAGATTATGCCGCCATATGAAGCTCCATAGATTTTATGCCCCCATATGATGCTCCATAGATTTTATGCCCCATATGATGCTCCATAGATTATGCCACCATATGATGCTCCATAGATTTTATGCCCATATGAGCTCCATAGATTTTATGCCCCATATGATGCCCATAGATTTATGCCCCATATGATGCTCCATAGATTTTATGCCCCATATGATGCTCCATAGATTTTATTCCCCCATAAAATGCTCCATAGATTATGACGGCATATGATGCTCCATAGATTTTATGCCACCATATGATGCTCCATAGATTTTATGCCCCCATATGATGCTCCATAGATTATGAGCCATATGATGCTCCATAGATTTTATGCCACCATATGATGCTCCATAGATTTTATTGCCGCCATATGATGCTCCATAAGATTTTATGCCACATATGATGCTCCATAGATTTTATGCCACCATATGAAGCTCCATAAATTTTATGCCCCATATGATGCTCCATAGATTTTATGCCACCGTAATGATGCCCCATAGATTTTATGACGCCATATGATGCTCCATAGATTTTATGCCACCATATGATGCTCCTAGATTTTATGCCAC
Source organism: Oophaga sylvatica (assembly GCA_033576555.1). Taxonomy (NCBI): domain Eukaryota; kingdom Metazoa; phylum Chordata; class Amphibia; order Anura; family Dendrobatidae; genus Oophaga; species Oophaga sylvatica. The sequence continues at coordinate 712,504,421 of JARQOD010000001.1, forward strand.
CATATGAAGCTCCAAAGATTTTATGCCCCCTATGATGCTCCATAGATTTTATGCCACCGTATGATGCCCATAGATTTTATGCCGCCATATGATGCTCCATAGATTTTATGCCACCATATGATGCTCCATAGATTTTATGCCACCATATGAAGCTCCATAGATTTTTTGCCCCATAGATGCTCCATAGATTTTATGCCCCCATATGAATGCTCCATAGAAATTTTGACGGCATATGATGCTCCATAGATTTTATGCCCCCAATGATGCTCCATAGATTATGACGGCATATGATGCTCCATAGATTTTATGCCCCCATATGATGCTCCATAAATTATGACGGCATATGATGCTCCATAGATTTTATGCCACCAAATGATGCTCCATAGATTTTATGCCCCCATATGATGCTCCATAGATTATGACGCCATATGATGCTCCATAGATTTTATGCCACCATATGATGCTCCATAGATTTTTATGCCGCCATATGATGCTCCATAGATTTTATGCCACCATATGATGCTCCATAGATTTTATGCCACCATATGAAGCTCCATAGATTTTATGCCCCATATGATGCTCCATAGATTTTATGCCACCATATGAAGCTCCATAGATTTTATGCCCCATATGATGCTCCATAGATTTTATGCCACCATATGATGCCCCATAGATTTTATGCCCCATATGATGCTCCATAGATTTTGCCACCATATGATGCTCCATAGATTTTATTCCCCATATGATGCTCCACAGATTTTATGCCCCCATATGATGCTCCATAGATTATGATGCCATATGATGCTCCATAGATTTTATGCCCCCATATGATGCTCCATAGATTATGATGCCATATGATGCTCCATAGATTTTATGCCACCATATGATGCTCCATAGATTTTATGCCCCCATATGATGCTCATAGATTAAGACGCCATATGATGCTCCATAGATTTTATGCGCCATATGATGTCTACATAGATTTTATGCACCATATAATGGCCACAGATTATGCCGCCATATGATGCTCAAAGATTATGCGCCATATGATGCTCCCTAGATTTTATGCCACTATATGATGCTCCATAGATTTTATGCACCTATGATGCTCCATAGATTTTTATGCCCCATATGATGCTCCATAGATTTATGCACCATATGATGCCCATAGATTTTATGCCCATATGATGTCCATAGATTTTGCCACCATATGATGATCCATAGTTTTATACCCCATTGATGCTCCATAGATTTTATTCCCCATATGATGCTCACAGATTTTATGCCCCCATATGATGCTCCATAGATTATGATGCCATATGATGCTCCATAGATTTTATGCCCCCCTATGATGCTCCATAGATTATGATGCCATATGATGCTCCCTAGATTTTATGCCGCCATATGATGCTCCATAGATTTTATGCCCCATATGATGCTCCATAGATTAAGACGCCATATGATGCTCCAAAGATTTATGACGCCATATGATGTTCCATAGATTTTATGCCCCATATTGTTAGGGTTCGAGTTCCCGACAAGTGGAGCCTCGAACCAGTCCCGCTGCGGCCCCCATTCATCTCCGTCGCAGTGGAGCCTGCTCAGCTTAGACGTCGGTCCCAGCGTTTCGCCCAGTCTAACATGTGAAGAGGATTACTGCTGCTCCTCCAGGCTCTGCTATTGTGGCCAGTACTGGTTAGCTGCGAGCAGACGTCTTTAGGACAAAGTCCTTGTTTTCCCCTTTGAGCATGCCCAGAGTGAGATCTCTCATTGGAGATCAGGGGTCACATGTTCAGGTACTGCAGCAGCTACTATTGGTCCGCCAGGAAGGTCCTGTGACTACTGGTGCTCTGGAACAAGTTTCATTGGTCCTTGTTTCTGGCAGGTCCTGTAGCTGTTGCTATAAAAGGGTAGCATGGCTGGGCCGCCATGCGCTAGTATCAATCGTCATATGCTTTGCGCCAGTGTGGTCATGCGTGTGTGTGGTTAGGGCCCCGGATGAAATAAGCCCCTAGAATACCGACTTAATCGGTGAGGAGTTTGGTATGCTAGCTGGTCAGGGTCGGTGTCCTAATGCCCTAGATTACCGGCATAACCGGTGAGGAGTTTGATTGCCGTATTCAGGGCCTGGCGTTCAGACGCCATAGATTGCGGGTGTCTCCCGCGAGGACAATAGCGCATGATCATGTTCTATGTTCGCTTAGCAGTCAACTGTGTACCTGGGTGCCTGACAGGACACAGAAGTTTGTCTCAGCGGCTCTGTGACATAACCAGGGTTTCGCTTTCAACACTAGACAGCGCCCTAGCGTGTTTATTTTGGCGACTCTGCGGGATAACAGAGTTTGCTTCTGCGCCATTTTACTAGCAGCAGGCTCCGCCTGCACGGTGGGACCCCGGCTGCGAACGCACCTCTTTACATCATATATTTGGTGCATTCCGCAGACCCTAACACATATGATGCTCCAAAGATTTGCCGCCATATGATGCTCCATAGATTTATGCCCCCATATGATGGGCATGTAGGGAGGGAGGCCGTACGCAGCACTCCAACAGGGCCCCAGCACAGGCAGGCAGGAGGGGCCCCTGTTGCTGGATGCTGTGCCTGCGGGCCCCTCCTGTCTGCCCTAGGACGGCCCCCCGCCTGCCCTGGGGGCCCTTTTGGTGGATGCTGGGCCCCCCCTTCCTGCCCTGGGCCCTGTTGGTGGTGCGTGGGGATGCTGGCGCTGCGGCTGTCCTTGCCAGGCCCCCCCGCGACAGACTACTCACCCTGCTGAGCTCGCCTGCCGCCTGCACCCGTCCTGGTCCGGTCCACCATCCGCACGCCGCCGCTCCCAGCCACATGGCAATGTGTGTCTGGCACAGCACACCGACGTGACACACTGCTCGCTCTGCTCCCGGAATGAGGAAGTGGAGCAGAGCAGCATGAGACGTCACGTCCGGCTTGACATATGATGCATCAGGACGGACCGTAGCTTAAAACTACAGTGCCTGCCCATTTCATTTGCCAGCCAGGAGCTCAGGACTGGGGAGTGGGGAATATAAAGCAGTGAAGCACTGCGCCTGCTGTCTGACCGTGCTGCCAGCCGCTCGAGCGGGCCCCCCTAAAGCACTGGGCCCCATACATTAGTAAGGGCTGTAATGCCCTGATGCCGGCCCTGTTTGTCCCAATAAGGGTGTAGAGTCCCCATATATTGGTAAACCCCGCATACATTGTGCCCAGCTTGTGCTTCTGATGTCACTCACCCTATAAATTGATAATTGCTCTCCCCCTCCACAATAATGCCAAACATGTGGCCCCTGTGATTTTAGGCCAGTTGGGCTCAGAAGGAGAGGGACATTTGGATTTTGGGAGAGCAGAATTCGCTGGATTTTATTTGAGGGTACGGGAGCCATGTTGCTTTTCCAGAATCATTGTTCTACCACTAACGTGGTAAACCCCTATAGTTCCAATGACAGAAACGCAAGGAAAAAGGGAGAAGCTTGGAAGCATAAGAACACCATCCCCGCTGTGAAACACGGGGGTGGCAGCATCATGTTGTGGGGTTGTTTTCTGCAGAGGACTGAGCACTTCACAAAGTACAAAGAATCATGAGAAAAAAAGATTATGTGGCAACACTGAAGCACTTCTCAAGACACAGCCAGGAAGTTAAAGATTGGGAGGAAATGGGTCTTCCAGATGGACAATGACCGAACATACTGCCAAAATGTTAACAAGAGGCTTAAGGATAACAAAGTGTAACCCTCAAGCCCTGGCTGGGCGGAGCGAGCTAGGATTGTGGCCCCACTGTGCCACAAACCAGACTACCCTGGAAGGGGCGTGACTAAACAGCTACCTTGGTGTTCGCTGGAGCCTCTAATGTGAGGTCAGGCTTGTGCGGCAGGTAGCTGCCAGGTACCACTCCAGGCGGGTCTGGCTGTAGCAGCTGATCTCACTGGGGAACAGAACACTATGACAGATGCGCGCAAGTGTCAGTGGGCACGGCTGGTACTCTGGCAGGCAGGCGGACACGGCTGGCATCTGGCAGACAGGCCACGGCTGGCAACTTGGCAGGCGGGAGGGGACAGCTCAGACAGAGGGGGACAGGAACTGACTTGGAAAGGACAGGAACACGGGCAGGTATGTGTGGTACAAGGGAGCAAGTAGAGACCTGTTATGATTTGGTAGCTGAGGAGAGCAGGCAAAAAGGCAAACACAACCAGAGAGGTTGGAATCTACTGATTGCAGTACCCTGACTAACCACCACAACTAAAGGCAGCCGTGAGCGTTCCTACGTTGGTCCTAGACGCCTCGTCACAGCCTGAGAGGTTAACACACCTAAAGATAGAAAGAGGAAAGCTATCTGCCCGAAAGCAGATCCCCAAAGAATATAGGAAGCCCCCAAACATGTAATGGCGTTAGACAAGAGGAAATACAGACACAGACAGAAAATAGTAAGAGCAAACGTTGGGCCCAATCTGCCTAGAAGAAAAAGGAAAGGAAGGACACTTACATGCAACCAAAAAACCCCTAAAAAATACCAACTCTACTAATTGCAAAAACACCTGAGAATCAACACGACCTCTACCACCTAAATTTATTTCTCTGGTGTAACAAAACTAAGCCGCAGCCACTGAAAAAACTGGAAAAGGCAAATGAACAAATAACGTGGCTCAGATAAACTGAGAGAGCACAAGCCCCCGGAGGGGACCTGGCTGACCTCACAGAAGTGCAGGGAACAATGCCAAAAAGCAAACACAAAAATAAAAACGAAAATATCTTATTCTGAGAGCAGAGAAGAGGCAAGACTCAGCCAATCTCAAGTGAACCAGGAACCACAGTTGAGACAAGAACAATTGATCACTGGCAACCATGATGGGAGGGAACCTCCCTTATATAAAACCAGTCTGTAACTCTGATTCCAATCCTCATTGAATGGTTCGTACTGCTTGTAACCACCAAGGGAGCTTCTGCTCAGAATTCATTTCTAACACATTCACAACGAGACCTGTTCAGACTGGAGGAACTGGAACTGATTTCGGGAAGGACAGGTACCAAACGGTAGAGTAGTGTGTTGGAACCGGTAGGAACCAGTTCAAACTGGAAGAACAAAGACCCGCAAGGTGCGGAACAGGAGCAAGCAGAGCCACAATGAGCGGTATCGGGAGCAGAACCGCAAGGAGCGAAGGGAAGCAGAGCAGAACCCAGGTTGTGGAGCAGAGAGCAGAGCGGGCCGCAGGTGCGGAGCAGAGAACAGAGCAGAACCGCAGAGTGCGGAGCAAGAGCAGAGCAGAACGCACGAGTGTGGGACAGGAGTAGAAGCAGATCCACAGAGTGCAGGGCAGAGCGGAATCACAGGTTGCGGAGCAGAGCAGAACCGCGAGTGCGGAGCAAAGAGTAGAGCAAAACCGCAGAGGGCAAGCAGAACCACAGGTTGTGGAGCAGAGAGCAAGCAGACTGCAAGTGGCGGAGCAAAGAGCAGAGCAGAAACACAAGTACTAGCATTGAAGTACAAGTGAATACCGGGAACTCTATAGTTGTGCAGCGACAACCAGATAGAGACAGGTAAGGTACGGGATCGAGAGCAAGAGGAGAAGACTGTAAGTTCTGTGTACTGTTCCTGAAACTCATTTTTTCCGTCAGCCATTTTACTTTCTGTCTTGCTGCAGCTGTCTGCCCTCAGTCAATTGGAGTTTCCAGCTTGCATGTTCCCGCCCTGATTCCTCCCTTTGCTTCTTAAGCAGCCACAGCTGAGCAATCAGTGCTTCAGAATCAAGCTGCATGAACCTGTGACCTGACCTCCTGAAGCCTTGGACCTTGGTTACTCCAGTTTTCCTATTGTGGAACTTTGGAACACTCGTGGACTTTGGAACCTGCTATTTGATAAATCCACGTTTGCATGGATTATGGTAACGAGAAGAGATCCTGAACTGTTGTGAGAGTGATTGCTGAGCTTAAGTTACTCTGGCTGCTGTGTCTCCTGCTTTTGTATCTGCAAACTGTGTGACTATTATTGCCACTTGTATGAAGTATACAAGACTTCTATATCAAACCTGTGACTCCTGTGTTTCAATCGCACCCAAGCACAAGACACTATATGAACTGTATCCTTACATTACAAGATTCTGAAGCCAAACGTTAGTGTCTGCTGGGTCTGGAAAAGGCGGTGTCTGCTGAGTAACTGTGGATATCAGAAGTCCGGTTGAACATTTCTGTGATGATAGTGGTTTGTGACTTCTCACAACCTTCCAGGTGAGCAGTTCCCTTAATTTTTTTTTTCTCTCTGCAGTGTACCACAGTAAACCTATTGTTTTTTTTTTTCTTCTCCTCCCTTCCTGTACTCCTGTCTAAAAGATCTGGAAAATGGAAGCCCGCATAAAGGAACTTGCGGAGTGACTGATAACATCCTTGCAGATTGCAGACTATAAAAAACCCGTTTTACAAACCTATGGACCTCACTAATCCACAATTTGCAAGTGTTTGGACAGACTGCCCAGGATTTGCGAGCCAGGATTGAGGTTCTAGAGGAGCGAGTCCAGGCTCCTGGCGTAGCCCCGGTTCTGGATTCCTAAGTTGCCCCCTTTTCGTTTTGGCGGTGAACGTGAGAAATTCAGGGGATTTATTAATCAATGCAATCTTTTTTTTTCTGCACATGCTTCACAATTTCCCACTGAACGATCTAAAGTGCTTACTATAAATTATGTTGCTTACCAACCAAGGCTTTGATGTGGGCAAACCTCTGATTGAGACTGAGGATGAATATTTGGATCATCTTGAGCTTTCATTTCAGCCAGGGGCAGGTGTTTGACGACCCCAATCGAGGTGCAACAAGCTGAAGCAGCCATGTTAGCTTTGCGCCAAGGTAAGCACACTCGGTAGCTGAATATGCCTTGGATTTCAGGAGATGGGCCCTTGAACCACCTGGGACAGTTCCGCCAAAAAAATCTATTTTTCGAAAAGGGTTATCTCCACTGATTTAAGGATGAACTTGCTCGTGCCGACCCAACCCTGCGTTAGGTGATTTATTAACTATGCATCCGTATTGAACTCGTCTGACTGAACGCAGGCAAGAGAGATGGTTCGAAAGCATGCACTAACCTTTCCTACCTTCCTCTCCAGCTAAGGAACCTTTGAGTAGGATCACACGGAACCTGAACCTGAACCTATACAGGTAGACTCTTTACAACGACGGGTTAGTGATGCACGCAAGGAACATCGTTTTAAGGAGAATCTATGTTTCTATTGTGGTAAGTCAGGGCACTTCATTATAAACTGCCCCCAGCCGTTCTCGTAAGACTACTGCAGCACTCATTCACTGGAGTGTTTGCGAGAGGGGATCTGTTAGGTCCGAGCCTCAGGCTCAGAGAGATCTGCAGCAACAGATCTTGATTTCTCAGACTTAAAACTCCGTTACTTCTGAGGACGTTGACTGTGTAAACGCTGCAATTTTTAAAGTTTCCTCAGCGGTGTCCCAGTGAGTTGTAAGAAAAACAATTTCATTGCTTTCTTTCCATCAACTCTGGTTGACTCAGCTTGGGTGTCTAGCTCTGCTATGATCGACTCAGGGGCAAGGAAATTTTATGGATGTCTCCTTTGCTCTGAAAAACAGGGGATACGTTCAGGAAGAAGGCTACTCCAGTACAGATGGAAACTGTGGATGGCTCCCTGCTGACCTCTGGACCAGTGGATCAGGAACAGAGCCTTGAGGGTTCTTATGGGTAAAGATCATCAAGAGAAACTGTCCTTAATGCTTTCTCTTCTCCCCACTTTCCCATTATTCTAGGGCTACCATGGCTGCGGCTCAATCCTACCATTAACTGGGAGACCAAGGAATTACACTTTCCAGAGAAACAGATGAGTCCAAAAAGTTCAGCTTGCTCTGTTCCTAAAGGAACATGTCAGTCCCTGAACTACAAGCTGTATACCAGGACTATGTGATTTATGTGACAAGAAGAACGCTGACCAGCTTCCCCTCCCGTCCATATGATTGTCCAATTGAATTATTGCCTGGAGCAGAGATACCTTTTGGTAAGATCTACCCCCTGCGGGGCCCGAGCTAAAGGCTTAAAGGATTACATAGACGAAAATCTAGCCAAGGGCTTCATACGCCCCTTTCATCTCCTGCAGGTGCACCCATCTTCTTTGTAAAGAAGAAAGATGATCTGAGACCCTGCGTAGAACTATAGGGAACTCAATAAGGTTACCATAGAAACCGTTATCCATTGCCTTTAATCCCTGAGTTATTGGAGAGAGTGCGACATGCAAAATTTTCTCAAACTAGATCTCCGTGGGGCCTATAACTTAGTCCGTATTAGACCTGGGATGAATGGAAGACTGCATCAGGTCACGCTATGGACACTTTGAATATCTAGTTATGCCTTTTGGTCTGAGTACCGCCCCAGCCACTTTCCAACACTTGGTGAATGACATCTTCAGGATCTCCTAGATACATTCGTGGTGGATTTATTTGGATGATATTCTAATTTTTTTCTAACTCCACAGAGGAACATCATGGACATGTGAGAAAGGTCTTGGAACGTCTAAGAAAAAATCACCTTTACATCAAACTTGAAAGTGTGAATTCCATAGACCGAATTCAATTTCTGGGGTATGTTACTGTCTACACAAGGAATTAGTATGGATGAAGCAAGACCCAAGCCATCAAGGATTGGCCAAGTCTGAAATGGAAGGAGGTGCAGCGCTTCATGGGTTGCCAACTTCTATAGACGTTCATTAGATTCTCTGAGGTAGTGTCACCTACACCCAACTTACCGGAAAGAGTCTAGGTTCTCCTGGACTCCCCAAGCCCAGGAAGCATTTTCCCGTCTAAAAATAAATTTACCACTGCACCTATCTTAGTACATCCCAACCCCGAACTTGCCTTCATAATAAGAGGTGGATGCTTCAGACTGTGCCTTGGAGCTATACTCTCTCAGAGAACGGTGAGAAGAATGTCTTGCAATCCCTGTGCCTTCTTTTCCCAGCAGTTTGTCTTCGGCTGAGAGGAACTACGATGTGGGCAATAGAGAGTTGTTGGCCATTATTGCCGCCTTCAAAGAAATGGGACCCTTCTTCAGGGAGCGCACGCAAATATCGTCCCTGACAGACCATGTACCTTGAATTTATCAGGTCGGCTAAGTGCCGACTCCTCGCCACTCGCTGGAATCTTTTTTTTAAACCAATTTAATTTTACATTTCTTAAGAACCCGGATTGCGCAAGGAAAGGCTGATGCACCTCTTGGTTTATTCAGCAAGAACTCCACTTACTCCTCCTAAAAAATATTCTTCCTGCTCAGTTCCGGGAGTGATTCATAATAAGACCTACTTAAGGACATCAAAACATACCATGCGGATTCCTTTTTGGCACAACCCCCAAGGGACTAAGTCTTGTCTTTAAGAATGGGGGTGTGGGATTCAGGGACAACGTCTGTATATTCCGAAACAGTCAGATAAGAGTTTTTGCAACCATTCACGATTCCAAATACGGGCATAGAGGAATTCTAAAGACCAGAAATTTCTTTCTCGTTTTTTTTTTGGTGGCCCCTTTCAGGAAGGATTTTTTAAATATGTCATTCATGTAAGTTGTGCAAGATGCAAAACACCTCGCTCTCCCAATGGTCTGTTGCAACTCTTCCCACCCTCTGCCCGTGGGGTCCTTTTTTATGGACTTCATTGTGGAGTTACCAACCTCTCAAGGAAAAAACCCCTTCAGTGGTGGTTGATCGTTTAACAAAAGCAGCTATTTTATCCCTTGGTCGGCTTCCCACTGCAAAAACAGCATCAGTTTGATGATTAAAAATGTTTTTGTTTAATGGAGTACCAGATGAGGTTATTTCGGATCGGGGTGCAATTCACTTCAAGTTTTAGCAAAATTTTGTGCACATTGGACATTAAAGTGAACCTTTTTCTGCTTTTCATCCTCAACAAAGGACAACGGAAGAACCAATCGACCCTGGAGCGTACTTCGGCTTTATCGCCCCTACAGGATGATTGGGTGGATCTCTTCCACTGGCGATTTTTTCCTATAAAACTCTCAGAGCGCCTCCACTAACTTCCTTTTTCTCCAATTTAGGTTACATCCTAATATTCTTCCTCGTTTCCCATAAAACCTTTGCCAGCAGTGGCGAAGAATCACGTTTACAAAAGAATATGGATCCCAAAGGGAAATCTGGAATTGGCTCAGGAAAGGTACAAAAGCCGAATAAATTTGAAACCTGCACCACTTCAAGGGTGGGATTTGGGGGCTGCAACCAGAAATCTTAAGTTAAAATTCTCCTAAGTTGGGACATAAATAATTGGACCTTTAAAATCAGTAAAATTTAAGTGCGTCGCTTGTCGTCTTCAATGAGAACTATGAGAATCCCCGTTTTCTGTTTTCCCACTAAAGGCGGGCGCACCCAATATTTCCCGGCGTTCTTTCCCTGCCTGACCCGTGTAGTCGGGTAGGAAATTTGTGGTGGAAAGGTTCTAGATTCCAGGTTGTATGAAATCATTACAATATTTATTAAATGGCAGGCTACCCATGGGGACAATTCTTTGGGGAAACCCGTCAATACTTAACTCCGCTTGCTCG
>JARQOD010000001.1:712515070-712547013 GCA_033576555.1 Oophaga sylvatica
GGGGACTTTGGGGGCTAATCCATTACCTCTACTTCATTGTCATTGAACCATTTCTTAGCCAATCTTGGTGTATGCTTCAGATCATTGTCCTGCTGGAGCACTATATCTTTTTCATACCCATAGTACGCGAGTGAATGATGTAACTCATCTTGTAGGATGCTCACATATAACTCAGCATTGAGACCACCATCAATCTTGGTCATGTATCCTTTAACTGTGAAACAACCCCATATCATTAGGTTTCCTCCACCAAACTTGATAATTCCTATTTTCCTTTTTTATTCCAGACTCATTTGCACACATCAGAGCCTAGTCTATTGACTTTTGTCCCATTGCTCCAACTCACCCGTTCCCAATCTACTGTTCACTCTTCGTACTGTTTTGCAAAATTGAGCCGACGTTTCTTATGACGATATGAAGTAGAGGCTTTTTCACCCTTTTTAAGGCACCATTCCAGATTTATGTAACGTTCTTGCATGGATGTCTGTGATCTTACTATTACACAGGCCCTCCACTTTCGTGTTTGGCACACCAGAACTGATAGACCTTGTGATGAGCCGACTTGTTGATTTTGATATTTTGCTTGGACATCCACCTCTTGACTTTTGAATGGATGGATTTAATTTTGCATTTGTCCAACTGGCATGGCATTCACATGATGAAATTTGGAAATTTTCTTGGTCGAGAGACTGCTATCGATGAGCTGGATGATGCTGTTTCTGTTTTCTTGGGAAATCTTCATGGCTTCTCCTAGATTCGAATCAGTGACCTTTCACTAAGGATAGGAAAGATAGTTGCAAGTCAAATTTGTATATAAGGTAGCCAAGATGATCGTCTCACTTTCAAAGCAGTAGTGGATGGTGAGATATGGAATCTGAAAGACAAAAGTTCAAAACATTGTTACCCTTTTGCTCATCAGTGTATCAAGGTACCTATTCTTCAAGTAATCAGGCTGTGACGGCGGCCTGATGGCTCATTCTACTAGGGCTATTTCTACTTCCTGATAGGAAAGTGCAAATATTTCCATTGAGCAAATGTGTAAGACCTCAGTCTGTCCTCACCTTATACATTCTACAAACAACTATAGGATCACTTTGCTGAATGTATAAAAAATATCTTCTTTATTTCACACCATTAAAATGACAATGGAATCCATGTGAATAAAAACAGATCACATTCTGACGCGTTTCTGGCTATCAGCCCTTAGTCATAGAATGTACTTTCTATGACTAAGGGCTGATAGCCAGAAACGCGTCAGAATGTGATCTCTGTTTTTATTCATATGGATTTCCATTGTCATTTTAATGGTGTGAAATAAAGAAGATATTTTTAATACATTCAGCAAAGTGATACTATTTTTTCTTATACTACTATCCGATGATCAGACGGACTTTAGATCTCTGCTGCAGAATTCAAGGCTACCAAGCACACATTACACGGGGAGGCAAGTGTCCCCTTTTTTCCCTTTGGTTTCTTTAAATTGGTAGGTTATATTCCATTCATTGTTGGATGTAAGACTCACATAGTGTGGAAAAAAAAGTATTTTCCTTTTTTGAATTGTTTCTTTTGTTATGTACAGTACAGACCAAAAGTTTGGACACACCTTCTCATTCAACGATTTTTCTGTATTTTCATGACTATAAAAATTGTAGAATCACACTGAAGGCATCAAAACTATGAATTAACACATGTGGAATTATACATTACACTTTACAAAAAAGTGTGAAACAACTGAAAATATGTCTTATATTCTAGGTTCTTCAAAGTAGCCACCTTTTGCTTTGATTACTGCTTTGCACGCAGAAAAGGTGAACGGATGGACTCTACTTGCCTGGTTCCCACCGTGAAGCATGGAGGAGGTGGTGTGATGGTGTGGGGGTGCTTTGCTGGTGACAATGTTGGGGATTTATTCAAAATTGAAGGCATACTGAACCAGCATGGCTACCACAGCAACGTACAGCAGCATGCTATTCCATCCGTTTGCGTTTAGTTGGACCATCATTTATTTTTCAACAGGACAATGACCCCAAACACACCTCCAGGCTGTGTAAGGGCTATTTGATCAAGAAGGAGAGTGTTGGGGTGCTACACCAGATGACCTGGCCTCCACAGTCACCAGACCTGAACTCAATCGAGATGGTTTTGGGGTGAGCTGGACCGCTCACCGCTTCAATTTTGAATAAATCCCCAACAGTGTCACCAGCAAAGCACCCCACACCATCACACCACCTCCTTCATGCTTCACGGTGGGAACTAGGCATGTAGAGTCCATCCATTCACCTTTTCTGCGTGCAAAGCAGTAATCAAAGCAAAAGGTGGCTACTTTGAAGAACCTAGAATATAAGGCATATTTTCAGTTGTTTCACACTTTTTTGTAAAGTGTAATGTATAATTCCACATATGTTAATTCATAGTTTTGATGCCTTCAGTGTGATTCTACAATTTTCATAGTCATGAAAATACAGAAAAATCTTTGAATGAGAAGGTGTGTCCAAACTTTTGGTCTGTACTTTATATAAACTACTAAAGTGGTGCCCTCTCATGCTTTGGAAACCACTGATGCGATTGGAGAGGAGCCTTCTTTTATTTTGTAGGTTTCCTGTCCTTGAAGGGTGGCTCCTCTCTCTCTGGGGTGCTATCATGGTTCTGGAAATTTCCATTACCGGTAAGTAATTATGTCTTTTCTCATCTACTCTAAGCTGATTTATAACCCTAGACCACAAACAAATTTGATATTTATATTCTTTTCTTCCAAAATACATATGGTCATAATTCTGGTGGACAAATCTTTTGCAAATTTACATACTCAATGCCCTTGTATAGAAAAATGAAAATTTCTAAGAGTCTGAGCTTTTAAAAAAGCTAAGGCTTCATAGCAACTTTTTGTTCCTTATGAATAGAAGCATAATTTCTGGACTTTGTTGTTTCCACTTGCGATTGATGCAGACCAACTTCAACTCTTTTTTTCTCATAAAGAAACATTGAGGTCAATTGTGAGTCAGACTGATGAATTTTGTAACTAACACCTTACTAACAAGACGTCCCAAGTATCCCTAAGGTCTCTCTAAAGGACCTGACATTATTGTAAAACACAGGTCTGAAATAGTAAAATTCGTTCTGAATTCCTGGGTTGTGGGATACGTGTCTCTTCTAGTGCTGGAAGAAAAATATCTTGCAATTTAACAGCAGAGGCATTCTGCACACTGTGATCTCACAACCTGGAAATTTGGACCCGACTCTTGCTAGAAAGTTGGGTCTTTTAGAGGGATATTAGTGATACTTGGAACCTCTTTTGTTAATAGGGGTTATTTAGAAAATTCACAAGTCTGAGGCTATCCACTGTCCACTGTTTTTGGCAATAAAAAGGCAGCCCCAGACTGGTGATAGGTACTCTATAAATACTTCTTTACAAACACTTTGCTTTGTCTTTTTATGCTTAGAAATAATCATTTCCCAATGACTGCAAATGGAGATTCTGATTTGGCTTTTATCCTAAGTCATATTACAAGACTCGTTAAAGGGTTGATTGTGACTTGTAGGATCGCTACTTCCAATAGGTGGCGCTATAGAGTACAAGTCCTCTTTGTTTGAAGAGGCAATTTGCATATAAATTTCCCAAGGAGCAATTGCACTGGCGAATATAGCTCCTTACCCTCGACACGCAGACCTGGTTGTCACTCTCACTGGTTAGTAACCTTAACCCGCCCATCCCATTCCAGACCTCTCATCTAGCCAAACAATCTCTCTACTCTTGCATAGTGAGGACACACAGTCCAGTAAACACCGTGTCATGTTCCAAATGGAGATATGATTTGGCTTTATCCTAAGTCATTTACAAGACTCGTTAAAGGGTTGATTGTGACTTGTAGGATCGCTACTTCCAATAGGTGGCGCTATAGAGTACAAGTCCTCTTTGTTTGAAGAGGCAATTTGCATATTATCATTTCCCAATGTGAATTCTTAAAAAATGTGTTTATTCTCTGCAAGTCTTCATGAAACCTGATATTTTGTCTGGTTGCCTTCCTCATGGCTGACACATAAATCACTGAGCTTTGTGCAATAAAATACTTGTGTTTTGTGGAAAACTTAACCGCCTTTCCTTTTCTAATCATTATGCAATACAAGTCTGCATTCTGTATCTGCATTGTTCACAGTGGAGTGATTCAGCATCTTGATTGTTTCACACAATGTGTTTCATTGAACAAGGGCCACCGAGTACTTAATGTTAAATCAAACAACATTTGTGCTAGAATGTTTCCAATGACGCTTCCTCTGCGGCTCATCAGCATTTGTGCACTATTATTCTCTTGATGTCTCCCTTTTAGTCCTCGCTGTTTAAAGTAGTGTTTACAAGATGTTCTGGTCACATAGACAATACAGTGATGATTAGGTCTTTTCTTTCTTCGAGGTGTACGTGAGCACGTAAGTGTAGGCAGATTGTTCTCAATGCCTTCTATGCCTCATATGTGACATCACTGGGGTTGTAATGAAATAAAGAAACCTATACTTTATAATTCAAATAGCCAAATCAGGCAGCATTTTAATCATCTCATAATTAATGTTCTTAGAGATGACCATAAATTCAGAACAAGGAAGGTTCAGAGATGTTTCATCATGTATGACTGGCTTAGAAAACATCTCTAGAGACTGTAGATCGTAAAACACAGGGTCCTTTGTGCTACAGGCATACCAGATGCCATTGCTGTGTTTTTCAAGATTGTATTCTTAGGAATAGTCAGTGTAAGCAATTTATGCAAAGCCTTTCAGTCTGGTCCTTGAGACGAATGGCACATAGATGAACTAGCTCATATCAGACAATAGCCCTGATTATTGACCTGGTCTTACTGAATTAAAGATCAATACAAAATCAATATACTTAGCGCTATAAACTATATATAAGTAAATATATTGAGTTTGATATCATGATGTTGCACTGAAACCTTTTCCTGTTCTGCTATTTGACTGAGTTTATCCATCCATCCATCAATCCATCACTGCATCCATCCATTCACCACTGCATCCATCCATCCATCCACCAATCCAGGCATCCACCACTGCATCCATCTATCCATCCATCAATCAATCCATCCATCCACCCACCAATGCATGCATCCTTCCACCAATCTATCCATCCATGCATCCACCAATTCATCCACCAATCCATCCATCCACCAATCCATCCATCCATCCACCAATCCATCCATCCACCAATCCATCCATCCACCAATCCATCCATCCATCCACCAATCCATCCATCTACCAATCCATCCATCCACCAATCCATCCATCCACCAATCCATCCATCCACCAATCCATCCATCCACCAATCCATCCATCCACCAATCCATCCATCCATCCAACCAACCATCCACCAATTCATCCACCAGTCCATCTACTTATCCATCCATCCAATCATATATCCATTCATCTTTGCATAATCTGTGTGATTGCTTCTATTAATTCTGGTAAAAGACTGGAGAACATGGTGTGGTGAGGATCTGAGAGTTAATCTGAGACTTAGAGAAAATGCTTGGGCCATTCAGTGCATTACTAATGAGTAGTGATTCATAGCTGCTCAGAAGTAATCATTACACTTTTACTGTTTGCACTCTTAGTATGAGCACGTCTCTTACTTTTATGTTTGTTTGACCTTTAAACAGAGTTTATCATATGGGTACATTGAATTAATAACATTATGTTTAATAGATTTTTACTGCTCTAACGTTTTGAGTGTCCTTTTAGTGCCATTCCTGGTCTCTAATAGAGATCTTTCATAATAGGGTCACTTTTTTTTTTAAATCAATACCATTATTAACTAACATTTTACTTATCTTTGCCTCTTTAGAAAAAGGCCACAAGTGGTGGTTGTAGAAGGAAGTTCTGACTAAGCATGAACTACCACTGCAGCCTAAATATAGTTAACAGGACTTATTCCCCCTGTGCCTACGTGCAGAGCCAGCAAGTCCTTCAGCTGTGATGACGAAATGCCATACATTTCTTCCTGGAATAGTACAGATAAAAGACTGCTTGTTATGCTGAGGTTTCAGAGCTTACAAAACACAGTGTCAGAAATCTTCTGGGTGTGTTCAGTCTTTCTTAGCAAGATTTTATGGAAAATAAAAATAGAGAAGATGAGAAGAAAAATAAATTAACTGATGAAATGCTTCAGTCTAAATTTGCTTTTCATTTATTAACAGGAAAAACTATTTAAGAAACTGCAAGTTCCAGGAGCATTTAAAAACAACTATATAAGACTAATGGCATAAGAACAACTTATCAGAGAGGACCTCGTGTGTGTTCTCTCTGTGTTTTTCGCTGATAGATCATGTACCCATACTACTACATTTCCTTTTTTTGCAGACTGATAGTTTTATTTTAAATAGAGACATGTTCAATTTTGATCCACTTTTTTCTTAATTTTTAGATCGCCAATTCAAGTGAATGGGTCCATAAAACAAAACGGATGGCACCGATTCCTTGTGTGAGTCGTGCAAGTTCTGTCCATTTTTTTTGTACTGTTCAACCTCTTAATGAACTGTGGCATACATTTTCATCACAGGTCATTTGCACAGTGTACAGTCATGGCCAAAAGTTTTGAGAATGACACAAATATTATATTTTCACATGATCTATTGCCCTCTGGTTTTTATGTGTGTTTGACAGATGTTTTTATCACAGACAGAAATATAATTGCAAACATATGAGTAACAAAAGCTTATATTGACAGTTAGAATGAGTTAATGCAGCAAGTCAATATTGCAGTGTTGACTGTTGTGAATGGGTTTGAGATGAGTTCTGAGCAGAGGCTCCCTCTGGTGGTTGCAGGCGGTGCTGGTGAGGATTGGGAATCAGGTGTTGCTGATTGGTCTTATTTAAGGGAATCATTTTCCCATCAGGTTGCCGGTGATCAATTGTTCTGGTCTGAATCCTTCTTTCCAGTTTCCCTTGTAGCCTGCTGTGTCGTGTCTGCATCTCCTGCTATCAGATAAGACAATTTCTTATTTTGTGTTTTTGCTATATTTTTGCATTTTGTCCTGCACTTCTGTGGGGGCCTTCTGGTCCCCTCCGGGGGCTTTTGCCCTCTCAGTTTAGTCCAGCCACTGTGTTTTGTACTTTTGCTTTTTGCAGTTTTTTCAGTGGCTGCTGTTTTTGTTACACCAGAGAACTAATTTAGGTGGTAGAGGTCGTGTGATCTCAGGTATTTTTTTGAAATTAGTAATGTTGGTGCTTTTCAGGGTTTTCTGGGATTGCAGTAAGTACCCTTCCTGTCCTTTTCTATTTAGATAGTTTGGGCCCCAGCGTTTGCTCATACTATTTTCTTTCTGTGTCAGTATTTCCTCTTGTCTAACCGCCATTACATGTTTGGGGGCTTTCTATTATCTTTGGGGTTCTGCTCCGGGGCAGATAGCTTTCCTATTTCTATCGTTAGGTGTAGTTAGTTTCTCAGGCTGTGACGAGGCGTCTAGGACCAACGTAGGAACGCTCCACGGCTGCCTCTAGTTGTGGTGGTTAGTCAGGGTACTGCAATCTCATAGATTCCAACTGCTCTGGTGTATTTCCTTTTTACCTGCACTCCTCAGCTACCGTAACATAACTGTTGACCCTTCTTCTTCAGGACCTCTGCAATTCTCCCTGGCATGCTCTCAATCAACTTCTGGACCAAATCCAGTCAGTCAGATAGCAGTCCATTCTTGCACAATCAATGCTTTCATTTTGTCAGAATTTTTAGGTTTTTGTTTGTCCACCCGTCTCTTGATGATTGACCACAAGTTCTCAATGGGATTAAGATCTGGGGAGTTTCCAGGCCATGGACCCAAAATCTCTATGTTTTGTTCCCTGAGCCATTTAGTTATCACCTTTGCTTTATGGCAAGGTGCTCCATCATGCTGGAAAAGGCATTGTTGATCGCCAAACTGCTCTTGGAGGGTTGGGAGAAGTTGCTCTTGGAGGACATTCTGGTACCATTCTTTATTCATGGCTGTGTTTTTAGGCAAGACTGTGAGAGAGCCGATTCCCTTGGCTGAGAAGCAACCCCACACATGAATGGTTTCAGGATGCTTAACAGTTAGCATGAGACAAGACTGGTGGTAGCGCTCACCTTGTCTTCTCCAAATGAGGCATTTTCCTGATGTCCCAAACAATCGAAAAGGGGATTCATCAGAGAAAATAACTTTACCCCAGTCCTCAGCAGTCCACTGCCTGTACCTTTTGCAGAATATCAGTCTGTCCATGATGTTTTTTCTGGAGAGAAGTGGCTTCTTTGCTGCCCTCCTTGAGACCAGGCCTTGCTCCAAGAGTCTCCACCTCACAGTGCGTGCAGATGCACTCACACCTGCCTGCTGCCATTCCTGAGCAAGCTCTGCACTGCTGGTAGCCCGATCCCGCAGCTGAAACACTTTTAAGAGACGGTCCTGGCGCTTGCTGGTCTTTCTTGGGCGCCCTGGAGCCTTTTTGGCAACAATGGAACCTCTCTCCTTGAAGTTCTTGATGATGCGATAGATTGTTGACTGAGGTGCAATCTTTCTAGCTGCGATACTCTTCCCTGTTAGGCCATTTTTGTGCATTGCAATGATGAATGCACGTGTTTCTTTAGAGATAACCATGGTTAACAGAAGAGAAACAATGATGCCAAGCACCAGCCTCCTTTTAAAGTGTCCAGTGGTGTCATTCTTACTTAATCATGACAGATTGATCTCCTGCCATGTCCTCATCAACACCCACACCTGTGTTAATGGAGCAATCACTGAAAAGAGATTAGCTGGTCCTTTTAAGGCAGGGCTGCAATGATGTTGAAATGTGTTTTGGGGATAAAGTTCATTTTCTAGACAAATATTGACATTACAAGTAATTGCTGTTAAGCTGATCACTCTTTATAACATTCTGGAGTATATGCAAATTGCCATTAGAAAAAGTGAAGCAGTAGACTTTGTAAAAATTAATATTTGTGTCATTCTCAAAACTTTTGTCCATGACTGTATAAAGCAGCTCAAGATGTGAATGTTTGTGTATGTATAGCATAGAGTGTGTGTCAGATGCAGTTTCTGTGTAACATACTATGTGTGTGTATGTAGCATGGAGTGTCTGCGTGTAACATAGAGTATGTGCCACATGCAATTTGTGTGTAACATGCTATGTTTGTGTATGTAGCATGGAGTGTGTGTGTGTTTGTGTAACATACAGTGTGCGCCACATGCAGTTTGTGTGTAACATACTATGTGTGTGTATGTAGCATAGAATGTGTGTCAGATGCAGTTTGAGTGTAACATATGTGTGTGTATGTAGCATGGAGAGTGTGTGTGTGTTTTTGTAACATACAGTGTGTGCCACATGCAGTTTGTGTGTAACATACTATGTGTGTGTAAGTAACATAGAGTGTGTGTCAGATGCAGTTTGAGTGTAATATACTATCTGTGTATGTAGCATGGAGTGTGTGTGTGTGTGTGTGTGTGTGTGTGTAACGTACCATGTGTGTATAGCATCCATACTTGAAAAAACAGCACTGTAGACAGGTGTTGTAGGTGTAAACATGTTGTCAATCACCCAACAAATTAGCAAATTTGCTCCTGGATCACACTATCTAAAACCAGCCTTGTGTGCAGGACAGTTTAAGCAGTATAGAAATTGCAGCAGCAAATGTACTTTGGTAAGTGATAAGTGCTTTCTCCTGGCGACAGCAGAACATGAAATATCACACAATACCGCTGTTACATATGTATATATGTAATCACTAAGAACAATGTTCATATCTCAGTCACGGAGATACAAATATACTGAAATATGTGGCACAGACCATATAGGCTTCTTTATTACAGTATGTCTCTTGGCATATTATCGGCAGACTCATGTTCAGATTTTATTTTTTGACCATAGCAAAAAGCATAAGCTGTTAAACTTGTCAGAATGACAACAAAAACCCACTAAAATATATGTGTATATGTAGATTTTCTTTTTCTATTTTTTTTAATAAGGGATATGTAGGATTTGGGTTCACACATACATTAGAAAGTAAGAGCAGCAGATATCATCTGTTATTTAAGCCTTATCTGTTAAGTGGTCTATAACTGCTTTAAGTGCTATTCTTTGAAGGGACATACTGTACATTTCCAGTCATGATGATATAATGAGTTACTTTTGTAACCAGGCTGTGAGTCAGACATTTCAGAATTTCTTGTTTCACAAAAGCGATAACATCATTCTGTACTCAGTGGATGTACATTATGGCGGGGGCCAACATGTCAGTACAGGACAGCTTGCTTGTACATTTTCCCAGGGAACATTATCTCTATATCTCTTTTGTAGATTAGATCATTCTTAATAAATGATATTAACAGACATGCCAGCTAACCTTACATCAATAGTGATCTGCTGCTGTAGAGCCGTGAGTATATTAGATAATGCTATCCTTTCTGCTTTTTCACTTGAACAGGCGTTTCCATGAGAAATAATGGGGCAATTAACCACAGTGTCAGTGTCTCCTTCCAACAGTAATCTGACTGAATGCAGTATTTTTTTATCAGGATATTACCTAAAGATTGCAGAGAAAACTGAGACCCCCATTACATTATGGTTGATTTCAAAGTTTAATTAAAGGGATTCTGACAGCAGATCCATGCTGCCTGAAAGATGTCAGACACATGCTACATTATACACACATAGGGAGAGACCTGTCAGTCTACAGGTGTAGGGTGGGGAGAAGCCACCTAGGATCCTCTTTGGACTAAAAATCCAAGGCACAATTTCCCTGGATGACTTTGCAAAGTATTTCCTCTCTGAAACACAATGTCTGATACATACTGCCCGTTCGTGCTATATGTATCTGCTGTCTGGTTCCATTTAAATATATTTCCCATGCATATCATACTATTATGTGCGAGAAAAAGATTGGCTCATCAACATCATCTCTCCACTAAAGGCTATAACTCCAGAACATTAGCAAGCCTGTTGGCTGAGGAAACCATGTGATTGTAGCACCCGCATCTCTGCCTGCAGTCCCTATGTCCTTGCAGAGACACCAGCGTACTCACCGCCGAGGATCCCGTCCAGCTCCTTCCGGGTCTGCTGCTGCCCAGGGTGCGTGCACTCCTTGCAGGTCTCCAGGCACTGTGCTTAGTGTTAGTGCACACTTTCTCTTTTTTAAAGGGGCCGAGCGTGTTCCTCTAAAATGTCCCCAGCCAATAGCTAGAGATCACTTACTATTTAAAGCACCTCCTCCAACATGGAGATGCCTGTGCAATGTTGTTAGTTTGTTCCCAACACGCTTGTCAGTTCACAGGTCCCAGTACGTGTATGCTAGCCTGCTGCACCTGCTAGTGCTTTCTTCAATGGCAGCCGAGCCAGCTGCACCTACCAATGCTCACCTCACCGGCAGCCT
Organism: Oophaga sylvatica; assembly: GCA_033576555.1. NCBI lineage: Eukaryota > Metazoa > Chordata > Amphibia > Anura > Dendrobatidae > Oophaga > Oophaga sylvatica. The sequence goes on from JARQOD010000001.1 coordinate 712,526,442, forward strand.
AGCCAGCTGCATCCGCCAGTGTTCACCTAAACGGCAGCCGAGCCAGCTGCACCGCCCGTGTTCACCTCAACGGCAGCTGAGCCAGCTGCACCCACCTATGCTCATCTCTCCGTCAGACTCTCCTGTCAGCACATGCGGTTCCTGTAATCTTCTCTGCCTGCCTGCATCTGTTGGACATTCCCCCGGGCCATCCCAGCGACCCATTCCTAGGGGTCAGCTGCCATCTACCCAAGATCAGTCCTGGAGTAGCACCTGTATCGCCTCCCTTATCTATCCATAGACCTCCTGCATGTCCGTGGTCATAATGGGTGTGGCTCCTAGTCACGGCCCTCCAGGTCTTCCTTGGGCTTTGGCACAGTGGTTCCACCACCCAGCCTGTTGCAGTGATCCAGAGTGTTGAAATGCATCAATTTTCATTTTATTGTCATGACAATATTTTAATGTATTTTGAATAAAGCAAATTATTTTTATAGTAGATTTTACCTTTTTTTTTTTTATCTTCGATTGAATTACACCAGTTTGGTATATTGATGATATGAAGAAATAACTGATTTGCCATAATTATGTTGGGCTATAGTGGCTACCTAAACAAAGTTCAGAACAAACATATGAATGTCTGAAGTATTAGAGAATAAAATGAATGACAGTTTATATTTATAATGCAACTGAATAAAGAATATCACATTTTTCCTACAATATCAGTAATTTGTGCTTCTACAAACCATAAATATAGACCTAGTTCTGAAAAGGCCAACCCACTGGCATTTTAGTAGTTAACCAGACATCTTTTAATGGGTTCACCCTATTTTTTTAAGCTGTGACATAAAATAGTACTACTGAAAAATAATCTCACCCAAACATCTGCAATATATTAAAGACCAGACTATGAAAAGACTGGAATGTATTATGTTCCTGCCATTTACCACCTCATGTGTACAAGTCATTTCGATTGTGGTGATTACAAACATGTATAGTTCAGTTCATTTTTTGCTACTTTTGCAGAATTAAAACAAGTTTAACTAGAAAAACAAATGTTTTAGCAGGACAAATCATAATTTTTAAAAGCAACATTTTATGGTACATGTAATTTTCATAACAATTTTATTTCATGCCATGTAGCATAAAGATCATTCATATTTTTAATATTTTTTCAATGGGTCATTGCAGTAGAGTGTACATGTGTTGTTGTCATGTATGTAGTACAGTTCATATAGCGTCTTGTGCTTGGGTGCGATGAAAACACAGGAGTCACAGGTTTGATATAGAAAAGTCCTGTATTACTTCATACAAGTTGGCAGAAATAGTCACACAGTTTCAGACACAGAAACAGGAGACACAGCAGGCCAGAGTAATCCAAGCTCAGCAATCACTCTCCAATACAGATTCAGGATCTTCTTCTCTGTTACCGTAAGTCCATGCAAACGTGGGTCTTTCAAAGAGCAGGGTTCAGAGTCCACAAGTGCTTCAGAGTTCCTCAGTAGGAATAGCTGGAGTACAAGGTCCAAGGCCTACAGGAGTCAAGTCACAGGTTCACTGCAGGCTAGATTCTGAAGCACTGATTGCTCAGCTGTGGCTGCTTAAGAAGCAAAGGAGAGAATCAGGGCGGGAACATGCAAGCTGGAAACTCCATTTTGACTGAGGGCAAGATAGCTGCAGCAAGACAGAAAGTAAAATGGCTGACGAACAAACTGAGTTTCAGGAATATATACATAGAACCTTACATTACTCCCCCCTTAAGGACAACCTCCAGATGACCTCAGACCAGGCTTGTGTGGGTACCTCTGATGAAACTGATGGAGCAAGCGAGGAGCATTAACGTTATTGACCGGTTCCCATGAGTTGTCCTCCACTGGGTAGCCCTGCCATTTAATCAGATATTGTAACTGATTTCTATACAACCTGGAATCTAAAATCCTTTCCACCACAAATTCTTCCTGACCATCGACTAGCACTGGGTCAGGGCAAGGAGAGGAACGTCCAGGAAACGTATTGGGTGTCGCAGCCTTTAGTAGGGATACATGAAAGACAGGGTGGATTCTCATAGTTCTGGGCAGTTGAAACGACAAGCAACGGCACTTATAATTTTACTGATTTTATAGGGTCCAATGTACTTATGTCCCAACTTAGACGATGGAATCCTTAACTTAAGATTTCTGGTTGACAGCCAGACCAAGTCTCCTACCTTGAAAGCTGGTGCAGGTTTACGAAATTTATCTGCTGCTTTCTTGTACCTTTCTTGAGCCGATTCCAGATTTTCCTTTAGAAGATCCATATTCTTCTGTAAAGACGTGATTCTTTCAGCCACTGCTGGTAAAGGCGTTTCTATGGGAAATCGTGGTAGAATGTTAGGATGATAACCTAGATTAGAGTAAAAAGGAGACTGTTTAGTGGAGGCACTCTGAGAGTTGTTATACGAGAACTCAGCTAATGGAAGTAGATCCACCCAATCATCCTGTAGGTGGCAGATAAAGCAGCGGAGATAACTGCTCCGGGGTTTAATTGGTTCGTTCGGTCTGTCCATTAGTCTGGGGATGAAAAGCAGAAGAAAGGTTTACTTTAATGTCCAATGCTGCACAGAAATTTTGCCAAAACCTAGAAGTGAATTGCACCCCTCGATCCGAAATAACCTCATCCGGTACTCCATGTAAGCGAAACACATCTTTAATCATCAAATCTGATGTCTGTTTTGCAGTGGGTAAGCCGACACAAGGGATAAAATGAGCTGCCTTTGTTAGACGGTCAACCACCACTAGAATGGTGTTCTTCCCCTGAGAGGTTGGTAACTCCACAATGAAGTCCATAGAAATGGATCCCCACGGGCGGGACGGGTGGGAAGAGGCTGTAACAGACCAGTTGGTGAGGAGCGAGGTGTTTTGCATCTTGCACAGACCTCACATGAAGTGACATAATTCAAAACATCCTTCCTGCAAGTGGGCCACCAAAAGAAACGAGAAAGAAATTCCTGTGTCTTTAGAATTCCTCTATGCCCAGCTATCTTGGAATCGTGAATGAGTTGCAATACTCTTAATCTGACTGTTTCAGGAATATACAGACGTTGTCCCTGAATCCACACACCATTCTTAAAGACAAGACTTACGTCCCTTGGGGGTTGTGCCAAAAAGGAATCTGCATGGTATGCTTCCTTGATGTCCTTAAGTAGGTCTTGATTATGAATTACTCCTAGGAATCTAGAGTCAGGAAGAATAGTCTTAGGAGGAGTAATTGGACGTGTCTCTGCTGAGTAAATCCTAGAGAGTGCATCAGCCTTTCCATTGCGCGATCCTGGTCTATAAGAGATGATAAAATTAAATTGGTTTAAGAAAAGATTCCAGCGAGCCTGGCGAGGAGTCAGGCACTTAGCCGACCTGATAAACTCAAGGTTACGATGGTCTGTCAGGACGACTATTTGCTGTGCAGCTCCCTGAAGAAGGTGTCTCCATTCTTTGAAGGCGGCAATAATGGCCAACAATTCTCTATTGCCCACATCGTAGTTCCTCTCAGCCGAAGACAACTGCTGGGAAAAGAAGGCACAGGGATGCAAGACATTCTTCTCACCTGTTCTCTGAGAGAGTATAGCTCCAACGGCACAGTCTGAAGCATCCACCTCTATTATGAAGGCAAGCTCGGGGTTGGGATGTACTAGGATAGGTGCAGTGGTAAATTTATCTTTTAGACGGGAAAATGCTTCCTGGGCTTGGGGAGTCCAGGAAAACCTAGACTCTTTCCGGGTAAGTTGAGTGATAGGTGACACTACCTCAGAGAAATTTCTAATGAAACGTCTATAGAAGTTGGCAAACCCGATGAAGCGCTGTACCTCCTTCACATTTCTAGGACTTGGCCAATCCTTGATGGCTTGGGTTTTGCTTCCATCCATACTAATTCCTTGTGTAGACAGTACATACCCCAGAAATTGAATTTCGGTCCTATGGAATTCACACTTTTCAAGTTTGATGTAAAGATGATTTTGTCTTAGACGTTCCAAGACCATTCTCACATGTCCATGATGTTCCTCTGTGGAGTTAGAAAAAATTAGAATATCATCCAAATAAATTACCACGAATGTATCTAGGAGATCCCTGAAGATGTCATTCACCAAGTGTTGGAAAGTGGCTGGGGCGGTACTCAGACCAAAAGGCATAACTAGATATTCAAAGTGTCCATAGGTGACCTGAATGCAGTCTTCCATTCATCCCCAGGTCTAATACGGACTAAGTTATAGGCCCCACGAAGATCTAGTTTAGAAAAAATTTTGGCATGTCGCACTCTCTCCAATAACTCAGGGATTAAAAGCAATGGATAACGGTTTCTAATAGTAACTTATTGAGTTCCCTATAGTCTACGCAGGTCTCAGAGATCCATCTTTCTTCTTTACAAAGAAGATGGGTGCACCTGCAGGAGATGAAGAGGGGCGTATGAAGCCCTTGGCTAGATTTTCATCTATGTAATCCTTTAAAGCCTTTAGCTCGGGCCCCGCCAGGGGGTAGATCTTACCAAAAGGTATCTCTGCTCCAGGCAATAATTCAATTGGACAATCATATGGACGGTGAGGAGGAAGCTGGTCAGCGTTCTTCTTGTCACATAAATCCACATAGTCCTGGTATACAGCTGGTAGTTCAGGGACTGACATGATTCCTTTAGGAACAGAGCAAGCTGAAACTTTTGGACTCATCTGTTTCTCTGGAAAGTGTAATTCCTTGGTCTCCCAGTTAATGGTAGGATTCTGAGCCTGCAGCCATGGTAGCCCTAGAATAATGGGAAAGTGGGGAGAAGAGATAAGCATAAAGGACAGTTTCTCTTGATGATCTTTACCCATAAGAACCCTCAAAGGCTCTGTTTCCTGATCCACTGGTCCAGAGGTCAGCAGGGAGCCATCCACAGTTTCCATCTGTACTGGAGTAGCCTTCTTCACTGAACGTATTCCCTGTTTCAGAGCAAAGGAGACATCCATAAAATTTCCACTTGCCCTGAGTCGATCATAGCAGAGCTAGACACCCAAGCTGAGTCAACCCAGAGTTTGATGGAAAGAAAGCAATGAGAATTGTTTTTCTTACAACTCAGCTGGGACACCGCTGAGGAAACTTGAAAAATGGCAGCGTTTACACAGTCAACGTCCTCAGAGGTAACGGAGTTTAAGTCCGAGAAATCAAGATCTGTTGCTGCAGATCTCTCTGGAGCCTGAGGCTCGGACCTGACAGATCCCCTCTCGCAACACTCACAATGAATGAGTGCTGCAGTAGTCTTACGAGAACGGCTGGGGCAGTTTATAATGAAGTGCCCTGACTTACCACAATAGAAACATAGATTCTCCTTAAAACGATGTTCCTTGCGTGCATCACTAACCCGTCGTTGTAAAGAGTCTACCTGCATGGGTTCAGGTTCAGGTTCCCGTGTAATCCTACTCAAAGGTTCCTTAGCTGGAGAGGAAGGTAGGAAAAGGTTAGTACGATTGCTTTCGAACCATCTCTCTTGCCTGCGTTCAGTCAGACGAGTATCAATACGGATGCAGTAGTTAATAAAGTCACCTAACGCAGTGGGAGGGTCGGCACGAGCAAGTTCATCCTTAATCAGTGGAGATAACCCCTTTCGAAAAATAGATTTTTTGGCGGAACTGTCCCAGGTGGTATCAAGGGCCCATCTCCTGAAATCCAAGGCATATTCAGCTACCGAGTGCTTACCTTGGCGCAAAGCTAACATGGCTGCTTCAGCTGTTGCACCTCGATTGGGGTCATCAAACACCTGCCCCATGGCTGAAATAAAATCATCAAGGTGATTCAAACAATCATCCTCAGTCTCAATCAGAGGGTTTGCCCACATTAAAGCCTTGTTGGTAAGCAACATAATTATAGTAAGCACCTTAGATCGTTCAGTGGGAAATTGTGAAGCATGTGCAGAAAAAAAAGATTGCATTGATTAATAAATCCCCTGAATTTCTCACGTTCACCGCCAAAACGAAAAGGGGGCAACTTGGGAATCCCAGCACTCGGGGCTACGGCAGGAGCCTGGACTCGCCCCTGTAGAACCTCAATCCTGGCTCGCAAATCCTGGGTAGTCTGTCCAACCACTTGCAAATTGTGATTATTGAGGTCCTCTAGATTTGTAAAACGGGTCTTTATATTCTGCAAATCTGCAAGGATATTATCAGTCACTCCGCAAAGTTCCTTTATGCGGGCCTCCATTTTCCAGATCTTTTAAGACAGGATTACTGGAAGAAGAGGAGAGAAAAAAAAACAATAGTGTTCACCTGTGGCAACACTGCAGAGAGAAAAAAAAATTAAGGGAACTGCTCACCTGGAATGGTTGTGAGAAGTCACAACCACTATCATCACAGAAAGTTTCAACCAGACATCTGATATCCAGAGTTACAGCAGACAAAAAAGAGAAAAGAAAGGAAAAAAAAAAAAACAATAGTGTTTACCTGTGGTAACACTGCAAAAAGAAAAAACTTAAGGGAATTGCTCACCTGGAATGGTTGTGAGAAGTCACAACCACTGTCATCACAGAAAGTACAACCGGAGTCTGATATCCACAGTACAGCAGACACAGCCTTCCAGACCCAGCAGACACTAACGTTTTGGCTTCAGAATCTTGTCATGTATGTAGTACAGTTCATATAGCGTCTTGTGCTTGGGTGCGATGAAAACACAGGAGTCACAGGTTTGATATAGAAAAGTCCTGTATTACTTCATACAAGTTGGCAGAAATAGTCACACAGTTTGCAGACACAGAAACAGGAGACACAGCAGGCCAGAGTAATCCAAGCTCAGCAATCACTCTCCAATACAGATTCAGGATCTTCTTCTCTGTTACCGTAAGTCCATGCAAACGTGGGTCTTTCAAAGAGCAGGGTTCAGAGTCCACAAGTGCTTCAGAGTTCCTCAGTAGGAATAGCTGGAGTACAAGGTCCAAGGCCTACAGGAGTCAAGTCACAGGTTCACTGCAGGCTAGATTCTGAAGCACTGATTGCTCAGCTGTGGCTGCTTAAGAAGCAAAGGAGAGAATCAGGGCGGGAACATGCAAGCTGGAAACTCCATTTTGACTGAGGGCAAGATAGCTGCAGCAAGACAGAAAGTAAAATGGCTGACGAACAAACTGAGTTTCAGGAATATATACATAGAACCTTACAGTTGTTTTTTTAAAGCTTGTTATTTTTATTAACTAAAATATTTTTAACGTAAAAGAAATCTATTTTAACTGGATCTTTTTTATTTTCTCAAACTCTTTTTCTTTACTATTTTTGTAGACTACTAACATGTCGCTTTTGAAGTAAAAATCCTGCAGCTGCACTGCCACTTATATGGGGATTCTCAAACTCAGGTTTGTGAGACAATTTATGATGATGGTAGAGCCTCACAGGTCAAAAATGCAACTGTTACTCAGCACAAGTAACATAGTAACATAGTATTTAAGGTTGAAGGAAGACTTTAAGTCCATCTAGTTGAACCCATATCCTATCCTAACCTGCCCTAACATGTTGATCCAGAGGAAGGCAAAAAAACCCAAGTGGCAAACAGTAAGCTTCACATTGGGGAAAAAAATTCCTTCCCGACTCCACATACGGCAATCAGACTAGCTCCCTGGATCAACGCCCTATCAAGGAATCTAGTATATATACCCTGTAATATTATACTTTTCAAGAAAGGCATCCAGGCCCCTCTTAAATTTTAGTAGGGAGTCACTCATTACAACATTAGACGGCAGAGAGTTCCATAGTCTCACTGCTCTTACAGTAAAGAATCTGCATCTGTGATTATGACTAAACCTTCTTTCCTCCAGACATAGAGGATGCCCCCTTGTCCCCGTCACAGGTCTAATAAAGGGTATGCCACACTAAGCGAGATCGCTAGCGAGATCGCTAACGAGATCGCACCTGCGTCACCATTTATGACGCAGTAGCGATCTCGTTAGCGACTTAGCTGTGTGATTCCAAACACATCTCATCAGCGATCTGTGATTCCAAACACATCTCATCAGCGATCTGTATAACGACCTCTGCGGTCGTTGGGAAAACCTAGTCCCACCTGTGACGCTGGTAAAGTCGTTCATAAAGGGTGTCACACTCAGCGATTCAGGCTCACCAGCGGGACACCAACGACCAAAAAACGGCTCAGAACGTTCATGAGCGATCAACGACATCTCAGCAGGGGCCACATCGCTGCTACATGTCACACACAGCTGCGTCGCTAACGAGATCGCTACTGCGTCATAAATGGTGACGCAGGTGCGATCTCGTTAGCGATCTCGCTAGCGATCTCGCTTAGTGTGGCATACCCTTAAGAGTAAAAAGATCATTAGAAAGGTCTTTGTACTATCCCCATTGTTCTCATTTTATGTGTCAACCTTTTGTGTGGCACCATATCAAAAGCTTTTGAAAAGTCCATATACACTACGTCCACTGCATTCCCTTGTCCAGTCCGGAACTTACCTCTTCATAAAAGCTTATCAGATTAGTCTGACAGAAACGGTCCCTCGTAAACCTATGCTGATACTGGGTCATGAGGTTATTCTTCTTCAGATAATCCAGTATAGCATCTCTTAGAAAACCCTCCATGATTTTACCCACAGTATAGGTTAAGCTTATTGACCTATAATTCCCAAGTTCAGTTTTTGTCCCCTTTTTGAATATTGGCACCACATTTGCAATACGCCAGTCCTGTGGTACAGAGCCTGTTATTATGAAATCTTTAACCCCTTAACCCCAAGGGTGGTTTGCACGTTAATGACCGGGCCAATTTTTACAATTCTGACCACTGTCTCTTTATGAGGTTATAACTCTGGAACGCTTCAACGGATCTTCGCAATTCTGAGAATATTTTCTTGTGACAAATTGTATTTCATGAAAGTGGAAACATTTCTTCGATATAACTTGCATTTATTTATGAAAAAAATGGAAATATGGCGAAAATTTTGAAAATTTTGCAATTTTCAAACTTTGAACTCTTATTCCCTTAAAACAGAGAAATATGTCACACAAAATAGTTACTAAATAACATTTTCCACATGTCTACTTTACATCAGCATAATTTTGGAACCAAAATTTTTTCTGTTAGGAAGTTATAAGGGTTAAAAGTTGACCAGCGATTTTTCATTTTTTCAACAAAATTTACAAAACCATTTGTTTAGGGACCACCTCACATTTGAAGTCACTTTGAGGGGTCTATATGGCAGAGAATACCCAAAAGTGACACCAATCTAAAAATTGCACCCCTCAAGGTACGCAAAACCACATTCAAGAAGGAGCTAAGCAACGTGGAAAGGAAAAAATGAACATTTAACTTTTTAGTCACAAAAATGATCTTTCAGCAGCGTCGGACTGCAGCACCTTGGGCCCACCAGAGAAAATCATTCTTGGGGCCTACTATGTAGCTACATAGAAATAAATACAAGAACACCAATTGTGTGGTAAATCACGCTAATATCAGGGTATAATATAAGATAGTACACGTCTTAATTATGTAGCAGGGGTTGGGGTAGAATCATAGCATAATAGAGGGGTAGCCCCCTCATAGAATATTATGTAGCCCCCTCAGAGAATATAATGTAGCCTCCCTCATAGAATATAATGTAGCTCCCCTCATAAAATATAATGCAGCCCCCTCTCATAGAATATAATGCAGCACCCCACAAAATAGAATGCAACCCCTCATAAGGTATAACGCAGTCCCCACCTTAGAGTATACTGTAGCTCCCTCATAGGGCATAATGCTGCCCCCCTCATATAGTGTGATGTAGCCCCCCAGAATATAATGTAGTCCCCTGAGAGAATAATGCAGCCCCACCACAGAATATAATGCAGCCCCCATAGAGTATACTGTAGCCCCTCAGTAATATATAGCCCCCCAGAATATAATGTAGTCCCTGAGAGAATAATGCAGCCCCACCACAGAATATAATGCAGCCCCCCTATAGTGTATACTGTAGCCCCCTCATATAGTATGATGTAGCCCCCCGAATATTATGTAGTCCCCAGAGAATAATGTATTCCCCCACAGAATATAATGTAGCCCCCTCATAAAGTATAATGCAGCCCCTCTCCACCCCATCATTGTCCTCATCACCACCTCCATCATTGCCTTCTCCCCACCACCCCAATCATTCTCCCCACCACCACCATCACTGCCCATTCCACCACCTCAATCATTGTCTCATCCCCCCACCACCATCATTGTCCATTTCATCACCTCCATCATCACCCCATCATTGCCTTCCCCCACCACCATCATTGCCCATTTCATCACCTCCATCATTGCCTCCCCCACCACCATCATTGCCTCCCCCCACCACCATCATTGCCCATCACCTCCATCATTGCCTCCCCCACCATCATTGCCTATCACCTCCATCATTGCCTCCCCCCACCATTATTGCCTATCACTTCCATCATTGCCTCCCCCACCACCATCATTACCCATCACCTCCATCATTGCCTCCCCACCACCATCATTGCCTCCCCCACCATCATTGCCTATCACCTCTATCATTGCCTCCTCCCACCATTATTGCCTATCACTTCCATCATTGCTCCCTCTCACAATCATTGCCCATCACCTCCATCATTGCCTCCCCCACCATCATTGCCCATCAGCTTCATCATTGCCTCCCCACCACCATTATTACCCATCACCTCCATCATTGCCTCCCCCACCACCATCATTGCCTCCCCACCATCATTGCCTATCACCACCATCATTGCCTCCTCCCACCATCATTGCCTATCACCTCCATCATTGCCTCCCTCACTATCATTGCCATCACCTCCATCATGGCTTCCCCCACCGCCATCATTGCCCATCACCTCTATCATTGCCTCCCCTACCAATATCATTGTCCTTCCCCACCACCCCTCTCTCACACACACATACACACACAAAGCACCGCATCACTCTCTCACACTCACACGCAAAGCACCGCACCACATACACACATGCAGGCACACAGACACACAGCACAGCTCACCTCCACGCAGCAGCACATCCCGGCAGCCTCTTCCTTGCTGGCAGCTTTCTGTCTGAGACAACGCGCTGGATGATGATGTCATCCAGCTGGGCTGTCTCAGACAGGAAGCGCCGGGCAGGAAGCAGGACCCCGGGATGTGCTGCGCTGTGTGTCTGTGTGCCTGCGTGTGTGTATGTGGTGCTGTGTGTGTGTGGGGTGCGGTGGTGGGGCTTTACATGCGGGCAGTGTTAGCTGCAGCCTGCGGCTCACACTGCCCGCTATTAAAGAGATATGGTATACACGCCTCTCCATGCCCATGGGGTGTGGGGAAGCGTGAATATTCAATTCGCTTTAGCAGCAGGGACAGGATCCTGTCTCCAGCTGCTGCTACTCTGGCACAGGGCAGGCCCCCTTGACTCAGGGGCCACATAGCCACTGGCTTGGGGCACCTGGAGCAGTGGGGGCCCTTGTAGCAGAGGGGGCCCTAGGCAGCTGTTGGTCAGTATGCCAGCAGGTGTCAGTGCCTGGGCCCACCGGAGAATCCTCCGTGTTCTCCAGTGGGCCAGTCCGAGCCTGTCTTTCAGCAATAATTTTTTTTATTTTCACAAGGGTTAAAGGAGAAAATGGACCACAAAAGATATTGTGCTATTTCTTCTGAGTACGCTAATACCTCCAATGTGGAGGAAGACCACTGTTTGGCCACATGACAGAGCTTGGAAGGGAAGGAGCACCTTTTAAATTTTTGAACGGAAAATTTTCTGGAATTGAGAGTGGACGACATGCCGTGTTTGGAGAGCCCCTGATGTGCTTAAACATTGAAAAAACCCCACAAGTGACCCCATTTTGGAAACTAGACCATTCAAGGAACTTATATAGCTGTGTAGTGAGCACTTTGAACCCCCAGGTGCTTCACAGAAGTTTACAACGTAGAGCTGTGAAAATAAAAAAATTTAATTTTTTCCACAAAAATGATCTTTTAGCAACGATTTTTTTATTTTCACCAGGGTAACAGGAGAAAATGGTCCACTAAAGTTGTTGCACAATTTCTCCTGAGTATGCCAATACCCCATATGTGGGTGAAAACCATTGTATGGCTATTGTTGTGTGTTGTGCTATTTCTCCTGAGTACGCTGATACCCCACATGTGGAGGAAAACCACTGTTTGGCCACATGACAGAGCTTGGAAGGGAAGGAGCACCTTTTAAATTTTTGAACGGAAAATTTTCTGGAATTGAGAGTGGACGACATGCCGTGTTTGAGGAGCCCCTGATGTGCTTAAACATTGAAACAACCCCACAAGTGACCCCATTTTGGAAACTAGACCATTCAAAGAACTTATGTAGCTGTGTAGTGAGCACTTTGAACCCCCAGGTGCTTCACAGAAGTTTACAACGTAGAGCTGTGAAAATAAAAAAATCTAATTTTTTCCACAAAAATGATCTTTTAGCAACGATTTTTTTATTTTCACCAGGGTAACAGGAGAAAATGGTCCACTAAAGTTGTTGCACAATTTCTCCTGAGTATGCCAATACCCCATATGTGGGGGAAAACCATTGTATGGGCGCACTGCAGGGCTCAGAAGAGAAGGAGCGCCATTTGATTTTTTGAACGCAAAATTGGCTGGAATTGAGAGCGGACGCCATGTTGCGTTTGAAAAGTCCATGATGTGCCTAAACATTGGAAAACCCCCACAAGTGACCCAATTTTGGAAACTAGACCCTTCAAGGAACTTATGTAGCTGTGTTGTGAGCACTTTGAGCTCCCAGGTGCTTCACAGAAGTTTATAACGTAGAGCCGTGAAAATAAAAAATCAAATTTTTTACAAAAAAATGATCTTTTAGCAACTATTTTTTTTATTTTCACCAGGGTAACAGGAGAAAATGGTCCAATAAAGTTGTTGTGCAATTTTTCCCGAGTTTGCCGATACCCCATATGTGGGGGAAAACCACTGTTTGGGCGCACGGCAGGGCTCAGAATGGAAGGAGTGATGTTTTGGATTCCAGACTTTGATGAAATGGTCTGCTGGCGTCATGTTGCGTTTGCAGAGCACCTGATGTGCCTAAACAGTGGAAATCCCCCACAAGTGCCCCATTTTGGAAACTAGACCTCCCAAGGAATTTATTTAGATATGTGGTGAGCAACGTGAACCTCCAAGTGCCTCACAGAAAATGAAAATGATGAGTCGTGAAAATATAAAAAAATACATTTTTTCCACAAAAATGATCTTATAGCCCCAATTTTTTTATTTTCACAAGGGTAATAGGAGACAATAGACCGAAAAAAATCCCCCACAAGTGACCTCATTTTGGAAACTACACCCCTGAAGGAATTTATCTAAAGGCATAGTTTTATAGTAATGATTATAATGCTTTTGGTTTTACTGGTGTGTGAATTTATGATGTTATGTGTAAGATGTGCGGGGTACATCAGATTACAAAAGTGTGTTGTGTCAACAGGGTATAAACTAATTTTATTAATTTGTGGACATGTGGTATGCTTTGAAGCAATCCTTATTGCAAAGGCCAGGTTTCCCATGACAGGTTTCACAATGCTAAGTTGTGTCCATTCGGATTCCCCCTCTTGGAGCATACTCTGCATTTTTTTTGTGCTCGTCCTGTCCTCGCTGTTTGGGGAACCTGTCCTGGGAAATGATGACCTGGGGCAATAATTACACTATCAGTTTCAGAAGTGCTGGGACCCTCACCTTCCTGAGTGCCAAACATTAGGGCCTTGATGACTACCTCCTGGAACTGAAGGAAGGTCCCCATATTGCCTGCAGATTGGAACAGCAAAAAACCATTGTACAGTGCAATCTGTACCAATTGCACTGCCAATTTTTTGTACCATACTTTCCTTTTTGCATGTTTGAGGACTTGATCTTAAAGATCTACACCCCCCATGTACCGATTGTAATCCAAGATACAATCTGGCTTTGGGACTGGTGTTGTGGTCCGATGAATAGTGACAAGGGAGCTGTTGTCACAGTGTATGGTGGTCAAGATAAGGACATCCCTCTTGTCCTTATGCTTTACCACCAGCATGTTTTCGCTGCATTGGGTTCTGCTGTCGTAATTTCTCAGCAGTTGACCAATTAGCGGCTTAGGGAGCCCTTGCTGATTTTTTCACACGGTGCCACAGACATGCAACTGTACCTCTGGCATAGGTGGGTCTTTAAGAGCGGGATGCTGGTGTAAAAGTTATCAATGTAGAGGTGACAACCCTTATCCAGCAGTGGGTGCAGCAATTCCCACACAATTTTCCCACTCACCCCCAGGACTAGGGGGCATTTAGGGTGGTTAATCTGGGTGTCCTTACCCTTGTAGACCCTAAATCTGTGGGTGTACCATGAAGTACTCTCTCCCAGTTTGTACAGTTTTATTCCATACCTGGCCCTCTTACTGGGCAGGTATTGTCAGAATTTTAGCCTTTCTTTGAAATGAACCAGAGATTCAGCAATAGCGATGTCCCTCTGGGGTGTGTACGCCTCAGAAAATTTTCTGCTGAAGTGTTCAACCACTGGACGAATTTTATATAGACGATCAAGGATTGGATCGTCTCGGGGAGTACACTGCGCATTATCACTATAATGCAAAAATTTTGGTATTGCTTCAAATGGTTTCCTTGCCATGTCCATGTGGAATATCAAATATATTCAATGGTGTCAAACTGGATTGATGAGCTGCCGATGAAATCCAGAATGACTGGCTGATCATTTTCGGGGGGGGGGGGGGGATTGCAATCCATATGGGATCGATTGCTGCAGGAGTTGCCTGGGTCCTAGGGTGCCTTGCTGGGGGTCCTTCCTCACTAGATGAGGAGGAGGAATAGAAGAATGTGGGATCTTCCTCATTGGCTGAATCCGTGTCGGACGCAAGGAAGATGTAAGCCTCTTCTGGTGAATAGCGTCTTCTTGATGAATGGCCCATTTTTATTTTATTTTTCCAAATCATGGGGATGTGTGTGTAAATGGTGGTTTTACATGTGTAATGTGTGGGGCTTATGTATAGGGTACTATTTATTATAAAAAAAAACAGAGAGAAAAAAAAGCAGAGAGAAAAAATGTAGAAGAAACAAGAAAAAAATGAAAAGAAAAATCAGATGTAAAAAAAGTTTGTATAAAAAAATAGACGTTCACTACACTAATGCCCTCCCTATAAATTTACCTGACGCAAATAATTCTTTCTTTACAAAAGAAAACGAACGTCACCAACAATGTGATGTACGCTCCCCTAATGCACTAACTAAAAGTTTACTCAACGTAACTAATTATTTTTTTAAAAAAGAAAAACGAACGTCACCAACAATGTGACCAGAAACTATTGTTCAGCCAATTAGCGCCAAAGGGGTTAATCAGGTGAGGTGACGTCACGATCACCCCACCCATTGTGACAACTGTGATTGATGCTGTGTCACACAGCAGCCATGACAGCATGTCACATGTTTTTTTTTTTTTTTTCCACTAACTTTATAGTCATATTGCTGTGATTGACTGGTCAGATTTGACCAGATAATCACAGCGATCGCCAATGCGGGAGGGCGGTACAGACCCCCAGGGTGACATGCACAGACAGCAGCCATCTAAGCCTGGTAACGGTGCGATGCAGCGCGGTGACCGGAAAGAACAGCGCTGTACTAGTACTGCGGTTTGCCGAAACGCACCTCCGCAGAGCAGTATTAGTACGGCGCATGTCGGGAAGGGGTTAACCCCTTTCTGCCATCAAACGTACTATCCTGTCCATAAAACCCGTGCCAATCTGCCCATGGACGGGATAGTACGTCCAAGGCGATCTGCTGCGCTCCCTCTGGGAGCGCAGCTGATCGCCGCCGGGTGTCAGCTGATTATCACAGCTGACACACGGAACTATGTGCCAGGAGCGGTCACGGACCACTCCTGGCACATTAACCCCTGGCACACCGCGATCAAACATGTACCAGGGGCACAGGGGAGCATCGCGTAGGGAGGGGGCTCCCTGCGTGCTCCCCTGAGACCCTCAGAACAGCGCGATGTGACCGCGCTGTTCTGAAGGCCTCTTCCCTGCAGGACCCCGGATCCAAGATGGCTACCAGGTCCTGCAGGGAGGCGGCTTCCTCAGTGCCTGCTGCGAGCAGGCACTGAGAAGCCTGCAGCAGTGCCAGAGCGCACCCTGTCACACCAGCGATCTAATAAAATACAGTGATGTCCCACCCTGGGACAAAGTAAAAAAGTGAAAAAAATCAAAATCACAAGTGTAAAAAAAAAATTTCAAAATAAATAAAAAAAAATATTCCCCAATAAATTCATTTCTTCCTGTAAATAAAAAAACCAAAACAATAAAAGTACACATATTTGGTATCACCGCGTCCGTAACAACCCCCACTGTCCCACTAGTTAACCCCTTTAGTGAACCCCTTAAAAAAAAAAACAAAGCAAAAAATCAATGCTTTATCATCATACCGCCGAACAAAAAGTGGAATAACACGCGATCAAAAAGACCAATATAAATAAACATGGTACCGCTGAAAATGTCATCTTGTCACGCAAAAAACTAGCAGCCACACAGCATCATCAGCGAAAAAATAAAAAAGTTATAGCTCGCTGAATAAAGCGATGCAAAAATAATTATTTTTTATATAAAATTGTTTTTATTGTATAAAAGCGCCAAAACCTAAAAAAATGATATAAATAAGGTATCGCTGTAATCGTACTGACCCTAAGGATAAAACTGCTTTATCAATTTTACAACACGCGGAACGGTATAAACGCCCCCCCCAAAAGAAATTCATGAATTGCTGATTTTTGTTCATTCTAACCTCCCAAAAATCAAAATGGTACCAATAAAAACGTCAACTCGTACCGCAAAAAATAAGACCTCACATGACTCTGTGGGCCAAAACATGCAAAAATTACAGCTCTCAAAATGTGGTGATGCAAAAACTATTTTTTGCAATAAAAAGCGTCTTTTATCGTGTCACAGCTGCCAATCATAAAAACCCGCTATAAATAGTAAATCAAACCCCCTTTATTACTCCTTAGTTAGGGAAAAATAATAAAATAAAAAAAATGTATTTATTTCCATTTTCCCATTAGGGTTAGGGTTGGCCTAAAGTTAGGGTTAGGGTTGCGCATAAAGTTAGGATTAGGGTTAGGGTTGGGATTAGGGTTAGGGGTGTGTTAGGGTTAGGTTTGTGGTTAGGGTTTGGTTAGGGTTGGGACTAGGGTTAGGGGTGTGTTGGGGTTAGGGTTGGAGTTAGAATTGGGGGGTTTCCGCTGTTTAGGCACATCAGGGGCTCTCCAAATGTGACATGGCATCTGATCTCAATTCCAGCAAATTCTGCGTTGAAAAAGTCAAACGGTGCTCCTTCACTTCTGAGCTCTGCCATGCGCCCAAACAGTAGTATACCCCCACATATGGGGTATCAGCGTACTCAGGACAAATTGCACAATAACTCAAGGAGTCCAATTTCTTCTGTTACCCTTGGGAAAATAAAAAATTGGGGGCGAAAATATCATTTTTGTAAAAAAAAAATGACTTTTTTGTTTTTACTGCTGTACGTTATAAACTTCTGTGAAGCACTTGGGGGTTCATAGCGCTCACCACACATCTACATTAGTTCCTTGTGGGGTCTATTTTCCAAAATGGGGTCACTTGTGGGGGGTTTCCACTGTTTAGGCACATCAGGGGCTCTCCAAATGCGACATGACGCCCGCAGACCATTCCATCAAATTCTGCAATCCAAAACATCACTACTTACCTTCCGAGCCCCGACGTGTGCCCATACAGTAGTTTTCTCCCACATATTGGGTATCAGCATACTCAGGACAAATTGGACAACAACTTTTGGGGTCCAATTTCTCCTGTTACCCTTGTGAAAATAAAATATTGGGGGCGAAAAAATCATTTTTGTAAAAAAAAAAAAGATTTTTTATTTTTACGCTGTACGTCATAAACTTCTGTGAAGCACTTCGGGTTCAAAGTGCTCACCACACATCTAGATAAGTTCCTTGGGGTCTATTTTCCAAAATGGGGTCACTTGTGGGGGGTTTCCACTGTTTAGGCAATCAGGGGCTCTCCAAATGCGACATGACGCCCGCAGACCATTCCATCAAAGTCTGCAATCCAAAACGTCACTACTTCCTTCCGAGCCCCGACGTGTGCCCATACAGTAGTTTTCTCCCACATATTGGGTATCTGCGTACTCAGGACAAATTGGACAACTTTTGGGGTCCAATTTCTCCTGTTACCCTTGTGAAAATAAAATATTGGGGGCAAAAAAATCATTTTTGTAAAAAAAAAAAAGATTTTTTATTTTTACGGCTGTACGTCATAAACTTCTGTGAAGCACTTCGGGGGTTCAAAGTGCTCACCACACATCTAGATAAGTTCCTTGCGGGGTCTATTTTCCAAAATGGGGTCACTTGTGGGGGGTTTCCACTGTTTAGGCATATTAGGGGCTCTCCAAATGCGACATGACGCCCGCAGACCATTCCATCAAAGTCTTCAATCCAAAACGTCACTACTTCCTTCCGAGCCCCGACGTGTGCCCATACAGTAGTTTTCTCCCACATATTGGGTATCAGCGTACTCAGGACAAATTGGACAACAACTTTTGGGGTCCAGTTTTTCCTGTTACCCTTGGGAAAATAACAAGTTGGGGACTAAAAGATCATGTTTGTGGAAAAAATATGATTTTTTTATTCTCATACTCGGGCGTTATAAAGTTTAGTTAAACACCTGGGGGTTCAAAGTTCTCACCACACATCTAGATAAGTTCCTAGAGGGGTCTAGTTTCCAAAATGGTGTCATTTGTGGGGGGTTTCCACTGTTTAGGCAGATAAGGAGCTCTCCAAACACGACATGGCGTCCAGCCAATTCTGCGTTGAAAAAGTCAAATGGCGCTCCTTTCCTTCCAAGCTCTGCCATGCACCCAAACAGTGGTTTACCCCCACATATGGGGTATCAGCTACTCAGGACAAATTGCACAATAACTTTTGGTGTCTTGTTACCTTTGGGAAAATAAAAATTGGGCTGAAAAGATCATTTTTTTGGAAAAAATATGATTTTTTAATTTTACGGCTCTACGTTATAAACTTGTGTGAAGCACTTGGGGGTTCAAATTGCTCACCACAGATCTAGATAAGTTCCTTAGGGGTCTAGTTTCCAAAATGGGGTCACTTGTGGGAGGTTTCCACTGTTTAGGCACATCAGGGGCTCTCCAAATGCAACATGGCGTCCAATCTCAATTCCAGCCAATTTTGGTTGGAAAAAGTCAAATGGTGCTCCTTCCATTCAGAGCTCTGCTGTGCGCCCAAACAGTGGTTCCCCCCCACATATGGGGTATTAGCGTACTCAGGACAAATTATACAACAACTTTTGTGGTCCAATTTCTCCTGTTACCCTTGGGAAAATAAAAAATTGGTGACTAATAGATAATTTTTGTGGGAAAAAATAGGATTTTTTATTTTCATGCCCGGGCATTATAAACTTGTGTGAAGCACTTGGGGGTTCAAAGTGCTCACCACAGATCTAGATAAGTTCCTTAGGGGGTCTAGTTTCCAAAATGGGGTCACTTGTGGGGGTTTCCACTGTTTAGGCTCATCTGGGGCACTACAAACAGAACATGACCCCCATCAACGTCTGCATTCCAAAACGTTATTACTTCCTTTCCAAGCCCTGCCGTGCGCCCAAACAGTTTCCCCCCCATATATAGGGTATCAGCGTACTCAGGAAAAATTGGACAACAACTTTTGGGGTCCAATTTCCTTGGGAAAAATCAAAAATTTATGACTAAAAAAATCATTTTTGTGGAAAATTGTTTTGTTTTGTTTTTCACACTCAGGCGTTATAAACTTTTGTGAAACACTTGGGGGTTCACAGTGCTCACAACAGATCTAGCTAAGTTCCATAGGGGGTCTAGTTTCCAAAATGGTGTCACTTGTGGGGGTTTCCACTGTTTAGGAGCATCAGAGGCTCTACAAACGCGACATGGCGTCCAATCTCAATTCCAGCCAATTTTGGTTTGAAAAAGTCAAACGGCGCTCCTTCCCTTACGAGCTCTGTCGTGTGCCAAAACAGTGGTTTTCCCCAACATATGGGGTATCAGCGTACTCAGGAGAAATTGCACAACAACTTTTTCTGTCCATTTCAGCTGCAGATGAAGGAAGGGAGACACAGTCATTACTAGTGGTAGGCGGAGCCCACACAGGATAAACACACCTCAGATTAAAAAAGTGTTGACCGGCCCCTCCAGCTATATAGGGCTCCTCCTACTCCAGCTCTCCAGTCTAAAATTTGAGGTCACAGAGGATAGTCGCTGCTGGAAGCAGCTCCTCAGAAGATTTTTTTATTTTAGTCGGACAGAGACTTGGACCGCCAATGGTCTAGAAGTCTCAGGGGTCTCAGCGCTGCTGGACTCCCACCTCTCCTTGGCGGATCTGTATTACCCTATAAGGTGGTCCCTGCAGAACCCTGCCGGCCCTGGGGGATGAGGATTGCTTCCCTGGCGGGGACGCAAACCGCGCTTCTGGGTCACTGCGTTCCCCGCCCTGGGGGGAAGCTACGGGCACAGCGCCAAAAATCTCTGAGGGGTCCCTATGGCGCTCAGCTGGGTGAGTACTCCACATTTTAATGTGTTTAGTGCTTCAGCGGCCGCTGCGGCAGCC
>JARQOD010000001.1:712547113-712620599 GCA_033576555.1 Oophaga sylvatica
CCTTGCGGACTCTCCTGAGTTATCTGATCCTTCTGTTATTTTGAAAAAGGGTGTAGTTCTTTCCGCCATCTCGCCCAATTTGAGACTTGCTCTGGAGGGGTGTCAGGAGGATAGGCCCGAGTGCTGCCCTGTTGGAAAATTGTTTGTCCCGGACCAGTGGAAAAAGAGTGTGATGTCTGAGATTCATTGTTCCGCATTGGCTGGGCATCCCGGAATTTTTGGTACTAGAGACTTGGTTAGTCGGTCCTTTTGGTGGCCTACCTTGTCTCGTGATGTCAGGGAATTTGTGCAGTCCTGCGGGACTTGCTCTCGCTCCAAGCCTTGCTCTCGCTCTAGTGGTTTGTTGATGCCATTGCCTGTGCCCAAGAGACCATGGACCCATATCTCTATGGATTTCATTTCCGACCTTCCTGTTTCTCAGAGAATGACCGCCATCTGGGTAATTTGTGATAGGTTTTCCAAAATTATACATCTTGTGCCATTATCTAAGTTGCCTTCCTCCTCTGAATTGGTGCCGTTGTTCCTTCAGCACGTGATTCGTTTACACGGCATTCCTGAGAACATTGTGTCTGACAGAGGAGTCCAGTTTGTTTCCAGATTTTGGAGGACTTTTTGTTCTAAACTGGGTGTTCAATTGTCTTTCTCCTCGGCATTTCATCCTCAGACCAATGGTCAAACTGAGAGAACAAACCAGACATTGGAGACTTATCTAAGATGCTTTGTGTCTGCTGATCAGGATGACTGGGTCTCTTTTTTGCCTTTGGCTGAGATTGCTTTTAATAATAGGGCTAGCTCTGCCACTTTGATGTCTCCGTTTTTCTGTAATTCTGGGTTTCACCCTCGATTTTCTTCAGGACAGACGGAGGCTTCTGTCTGTCCAGGTGTTGACTCTGTTGTGGAGCGTATGCAACAGATTTGGGACCAGGTAGTGGAGAGGTTGTCCCTCTCTCAGGAGAAGGCCCAGCGGTTTGCTAACCGGCATAGGACTGATGGTCCTCGGTTTAAAGTAGGGGACTTGGTCTGGTTGTCCTCAAAAAATATTCCTATGAGAGTAGCATCTCCTAAATTTAAGCCTAGGTTCATTGGACCTTATAAGATCATGGAGATTATTAATCCTGTTTCTTTTCGTTTGCTTCTTCCAGGGACATTTAAGATCCATAACGTGTTCCACAAGTCCTTGTTGAAGAGGTTTGTTGAGCCAGTGGTTCCTGCTGCTGTGCCTCCTGACCCTGTTTTGGTTGAGGGCAATCTGGAGTATGTGGTTGAGAAAATATTAGATTCTCGTTGTAAGGTTCTTTGTCTCTGTTGACATGTTCCTTGAAACTCAGTTTTCCGTCTGCCATTTTGCTTTCTGTCTTTCTGCAGCTCTTGCCCTCAGTTAATATGGAGTTTCCAGTTTTCATGTTCCCGCCCTGATTCTTCCCTCTTGCTTCTTAAGCAGCCTCAGCTGAACAATCAGTGCTCCTGAATCAAGCCTCAGTCAGTCTGTGACCTGACTCCTGGAAGCCTTGGACTTGTACTCCAGCTATTCCCTACTGAGGAACCTTGGAACACTTTTGGACTCTGGAAACCTGCTGTTTGGTGAATCCATGTTTGCAGAGGAATTACGGTACAGAGAAGAGATCCTGAACCTGCTTTGGAGATTTACTGTAGTGCTTGAAGTTACTCTGGCCTGCTGTGTCTCCTGTCGCTGTTCCTGCAAACTGTGTGAACTTTTCAGCATGCTTGTATGAAGTAATACAAGTCATTTCATTTCAACCTATGTCTCCTGTGTTTTCCTCGCACCCAAGCACAAGACGCTATAGGAACTGTACACTATACATGACAAGATTCAGGAGCCAATGTTTAGTGTCTGCTGGGTCTGGGAAAGCCGTGTCTGCTGTGACTGTGGATATCAGATGTCCGTTTAATACCTTATGTGATGACAGTGGTTGTGACTTCTCACAACCATTCCAGGTGAGCGCATTCCCTTAAAATTTTACTCTGGAGTGTTACCACAGGTAAACACTATTGTTTTTTTTTTTTTTTTCCTTTCCTCTTCTCCTTCCAGCACCTCTGCCTTAAAAGATCTGGAAGATGGAGGCCCGCATAAAGGAACTTTGCGGAGTGACTGATACAATCCTTTCAGATGTACAGACTTTAAAAACCCGTTTTGCAAGCCTACAGGACCTCACTAATCATAATTTGCAAGTGTTTGGACAGACTACCCAGGAATTGCGAGCCAGGATTGAGGCTCTAGAGGAACGAGCCCAGGCTCCTGCCATAACCCCAAGTTCTGGGATCCCCAAATTACCTCCTTTTCGTTTTGGCGGTGAACGTGAGAAATTCAGGGGATTTATTAATCAATGCAATTTATTTTTCTCTGCACATGCTTCACAATTTCCCACTGAACGATCCAAAGTGCTTACTATAATCATGTTGCTTACCAATAAGGCTTTGATGTGGGCAAACCCTCTGATTGAGACTGAGGATGAATGTTTGGATCATCTTGATGCTTTCATTTCAGCCATGGGGCAGGTGTTTGATGACCCCAATCGAGGTGCAACAGCTGAAGCAGCCATGTTAACTTTGCGCCAAGGTAAGCGTTCAGTAGCCGAATATGCCCTGGATTTCAGGAGATGGGCTCTTGATACCACTTGGGACACTTCCGCTAAAAAATCTATTTTTCGAAAAGGGTTGTCTCCACTGATTAAGGATGAACTTGCTCGTGCCGACCCTCCCACTGCGTTAGGTGACTTTATCAACTATTGTATCCGTATTGATGCTCGTCTGACTGAACGCAGACAAGAGAGATGGTTCGAAAATAATCGCACTAACCTTTTACTACCTACCTCCTCAGCTAAGGAACCTTTAAGTAGGATCACAAGGGAACCAGAACCTGAACCCATGCAGGTGGACTCTTTGCAAAGACGGGTTAGTGATGCACGCAAAGAACATCGTATAAAGGAAAATCTATGTTTCTACTGTGGTAAGTCAGGGCACTTCATTATAAACTGCCCCAGCCATTCTCGTAAGACTACTGCAGCAGTCATTCACTGTGAGTGTTGCGAGAGGAGCTCTGTCATGTCCGAGCCTCAGGCTCCAGAGAGATCTGCTGCAAGAGATCTTGATTTCTCGGACTTAAACTCTGTTAGTTCTGGGGACGATGACGGTATAAACGCTGCAATTTTTCAAGTTTCCTCAGCGGTGTCCCAGCTGAGTTGTAAAAGAAACAATTCTCATTGCTTCCTTTCCATCAAACTCTGGGTTGACTCAGTCTGGGTGTCTAGCTCTGCTATGATCGACTCAGGAGCAAGTGGAAATTTTATGGATATCTCCTTTGCTCTGAAACAGGGGATACGTTCAGTGAAGAATAGTGTTGAGCGATACTGCTCGATATCTAAAAATATCGGATCGGAATGGTATCGCCGATATCACTAAATATCGTCGATATCCGATTCCGATACCGGAAGTCCCATGTAAGTCTATGGGAACAAAATATCGCAACTAAAAAAAACCTTTATTTCCTTGTAAACACTAAATATACACACATAGAATACATATATATATATATATACATGTCATTGTGACATATATATATACATATATGTATAGTTTATACACTTCTACATAGTAAAATATCCTCTGATTCAATTGCCGGGTAAAGCCGGCTTCTGTGAAAAGACAGAAGCACCCGACATGAAATGACACTTGGTGTACATAGGGTTAACCATGTCTTTTCATGTCGTTTGCAATCTGATTTACACAAACAATTACATCAGTCTATGTGTGCAAAATTTCACACCTGTAGGGGTTAATTAAAGGTGTAAATTCGTTGTAAAAAAACGGACTTTTTTGCTACGAATTTACACCTTTAATTAACCCCTACAGGTGTGAAATTTTGCACACATAGACTGATGTAATTGTTTGTGCAAATCAGATAGCAAAGGACATGAAAAGACATGGTTAACCCTATGTACACCAAGTGTCATTTCATGTCGGGTTCTGCATTTTCACAAAAGCCGTCAATTGAATTAGCGGCTATTATACTATGTAGAAGTGTATGAACTATAAATATATATATATGTGTCACAAATTCAATGACATGTGTATATATATATATATATATGAGGTGTAAAATTGTTTAAAAAAAATGCGTGGGCTCCCGCCCTATTTTCGCAACCAGACAGACAAAGCCAGCGAATGGGGGCAGATAATAATAGCCCAGAGAGGGACCATTATTTTTGGCCCCCCCTGGCTACTAACATCTGACCCCAGACACCCCAGAAAAGACAAATCTATAATTAGATTCGCCCTTTCTGGCACTTTGCCCGTCTATTCCCATTGCCCTGTAGTGGTGGCGAATGGGTTAATATGGGGTTAAAGCCACATTGCAATTGAAAGGTGACCTTAAGCCAGGTTAATAATTGAGAGCTGTCAATTAGACAACTATCAATTATTAATCCTATTGCATGAAATAAAAATAAAACACACACACTTTAATTAAAAATCATTTTAATGAAATAAAGACACATGTTTTTGACCATCTTTTATTTGACTGCAAAAACCATTTCCTGTAATAAAAATAAAATAAAAAAGCAAAATTATTCTTACCTATCCCATGCACAGTCAGGTCCCACGGTGTAATCCTTCAGAAAGGGTTAATGTTTACTGCAGGGACCGCAGCTAATGCTGCAGCCTCACAGTAAACCCCAAATGAATGAGTTCCTCTCCTGGCTGACAGGAGAGGAAGTGGAAAGCTTAATTGATTGCTTTCCACTTTCACTTCAGGTCAGCCAGGGACACAATCAGTGACGTCAGAGGGAACTGATTAACAAAAATAGGGGTTCCCTTCGAATAAAAAATGGCGTCGGGTCCCCCCTATTTTTGTTAACCAGCCTGATGAAGCAGACCGCTGAGGCCTGGATTTTCAGGCTGTTAAGGAACCAAGATCCATGGACCTTGCCAGCCTGATAATACCAATATCACGCTGTATAACAGTTATAGATAATGTCAGTAATCTATATCAAGTGGGACAACATTCTATATAACATATAAATAGGTTATATCAACATGAACATATAGTATTTGATAACATAGTATTACCTGACATAATATCCGAAGTACTGAGGATCTATACTGGATCTGTTTCACGCTGTCTCAGACTAGAGGTGGACCGGGGTCTATACTGACCCTAAACTGGGGTCCTGACTAGTCCCTCTACCTGGAGGTACTGTTAATGGTACGGAGGTCCAGGCCGCCAGCGTAACCCTATCTCCTATAAGTCCCTGACCACTGTAATCTAGTCCTTAGAAGGACACTGATTACCACCACAGGGATATGGGCAGGTCACCGCTTAATAAACAGTAAAGACAAACGAGACAGACAGGGGATAAAGTAAATACTGTCTTGCATACAACACTTAAACACAGAGGGAACACAAAAGGTCTAGGAGATAAACTATAAGCGAGGAGAGGAGAAACCACAAAGGAGCTCTTAGCTTAAGTCTTCTCAGAACCGATCCTATCTGCTGGTCTGTATGAATGCTTTCACCGGCATCTCCCAAGCAGACTGGCAGGTATATAAAGGAAGCTAATTAGTGCATAATCAAACTGCAGCCGGGCGAGGCTGGACCTAATCTTAGCACAGAGCTAGGTAGAATTAACTCCCTCACTGCCAAACACAAAGAAACAGCAACTCAGCTGCGAGAAGTCAGAATGTGTAATCGCGACGATCTTCGTGGCGATACACCCATGACAGTACCCCCCTTTCTACGAGGGGCCTCCGGACCCTCAGGGCCAGGTTTGCCGGGTGAGTTGTGTGGAAGGTCCGAACCAATCGATCTGCGTTAATATCAGACGCAGGAACCCACGTCCTCTCCTCAGGACCATACCCCTTCCAATGAACCAAGTACTGAAGGGACCGGCAATTCAGACGTGAGTCAATGATCTTCGACACCTGAAATTCCAAGTTACCATTGACCACCACTGGAGGAGGAGGTAGAGGTGACGGTATAACTGGCGCCACGTACCTCTTAAGCAACGATTTGTGGAACACATTGTGGATTTTAAACGTAGGAGGGAGGTCCAGACAAAATGCCACAGGATTAATTATAGAACTGATCCTGTACGGCCCGATGAACCTGGGACCCAGTTTCCAGGAGGGAACCTTGAGTTTAATATTCTTGGTAGACAACCATACCAGATCGTTCACACTAAGGTCCGGACCAGACACTCTCCTCCTATCAGCCATATGTTTGTAACGGTTCCCCATAGCACTCAGATTATTCAGCACTCCTCTCCATACTGAAGCAAGTGACGACGAGAATCGTTCCTCCTCAGGAACCCCAGAAGGGCCCCCCCCATTGAAAGTACAAAACTGGGGATGAAAACCATATGCCCCAAAAAACGGGGACGTACCAGTGGACTCGCTCCGCCTATTGTTAAGAGCGAACTCTGCCAGCGGCAAGAAAGAAGACCAGTCCTCCTGGTTCTCTGAGACAAAACACCGAAGATATGTCTCTAGGCTCTGATTCAGACGCTCTGTCTGACCATTGGTCTGCGGATGAAAAGCCGAGGAAAATGACAATTGCATCCCCCGACGTGAACAAAATGCCCTCCAGAATTTGGACACAAACTGAGACCCTCTATCTGACACCACATCAGAAGGCAACCCGTGAAGTCTCACAATCTCCCCAATGAACACCTGCGCCAGAGTTTTAGCATTAGGAAGAGCAGGAAGAGCAATGAAATGTGCCATCTTACTGAACCTGTCAACTACAACTAGTATGACAGTTTTCCCTGACGACGGAGGGAGGTCCGTAATGAAGTCCATAGACAGATGAGTCCATGGACGCTCCGGAATTTTCAAAGGTAAGAGGGTCCCAGACGGACGGGTATGTGGGGTCTTAGAGCGAGCACAAACCCCACAGGACGCGACAAAAGTTACTACCTCTTTATTTAAGTTAGGCCACCAAAACCGGCGAGAAAGGAGATCCACAGTTGCTTTACTCCCTGGGTGTCCTGCCAAAGCAGAATTATGATGTGCCTCGATAACTTTTTGTCTTAACTGATCTGGAACAAACAGTTTCCCTGGAGGTCCTACAGGGGCGTCCCTCTGAGCCTCCAATACCTCCTCCTCAAGCTCAGAGCATACAGCCGACACCACAACTCCCTCCTGAAGGATAGGAACCGGGTCATCCGTCTTCCCGGCCCCTGGGAAACTACGAGATAAGGCATCAGCCTTAACATTTTTTGACCCAGGACGATATGTGACGACAAAATTAAACCTGGTAAAAAACAACGACCATCTAGCTTGTCTGGAATTCAGACGCTTAGCAGATTCTAAATACAGGAGGTTCTTGTGATCAGTAATGACGGTGACCGGGTGGACTGCCCCCTCCAAAAAGTGACGCCATTCCTCAAAAGCCAACTTAATGGCCAAGAGTTCCCTATTGCCGACATCATAATTCCTCTCGGCGGACGTCAATTTTTTAGAGAAGAAAGCGCACGGATGCCATTTACCAGGGGACGGACCTTGGGATAATACCGCACCCACCCCTACGTCAGACGCGTCTACCTCCACAATGAACGGTTGTGATGCATCAGGTTGAATAAGTATGGGTGCCGAAGCAAAACATTTTTTCAAGGAGGAAAATGCTTGACAAGCTTTGTCAGACCACCTAGAAAAATCCGTCCCTTTTTTTGTCATGTCAGTGAGAGGTTTGACAACAGATGAGAAATTACGAATAAATTTCCGGTAGTAGTTAGCAAACCCCAGGAAACGTTGCAGTGCCTTAAGATCCTCTGGCCGATCCCATTCAAGCACTGCTCTCACTTTCCCAGGGTCCATACGGAAACCGGAAGCTGACACCAGGAAACCCAAAAACTGAAGTTCCTGTACGGCGAATACACACTTTTCCCATTTGGCGTACAGTTTATTGTCTCGCAAGATCTGCAACACCTGTCTCACATGCTCCTGATGAGACACAAGATCTGGCGAGTAAATTAAGATGTCATCTAAATAAACGACCACAAACTGCCCCACAAGGTGGCGAAAGATGTCATTAACAAAATGTTGAAACACCGCCGGGGCAGTAGTCAGACCAAAAGGCATGACAAGGTTCTCATAATGTCCCTCCGGAGTGTTAAACGCCGTCTTCCACTCATCCCCCTCCTTTATCCTAATCAGATTATACGCCCCCCTGAGATCCAACTTAGAGAACCATTTGGCGCCCACAATCTGATTGAAGAGATCAGGAATAAGTGGGAGCGGATACGGATCTCGGACAGTAATCCGATTAAGCTCACGGAAATCCAAGCAAGGGCGTAGGCCTCCATCTTTTTTCTTCACAAAGAAGAACCCCGCGGCCACTGGGGAAGATGAAGGTCTAATATGCCCCTTGGCCAGACTTTCAGAAATATAATCCTTCATAGCCTGCCTCTCAGGACCAGAAAGGTTATATAACCTAGATTTAGGTAACTTAGCATCAGGAAGCAATTTTATTGAACAGTCATACGCGCGATGAGGAGGTAATTCTTGACACCCCTCCTCAGAGAACACATCCTCAAAGTCCTCCAGAAAAGGAGGCAAAGTTCTAGGCACGACCGCACTGATGACCGTGTTCATGCAGTTACTCTTGCAAAATTCACTCCACTGGCTTATCTCTCTGGATTGCCAATTAATCACTGGGTTATGTTTAGCCAACCAAGGAAGTCCCAACACAATAGGAGTAGGAAGACCCTCCAACACATAACAAGACAATCGTTCTTTATGTAATGCCCCTACTCGAAGGTCTATGTTATGAACAGCTTGTACAAAGCTACCTTGACCGAGAGGCCTGGCATCAATAGAGAAAATAGGGATCGGTTTGGCCAATACACTCAGTTGCATACCTTGCACCTGGGCAAACCGAGCGTCCACCAGATTAGCCCCGGACCCACTATCAAGAAGAACAGAAATCCTCTCAGCTCTCGTACCTACTACCACCCCCCTGGTACGAGAAACTGAGACGGACCTGGGGACGAAATACATACTCCCAGGTTGTCGTCCACCACACAACCTGGGATTAACAGTTTTCTGGCGACTTCTTGCTCAGCGAGGCACGGGATGGACACCCCTCAACAAAATGCCCCTCTCTCCCGCAGAAGAAACACTTTCTTGTCTTGCGGCGCACCGCCGATCCCCTCCCTCGAAAAGATGTCCCTCCCAACTGCATAGGTTCCTCAGAACAGACCAGGGGAACCTCAATATAAGGGACTTTAGTAGTGGGTGGAGTCATAACAGGGGGCGGAGTTACCTCGCACCTCTCCCGAAGCCGTCTATCAATGCGAATAGCAAGGGCCATAGCGGCCTCCAGACACGGGGGAGAATCATACTGAGCCAACATGTCTTTTAATTTGTCAGATAACCCTTGACAAAACTGGCTCCTAAGAGCTGGGTCATTCCACTGAGTATCTGTGGCCCATCTACGGAACTCAGAAGAAAACTCCTCCGCTGGACGATCTCCCTGCTGTATCTTACGTAACTTCGTTTCAGCAAGGAAGACCCAATCCGGGTCATCATATACCAGACCCAGGGCAGTAAAAAATCGATCTACTGACTGAAGAGCCGGGAGCCCGGAGGAAGAGAGAACGCCCAGGATTGAGGGTCCCCTTGTAAGAGCGAGATGACAATTCCCACCCTCTGCTCTTCACTCCCCGATGACTGAGGCCGTAGCCGAAAATATAACTTACATGCCTCCCGGAAGGTAAAAAATTTGTCCCGCCCACCAGTGAACCTGTCCGGGAGAGCAACTTTAGGTTCAGATCTGGATTGCTCCGGGGGGAACAAAACCTTGGACTTAATGTCCGTCAGCTCCATGGACAAACTCTGCAACTGCAGGGCAAGCTGGGCTACTGGATCCATGGTAGCTGGGGAGAATCTTTTTAGTAAGGCCGGTGAAAATATCACGCTGTATAACAGTTATAGATAATGTCAGTAATCTATATCAAGTGGGACAACATTCTATATAACATATAAATAGGTTATATCAACATGAACATATAGTATTTGATAACATAGTATTACCTGACATAATATCCGAAGTACTGAGGATCTATACTGGATCTGTTTCACGCTGTCTCAGACTAGAGGTGGACCGGGGTCTATACTGACCCTAAACTGGGGTCCTGACTAGTCCCTCTACCTGGAGGTACTGTTAATGGTACAGAGGTCCAGGCCGCCAGCGTAACCCTATCTCCTATAAGTCCCTGACCACTGTAATCTAGTCCTTAGAAGGACACTGATTACCACCACAGGGATATGGGCAGGTCACCGCTTAATAAACAGTAAAGACAAACGAGACAGACAGGGGATAAAGTAAATACTGTCTTGCATACAACACTTAAACACAGAGGGAACACAAAAGGTCTAGGAGATAAACTATAAGCGAGGAGAGGAGAAACCACAAAGGAGCTCTTAGCTTAAGTCTTCTCAGAACCGATCCTATCTGCTGGTCTGTATGAATGCTTTCACCGGCATCTCCCAAGCAGACTGGCAGGTATATAAAGGAAGCTAATTAGTGCATAATCAAACTGCAGCCGGGCGAGGCTGGACCTAGTCTTAGCACAGAGCTAGGTAGAATTAACTCCCTCACTGCCAAACACAAAGAAACAGCAACTCAGCTGCGAGAAGTCAGAATGTGTAATTGCGACGATCTTCGTGGCGATACACCCATGACAACCAGGCCACAGCAGTCTGCATATCTTGGCTGATTAACAAAAATAGGGGATCCCCTTGAAAAAAATTGGCGTGGGGTCCCCCCTATTTTTGTTAACCAGCCAGATGAAGCAGACCGCTGAGGCCTGGATTTTCAGGCTGTTAAGGAGCCAAGATCCATGGACCTTGCCAGCCTGATAATACCAGGCCACAGCAGTCTGCATATCTTGGCTGATTAACAAAAATAGGGGATCCCCTTGAAAAAAATTGGCGTGGGGTCCCCCCTATTTTTGTTAACCAGCCAGATGAAGCAGACCGCTGAGGCCTGGATTTTCAGGCTGTTAAAGAGCCAAGATCCATGGACCTTGCCAGCCTGATAATACCAGGCCACAGCAGTCTGCATATCTTGGCTGATTAACAAAAATAGGGGATCCCCTCGAAAAAAATTGGCATGGGGTCCCCCCTATTTTTGTTAACCAGCCAGATGAAGCAGACCGCTGAGGCCTGGTTTTTCAGGCTGGTAAGGATCCAATATCCATGGACCTTGCAAGCCTGATAATACCAGGCCACAGCAGTCTGCTTAGCTTGGCTGGTTAACAAAAATAGTGGATCCCCTCGAAAAAAAAACGGCGTAGGGGTCCCCCTATTTTTGTTAACCAGCCAAGTAAAATGCAGACTGCTGCGGCCTGGTATTAAAAGACTGTCAAGGCCCATGGATTTTGGCCCTCAACAGCCTGATAATACCAGGCTACAGCAGCCCCACATTTGGCGCATCAAAAGATGTGCCAATTGTGGCACTTTACCTGGCTCTTCCCACTGCCCTGTAGCGGTGGCAAGTGGGGTAATAAGGGGTTAATGTCACCGTTGATTGCACGGTGACAATAAGCCCGGTTAATAATGGAGAGGTGTCAATAAGACACCGATCCATTATTAATCCCAAAGTTATTAAATGTATAAAAAAAAGACAAAGCAAGAAAAAAGTCTTTTAATGAAATAAAAGAGACAACACAGTTTTCATTAATTTTATTATACACTCATTCCTGCGACGCCATCGATCTCCTGTAAAAAAAGAAAAAAAACAAACCAACAGTATACCACCTGTCCGACGCAGTCCATAGTAACGACAGTCCCACGACGATCCAGCTCTGCTACATCGCAATGACAGGCAGAGCCTGTCATCGCAACGCAGCACAGCTGATTACCTGCTTCCCCAGCGGTGACGTCATCGGACTGACTGCTTTACGGCCGGGATTACCCAGCAGTCACTGCAGTTATCGCGAGAAACTGCATGTGACCGCCGGGGAAAGATGATGGCGGCCATGAAGCAGTCCAGCCCGTGACCGCCGGGGAAAGATGATGGCAGCCATGAAGCAGTCCAGCCCGTGACCGCCGGAGATCTTCTGCCAGGTAAGTGCCGCTGACTCCTGACAGACCCGACCGACGGACACTCACAGTGACAGTGACAAATCCGATTCCGGTATCCGATATGACGAAAATATCGGTACTCGGAATCGAAAGCCCGATACAGCTAATATCGGCCGATACCCGATATTTGCAGTATCGTATCGCTCAACACTAGTGAAGAAGGCTACTCCAGTACAGATGGAGACTGTGGATGGCTCTCTACTGACTTCTGGACCAGTGGATCAAGAAACAGAGCCTTTGAGGGTCCTTATGGGTAAAGATCATCAGGAGAAAATGTCTTTTTTGCTTATCTCTTCTCCCCACTTTCCCATCATTCTAGGGCTACCATGGCTGCAGGCGCAGAATCCTACGATTAACTGGGAGACCAAGGAATTACACTTTCCGGAGAAACATATGAGTCAAGGAGTCTCAGCTTGCTCTGTTCCTAAAGGAACCATGTCAGTCCCTGAACTACCAGCTGTATACCAGGACTATGTGGATTTATGTGACAAGAAGAACGCTGATCAGCTTCCTCCTCACCGTCCATATGATTGTCCAATTGAATTATTGCCCGGAGCCGAGATACCTTTTGGTAAGATCTACCCCCTAGCGGGGCCCGAGCTAAAAGCTTTGAAGGATTATATAGACGAAAATTTAGCCAAGGGCTTCATACGCCCCTCTTCATCTCCCGCAGGTGCACCCATCTTCTTTGTGAAGAAGAAAGATGGATCTCTAAGACCCTGCATAGACTATAGGGAACTCAATAAGGTTACTATTAGAAACCGTTATCCATTGCCTTTAATCCCTGAGTTGTTGGAGAGAGTGCGGCATGCCAAAATTTTCTCTAAACTGGATCTCCGTGGGGCCTATAACTTGGTCCGTATTAGACCTGGGGATGAATGGAAGACTGCTTTCAGGTCACGCTATGGACACTTTGAATATCTAGTTATGCCTTTTGGTCTGAGTACCGCCCCAGCCACTTTCCAACACTTCGTGAATGATATCTTCAGGGATCTCCTAGATACATTTGTGGTGATTTATCTGGATGATATTCTAATTTTTTCTAACTCCACAGAGGAACATCATGGACATGTGAGAATGGTCTTAGAACGCCTAAGACAAAACCATCTCTACATCAAACTTGAAAAATGTGAATTCCATAGGACCGAAATTCAATTTCTGGGGTATGTACTATCTACGCAAGGGATTAGTATGGCAAGACCCAAGCCATCAAGGATTGGCCAATTCCTAGAAATGTGAAGGAGGTGCAGCGTTTCATCGGGTTTGCCAACTTCTATAGACGTTTCATTAAGAATTTTTCTGAGGTAGTGTCACCTATCACCCAACTTACCCGGAAACAGTCTAGGTTCTCCTGGACCCCGCAAGCTCAGGAAGCATTTTCCTGTTTAAAGGATAAATTTACCACCGCACCTATCTTAGTACATCCCAACCCCGAGCTTGCCTTCATAATAGAGGTGGATGCTTCAGACTGTGCCGTTGGAGCTATACTCTCTCAGAGAACAGGCGAGAAGAATGTCTTGCATCCCTGTGCCTTCTTTTCCCAGCAGTTGTCTTCAGCTGAGAGGAACTACGATGTGGGCAATAGAGAATTGTTGGCCATTATTGCCGCCTTCAAGGAATGGAGACACCTTCTTCAGGGAGCTGCACAGCAAATAGTCGTCCTGACAGACCATCGTAACCTTGAATTTATCAGGTCGGCTAAGTGCCTGACTCCTCGCCAGGCTCGCTGGAATCTTTTCCTAAACCAATTTAATTTTGTCATTTCTTATAGACCAGGATCGCGCAATGGAAAGGCTGATGCACTCTCTAGGATTCATTCAGCAGAGACACGTCCACTTACTCCTCCTAAGACTATTCTTCCTGACTCTAGATTCCTGGGAGTGATTCATAATCAAGACCTACTTAAGGACATCAAGGAAGCATACCATGCGGATTCTTTGTTGGCTCAACCCCCAAGGGACGTAAGTCTTGTCTTTAAGAATGGTGTGTGGATTCAGGGACAACGTCTGTATATACCTGAAACAGTCAGATTGAGAGTATTGCAACTCATCCACGATTCCAAGATAGCCGGGCATAGGGGAATTCTAAAGACACAAGAATTTCTTTCTCGTTTCTTTTGGTGGCCCACTTACAGGAAAGATGTCTTAAACTATGTCACTTCATGTGAAGTCTGTGCAAGATGCAAAACACCTCGCTCCTCACCAACTGGTCTGTTGCAACCTCTTCCCACCCCGTCCCGCCCATGGGGATCCATTTCTATGGACTTCATTGTGGAGTTACCAACCTCTCAAGGGAAGAACACCATTCTAGTGGTGGTTGACCGTCTAACAAAGGCAGCTCATTTTATCCCTTGTGTCGGCTTACCCACTGCAAAACAGACATCAGACTTGATGATTAAGAATGTGTTTCGCTTACATGGAGTACCGGATGAGGTCATTTCGGATCGAGGGGTGCAATTCACTTCAAGGTTTTGGCAAAATTTCTGTGCAGCATTGGACATTAAAGTAAACCTTTCTTCTGCTTTTCATCCCCAGACTAATGGACAGACAGAACGAACCAATCAGACCCTGGAGCAGTATCTCCGCTGTTTTATCTGCCACCTACAGGATGATTGGGTGGATCTACTTCCACTGGCTGAGTTCTCTTATAACAACTCTCAGAGCGCCTCCACTAAGCAGTCTCCTTTTTACTCCAATCTAGGTTATCATCCTAACATTCTTCCTCGATTTCCCATAGATACGCCCTTGCCGGCAGTGGCTGAAAGAATCACTTCTTTACAAAAGAATATGGATCTTCTAAAGGAAAATCTAGAATTGGCTCAGGAAAGGTACAAGAAAGCAGCAGATAAATTTCGTAAACCTGCACCAGCTTTCAAGGTAGGAGATTTGGTCTGGCTGTCAACCAGAAATCTTAAATTAAAGATTCCATCGTCTAAATTGGGACATAAGTACATTGGACCTTATAAGATCAATAAGATTATAAGTGCTGTTGCTTGTCGTCTTCAACTGCCCAGAACTATGAGAATCCACCCTGTCTTTCATGTATCCCTACTAAAGGCTGCAACACCCAATACGTTTCCTGGACGTTCTTCTCCTTGCCCTGACCCAGTGCTGGTCGATGGTCAGGAAGAATTTATGGTGGAAAGGATTCTAGATTTCAGGTTGTACAGAAATCAGTTGCAATATTTGATTAAATGGCAGAGCTACCCAGTGGAGGACAACTCATGGGAACCAGTCAATAATGTAAATGCTCCTCGCCTGCTCCGCCAGTTTCATCAAAGGTACCCTGACAAGCCTGGTCTGAGGTCATCCGGAGGTTGTCCCTAAGCGGGGAGTAATGTAAGGTTCTTTGTCTCTGTTGACATGTTCCTTGAAACTCAGTTTTCCGTCGGCCATTTTGCTTTCTGTCTTTCTGCAGCTCTTGCCCTCAGTTAATATGGAGTTTCCAGTTTTCATGTTCCCGCCCTGATTCTTCCCTCTTGCTTCTTAAGCAGCCTCAGCTGAACAATCAGTGCTCCTGAATCAAGCCTCAGTCAGTCTGTGACCTGACTCCTGGAAGCCTTGGACTTGTACTCCAGCTATTCCCTACTGAGGAACCTTGGAACACTTTTGGACTCTGGAAACCTGCTGTTTGGTGAATCCATGTTTGCAGAGGAATTACGGTACAGAGAAGAGATCCTGAACCTGCTTTGGAGATTTACTGTAGTGCTTGAAGTTACTCTGGCCTGCTGTGTCTCCTGTCGCTGTTCCTGCAAACTGTGTGAACTTTTCAGCATGCTTGTATGAAGTAATACAAGTCATTTCATTTCAACCTATGTCTCCTGTGTTTTCCTCGCACCCAAGCACAAGACGCTATAGGAACTGTACACTATACATGACACTCGTTTTTCTAGACGGAAACTCCAGTATTTGGTTAAATGGAGAGGTTATGGTCAGGAAGACAATTCTTGGGTGTTTGCTTCGGACATCCATGCTAGGAGACTTATCCGTGCGTATCATAGAACTCATCCTGACCGACCTGGTTGCTCAAATGAGGGTTCGGTGACCCCTCCTCAAGGGGGGGGTACTGTTGTGAATGGGCTTGAGATGAGTTCTGAGCAGAGGCTCCCTCTGGTGGTTACAAGCGGTGCTGGTCTGTCCAGTGAAGATTGTGAGGATTGGGAATCAGGTGTTACTGACTGGTCTTATATAAGGGAGTCACCTTCCCATCAGGGTTGCCGGTGATCAATTGTTCTGGTCTCAATCCTTGAATCCTGTTTCCCTTGTAGCCTGCTGTGTCGTGTCTGCATCTCCTGCTATCAGATAAGACATTTTCTTCTTTTTGTTTTTGTGCTAGATTTTTGCATTTTGTCCTGCACTTCTGTGGGGGCCTTCAGGGTCCCCTCCGGGGGCTTTTGCCCTCTCAGTTAGTTCAGCCACTGATGTTTGTACTTTTGCTTTTTGCAGTTTTTTCAGTGGCTGCTGTTTTGATTTTGTTACACCAGAGAACTAATTTAGGTGGTAGAGGTCGTGTGATCTCAGGTGTTTTTGAAATTAGTAGAGTTGGTGCTTTTCAGGGTTTTCTGGGATTGCAGTAAGTACCCTTCCTATCCTTTTCTATTTAGTTAGTTTGGGCCCCAGCGTTTGCTCATGCTATTTTCTTTCTGTGTCAGTGTTTCTTCTTGTCTAACCGCCATTACATGTTTGGGGGCTTTCTATTATCTTTGGGGTTCTGCTCCGGGGCAGATAGCTTTCCTATTTCTATCTTTAGGTGTAATTAGTTTCTCAGGCTGTGACGAGGTGTCTAGGACCAACGTAGGAACGCTCCACGGCTGCCTCTAGTTGTGGTGGTTAGTCAGGGTACTGCAATCTCATAGATTCCAAC
This sequence comes from Oophaga sylvatica, assembly GCA_033576555.1. Lineage (NCBI taxonomy): Eukaryota > Metazoa > Chordata > Amphibia > Anura > Dendrobatidae > Oophaga > Oophaga sylvatica. Next base: position 712,564,079 of record JARQOD010000001.1, read on the forward strand.
TGCTCTGGTGTATTGCCTTTTTACCTGCACTCCTCAGCTACCAAACCAAAACAGACCACCAAGACCTCTTCTTCCATCAATAGCTCCTCACTCTAAAATGTAACACACAGACATCTTTATTTTACTGCCTTTCCAGGACACTCCTCACATTCTACCACCTCTACACAAACCACACACTCTATTATCAATGCACCAGAGAGTAATAATGCCCCTTCTTTGCCTTATACTATCCTCCTATTGTACCCCACAGAATAACAGAGCCATTTGAGTGCCCCTACACAGTTAAAATGTTTCCTCTGTACTTCCTCATTATAATAATGCTCCCCCATGCCTTCTTAGTTATAATGCAACTTATAAAAATAATGTCCCCTGTGCCTCCTTATAATAGTTCTTCGCTGTGCCTCCTTACAGCTATACAGCACCATCCAGTAAGAATATCCATTTGTGCTGCCTTATAATTCCCTTTGTGCCTCCTTTAATAATAATCTCCCTTGACCCCTTATAATAGTTATCCTGTACCTCCTTATAATAAAAAAAATTAAGAAAATACAGCTACAATTTAAAATGCTACATTATGCAAACATTGAATATATGAAATCGGAACCACATTACTGATATAGAAAATATGCTTAAAAATGAAGGTACTTGGAGCACAAATTGGCCAATTCATGAGAGCCCACCAGCTTCGACAAGGCTTACCTTTTTCATGGGACCATAACCTAAAATGTCTCTACCGGGCTAAAAGCTTACAGTTTTATGGGTAGGCAGGATCCAGCTGTAATTATGTATGATGGTCCTCCCACAGCTACCCCACACAGCATAATGTCCACCACAAGCACAGTTTGATCGTCCCCCACAGAAACCCCTCACAGTATGATGGTCCTCACAACCCCCTCACACACTTTGCTGATACCCCAGCCCCAATATAGTATGATGGTCCACCTCAAAGCCCACTATACAGTATGATAATCACCCCACTGCCACCCCTATAGTATGATGGTCCTCTCAACAGTCCTCTATACAGTATGATTGTCCCTCCCACATCCCCACCACACACTGGCTGTATACCGCACACAGGCACTGGACATACTGTATGCCATACAGAACCCTCACTCTGAACAGATGGCACTCACACACTGGACATATACCGCACCTGGCACACATATACTTGTACACGAGTACATTAGATATAGGGTATACATTAGATATAAACACACTCAGACAAAAGTACCTGATGCTTAGCTGCCCCTCTCCCCCCCACCGGTAATATCAGGTGCAGCACAAGTTCCTAAATGAGGCTGCTCCTCATGTGAGTATGATAAGCAGCTGAGCTTGAGGGCTACCTGAAGAAAGGAAATCTGGCCCTTATTAGTCAACGTTTGGCCAATGAGCATTGGCTGCAGTCACGTCACCCGTCTCCTCTGCGGGGCTTACTGCTGAACAGCCAGAGGACGAGATGGGAGAGAGGTGGAGGACATGGCACCATTCCACCTCCTCAGTGCCATGCAGGCCTCTCTGGTTGTAGCTGTGATCTGGCAGGGGAGTGTGTAGGAGCCCAGAGGGAGGGGAAGTCGCCCCCACTGCAGTTTGCCAATCGGCACATAGCTAAGCCCGGCCATGGCTACCAGTATGGAGAGAGTAGAGAATGATATGGTGGGCACTCAGACAATCAATAGATTTCTTGCTCAGTGGTAGAATAAACTTGATATGGAATGAAATACCAAGGCACAGATATATTGCAGTGAAAAATACATAATTTTAAGGGTGCAGCAAAAAAGTGTCTGTACAAGATTTTTGGCCAATGTTTCGGTCCTGATGTGTGGCCCAGCTGCGCTTGGTACACATGTTTCCTGGAGAATGCACAGAAAGGTAATTATGAAAACCTGATATTCATTCACACTCACACTTCCCAGTATTGCCACCAGAGGGAGCCTTAGACTATTTAAGGGTGTGGGAGACGTAGCAGTAGTTAGTTCCTGTCAGGAGCCATTCTAGCAGACAAGTCTTGGGTGATTCAGGAGTGAGTCATTCTAGCCAGAGAGACGGAGATTTCCTGTCAGATGAGACAGAGGACGAAAGATTGCAAGCTGTTATCTCAGAACATCTTGACTGTTAGTTCCCAATGAACGTGGAAAGTGACTCTCGGAGCGAGCGTGTATTCAGTCTGACGGAAGGTCCTGAGAGCTGCTCTGGACAGAGTCTATGAAGGAAAAGAAGGAAGGGGACTACAGTTATTATAACAACGAGTCAACTGAGAAACGGTCAGTGAGCTGTGGAAGGAAGAAAGCTGTCGACTACACCTACTGCTACCCGTGCTTATGTTAAGGGTGAGAGTAGGGCGACGGGCGAGTGGTGACCAAAGGAGAGAGTGACCGAGGCGCTATAGCAACATTTGCTGCCTCCACTCTGCTTAACCGGACGCCGGGTCCGAAGCCTTGCTAGTTCCTTCACGGCTAGTAGGAGAAAACCGGTGACCCTGCTGGACTTCAAGTCGCAGAGGGGCCCTATTGTGCTGATAAGTAACCGGGGTCAGGGAGAACAGGAATCTAGCGGGACGCTGCATATAAAGGCTTAGTTCTTGCCAAAAGAAGACTCCACCACAATGTCGGCCGGGCATAGCTGTTCTATACAGAGTTAAACTTCGCTTCACGCACGTTAGGACTCACACACATAAAGAGAAAGGAGGCCTTAAACCTACTCGGTGATTACCTGGATGTGCATCCTCCACCCTGAGCAGCTTCCGGGACGTACCTGCAAATACCACCAGTAAAGGTATGGAAAGAGACTGACTTGTGTGTGTCTGACTTATTGCCTGCACCCTGCACCGCCATATACTTAGAGGGACTAGTCTTACCTGTGGAAGACTTAACATCTTGCTGCCCAGTAACAACCCCTCTGAGGATTTACCCTGCAGCGCTGGTCATCCTGATCAGAAACCACAGGTGGCGTCACAAACTATTACTACAATTCCCTGTAAATATCCCCTTTGAATGAGCGCCCAGGGCAACGGACCGAGCTGTGCTACTTGTGACATTCCCCATAGACTTCAACGGGCTCGGTGCCGAGTACCCCATAACCCTGGTGTGTGCGACTCACTCAGACCTTGCTCACAGTCTACAAAATACACATATATATATATACACACACACACACACACACACACATGAAAAAACAGGATACATTCAGACTGTGAAACAAATATAGAATAAAAAAACGTAAATAATACATACTGCGTATGCAAAAGTTTATAAACGCATGAGAGGTATCAATAAGAATGCAAATTAATAATAGTTATATATTAGAAAATACATGGAAATAAGCCATAATGAAAAAGAATAAGTAAAAAATGCAGAAAAAAAATAGAAGACAAGGAAAAGAAAAGGGAAAAAAAACAGGAATATGTCCTGGAGGTGGGAACAAAAAAGATAAGTACTAAAATGAACATAGAATAGCAGTAAAGGTGAAGTGAAGAGTAATTTATTAAGGCGCATAAGGATTAAAGTAGGTGAGAAAGTCAAGAGAAGGGACTAGGTATAGAAAGTGAGGAAGAAAAAAAAAGAAAAAAAGGGGTTATAAAATAAAAAATAATTATATAACAGGAGGGGTAAATAAAGGTAAGGATGAAAAAAAAGAGAAGAACAAAAAAGCCACCAATAAAATGGAGAGCACAGGCTAAAATCTGTAATGCAGCAAACGATTATGATGGAAAATGAAGGCAAACAGGAGGGAACTAGGAGTGAGGGGAAATGAGGACTGCAGTGCAATGAATATAAATAATTTGAAAAAAAAAAGTGTCTACATGACAGATAACTAGTAAAGGAGCACGGGGAGGAGGCGTCACAATCACTCATCAGGCCAGACAGACAGACTCCCATCCGCTGCTGTTGAAGATGTAGGAGGTGTCAGCAAGCCTGGTTTGAATAAACCGCTCATGCCGGAGATGACATCATGCTGTGATTGCATTAGACCAGAAGTGTGGCAGAGAGATTACACCATGCAGGACAGAAGTGGGACAGAGGGGGAGGGCGGGAAGTGAGGCACTTTAAAGCCCCCGTCACATACAGCAATCTCGCTAGCGAGATCGCTGCTGAGTCACTAGTTTTGTGACGCAACATGCATCTCCTTAGCGATATTGCTGTGTGTGACTTTCAGCGACGATCAGCCCCCCTGCCGGGTATCGCTGATCGTCGCTGAATGTCCTAGACATATTTTTGATCGTTGGTCTCCAGCTGGCCAGCACGCATCGCTGCATGTGGCAGTCAGGAGACCAGCGATCAGCTGGTAACCAAGGTACACATCGGGTTACCAGGCGCCGCGCAGCGCCTGGAAACCCGATGTGTACCTTGGTTACCAGCTCCCTGCACCAGCAGGCTGGTATCCAACGTACACTGCGGGTAACTAAGCGACGTTACCCGCAGTGTCGCTGTCCTGATCGCTGCCTGAGCTGCCTGTTTGGCAGCTCAGCAGCGATCATGTAGCGACACACCAGCGATCCTGACAAGTGCATATCGTTGTCGGGATCGCTGGTACGTCGCTATGTGTGACTGGGCCCTAAGAACACACACTGAGAAGAGGCGGATATAGAGAAGACGGAAGTGGGGCAAAAGAATATGAAAAGGCAGGTATACAGGCTTTTAGCACAGTTTGGGCGTCCCAATGACACCGACACTGTTAACAACGTAGCTGATAATGCGGCCCACTAAAGGCACCGGCTCTTCTGGCATTTGCCAGAAGTGCCCGATGCTCAGTACGGCCCTGGTACCAGGAGTGGCATAAGGTCACCCAAAAGTAGTGTGAAAGACTGGTGGAAAGCATGCCAAGACGAATGAAAGCAGTGATTAAAAATCATGGTTATTACGCAAAATATTGATTTCTGAACTCTTCCTGAGTTAAAACATTAGTATTGTTGTTTTTAAATGATTATGAACTTGTTTTCTTTGCATTATTTGAAGTCTGCAAGCACTGCATTTTTTTGTTATTTCGACCATTTCTCATTTTCTGAAAATAAATACATAATTTATTGCTTGGAAATTCGGAGACATGTCAGTAGTTTATAGAATAAAAGAACAATTTACATTTTACTCAAAAATATACCTATTAGGCCGGAGTCACACTGGCGACAAAATCGGACGACTGCAATGCGATGAAATATCGCATTGCAGTCGGACCTATGTTAATCTATGGAGCAGCTCCCAGTATCAGATTTTTTGTGGTCCGTTTTAAACGTCCGAGTGCAATCGCAGCATGCTGCGATTGTCACCGATTGTGGGTCGACTATCGCCAATGCAAGTCTATGGGAGTGATGAAAAATCGAATTACAAACGGACCGCACGTGTGACTTGCGATTAAATCGCACCGGTGTCCTTTAGAAAAGCCGGCAATTCATCCCCGGCTATACTGTAAAATCACACTGACAGCTTTAATAAAGAATAGAATCAATACATATACACACATAGAATACATATATATATATATATATATATAATATATATATTTATGTCATTGTGACATATATATACATATATTTATAGTTCATACACTTCTACATACTGTAATAACCGCTAATTCAATTGCCGGCTTTTGTGAAAGTACAGAACCCGACATGAAATGACACATGGTTTACATACAGTTAACCATGTCATTTCATGTATTTTGATATATGGTTTTCACTAACAATTACATGAGTGTATGTGTTTGAAATTTCACACATGTAGGGGTTAATTAAAGGTGTAAATTCGTTATAAAAAAATGCGTGGGCTCCCGCTGTATTTTCTCCACCAGACAGACAAAGCAAGCGAGTGGGGGCAAATAATAATAGCCCAGGGAGGGTGCATTTATTTAGTGCCCCCCCTGGCTACTAACATCTGCCCCCAGACACCCCAGAAAAGGCAAATCTATAATTAGATTCGCCCTTTCTGGCACTTTGCCTGTCTATTCCCATTGCCCTGTAGCGGTGGCGAATGGGTTAATAAGGGGTTAAAGCCACCTTGCAATTGAAAGGTGACTTTAAGCCAGGATAATAATTGAGAGCTGTCAATTAGACAACTATCAATTATTAATCCTATTGTATGAAAGGAAAAAAAACACACACACATTAATTATTAATCCTTTTAATTAAATAAATACACAGTTTTGGACCATATTTTATTGGTCAGCTTTAATCCCCTGAATGAATCAGTTCCTCTCCCGGCGACAGGAGAGGAACTGATGAGTATGTGAAGCTTAATTGATTGCTTCCCACTTTCACTTCAGGTCAGGTCAGGGTGACCTGACCTGAAGTAAAAGTGGGAAGAAATCAATTAAGCTTCACACATTAATCACTTCCTCTCTGTAGCATCGGCGTCCCTGCCTTCTGCCAGGCAGGGACGCTGTTCCCCTGCGACAGCGTCCTCTGCCAGGCAGGGACGTCGCCCCCCTTACCCGCGCTCAGCGTCCTCCTTCCGCCCTGCTGGGGCCGCGCGCTCCTTCCCTGCTTCTGGTCTTAGGGCGCGCGCCCGCGCGCTTCCCCGCTCTTAAAGGGGCCGCACACATTTTTCAAAAAGGTCCCCGGCCACTGCCGGAGGACTCCTCCCTATATAAAGTACTTCCTCCTTAATGGAGGTGCCCGAGCAATGTTGTTGTTGCACTGTTTACTCTGCTTCAGCCCTCAGGGTCCGTTTCCAGTTACCTGCCTGTTTCCTGCCAGTTTGCTGTCTGCTACCTGCCCGCAAGCCTGCCTGGAGGTTTGGCCGTCACATGCGGTGACCATCGGCAATTCCAGAGACTCTCGCCTGCTCACTTGGGGGCGCTCATCTGCCATCTGCCTGCAAGCCTACCTGGAGGTTCGGCCATCACCTGCGGTGTTCATCGGCTGTTCCAGAGACTCTCGCCTGCTCACTTGGGGGCGCTCATCTGTCATCTGCCTGCAAGCCTATCTGGAGGTTCGGCCATCACCCGCGGTGTCCATCGGCTATTCCAGAGACTCTCGCCTGCTCACTTGGGGGCGCTCATCTGTCATCTGCCTGCTAGCCTACCGGGAGGCTCCACCGTCTCAGGTCGTATATACCTGTCCAGTCAAAGACTGCCCCGGCCCCTTGCCTGCCTGTTTATCCAGAGACTGCCCCGGTCACTTGCTGTGACTTCCTGCCTGTCTAACCAGAGACTGCCCCGGTCACTTGCTGTGACTTCCTGCCTGTCTAACCAGAGACTGCCCCGGTCACTTGCCGTGACTACCTGCCTGTCTACCCAGAGACTACCCCGGTCACTTGCCGTGACTACCTGCCTGTCTACCCAGAGACTTCCCCAGTCACTTGCCGTGACTACCTGCCTGTCTACCCAGAGACTGCCCCGGTCACTTGCCGTGACTACCTGCCTGTCTACCCAGAGACTGCCCCGGTCACTTGCCGTGACTACCCGTCTGTCTATCCAGAGACTGCCCCGGTCACTTGCCGTGACCTCCCACCTATCTGTCCAGAGACTGCCCCCGTCACTTGCAGTGACTTCCTATCCGTCTCCCCGGGCGCCACCCGCTCCTTTACAAGGAAAGCCTCCTTGTATAATAAAGCTCAGAGGTTCCGCCTCCCAGACCCGTTACAGTTTGCTCGGGCCATGGAACCCGGTGGCACCCAAACCCCTTCGCTCTCTGACCTGTGTCATGAACTGTCTCGTCAGAGGTCTCAACAGGAGTCCATCCTGGGTCACCTGCGGAATGTTAATTCCCGCCTGGACACCCTGACTACTTCACCAGCAACCACCGCGGGCGCCATGACTCGCAATCCGGCAGTTCCGCTGCTTACCAATTCCGTGGTTTCTGTTCCTGGACCTCGACTTTCAGCTCCTCCTCGGTTTGGAGGCGACCCTGCTCTGGCTCGGGGTTTCATTAACCAGTGCACCCTGCATTTTGAACTCCTGGCACACCAGTTTAACTCCGACCGGGCCAAAATTGCCTTCATCATGTCCCATCTCACCGGAGAGGCCCTGGCCTGGCTAAATCCTCTTTGGGAGAGAGAGGATCCTCTGGTGTCTGACCTGTCTGCTTTTCTCTCAGCCTTCCGGAAGGTATTCGACGAACCCGGACGGAAGACCTCCTCTGCATCTTCTCTGCTGCGTCTCCGTCAGGGAAGTCTCACCGTGGGTCAATATGCCATACGGTTCCGTACCTTTGCCTCGGAGCTAGCTTGGGATAATGACGCTCTGATCTCTGTCTTCTGGGATGGTCTGTCCGGTCGCATTAAAGATGAACTTGCTGGTCGGGACATTCCAACCTCTCTCGATGACCTAATAAATCTCGCCAATCGAATTGATCTGCGGTTCCAGGAGCGCGCTAAAGAGGTCACCCGTGAGAGAAGGTTTCCTCGTCTTGCTCCTTCTTTTCAGAGACCTGTAACTCCTTCCGTTTCTCCTCAGGTACACTCTTCTGAGCCTATGCAAGTCGACCAGACCAAGATGGTCAAAGCCCGTCAGGACTCACGCCGTACCGATAGGAGTTGCTTCTACTGTGGCAGTAAGGAGCACTGGATCCGTACCTGCCCAGAGAGGTCGGGAAACGCCTGTGTCTAGGTTCGCTCGGAGAGGTCCACCTAGACAAAAATAAATCCTCTTCATCTCTGCTGTTGTCAGTCTCAGTTCTTCTCGGTGAGAACCGTTATTTCGAACTTGCCCAACTTGATTCTGGAGCAGCCGGGAATCTTGTTTCACAGGCTCTAGTAGAGAAATATCGCATTCCTACCAAACCTCTGGTTGAACCAGTATCTGTTGCTGCTGTGGATGGGGGTCTCCTACCACGTCCCATCCAACTTATCACTGAAGCCATAACCCTGCAGGTAGGAATGCTGCATTCTGAGAGCATCTCGTTTCATGTTCTGCCTGGACTCTCACACGCTTTCTTACTAGGTCTGCCTTGGCTCCAAAAGCATGCACCCGTGCTCGACTGGCAGACTGGAGAGATCCTTCGCTGGGGACAGGACTGTCATAAAACTTGTTTGGTTCCTGTTCATCCCGTCCGTCCTTCTCCTACACCAACTAATCTACCAGGGCTCCCGATTCCATATTGGTCTTTCGCTGATGTCTTTAATAAAAAGGAAGCAGAGACATTACCCCCGCACAGACCGTATGATTGCCCTATCGACCTGCTACCCGGTACTACGCCTCCCCGTGGGCGTATTTACCCATTGTCCGCTGCTGAGACCAGGTCGATGTCCGAATATATCGAGGAGAATTTGGCTAAGGGATTCATCCGTAAATCCACCTCCCCAGCGGGAGCAGGTTTCTTCTTCGTAGAAAAGAAAGACGGCTCTCTCCGTCCCTATATTGACTACAGAGGTCTAAATTTGATCACGGTGAAGAATAAGTACCCTCTTCCGCTCATTCCAGAATTGTTTGATCGTCTGAGGGGGCTAGAATCTTCACCAAACTGGATCTCCGTGGGGCATATAACCTGGTCCGTATCCGTCGGGGAGATGAATGGAAGACGGCGTTCAATACCCGGGACGGCCACTACGAGTATTTGGTTATGCCCTTTGGTCTCTGTAATGCTCCAGCAGTCTTTCAGGAGTTGGTCAATGACATCTTCCGGGACCTTCTCTACTCCTGCGTTGTGGTGTACCTAGACGACATCTTGGTCTTCTCTCCGGATCTCCAGTCTCACCGGAGGGATGTTCGTCAGGTTCTGCTCAGGCTCAGGCAGAATCACCTCTTCGCCAAATATGAGAAGTGCCTCTTTGAGCAGACCTCGCTTCCGTTTTTGGGCTACATCATTTCTCAGACAGGCCTACGAATGGATCCGGAGAGACTGTCTGCCATCGAGAAATGGCCCCGACCGGAGGGGTTGAAGGCCATTCAGCGGTTCCTGGGATTCGCCAATTATTACCGTCTTTTCATACCGCACTTCTCTACCCGGACTGCTCCAATCTCTGCGCTCACCCGCAAGGATGCTAATCCCAAACAGTGGACGCCCGAAGCTGAGGAGGCCTTTCTTTCTTTAAAACAGGCCTTCTCTTCCGCTCCAGTGCTGCATCGCCCGGACGGCAACAAGCAGTTCTTCCTGGAGGTGGACGCTTCCTCTTCTGGAGCCGGAGCGGTACTTACTCAAAAATCTTCATCCGGGAGGATGGTATCTTGCGGCTTCTTCTTCAAACTCTTCTCCTCTTCTGAGCGCAATTACTCCATAGGAGACCGAGAGTTATTGGCCATCAAGCTGGCATTGGAGGAGTGGCGTTACCTACTCGAGGGGGCTCTTCATCCGGTAATCATTTACACTGACCACAAGAATCTGGCTTACCTCCAGCATGCCCAGAGACTTAACCCTCGCCAGGCCCGGTGGTCCTTGTTTTTTGCCCGCTTTGATTTTCTTTTACATTTTCGCCCGGCCGACAAGAACATCAAGGCGGACGCCTTGTCCCGGTCCTTCCTGGTGTCGGATCTCGAGGAGGAACCTAAACATATCATCGATCCCGCCAGAGTGATGCTGGTGGCTCCCGTGAGTCTAAATCGTCTCCCTCCTGGCAAGACGTTCGTATCGGTAACCGATCGGAAGAGAATCCTACACTGGGGTCATTCGTCTAAGCTAGCTGGCCACGCTGGTCAGAAAAAGACCCTCCAGCTCATTACTCGGCATTACTGGTGGCCTACCCTGCACAAAGACGTAATAGACTTTGTTTCTGCCTGTGTCTCCTGTGCCCGCAACAAAGTTCCGAGACACCTGCCTGCCGGCCGTCTTCTTCCGCTTCCTGTACCCGCTGCTCCCTGGCAGCATATAGCCATGGACTTCATAACAGATCTGCCGTCTCTGCCGGTTGTACGGTCATTTGGGTGGTCGTTGACCGATTCTCCAAGATGGCTCACTTCATTCCCCTGCCAGGGCTTCCGTCTGCACCCGAGTTGGCTAAAGACTTTATCCGCCACATTTTCCGTCTTCATTGTCTGCCTCGTCACATTGTGTCGGATCGTGGGGTTCAGTTCACCTCACGTTTCTGGAGAGCCACTTGTAAGTTGCTAGACGTCACCTTGGATTTCTCCTCTGCTTACCACCCGCAGTCCAATGGACAAGTCGAGCGAATCAATCAGAATCTGACCAGTTATCTCCGGCACTTCGTTAATGCCCACCATTCTGACTGGGTGGATCTCCTGCCTTGGGCCGAATTCTCTTATAACAATCACGAGAGCGAATCTTCCTCCAAATCTCCGTTTTTTGTAGTCTTCGGTCAACACCCCCGGATCCCTGTTCCTGTCTCCATCTCTGTGGACAATCCAGCTGCGGAATCTCTGGTTAACGAATTTTCCTCCATATGGGAGAGTACCCGGTCCGCACTCATTCTGTCATCCGAGCGCATGAAGAAACATGCTGACAAAAGACGTTTGGATCCTCCTCAATTCCGTCCTGGGGATAAGGTCTGGCTTTCGTCCAAGTATGTCCGGCTCAAGATTCCTTCCTACAAGTTGGGTCCTCGTTCATCGGTCCTTTTGAGATCATCAGTCAGATCAACCCGGTGTCCTATAAATTGAAACTCCCGGCCAATTTGCGGATTCCTAACTCCTTCCATGTATCTCTCCTCAAACCGGTGGTACTTAACTCTTTTGTCAAGTCTACAGGTACACCTCCTGCTCCAGTGTCTGCTGAAGATGAATTTGAGGTAGAGAACATTCTGGCCACAAAAAGGGTAGGAAGAAAGACCTATTTTCTGGTGGATTGGAAGGGGTTTGGTCCTGAGGAGAGAACGTGGGAACCTCGGGAGAACATCCATGCCCCTCTCATCCTAGCTAAATTTCTTTCTGGCCTAAAGAGGGGAGGGCTTAAGGGGGGGGGTACTGTAGCATCGGCGTCCCTGCCTTCTGCCAGGCAGGGACGCTGTTCCCCTGCGACAGCGTCCTCTGCCAGGCAGGGACGTCGCCCCCCTTACCCGCGCTCAGCGTCCTCCTTCCGCCCTGCTGGGGCCGCGCGCTCCTTCCCTGCTGCTGGACTTAGGGCGCGCGCCCGCGCCCTCCCCCGCTCTTAAAGGGGCCGCACACATTTTTCAAAAAGGTCCCCGGCCAATGCCGGAGGACTCCTCCCTATATAAAGTACTTCCTCCTTAATGGAGGTGCCCGAGCAATGTTGTTGTTGCACTGTTTACTCTGCTTCAGCCCTCAGGGTCCGTTTCCAGTTACCTGCCTGTTTCCTGCCAGTTTTCTGTCTGCTACCTGCCCGCAAGCCTGCCTGGAGGTTTGGCCGTCACATGCGGTGACCATCGGCAATTCCAGAGACTCTCACCTGCTCACTTGGGGGCGCTCATCTGCCATCTGCCTGCAAGCCTACCTGGAGGTTCGGCCATCACCTGCGGTGTTCATCGGCTGTTCCAGAGACTCTCGCCTGCTCACTTGGGGGCGCTCATCTGTCATCTGCCTGCAAGCCTATCTGGAGGTTCGGCCATCACCCGCGGTGTCCATCGGCTATTCCAGAGACTCTCGCCTGCTCACTTGGGGGCGCTCATCTGTCATCTGCCTGCTAGCCTACCGGGAGGCTCCACCGTCTCAGGTCGTATATACCTGTCCAGTCAAAGACTGCCCCGGCCCCTTGCCTGCCTGTTTATCCAGAGACTGCCCCAGTCACTTGCTGTGACTTCCTGCCTGTCTAACCAGAGACTGCCCCGGTCACTTGCTGTGACTTCCTGCCTGTCTAACCAGAGACTGCCCCGGTCACTTGCCGTGACTACCTGCCTGTCTACCCAGAGACTACCCCGGTCACTTGCCGTGACTACCTGCCTGTCTACCCAGAGACTTCCCCGGTCACTTGCCGTGACTACCTGCCTGTCTACCCAGAGACTGCCCCGGTCACTTGCCGTGACTACCTGCCTGTCTACCCAGAGACTGCCCCGGTCACTTGCCGTGACTACCCGTCTGTCTATCCAGAGACTGCCCCGGTCACTTGCCGTGACCTCCCACCTATCTGTCCTGAGACTGCCCCCGTCACTTGCAGTGACTTCATATCCGTCTCCCCGGGCGCCACCCGCTCCTTTACAAGGAAAGCCTCCTTGTATAATAAAGCTCAGAGGTTCCGCCTCCCAGACCCGTTACACTCTCCTTTCACCGGGAGAGGAACCGATTCATTCAGGGGGGTAACAGCTCAGCAGGCAGCATTAGCTGCCTGCTAGCTGTAACCTGTTAACCCTTTCTGATGGATTACAGCATGGGACCTGACTGTGCATCGGATAGGTAAGATTCATTTTGCTTTTTTATTTTATTTTAATTACAGGAAATGGTTTTAGCAGGAAAATAAAAGATGGTCAAAAACTGTTTGCTTATTTCATTAAAATGATTTTTTATTAAAGTGTGTGTGTTTGATTGTTCTTTCATACAATCGGATTAATAATTGATAGTTGTCTAATTGACAGCTCTCAATTATTAACCTGGCTTAAAGTCACCTTTCAATTGCAAGGTGGCTTTAACCCCTTATTAACCCATTCGCCACCGCTACAGGGCAATGGGAATAGATGGGCAAAGTGCCAGAAAGGGCGAATCTAATTATAGATTTGCCTTTTCTGGGATGTCTGGGGGCAGACGTTAGTAGCCAGGGGGGCACAAAATAAATGCACCCTCCCTGGGCTATTATTATTTGCCCGCACTCACTTGCTTTGTCTGTCTGGTGGAGAAAATACAGCAGGAGCCCACGCATTTTTTTTCAACTAATTTACACCTTTAATTAACCCCTACATGTCTGCAATTTTGCACACATACACTCATGTAATTGTAAGTTCAAACAATATATCAAACTACATGAAATGACATGGTTAACTGTATGTAAACCATGTGTCATTTCATGTCGGGTTCGATAATTTAACAAAAGCCTGCAATTGAATTAGCGGCTATTACAGTATGTAGAAGTGTATGAACTATAAATATATGTATATATATATATATGTGACAATGACATGTACTGTGTATATATATATATGTGTTCTATGTGTATATATCTATTCTTTCTTTTGTGATTTAAATACTATTTATTTGGATCCATTATATGTCCGTTTTGAAAGCCTGCGAGAAAATTTCGCAAGTCGGATGTAAATCGGATGTTAACAACTACGGTCAGATGCGACTAAATCGCATCTTTCCAGGAAAATTGGATGCCAGACGGATGTCTGTTCATTACATTTTGCTCCGATAATCGACCGACTAAAACGGTCAGATTTTTTGTAGTTGTGTGTGACGCCGGCCTAAAGAGAAAAATCAGACAAACTGAAAGTTTTGCAGTGGTCTCTTAATTTTTGCCAGAGCAGTATTGGACTATTTAACAACAGTATGTATTTGGTTTCACCTGCCCTCCGCACTGCATGGTTGTATGTCTGCCCACTTTTTAACCACGTCTGTCCATACTTGTTTGTGACCAATAATGATATTGTATTTACAGTATATATATGGACTATACGATTATTTTTGGCTCTCCTCCCGCCCTGTTATGGTATTGTTAACAATCAGTCCGTATTGAGTCCTATTTATATGTCAGAGGTGGCCTATTATATATTTAATAATTTTAATTAGCTTTACTATATTAGCCTACATTTCCAGACATATCAATGTCTGTCATTCATCTGTACTGCTAAATCGAATAGTGCAGAATAGTGTGAGGCAAACGCATGAGAAAAATCTAGTGGGTGAGAGTTTGTTTTTGGAATTTAATTGTGGGGATTCTCGTTTTGGTCTTCTGAGTTTTTACTTTCCTTGCCAAAAGTTTTGTAATTTTTTTATATGAAAAATAATGGTTAAGTTTGAGAGACTGAAGCAATTTGTTATATTCATCTATTAAAAAGGCTTTAAGTACTGTTCTTAAATTTAAGATACCGTATTTTTCGGACCATAAGACGCACTTTTTCCCCAAAAAATTTTTGGGGAAAATGGGGGTGCGTCTTATGGTCGCAATATACTTACAAATCCGGTGGCGGCGGCGGTCCCGATGCAGCCTCCCTATGCTCTGTGGTGCTGTGGTGTCGGTGCTCTGTAGTGTGGCTGCAGCGGGGCTCTGTGCTGCGTCGGGGGCTCCGCTGGCATTTCGTCATAGCCCCAAAGCCCCCCCACAGAACACCCCTGCAACACAGAGCACCACCACCGCACCAGCCTGGACCAGCGAACTACCCCTGTGACCACTCCTCTACCTGTGCTGATCCCTTCGCTGGTAAGACTGACCCCTATTTGACACATTATTTTTTTTCCCCTATTTTCCTTCTGAAAATTTGGGGTGCGTCTTATGGTCCGGTGCGTCTTATAGTCCGAAAAATATGGTATTTGTGTGTGTTACATCCATGGGTTGCTTTTGCTGTTTCAGTTTTTCAATATTATTTTTTTGTATAACCATTTGATTCTCTTTTTTAGTACTTTTCTTAGGTTGGGAGTTTAACTATATTAATATACCTCTGATAACAGCTTTGTGTACGCACTAAATGGTAGCTGTAGTTAGTTCTTGTGATTAATTTTCTTTAGAATAAAATTTAATTGCATCCTCATTTTTTTGCTTAAGGGTATGTGCACACGTTGCAGATTTGCCTGTGGAATTTTCTGCATAGATCCTTCCTCTCTTGGCAGAAAACGCAGGTAAAAATCCACGCGTTTTGATGCGGATTTTCATGCATTTTTTCCATGCTGATTTGTATGCGGTTTTGTTACCTAAATAAAGATATGCTATTTAACAAAAAAAAAAGAATTGTGATGTCATTTCTTTGTACAACCTCTTCTTTTACAGACTCCATTGAAGACCATAATATCATCACATACCATGTTCTACAGTAATGTTTACACACACAAAACAAATATAAGTGAATATTTATATATCTATAGATCAACGGTTCTCAACTAGTGTTGAGCGATAGTGCTCGATATCTAAAAATATCGTATCGAAATTGTATCGCCGATAGCACTAAATATCGTCGATATCCGATTTCGATACCGGAAGTCCAATGTAAGTCTATGGGAACAAAATATCGCAACTAAAAAAAACCTTTATTTCCTTGTAAACACTAAATATACACACATAGAATACATATATATATATATACATGTCATTGTGACATATATATATATATATACATATATTTATAGTTTATACACTTCTACATAGTAAAATAGACTCTGATTCAATTGCCGGGTAAAGCCGTGACATACCCCATAGAAGTCGACGGGCTCGGTGCCGAGTACCCCAAAAACCTCTGGCTCTGTGCGACTCAACTTGGGCGTCACGAACAGGATTCTGTAGCTCGCTATAAGCGAGTCTTGTGTGCCTGAATTGAACTGGTTTTGTGCTTGAGAATTGCTAAAATCATCAGAGAATGTATTTGCCATTTTTCCGCCATATCTGCGTCACGACGAGGCACTGGTGAAGAAGAAGGGCGTGCTCTTCATGGGTGTACACACTCACTCAGTGACGCGAAAACGATGGCTCTAAATGGTACTGCAATGTAAGATCGTGCCCCACAGCTCTTGAGTTCCGCCTCCTCATCCTCCTCAGTGTGCGGAAACTAACACGAAGGTCCCGCCTCACTACAAAAGAGGGGCCCTCTCCAGATGCTAATGACACATGTGACTTGGCAGAGATGGCTAATGGACACGAGCAGAAGTGTGAAGGGATGGAGCAGTCAGAGCTCTCCCCCCACGGAAGCGACCCGATCGCCACGGAACCACCGTTGGGCACCCGGCCTGGAAACCCTCCTACGCTGCAAGAAGCGGAGGATACCCTAAGAGGCCTGGCCCGGCACCGGGAGGAGGTCGCCAGGATGGAAGCCAGCTGGCGTGCCCTAAAACTAAACTTGGAGCGGCGCCAATCCCTCTTACCTGAAGTGTCTGTACCGGAAGGTGAGGCACCCGTTCTAGTAGAGGAGTCCGTGCGGGCATCCCAGCCCTTGCAATGTGATCCGGTTGACGTTGTCGCAGTGGAGGCACCCGTTCGTGCAAAAAACGCTGCACCGGCAGCACCCCAGATCCCGCTGTCTGCCCCCGTCGCTGAGACAGAAGAAGCGACACCCGTCCTCATGGAGGAGGCCGCGCAGGCACCAGAGCACTACCTGCCTGTACCGGAGCCCCGACTGTCATCTGTTCCAGAGCTGGCTGCTTCCTCCGCAGGTGAGCGCCGCCAGGACTGGGGGGCGCCAGGAGAGCTGCCGCAAACTGGACACTGTAAGCTGCAGTTTGATGGTGGAGACATGGAGCTGCTGGTGGAGGAGAATTTCAACCGGCGTCAGGAGGAAGAGTGGAGACGTTGGGAGAAGGAAGCAGAGAGACAAAGGGAGCAGCGAGAATCCCAAAAACTTTGCCAACGTCAGCTGGAGAAGGACCGGGCAGATAAGGACCGGATGAGAAAAGATAAAGGAACCCTGAGGGAGCCGCGGCGTAAGGGTGCAGTACGGAACTTTAAATTGAAAGCTGGTTGGGGCTTCATCCAGGAGCCTGGACTTTATTTAGAAGTTTTTGTGAACCGGCGGGACGTGGAGGCTCACCTCCCAGAAGGACACCCGGGGAGGGACCTGTTGCCAGGAGACTTGGTGACTTACACCCGACACTGGGGTTACAATGGATGGTACGCCCTAAATGTTACCAGGTGCGACCCCTACTCCCCAGAGTGTCAGGAACCTGTGAGACCCTCGGAGCCTTCAGCCTCCCACATCCAGGCCTCTGCAAAAGTGCCCACCCCACGCCGTAAATCTCCCCAGCCTCCCTCAGTGGTCTCCTCAGCAGCCCTAGCTATGGACATGATAAGTATAGCTGGCCCGTACCCGGCGCCTGTTAGGCCCCCTGGAGTTCGTACAGTCCGTGACATAGGGCTCCAGACCCGGAGGGAGATGAAAGAGGTGGCCACACAGACCAGATAGCGGGTCACGACTTGACTGTACAGGCCACACAACGTCATCAGGTCCTGGTGGTCCTTGGTGCCTCGGATGTTTGGCAAGCATCAGAAGAGTACCAGGTGGTACCTGGAACACCCCTGCCAAAGAATTATAAATAACCCGGACAGGGTCACTGTATGTAAATAGTTAAATTGTTTATGTACCCGGACGGGTGAATGTTCATAAAAAAGTTTTTTAATTTAATAAAAAAAAACAAAACACAGTTTTCATTACTTTTATTACAGTCTCATCCTGCGACGCCATCGATCTCCTGTAAAAATGAAAAAAAAAAAAAAAAGTATACCACCTGACCGACGCAGTCCATAGTAACGAGTGTCCCACGACGATCCAGCTCTGCTACATCAGAATGACAGGCAGAGCCTGTCATCCCGGCGCAGCACAGCTGATTACCTGCTTCCCCGGCGGTGACGTCATCGGACTGACTGCTTTACGGCCGGGATTACCCAGCAGTCACTGCAGTTATCGCGAGAAACTGCATGTGACCGCCGGGGAAAGATGATGGCGGCCATGAAGCAGTCCAGGCCGTGACCGCCGGAGATCTTCTGCCAGGTAAGTGCCGCTGACTCCTGACAGACCCGACCGACGGACACTCACAGTGACAGTGACAAATCCGATTCCGGTATTCGATAAGACGAAAATATCGAAACGAATTATCGAAAGGCCGATAGAGCTAATATCGGCCGATAGCCGATATTTACATTATCGTATCGCTCAACACTATTCTCAACCTGTGGGTCGTGACCCCAGCGGGGGTCGAACGACCAAAACACAGGGGTCGCTTAAAGCCATCGGAAAATACATATTTCCAATGGCTTTAGCCCAGTGGCGAGGCGTGGCGTAGCATGGGTGGGCAGGCGAGCGAGCGGCGGTCCGCCCCAGGCGGCACGTGTGTGGGGGCGGCATGGCAGCAGCAGCAATTCCTCATCAGCAGCTGGCACAATACTTACCTCTCCCGTGCGTCCGCTGCCGCAGCTCCGGGCTCCAGGGGGCGCCGGCGCTTCCTCTCACAGCAGCGCCGCTGAATGACGTCATCATTCAGCGGCCGGCTGTGGCAGAGATCGCGCTGACTCTGGACAGATGAGGCGTGTGTGTATGTGTCTGTGTGTGTGTCTGTGTGTATGTAGTGCGGTGCTTTGTGTGTATGTATGTATGTATGTATGTATGTGAGAGAGTGCTTGTGTGCTGTGCTGTGGTGCTGTCTGTGTGTGATGATGGGCAGGCATTGATGATAATGGGCAGGCATTGATGATGATGGGAGGAGATGATGATGATGGGCAGGCATTGATGATGATCGGGAGGAGATGATGATGATGGGCAGGCATTGATGATGATGGGGAGGAGATGATGATGATGGGCAGGCATTGATGATGATGGGGAGGAGATGATGATGATGGGCAGGCATTGATGATGATGGGCAGGCATTGATAATGGGCAGGCATTGATGATGATGGGGAAGCGATGATGATGATGGGCAGGCATTGATGATGATGGGGAGGAGATGATGATGGGCAGGCATTGATGATGATGGGGAAGCGATGATGATGATGGGCAGGCATTGATGATAATGGGGAGGCCATGATGATGATGGGCAGGCATTGATTATATTGGGGAGGCGATGATGATAATGGGCAGGCATTGATGATAATGGGGAGGCCATGATGATGATGGGCAGGGATTGATAATAATGGGGAGGCCATGATGATGATGGGCAGGCAGTGATGATAATGGGGACTGGGAGGCAATGATGATGATGGGCAGGCATTGATGATGATGGGGAGGCCATGATGATGATGGGGAGGCCATGATGATGATGGGGAGGCAATGATGATGATGAGGAGGCAATGATGATGGGAGGCGATGATGATGATGGGCAGGCATTGATAATGGGCAGGCATTGATGATGATGGGGAAGCGATGATGATGATGGGCAGGCATTGATGATAATGGGGAGGCCATGATGATGATGGGCAGGCATTGATTATATTGGGGAGGCGATGATGATGATGGGCAGGCATTGATGATAATGGGGAGGCCATGATGATGATGGGCATGGGCAGGCATTGATATTAATGGGAGGCCATGATGATGATGGGCAGGCATTGATAATAATGGGGAGGCCATGATGATGATGGGCAGGCATTGATGATAATGGGGACTGGGAGGCAATGATGATGATGGGCAGGCATTGATGATGATGGGGAGGCCATGATGATGATGGGAGGCCATGATGATGATGGGGAGACAATGATGATGATGAGGAGGCAATGATGATGGGAGGCGATGATGATGATGGGCAGGCATTGATAATGGGCAGGCATTGATGATGATGGGGAAGCGATGATGATGATGGGCAGGCATTGATGATAATGGGGAGGCCATGATGATGATGGGCAGGCATTGATTATATTGGGGAGGCAATGATGATGATGGGCAGGCATTGATGATAATGGGAGGCCATGATGATGATGGGCAGGCATTGATAATAATGGGGAGGCCATGATGATGATGGGCAGGCATTGATGATAATGGGGACTGGGAGGCAATGATGATGATGGGCAGGCATTGATGATGATGGGGAGGACATGATGATGATTGGGAGGCCATGATGATGATGGGGAGGCGATGATGATGATGAGGAGGCAATGATGATGGGAGGCGATGATGATGGGCAGGCATTGATAATGGGCAGGCATTGATGATGATGGGGAAGCGATGATGATGATGGGCAGGCATTGATGATAATGGGGAGGCCATGATGATGATGGGCAGGCATTGATTATATTGGGGAGGCGATGATGATGATGGGCAGGCATTGATGATAATGGGGAGGCCATGATGATGATGGGCAGGCATTGATAATAATGGGGAGGCCATGATGATGATGGGCAGGCATTGATGATAATGGGGACTGGGAGGCAATGATGATGATGGGCAGGCATTGATGATGATGGGGAGGCCATGATGATGATGGGGAGGCCATGATAATGATGGGGAGGCAATGATGATGATGAGGAGGCAATGATGATGATGAGGAGACAATGATGATGGGAGGCGATGATGATGATGGGCAGGCATTGATGGTGATGGGGAGGCAATGATTATGAGGGGGAGGCGATAATGATGATGGGGAGGCAATGATGATGATGGGGAGTCTTTCCACAGCGCCCTTTCCTGAGCCGGCCCGTAACAGTGCAGAACGCAGCACAGTGCAGAGGAGAGCTCCATATTTTGTATGGAGCATTATTTGGGGTCCAATATTCTTTATGGAGCATTATATTTGGCCCATAATACTGTATGGAGGACTATGTGATGCCCATAATATTGTATGGAGGACTGTACTTATTTTTTGGTTTGGGGGTCACCGCAACATGAGGAACTGTATTGCGGGTCACGGCATTAGAAAGGTTGAGAACCACTGCTATAGATAGATATATAAATAGAAAGATATATAAATAGATATATTCTATTTATCTATCTATAGATAGATATATCTGTCATGCCGCTCTCACCACATTCCTCTGGTGCCGGGGCTCAGTGCCCGACGTCATCATGGCGAGTGCGCACGCACCTCCCGCGCTTGACCCTGTGGCTGTTCACTCGAATCCAGATTCTTGTTCAGCGTGCACGTGTTCTGCCCTGCCTTGTACCTTGGCATGCTTCCCAGCGCGCGCTCTGCCTTGCATTTTACCTCGGCGTGCTTCCCAGCACGTGCTCTACCTTGCTTTGTACCCACGCGTGTTTCCTCACACGCGCTCTGCTTTGCCTCTTATCTTAGCGTGCCTCTCAGCACTTGCTATACTTACCTCTGTCTGTTGCTTATCCTCCGTGTATGCGTCTTTCACTGTCCTGTACTCTGCGTGCTCTTGTGCACATGCCTTGCACTGTCCTGTTCTCTGCGTGCCCTCGTGCACACGCCTTGCACTGTCCTGTACTCTGCGTGTCCTCATGCACATGCCTTGCACTGTCCTGTTCTCTGTGTGCCCTCGTGCACATGCCTTGCACTGTCCTGTACTCTGCATACCCCCGTGTACGTGCCTTGCACTGTCCTGTACTCTGCGTGCCCTCGTGCACACGCCTTGCACTGTCCTGTACTCTGCGTGCCCTCGTGCACATGCTTTGCACTGTCCTGTACTCTGCGTGCCCTCGTGCACATGCCTTGCACTGTCCTGTACACTGTGTGCCCTCATGCATTCACCTTACACTGTCCTATACTCTGCGTGCCCTCGTGCACACGCCTTACACTGTTCGGTACTCTGCGTGTTCCTGTGTCTACGCTTTGGTCACTTTCACACCATGCGTAGTCCTGACTTCTGTGAGCAAGCCACATGGTTCCAGAATCCGTGTACGCGCCTTGCACTGTCCTGTACTCTGCGTGTCCTCATGCACGCGCCTTCCACTGTCCTGTGCTCTGCGTGCCCCGTGTACGCGCCTTGCACTGTCCTGTACTCTGCGTGCCCTCGTGCACACGCCTTGCACTGTCCTGTACTCTGCGTTCCCTCATGCACACGCCTTGCACTGTCCTGTACTCTGCGTGCCCTCGTGCGCACACCTTGCACTGTTCAGTACGCTGAGTGTTCCTGTGTCCACGCTTTGGTCACTTTCATACCCTGCGTAGTCCTTGCTTCTGTGAGCCGGCCACCTGGTTCCAGCAGTCATGGTACTTTATTCCCTTGGCCTGCCCCTGATGCTCCCTGTATAGGGGGTGGTTCTTAGTAGGTCAGCTCACCCAGGGTGGGTTGGTATCACTACCCAGAGGGTCCACTCCAGGGGTCATCACAATATCTATAGATAGATTCTATTTATCTATTTATTTATATATCTATCTATAGATTAATCTATCCATAAATAAAACTATAAATAAAATATATCTATCTATAGATATATCTATCTACAGATTCATCTATCTATAGATATATCTGTAGATAGATATATCTATAGATAGATATATAAATAAATAGAATATATCTATCAACAGATATATCTATCTATAGTGCCGTGTATTGAGGTGTGAGACTCGTGCGAGTTTCTCACATGACCACGGCCTTAAATGCAATATCTGTTTAATTTTAAAAAAATGGAAAAATAAATTGCGTGGGCTCCCGCGCAATTTTCTGTGCCAGAGAGGGAAAGCGACTGGGGGCAGATGTTTATAGACTGGGAAGGGGGTAATACCCATGGATCTTCCCAAGCTATTAATATCAACCCGCAGCTGTCTGCATAGCCTTTACTGGCTATTAAAATAAGGGGGCCCCCCAAAAGAATGACGTGGGGTCCACCTATAATTAATAGCCAGAAAAGGCTATGCAGACAGCTGCGAGCTGATATTAATAGCCTAGGAAGGGACCATGGATATTGCCCCCCCTGGCTAAAAACACCAGCTCCCAGCCTCCCCAGAAATGGCGCATCTCTAAAGGTACTGCCACACTTAGTGATCTCGTTAGCGATCTCAATAACGACGCAAGCTAATGAGATCGTTTTTGTGATCGTTTTAATGTCTCTAGTAGCTGCCACACTTAGTGATCTCGTTAACGACTCAAAAGCGGTTAGCGATCTCATTAACGACTTTAACGGTCATTGCGATGTAAAAAACAGCGCACATCGCTCACAAAAGGTGCCAGACACAGCGATATAGGCTCACCAGCGGGACGCCAACGATCTAAATACGGTCCAGAACTCTAGTGAACGATCAGCGAGATCACAGCAGGGGCCACGTCGTTGCTACATGCCACACACGTTAGCGTCACGAACGAGATCGCTAAATAGTGACGTATTTTAGCGATCTCGTTAGCGACGCTGTTTAGTGTGGCATACCCTTAAGATGTGCCAATTCTGACACTTATCCTCTCTCTTCCAACTGCCCTGTAGTGTTGGCATATGTGGCAATAGTTGGGGGTTGATGTCACCTTTGTATTGTAAGGTGACATCAAGTCCGGCTTAGTAATGGAGAGGTGTCAATAAGACACCTCTCCATTACTAATCCTATAGTTGTTAAGTGGTTAAATAAAAACACAGCCAGAATAAAGTATTGTAATGAAATAAAACACAACACAGTTTTTCATATTTGTTATACACCTAATTCCCCAAAGTCATCAATCTCCTGCAAAAAAATAAAATAATAAACCAACACAAATACTCCCTGTTTCAATGTAATCCATTTAATAACGAGTGTCCCACGACGATCTCCCATGTAGAGCGGTCACATCGGCAGATGTGACCTCTCTACAGGGCCTTCAGTGACACACTGACAGGAGATAATGGCTCCTGCAGTGTTATCACTGAGTTTTCACTGGAGTTCATGCTCTCACTTGATGGCACTGTTGTAAGAGAATTTTCCGCTACCAGTGACAGGACGAACTTCGGTGACCTCTGAGGATGGAGTGATACACTGAGGTAGGATACCTTCTGTCATTGTATCACCGGAGGCCCCTGGAGAGGTGAAACATCTCCCGATGTGACAGCTCTCTAAAGGGAGATCGTCGTGGGACACTCGTTATTAAATGAATTACGTCAGAACAGGAAGTATAGTGTTGGTTTATTTATTTATTTATTTCAGGTGATCTATGGCGTCGGGGATTAGCTGCATGGTGAGTATGTGTACTGCATGTGTTTTTTTTTTTTTTTTTTTACTATTCAACACAGTAGCCGGTTGATGGGACTACTACTGTCCCATCATCGGCTAATGCTGTCACTGTAGCAGACATAGCCTGATGGGACTAGTAGTCCCATCGGACGATGCCTGTCTACACACAGACCCGCACACAGACACACACACAGACCCGCAGACTCACACACACAGACCCGCACATATTCACTGCACACACAGTCTCCGCCCACAGACAGTCTCCGCCTACACACTCTTCCTTCTCCCTATCTGCAGCATTTCTCGCATGCAACTTCGCAGCAAAACCGCATATCTTTTTAAACCTGCGGTTTTGTTGCGGATTTGACTGACTCGATGGAAGTCAATGGCTGCAGATCCGCAAAAAGAGTTGACATGCTGTGGAAAATAAAACGCTGCAAATCCACACGTATTTTTCGGCAGCATTTGCACACCAATTCTCAAACTCCCCTTCACTAACATTGGTGGTGCACTACACTGCGGATTTGAAGCAGTTTCACGAGTCCAAAAACACTGCGGATCCGCATCAAAATCCGCAACGTGTGCACATAGCCTTAAATGTGGAATTTTTAAAAGGAAAGAGTTGTACCTCCATAATACTAAGTTATTTATAGATTTTATCAAAAAATGAACTGGTGCATGGTCAGACCACGATTTGTTGCCTTTTGTAATGCTGCTAAATTTCTGTATAGAATGTATGGTTGTTAATATCAGAGCAATTCTGGAGGAAGTTTGATGCGTATTAGAATAAAATGTACACACCCTAGAGGAAGAGTTGATGAACCTAAATAGATCATATAGGTCATTCCTTATGAGCCAGTTCTTCAAGGAAAAGGTTTTCTGTTTGGATGTTGATGTGGCATCCATATTCTGGTCTGGAATGATGTTAAAATCATCAAACATAATCAGAACACACCTTTGCACTTTAATTCTTTTTAATAGCTTATTTAAAAAGGATATCTGTCCTCTTGTGCGTAAATTTTAACAAATATACTTTCCCTGTTATTAATTTTGCAGATCAGAATGCAATATCTGCCATTTATATCTTTAATTTCTGAAATGAAATGAAATATTTCAGAATCTTTAATTATATGTTATAACCCTAGCTTTTCTTTTTTTTGGCTGAGGTATAAAAGATGTATGGGACATTTTTGTGTGGAATTTGGGTGGGTTATCAATACAAAATCCTATAATGTCTGCCTTTGAAGGATTAGCTTTGTTCTAGGCCAGGTACCTTTTTAGAGGGCTATTAAGCGCTTTGACATTGAGTGAAAAACAATTGACAGCCATTTATAATCTTTAAAGTAAACATACTGTCAGACCAGAATATGAACTTTTTAGGTGTTTTAATTACAGTTGTGTGAAAAAGTGTTTGTACCCCTTCCTGATTTCCTATTATTTTGCATGTTTGTCACACTTAAATGTTTCAGATCACCAAACAAATTTAAATATTAGACAAAGATAACACAAGTAAACAAATAATGCCATTTTTAAATGAAGGTTTTTATTATTACAAAAAAAAGAAATCCAAACCTACAGGGAACTGTGTGAAAAAGTTATTGCCCCTTAACCTAATAACTGGTTGGGCAACACTTAGGAGAAGCAACTGCAGTCATACATTTGCGATAACTCGTGATAAGATTTTTACAATGCTTTGGAGGAATGTTGGTCCACTCATCTTTTTAGAATTGTTGTAATTCAGCCACATTGGAGGGTTTCCGATCATGAACCGCCTTTTTAAGGTCCTGCCACAGCATCTCAATCGGATTAAGGTCAGAACTTTGACTAGGCCAATCCAAAGTCTTAATTTTGTTTTTCTCAAGCCATTCAGAGGTTGACTTGCTGGTGTGTTTTGGATCATTGTCCTGCTGCATAAACCAAGTGCACTTCAGCTTGAGGTCACGAACAGAAGGCTGTATGTTCTTCAAGATTTTTTGGTAGACAGCAGAATTCATGGTCTCATTTACCACAGCAAGTCTTCTAGGTCCTGAAGCAGCAAAACAGCCCCAGACCATCACACTACCACCACCATAGTTTACTGTTGGTGTCATGTTCCTTTTCTGGAATGCTGTGTTACTTCTGCGCCAGATGTCATGGGACATACAATTTCCAAAAAGTTCAACTTTTGTCTCGTCGGTCCACAGAGTATTCTCCCAAAAGTCTTGGGGATCATTAAGATGTTTTCTGGCAAAACTGAAACAAGCCTTTATGTTCTTATTGCTCCGCAGTGGTTTTCATCTTGGAACTCTGCCATGCAGGCCATTTTTGCTCAGTCTCTTTCTTATGGTGGAGTCATGAACACTGACTTTAAGTTCTAGTTCTTTGGATGTTGTTGTAGGGTCTTTTGTAACCTTTTAAATGAGTCATCGCTGCGCTCTTGTGGTAATTTTGGTTGGCCAACCACTCCTGGGAAGGTTCACTACTGATCCATGCTTTCGCCATTTGTGGATAACGGCTCTCACTGTGGTTCACTGGATTCCCAAAACTTGAGAAATGGCTATCCAACCTTTTTCAAACTGATTGATCTCAAATACTTTGTTTCTCTTTTTTTCTAGAATTTCTTTGGATTGCGGCATGATGTCTAGCTTTTGACAATCTTTGGGTCTACTTCACTTTGTCAGGCAGATCCTATTTAAGTGTTTTCTTGATTAAGGCCGGGATCACACATGCGACGAAGTCGTTCGACACTCGCATGTGAAATCCCAGCTCTGGCGCCAGCACTCGGAGTGGAGCGAGCGGCTGCATAGAACTACATGCAGCCGCGCACTCCACTCCCGAGTGCCGGCACCAGAGCTGGGATTTCACATGCGAGTGTCGGATGACTTGTCGCATGTGTGATCCCGGCCTTAGAACAGTTGTGGCAGTAATCAGGTCTGGGTGTGGCTAGTGAATTTGAACTCCACTTTCCAAAGATGTGATAAACCACAGTTAATTTATGTTTTAAGGGTAGGGGGGCAATCACTTTTTCACACAGGGCCCTGTAGGTTTGGATTTCTTTTTCCTTTAATAATAAAGACCTTCATTTAAAAACTGCATTTTGTATTTACTTGTGTTATCTTTGTCTAATATTTAGATTTGTTTAGGTATCTGAAACATTTAAATGTGACAAACATGCAAAAGAATAGGAACTCAAGAAGGGAGCAAACATTTTTTCACACAACTGTATATACAAACTTTGAATGTGAAAATAACAGTAACGATAATTCAAGACATGATACAATAAGAGAAACCTGTAACAATGCAATAATAATAAAATAGAATAAATGATAACTGTATCTAGATAGTGACTCTTGTATATGCAAAATGAAGAAGCTGCAAATAGGACCAATAACCACATAGGTCATGGAGGAGCTAGCAAAAAGAAAAATAATTATTTGCGCTATGGTTCAATATGCAGTAGGTAGTGAAACCTTAAAGGATTTAGTAACCAATAGTGGCAAAGCCAAAAAGAAAGAGAAAAGGAAGAGACAAAATTATCAGATATACCTGGCGACACCAAATAGAGACTAATAGTGTAGTAGGATTACCTAATATCTCTAAAATTCCTGGTTGCAGTGAAGCTCTATAATGAGTAAATGAGACCTAGTGCAAACACTATATTGCATAGTATGCCAATAAAAAAACAGCAAGTCAATGCTGGTGTGTCACTGCCTTCATGAGGTTTCCGTGGTCTCGAAGGTGCTGATGTCTCGGATGAAATAGCAGGGAAAAGTAGTTCAGGATTAGTACAAAGTTGGAGTGCTGTCCCGCCCGGTGACAGATGCTAAAAGCCAGAGTCCGGCGGGTGGTACCTGAAGTGAAGCTTCGGTACTTGCAGGACCTTTGTGACATCTGCGGTCATGTGAGGATCACGTGATTGCGTATGGTGCGCAAAAAGGATCAAAAATCTAAATCCAACGCGTTTCAGAAATCTATCGTTTACTTCTTCATGAATGGTCCTTTGTTCACCATGGTGAGTTTAAATACTCTTGATGGCCCAAATCAGGTGTTAGTAATCAAAGGCAAAAATTTAAATTTCATTATTTGTCTCAACGTGTCCAATTGGAAAATCCAGCGACTCTTTGCCCTTGACATTTGCGTAATAAAATCTCCCTTATGCCAATGTTTCTGGATAATTTAAATACTAACTGTATCAATGCCCCATAGTGAACCTCCATGAAATTCTGAAAAGTGTTTTGAGTTTTGGTGATCATTAAATTTTTTTCTTATATTGGAAAGATGCTCAATACTGCAATAAAACTGTATGTGGGGTGGACAAAACACCCATGAATAAGAGAATTTGGAAATTAAGGAAATTGTTTGAATGAAGAGCTGAAGTAATGGATGAGAAGCTTGTCGTTGTTGAAAGGGTTTCTTTAGAAAAGTCCGCAAAGACTTTGAGGTTTTCAAAGGTGATGGAAGGTTGAGGTTCCTGTTTCTTCTAAGGTTCTAGCTTTGAGGATTTGCTTTAAACATTGGGGTAGGTTGTGTTGCTGGATATTTTCCATTTTTCCTTGCATTTTTCCTCGCATTTTTAAATTATTTCAACTGTTTCTATCCTCTTGGTCTATTAATTTGTCTATGAGTATTTTAATTTCCTCTTTAAACATATTTTGGTTGTCCTCCATGATATCTTGTCTAATTGTAACGTTTTCGATCTGTGATTCGTTTTCATAAACTTTTCCTGTCACTTCATGGAGGGAAAGATGTAAAGAATAGAACCTTTTATTAATGTTGTTTCTCAGATCATTTTTGGAGGAAGTAATTAAGTTACAGATGAATCTTTCTGAGGAGGTAAGGTTTTACAGAAAGAAGTCCAGAGTAGTGGTGTCAGAAGGGGAGTTGACTTTTGATTGATATGAAAAGTTTAATGGATTGGGTTATGTCAAGCTTTGGTCACTGCTCCTATGATATTGCTTGGGACTTCTTCAATTTCCTTTTATTTCTAGAGAGTGACATCTTGGTGTTCAATATGTCTTGAATATTATCTTCTTTTGCAGGGGATGTTTCAAAAGTGGTTACATTGCTGTTAAAGTTCCCTTAAAATACTCATTGATAGGCTTGGTAGATGTGTCCATTTCCT
Source organism: Oophaga sylvatica (assembly GCA_033576555.1). NCBI lineage: Eukaryota > Metazoa > Chordata > Amphibia > Anura > Dendrobatidae > Oophaga > Oophaga sylvatica. The sequence goes on from JARQOD010000001.1 coordinate 712,593,603, forward strand.
GGAAATAGGAATTATTTTCTTGAATACTATAAGATGAAGGAGTTGCTGTGGACTCTCTGTGTTGCGAATATGTCTTTATTCCTTTATAACTGTACTGTTTTTTAGGAATGTTGGTATCAGTATTCCAATCAGATGACTCAGACCTGTTATCTTTTACATATTTAATAAATTCCTGTGGGAAGTTGTTTCCTTGACTTGTGGAATGTTCTGGATTAGACAGTATTGGGGGTCCATGAGTAAACTTGATAAACTTGGCCCTTCAACTGAGACTACATGCAGGGGCTCCCTCTGTTCTCTGTTATGTAGCTTGTGCTGAGAGTCCCTGCCTTGATTGGCATCAGAGCCTGTGGCAGTGTCTCCGCTGGAGTTCAGGTTGTGGCATTTCAGGGCTACATTCCCCTTTTTTTTGCTGTGTCTTACCCTATTTCTATACACTATTTTGGGGTAAAAAACTTACAAATACAGGCCACTAATTGAAAAGTGTGGTATCTCTGTCAGACGCCTGATCTATCTCTGTGCTAAAAATTGTGGCATTTCAGGGCTACATTCCCCTTTTTTTGCTGTGTCTTATCCTATTTGCATACACTATTTTGGGGGAAAAAATGTAAAAATACAGACCACATATTGAACAGTGTGGTATCTTCGTCAGACGCCTGAGCTATCAGTATGCTAAAAATTGTGGCATTTCAGGGTTACATTACACTGTATTTGCTGTCTGTTACCCTATTTGTATACACTATTTTGGGGGAAAAATGAAAAAATTCAGACCACCTATTGAACAGTGTGGTATCTCCGTCAGACGCCTGATCTATCAGTGTGCTAAAAATTGTGGCATTTCAGTGCTGCATTCCACTGTATTTGCTGTCTGTTAACCTAGTTCTATACACTATTTTGGGGGAAAATTTTTTTAAAATACAGACCACATGTTAAACAGTGTGGTATCTCTCTCAGATGCCTGATCTATCAGTGTGCTAAAAATTGTGGCATTTCAGGTCTACATTGCACTGTATTCGCTGTCTGTTACCTTATTTGTAAAATCACTGGAAGTAAAGGTCTAGATTTGCACACTTAATAAACGAGGATGGTGCTATCAAGAAAAAAAAATGTTCATATAGTAACCTCGGGCACACATTAAGTAAAGAAGTCAAGTTGCAGTTGAAAAAGGTTTATTTAATCAAATTCAAATCTGGGATTTCACAGCCAAGGATAAACAGAAGAGATTTTTTTAACAGCAGCGAACATCCCAACGTTTCGGCTGAATTAGCTTTTAGCAACGGTGTATTCTGCATAGTTGAAGACACGAGCGTGCGGCTTGTCCCAGGTGAGCGCTCACATTATTTGTATACACCATTTTGGGGGAAAAAATTTAAAAATACAGACTACATATTGAACAGTGTGTTATCTCTGTCAGACACCTGATCTATCTGGGCTAAAAATAGTGGCATTTCAGGGCTACATTCCACTGTATTTGCTGTCTGTATCCCTATTTGTATACACTCTGAAAGAGCAGGCAGATATGTGGCTGACACAGCTGAACCTACAGCCAGGCATGGTCGTGTGTGACAATGGCCGGAACCTGGTGGCGGCTCTGAGGCGAGGCGAGCTCACACACGTACCATGCCTGGCCCATGGGCTTAACCTTGTGGTTCAGCGGTTTCTCAAAACCTACCGGAAGCTGCCAGATCTGCTTGTGAAAGTACGACACCTGTGTGCCCATTTTAGAAAGTCAGCTACAGCTTCAGCCGGCCTTGTCTTGTTTCAGCAGCGTTTGCAGCTTCCGGCTCACTGACTGGTGTGTGATGTCCCCACTAGAGATGAGCGACTTTGTCTCCAGGAGGGTCGAGTCGGGTTTCGGACCACCCGACTTTCACAAAAGTCGAGTTGAACGAAATCGGCTGACTATCAGAAAAAGTCGAAGGTCTGACTGAAACACGAAACCCAATGCAAGTCAATGGGGAAGAAAAGTCGGCAGGGAGTGGAGGACAGTAAACACACCTACAGTGCCCATTTCAATGCCAAAGACATCAATTCTTACTACTTAAGCTTGTCAACCTTAATTTACTTAATAATAATAGTTACGCATTGAAAACTGGGGGTTATTTGGCTAAAGTGGGGGGGCAGGGCTGGCTCCAGGTTTTCGTGTGCCCGGGCGAAAGAGTGTCAGTGGGCCCTTTTAACACATACCACAATTCATGATGCTCCGATACGGCAGAGAAATATAGGTATAGTACAATGCCAAATACTTCACTTCTTACATTACATGAGTGATATATATTGTAAATTCTACAATAGCTCAAAAAACGGACAGTATAGTCCTCCAAACAGTATTATGGGCACCACATGTGCGCCATACAGAATGGGCTCCATATAATGCTCCATACAGAATAGGCCCCATATGTACTCCATATGATGCCCCATAAATAATGAACCCCATATGATGCTCTAGTATTTGATGGACCTCATATATGATGCTCCAGTGTATGATGAGCCCCATAAAATGCTCCAAATATAATGGTACCCATATATAATGGGCTCCATGTGATGCCCCATAAATAATGAACCCCATATGATGCTGTAGTATATGATGGGCCCATATAATGCTCCAATATATGATGGGCCCCATGGATGATGCTCCAGTGTATGATGGGCCTATATAATGCTCCATATATAATGGGCCCCATATGATGCTCCAGTGTATAACGGGCCCTATCTATGATGCTCAAGTGTATGATAGGCCCCATATATAATTCTCCAGTGTGTAATGCTCCCCATATATTGCTCCAAACATTAAAAAAAATGAAATACCTCTCCTCGCTGGGCACTGCTCTGCTCTGGACTCCTCAGCGTCGCCATCTTCACGCTCTCTGCACTGTGACTGTTCAGGCAGAGGGCGCACAGATGTGACATCATTGTGCTGTCTGACCTGAATGTCACTGTCAGGAAACGCGGAAGACATCACAGCGGTGGAGCAAGCAGAGGTAAGTATTGCAAGTGCTGGGGCCCTGAGCAAGCAGGGGGGGGCCCACTCGTGGGTGCCAGCGCTAGCACAGGGCCCCTCACAGTACCCCAGTGTCTCTGACAGCGAGTGAGCCCCCCCACCTGCTCAGGGCCCCGGCACTTGCCCGGGTGCACCAGGTGCTGACAATGGCCCTGGGGGAGTACAGCTCAGTTAGGGAGGTGGAAAAACTGGCATATGTTGAGGTGTAGGCTGGACGTTCAGCAGCTGCAAATGGAGGAATTGGAGAAGTCGAAGGAAGAGGAGGACAGAGCGAGCCATTTTGCTGGCAACCTATGTGTCATCAGGGGAAGGTAGTACAAAATCCTTTGAAACCCAGGTATGGTTCATTTTAATGAAGGTGAGATCACCAACATTTTGGGTCGACAGCCGGGTCCTTCTTTCTGTCAAGTTTGATCCAGCAGCACTGAAGACTCTTTCTGATAGCACACTACCAGCAGATCAAGCAAGCTCCTGTAAGGCATATTGTGCCAATTCAGGCCAGGTGTCCAGTTTACAGGCCCAGTAGTTAAAGGGGAATGAACTGTGAAGGAGAACATCGATAGGGGAGGAGAGGTAATTTTGAACCATAGTTGACAACTGCTGTCTCCTGTCTGTTGCATTCGATTCAGTATTACCAGTTGTGTGAGCGTTACCCAAGAAATCAGTCCACAACATGGTCATGAAACCCCTGTCTCCAACGCCACTTCGGCTGTGTGCACCACAAACACCTCTTCCATGTTGCCCAGTATGGCTCGTGGTAGAACCTGCACCGCTGCTGTGTGCTGGGAATGCCTCTAACAAACGGTTTACCAGAGTTGCTTGTTTGTTCGCCAATATTAGCTCTAGGTTCTCCTGTGGCATGATGTTCTGTAATTTTCCTTTATAGCGTGGATCGAGGATGCTGGCCAACCAGTAGTCGTCATCCTTCATAATTTTGGCAATGTGGGGGTCCCTTTTTAGGATCCACAAGAGATAATCACACATGTGGGCCAATGTTCCAGGTGTCAATGATGCACTGCCAGTGGTGGGTGAAGGAGCACTTTCTGCCAAATCCACATCCCTCCAGTCACGCACAAACCCTGTACCTGACTTTGGCAAGCCAACATTTTCTCTTGCCCCCTGAGAAGCATCCTCCTCCCCAAAATAATCATCCCCCTCATCCTCTTCTTCCTCCACCTCGTCCAGGACAGTTCCCTGAGCAGACAATGGCTGACTGTCATCAAGGCTTCCCTCCTCCTCCTCAGCTGCAAACGCCTGATCCTTAATGTGTGTCAAAGTTTGCATGAGCAGACGCATAAGTGGGATGCTCATGCTTATGATGGCGTCTTCTGCGCTTACCAGCCATGTGCATTCCTCAAAACACTGAAGGACTTTACAGAGGTCTTTCAGCTTTGACCACTGCACACCCGACAACTCGTCTGCCCTCAAACTGCCTGCCCGTGTATCCTCCCACAAATGCATTACAGCCTGCCTCTGTTCGCACAGCCTCTCAACCATGTGCATGGTGGAGTTCCACCTTGTTGCAACGTCTATGATTAGGCGGTGCTTGGGGAGGTGGAGCGATCGCTGCAGCCTCTGCATACGACTGGAGTCTACAGGAGAGCGACGGATGTGTGAGCACAGTCTTCGCATCTTATGGAGCAGGGCTGGTAACTCCGGATAATTATTTATGAAGCACTGCACCACCGGGTTCAAGGTGTGAGCCAGGCAAGATACGTGTCTGAGTTTTGCCATGGCTATGGCCGCCACAAAATTACGGCCGTTATCACTGACTACCTTGCATGGCTCAAGATGTAGACTGCCCAGCCATGACTCAGTTTCTCACTGCAAGTAGTCGGCCAGTACCTCCGCGGTGTGTCTGTTATCGTCCAAAGACATCATCTTTAAAACAGCCTGCTGACGCTTACCACTAGCTGTTCGATAGTGGGACACCTCATGTGCAACACTGGCAGCTGCGGATGGAGTGCTCGTGCGACTGCGCTCTGTTGACGAGCTTTTGAACCGCCCTCCCAGAGCAGTGGGGTACGCGGATCCGAGCCTATTAACTCCTATAGGGGATGTCACGACAACACAGCTCAGTCCGTGGCCCTGGGCGCTCACCCTTAATGGGAGATATTTACAGGGGAATGAATGTTGGTATGGGGATTCGTGACGCCACCTGTAGTACCTGGTCAGGGTGACTAGCGCTGTTGTGCAGAAGGGTTGGTGTTGTGCAGCTAGATGTTAGGCCTCCTACAGGTGAGGCTAAGTCCTTCAGGGCAGGTATTTGTATAGGGGAGCAGGACAGACGGGAACCCGACAGTTAGGGGTAAGAAGTTGAACACACACACAAGTCACTTTTGTACCTTTACTGAAGATGTTGCAGGCACATCCCGGAGCACTGTAGGGTGAAGGGTGCACATCCAGATTTTCCCACTGAGTAGGTGTGTGGCCTCCTGTTCCTTGCCTTTTGTAATGAAGTCCTGGCCTGCATGTAGCTGGGCCTAACTTAATCTCCGTCCTGCACCCGGCTGACCTTGTGGTTGGACCTTTTCTTGAAGTACACAGTCCCTGCTTGCAGTGCCCTGCCTGCCGGACTCCGTCCTCCTGGCCCGGTTACGTATCAGCTCTATGGTGCTCCCGGGACCTATAGTCCTCCAGGAACTCTGGTGTTCTCCTAATGGGTCGTGGAGATCCCTATAGGCTTGGACCCCAGTGTCCGGTAATTACTTGTTGAGGTGAGCTGGTAAGGCTCCTCTGACCCTTTTACTATTTCTTCCACTTGCCTTCGGCCTACTCGGGCCCTCACACGATTACACACAATGGCAGTTGGTGGGCTGCCTCTTCTGCCGCTCTCTGAGCATTGGCACGCTCCTAGCTCTTTAACTTGAGCTATGAAGCTCCTCACTGCAAACTCCACTCTGCTCTGCAGGCTTGACTCTGTCTGCTCTGTCTGCGTTGTCTTGTCTGAGCTCTGACTAGTCAGGACTGGACTAGACTCCACTCTACTAGACTCCACTAAACTGAACTCCACTGGACTGAACTGCACTCTGCAGAGTGTTCTGCCTGCACACTGCACTCAGCAGAACTCAAGTCTGAACTCTCTTCCTATCTTCACCCTCCTTTTATATGCCTATCAGGCTCCCTCTGGTGGTCTTAGGGGAAGGGTGAAGGTGTGTGGATGCATTAGGACCTCTAGTGGATAACTCTTTTAGTGCACCCTTCGAGGAGATGCGGGAATCCCAGCACAGCTGGGGCTCCACACTTTCACTTCTGAAGGAGGAGGAGGAGGTCGAACGCCTACAGCCAACTGTTGCCTATACTGTGGGTAAGGCAGTACTGTCCCACCGCGGCTGTCCCTGTGGACCCTGCATCCACTACATTAACCCAGTGCTCAGTGATGGACACGTAACGGCCCTGCAGGGGCGCACCTATAATGAGGCGAGTTGAGCCTTCTGTCTCAGGCAGCGGCAGCTAGGGGGCGGCAGAGCGGAACTCAGAACACATGGTGTAGTACCAGCTCTCCTTAATCCCTGCTGAGTCACAGACACAGTCAGTTTACACTCCTGCGCATGGTGCTTGATATCGTCGTGCCCAGAAGCAGTCAGAAGCCAGGTGACTAATTAGTTATATTAGCAACACTTACTATGGGGCTGAGTTGCAGCGGCGGTGCCCCGGAGCCCCTCTCCCGTCCCTCCCTCAGCTGGGAGTGGTACACATACTGCTGGCCAGGGACTCGTCTCTCAGGCACAGCACAGCAAATGGTTAAAAAACATGATCTCCCCGTCCCCGGGTCCCCCGCCCCCACTGCAGGCAGCTGTACAGCTCCTTCACATGATGTGTGCCTTCCTGATACAAAGAGCCTGCTCCCTGCTGTGAATGACAGGAGCAGGGCAGGCTCTGCAGTGACTCAAGAGTGAGCCCAGTTTTTTTTTTTTCCTGTGCTGTGCCTTGCTGGCAGGCAGCTTTTATTGCAGTTTGACAGTCTGTGACTCATGTGGAGGAGCAGGCAGGAGAGCAGTATAAGGGCTCAGTCATACTCACATGCAATGGAAATCTTCTGATGCTCGCATGTGAAATCCCAGCTGTGGCGCCGGCACTCGGGAGTGGAGCGAGCGGCTGCATAGAAATACATGCAGCTGCGCTCTCCACTCCCGAGTGTCGGCGACAGAGCTGGGATTTCACATGCGAGCATCGGACGATTTCCATGCATGTGAGTATGAGCCCTTAGGGTGTGTTTCCACGGTCAGTAATTGCTGCGTGTTCGACGCTGTGCGCTGGCGCAGCGTCAAACACGCAGCGTCCAGATGTTACAGCATAGTGGAGGGGATTTCATGAAACCCCGTCTCCATTATGCGTAAAAACACGCAGGCATCAGACCTGCATTAACAGACATGCGGCGCATCTTTTTAGATCACAGCATGTCATTTTCCCTTGCGGCGAGCTCCTTTCGCCGCAAGGGAAATAACACAAGCCTGTGTGGCGCTGCAGTGATTCCAGATGTGTTCAATGAGCACATCCGGATTCACCGCGCGTTCAGAAGGTGGTGGGGCTTTGGGAGGAGCGGACTTTCCGCTCCGTCCAAAGCGCTGTGGTTCCGGACCGTGGAATCACAGCCTATGTGTGCTGGGAATAACTGCATGTGAGTTATTGAGTGCCAAATAAAGATATGTTGGCTTCATCCATGTCTTGTGTTGTTTTTCAGGCACCACAAAACTGCAACAAGTTGCGTTTTTGTGTGTCTGATAAACTATGCAGACACACGGATCCGTTTTTGTCTCCATTGACTTTTAGTGGTGACGGATGGACTTGCGTGTGCAGCCAGTTGTCACCGTTTTCCCACGGAACTCTGTGTCTGCATATATTTTATCAGATACACAAAAACCTAACTTGTTGCAGTTTTGTGTCGTCTGAAAAACACGCAGGCACAGTGAGATGCACGGATCCGAGGCTACACATCTGGAATTAAAATGGAGCTCTATGGAGCACGGATCCAGGACAACACGGATCCGGGTGCTTCCGTGTGCAGGGATCCGTTTTGCGGGCTGAGCATGCTCAGAAGCGAGGGATGTGCTGTATGGGAAAGTGATTAACCTGTATGGGGCCAGTATGCAGACATAATGTAGACTCTGCATGCTGTTCTATCATACAGTGATCTTTCCCGCCTCACTAGAAGAGCTTGTGGCCCATGTTATAGTGTGTTAATGTTAATAACATGTATTGGAAGCATGTATATGACATGGGGTTACCTGGTGAGGGGCTGCACGAGTTTGTCTGCTTTCACACTAGCGTTTTGGTACGATGCGTTGTTATGCGTAGCAATCCTGATCCAGACTGCATCCCTATCCTTAACATAGCGACACATGGACCAGCATCTGCATCAGGATTTTCCATGTGCTTCCCAAACGCAGCTAGTTGCGAATTTTGGGTGTTAAAAAAATCTGCAGACATCCTGATATGTGGCAGCGCGTCCAAAAACATATGATTGTCAATGTAGACGCACCCGAATCAGGATGCCTGCGTCCAATCTGCATGCGGATTTCATACTGCGCAGGCTCAGAGCAACATTTTTTTTTCATTCACTTTTACCAGTCTTTCTCCCCTCTCTCCTCCCTCTCCTCTCTCTCTCTCTACCCCAGAAGTCAGAATTTCAAATTTCCAACCAAATCCTGATCAGGATGCAGTTGCATGTGTTTGAATCGGTTTGCAGAAAAAATCCGGCAGCAGATAAAGGTGGGCTTATCTTGCTTCTGCTCCTGGATTTCACACCTCTCTACTGTGCACAGTGGAGGGGCATAGAATCCAGCGGAAGGTTGTGAACATCCATCGGAGTGGTGTGGAATTCGGATGCTGAAGCCAGGTAAGAGGAGCGTGGAATCCTTCACAACACTGAGGATCTCATGCTTGCCCCTACGAAGGATTCCACGCTCCTACCAAAGATTTATCCAGCTGATAAATCCGTGGCTCAGAGGCAGATAGTGGTAAGGGCAGCACGGGCAGATTTATCCACTGATGTGATTCAGTGGATAAATCTGCCCATTTAAAAGGACTTTTACTCATTAAGAAAGGAGGACGCTTTATTTTACTTCTAACACAAGTATGGATTGTCTACAATGGGAGGCTGTTTAAGAGTGGACGTTAGAGTCTCTAAGGCTACTTTCACACTTGCGTTTTTTTGTGCTGCGTATCGAGCGCACATAAAACGCATTAAAAAAATGCGTGCAAACGCTTGTAAACGCTGCGATATTTAGTCGCATAAGCATGCGCATTACGACAAAAAAAACAGCGCTTGGATGCGATTGTATGCGATTTCAAGCGTTTTTGCATGCGTTTGCTTTTTTTTCGGTGCATTTCACAGGAGGAAAATCCTTGAAAAATTCTTGCAACAGACTCCACCAATGGGACACCAGTGGGCGTGTGTTATGGGAAATCTTTATATAGAGCCAGTTTACAGCCATTCTTCACATTTGCTTGCATTTTCCTTTGTGTACATGGATCTGCGCTGGAAGAGTTTCCACTTCAACTTGGATCTGGACATCAAGATGGCTCAGGCTTATGCAGTTGCTTGCCATGAAGAAAGGGAGAGAGAGACACAGCGAAGACGGCAGCGACGGCGTTTGTGGGTACATCCCATTGTTGAACTCCGGGAGAGCCGTGGAGCGTACCACACCCTCTATAGCGAGCTCCAGGCAAACCCCGAGAGATTTACGGACTATACCCGGATGTCCCAAGAAACCTTCAGGGATTTACTTGCTCGGGTCCAACAATTCATCCGGAGACAGGACACACAGCTCCATCGGGCAATTCCTCCGGAGGAAAGACTCCTGGTCACATTACGGTATGTAATATTGCTAAACCAATGCCTGCATCATTTTATTTGTTCTGCCATGTACTATTCCAAAGATGCCAGAATTATTGTTCTGCCATCTAGTAAACAAAGACCTGCAGAATTATTTGTATGCCATGTACTTTTTTTACTCTTTAGTTAAATGTTTTAAAAAAACATATACAATAATACATATATTTTTTTCTTTCTCAGATTCCTTGCTACTGGAGAGAGCCTCTCTTCACTTCACTTCCAGTACCGGATTGGAATCTCCACCTTGTCAGGAATTGTTGTTGACACCTGCCGGGCTTTGTGGAATGTTCTCTGTCCAGAATTTATGCCCCTGCCCACCACAGAAAAGTGGCTAGAAATAGCTGAAAAATTCTGGACAACTTGCAATTTCCCCAACTGTTTGGGAGCAGTTGATGGGAAACACCTCCGGATCATCAAACCCAAAAGAACAGGCTCGGAGTACTACAACTACAAAAAGTACTTCTCTACAGTTCTCATGGCCATTGCTGATGCAGACTGTATGTTTGTTGCAGTGGACATTGGGACATTTGGCTGTGGAAATGTCTCACAGGCTTTTAAGAACTCGGACATGGGCCGGAGGTTGTATGGTAACCAGTTCAATTTCCCCATGCCACGGCCTCTTCCCCACACCGAAGGTCCGCCACAGCCATTTGTCATGGTTGGGGATGAGCCATTCCAGATGTGCCAACACCTGCTCAAACCCTACTCCAGCCGGGACTTGGACCACAACAAAAAAATATTTAATTACAGGCTGACCAGGGCCAGAAGAACAGTAGAGTGTGCCTTCGTTATACTTGTTTCCAGATGGCACATTCTGGGCACAGCCATTCATCTGAAACTGGAAACAGTGGATGAAGTCGTGAAGGCCTGTGTGGTTCTACATAATTTTGTGATGTCTAAAGAGCACCCAAACTTTGAACTTGATGATGCAGCTCCTAACCCATTGCCTGAGTTCACTCAGCACCCTCTCAGGTCTTCTGTTGAAGTCTGCCAAATGAGGGACCAATTTGCAGCCTACTTCATGTCAGATGTAGGACGGGTGGAATGGCAAGAACAAATGGTGTAAAAAAGTGTTCTTGTCTGTATGTTAATAAAATACCTGTGTTTATACCTGTACCGAGTGCAGTCTGTTTTTTTTTTTCACTCAAATACAATAATCAACTGGCCAGGTTTACCAGTGAATTCATGATGTTGTGTTTTTTGAGCATCATGAATTTACTAGTAATCCTGACCAGGTGACTATACATACACACACACAAGTTGTATAACCTTTATCATCTCTCCAGTTTGGGTTCAATTTGCAGTGACAAAAACAACTAATATTTGTGTCACCTGGCCTGATGTTACAAATACTGATTTGTGGATGCACTAGCATCTGTCACTCTTTATTATACCTGACCAGGTGACTATAAATATTATTTGTAGTATCATCACTGTGGCTTGATTTTGAACGCAGACTGGAGAGATAATAAAGTTTATACATCTTCTTCAATCCCCAGGCCTGGTGTCATGCTGAAGTGAGGACGCCCAAAATAACGCATCCTCACTTCAGAATGTATCACACCTGGGCAGTGGCGTAGCAACTGTTTGTGGCGCCCGGGGTGGCAAATTTTAGGCCACACCCCTAGCCACACCCATTTCACTGGTCACACCCATATCCACGCCCTGACCACACCCACTTAGCACTGCTGATCACACTGTTTCATAAGGAATAGGCTGTACACAAGGACAGATCAGGGATAGGCTCTATACAAGGGAAGGTCAGGGATAGGCTGTACAAAGGGGAGGTCAGGAATAGGCTGTACACATGGGGAGGTCAGAGATAGGCTGTACACAAGGGGAGGTCAGGGATAGGCTGCATATAAGGAGAGATCAGGGATAGGCTGTACACAAGGGGAGGTCAGGGATAGGCTGCATATAAGGAGAGATCAGGGATAGGCTGCATATAAGGAGAGATCAGGGATAGGCTATATGCCCACGTTTGTCCCTTTATCCTACTCAGTACACGCAGCAGGGCTGTATCCACATCAGACAGTATATACTGTATACAGGCAGGGTCTTACTTCCGCACACACCTGGAGCGGCGCCATTCCCTGCCGCCTCCCGCTGCCCTCACACCCTGCACTACCTGGTGCCGAGCACCCGAACAGGTGCAGCACTGACCGTGCACAGAGGGCGCCCCTTCCTTCCACTCCCCGCCTCAGAACTGGACCCTCCGCTCCCCGCCTCAGACCGTCCGCCCCCCGCCTCAGACCCTGCACTTACCTGGTGCAGCCAGTGACCGTGCATGGAGGGCGCCCCCTTCGCCCCTTCCCTCCGCTCTTGGGAGAGACCGTGGCACCGTCTGTGGTAAACAGCGCTGGGGATATCCGAGCCTGCAGGGCGGGAGGTGCAGCCTGCAGCCTCCATACACTGCCTGTGCAGGGCTCCCACCACTCACTTCTCCTATCCCTGTGCACTGTGTGCAGGGCTCCCACAGCACAGAGCAGAGGATGGGAGTGCAGTCTGGAGCGCGGGGCTGCTGAACTATTCTCCCACAGAGGACAGGAAATGCTGCCATGCCGCCCCCACACATGTGCCGCCTGGGGCGGACCGCCCCCCCCGCCCCTCCCACGCTACGCCACTGCACCTGGGCAGGTGAATACACATATGAGTTATAAACTGCAGCATCGCTACAGTATGCTTGAAATAGATGCAGACTGAAGCAACGCTGCAGGTTAAAACTCATGTGTATTCACCTGCCCAGGTGAGATAGTAATGATACAAGGCCAGGGGATTGTACATATAACGTGTATTTTCACCATCATCTCCTCAGTTTATTCAACACACTCTGAATAGAGGATGTGATTAATTACAAGGTATATCTAGAATCCCTGGCCTTGTATCACAAAGTGAAATGATGGTAAAAACACACCATACTCATTTAACTTTCTATGATACCTGGCAAGGTAAAATAGATATGCCTTGCACTCAACCTCATCCTCTATTCAGTCTATTCAGTCTGTGCACTATTAGCAGACAGAAGAGACTGGTGGCGAAAATACAAGTCATATATTTGTGTTTTTGACTACACATATCTCCAGGAATGACACAAACATGTGTCATTCCTGCAGTTATGTGTATGCAAAAGCGCAAAGTATACGGCGCAGTGTGTGTACGGCGCAGTGGGTGTAGGCGGCGAAGGACACATTAATCAAACAGTTTTTACTAAAAGCATAATTGCACATTTATTTGTTACAACAACAAAAAAAGACCATTTTTATTGAGAAGGATGTTTTGGGGGAGATTGGGATACTCTGGGGGTGTGCAGAGATGACGAACGGCTGGAAAGCGAAGAAGGTGTTCGAGGGGAAGGGGCGACAAAAGTAGTGAGGGAAGGAAGATCAGACATGGAAGTAGACATGGAAGTAGAGGCAGGTTGAGACACATTAGGAGGAGAGGGGGGATGCACAAACAAAGTCTTCTTTCTCTTCTTGGGGGCAGGAGTCCCCTGCATGGACCGACTTCTGTGTGACCGCCTTGAGCTTGTGGACCGTGGCCTTGAAACATAAAACACGGAATGTCGGTCACCCGTCTCATGCTCTGTGGTGGCGGTGGCGGTATTCGGAGAAGGAGAAGTGGTGGCGGTGCTCTGAGGAGGACAATAGTGGCGGTGGTCCAAGGAGGAGAAGTGGTGTCTGTGCTCCTAAACTGCTGCAGAGTGGTGGCGGCACTCCTAGAAGGAGAAGTGGCGTCTGTGCTCCTAAACTGGTGCTGAGTGGTGGCGGTACTCCTAGAAGGAGAAGTGGTGTCTGTGCTCCTAAAATGGTGGATAATGGTGGCGGTACTACTAGAAGGAGAAGTGGAGTCTGTGCTCCTAAACTGGTGCTGAGTGGTGGCGGTACTCCTAGAAGGAGAAGTGGTGTCTGTGCTCCAAAAATGGTGGATAGTGGTGGCGGTACTCCTAGCAGGAGAAGTGGTGGTTGTGCTCTGAAAATGGTGCGGAGTGGTGGCAGTGCTCCTAGAAGAAGAAGTGGTGGCTGTGCTCCGAAAATGTTGTGTAGTGGTGGCTGTGCTCCTAGAAGGAGAAGTGGGGGCAGTGGCCCAAGCAGGTACTGCGGTGGTGGGAGTCCAAGACTGGGGAACAGTATCTGTGGTGGTGCTCAAAACAGGAGCAGCGCTTGCCATGATGGTGGCGACGGTGGAGTGTCCAGCAGTACTCGGACTTGTGGTGGTGTAGTGGTGACTCGGAATGCTGGTGGCCGTGCAGTGGTATGCAGCAGAAGTCGGTAGTGATGTGTGGCGAATCAATGGTGGCACAGTTGGATATGGTACCACTGACTGCTGCACGTACCGATTCTGCTGCATAGCCTGCAAGTAAGCAGTGTTGCAGGCCTGCAACACACTCAGCTGTTGCTCAGGACTAAGGTGTTCCGCCATGCCCCTTTCAATTTTACTGAAAAAATGGTGCGCTGGTCTGTTGAGGTCGGCTTCCAAGGCGCTGGTCGACAGAGTGGAAGCGGTGTTCCATGTGGGTAAAACCCCGTTCCATGAGTGAAAAACCACTTTCCACTGTGCCTGACAGCGACTTCATACTGCCATGAAAGGCCTCGCTCAAGTGCATAAACTCGGGCAAGACATTCCTGTCCAAGGCCATCTGCCACTGGCGGGAAGTGCCCGCATAACCAGTGGCAGAGACCTGGGACAGCGGAACGCCTGATTTACCAGCTTCCTGGTCACCAGCTGTCCGTGTTGCTGACCAGCAAGTTGCTTCCTGGCTGTCGGATGGCTGGGACGGGTCCAAGGTCGTCCGAGGAAGGACCGCTTCAGGGACAGGCTACATGGTGCTGCTCCAGCTGCTGTGGAAAGAAAATAAAAACATTACTATAATGCATTTACAAGAAGCATCAGCTGTGGAATAGAAAAGCACGGATTAAAAAAAAAAAAAAAAAATTTTTGAAAACTTACACTCTGCTGGCGAGGACCGGTCTCAGGAACGCCAACTCGCGATAGTAGCAATATTTTCTTCTGGTCCTTGCTGCTGAACCACTGCGAACCTGTCCCTCTGCACGAACATCAGTGTTGAAGCGGTCCTTCATCGAGCGCCATCGTGTGCGGACTTTGTTCACTGTTGGAAAAAAAAAATATTATACAATGCACTCAGGGCAAAATCTGTCTCATCACACACATATGAGTGAAAATTGCAAGCAGTCAATGAAGCATAAACAAGCTATACAATACACAGGGCAGTCATTGTTGAACCAGATGACACTGTTGGGTTTGCAGGTAGAATATATCTACCAGTAAACCCATCAGTGCCATCTGGAACAAGAGTGAATGCATCATAAAAAAAGCAATACAATACACAACATAGCAATACCATACACAGGGCAGTCACTGTTGAACCAGATGACACTGTTGGGTTTGCAGGTAGAATATATCTACCAGCAAACCCATCAGTGCCATCTGGAACAAGAGTCACGGCGGCATTACAGAGCATGGAAATACTTACTAAATGCCTTTTTGAGGTTTGGAGAGGCGCTGTCCCAGCTATCCATCCACGCTGCGGCCACCACGTTCCAAAGCTCACCACATTGTCCTTGTACTGCGGATCATGGCTGTCCCACAACGGGACATGCTCATGGACCTGGCAGATAAGGGCCTCGTTGTCCACATAGAGGTCCTCGTCCCGTTGTGGAACCTAGAAAAAAAACAAAAAAAAATTACAATCTTGGATATATTTCAGAAATAAAAAGAGACCAAAAATATATACTTACATTTCGTCTCGACACCGGGACTTGTCTTGGCTGCGACTGCTCCTGCTGTTCTGACTCCTCAATGGCCGTGTCCGACGCTGATGTCTGAAAAAGGAACAAAAATTGTAGACATTTGGAGATTCAGCAGCTATACTTACCCAAAGGCAGGAAGATACTCACATCACGCTCTGCTTGGGCCAGTTCTTGCCGGGATGGCGAATAGTTTGATCCAGAGGAAGACATGCTGCAATAAAAAAAATACATAGCTTTAGTACATATTACATTGGAAAGGACAGGCAGTCATTTGGTTAAGAATACTCACATTCTTGCACTTTGGATCCAAAGTTTGTGCTGTCTTGGCTGTGTCTTCAAGGCAGTCTAGTAGGGGTCCAGGCTGTATGTTCAGGCTGAAGTCTCCAGGCAGCCTAGTAGGGGTCCAGGCTGTATGTTCAGGCTGAAGTCTCCAGGCAGTGTAGTAGGGGTCCAGGCTGTATCTTCCAGGCTGTATCAGCAGTGTCTCCAGGCAGTCTGAGTAGGGGTCTGTCTGGCACTGAAGACACCTTCCTTTATCTCCACCCCTCACAAACAATGTTGCTTGTGTAGGGGGTGTTTTAGACAAGTGTCTAGACATTGTTTGCTCAAAAATCGCATGCGCGCACAAGCGCTGACGAGCGCACAGCCACGCGCCCGTCAGCGCCCCCATAGACTGCAATGTTATTTTTTTGCGCATAGCGTGCGCAAACGTGCACACGCGCATTTTTAAAGTGGTGGGCTGGAAAAACAAATGCAACATGTAGCGTCTAGCGCGTCTGGGCGCACACCTGGAAAATGCACTGCGCACGCCAAACGCTGATGAGCGCGTGCAAGCGCTAGACCCTGCACCCGCCATGTTAAAGATAGGGGAACATTGCGCATGCGACCGATAGCGCACGATGCGCTGCGCGATGAAACGCAAGTGTGACAGTAGCCTAAGACTTGGGATGATGTACAGTATGCTCTTATAATATGCGCAGCACTGGTTTTTATTGGTGTATTCATTTATGTCTTTTGTATATTTTTTTCTATTGTCCAAGACCTTGAAGTTCTACGTGGCAAGAGGGTTTGTTGAACGATTTTGATTAAGGCTCAGCTGTTGATTTCTGAAACTGAACCATACAGTGAGTAGTATTCTTAATATCCTTTATTTTCTACTACTTATACAGAACTTTAACAAATATAAAAATCGATGTTTCAAACATATTCCTATTTAAAAGTGTATGTATTTCACATGTGCGTCAGGTTAGGCTAGTAAGAGTAAACCAGATTTATTTGTACTGATTTTACAATGGGGGAGCGCCGTTTTGCAGTTCGCCTCAGGCAGCAGAGAGGCTAGGTTCACCCCTGCGGCCCTGGCCATGCCTACTGGCCCATGCATCTGTTGTGAGGTGCACCTTTCCACTCACTGATTGTTTGAGTGCATGGACAATGCGGTCTTTCACATGCAGGTGGAGGGCAGGGATGGCTTTTCTAGAAAAGAAGTGCCGACTGGGTAGGTCATAGCGTGGGACAGCGTAGGCCATGAGCTCTCGGAACGCTGTGCTTTCAACCAAACAGAAGGGCATCATCTCTAATGAGATCAGTTTGGCAATGTAGGCGTTCAAAGCTAGTGTACGCGGATGAGAGGATGAGTACTTTCTTGTCCTACTCAGAGTCTCTGCTAGTGTGAGCTGGACTTGAGAGCTGCATATGGGGGAACTAGCGGTGGACATGGCGGACTGAGAGGGGGTTGGTGATGGTGGTGGTGATGGCCTAGATTCAGTCTTTGGTTGCAAAAACATTGTGATTCCCTGACTGCTTTGGTCTTGCGACGACACCTCAACATTTCTTGCTGGTGGTGTGCTAACCGGTGGGCTTACAGTGGGGAAGCGATGTAGCATTGCTGGCTACCTTCAGTCGGAGCAGGTGCACATGTGCTACCTGAGGTTTTGTAGTCTCTTCACGCTTGCAAGTGCATGGTGTTTAAATGTCTAAGCATGCAACTGGTATTCAAATTTCGGAGATTTTTCCCTCAGCTAAAGGTCCTTCCGCACTTCTTACAGATAACCTTTGCCTCATCAATAGGATTTTGGTCAAATAAGTGCCACACTGCACTCTTCCTACTATGGGATAAATTTTCAGGGCTTGCATGCTGTGCTAATTTGACCGTCTTGCCAAGCTGTCCTGCAACTCTTTTTGTTTTTTTAACACGTTTTTGGACTGCTACGGGGCTGTAAGATAACCGCAGCTGCGTTGTCGATGCCTGCTGCAGATCCTCCTCCTCTTCTGAGCTATTGCCAGCAGCACCCTCTTCCCCAATGGATGCCAATCCGGGTCAACAACTGGGTCATCCATCACCTCCTCTTCAATTTCATCTGCACCTTCCTCTGTGTCACCGTGTAAGGTGATATAGTATGGGGGAAGGGGCACCTGAGTTTCATCTGGGTCACATTCTGGCTCAGTAGACTGCGAGGGCAATGTAGTGCTCTGGGTGAATGTACCAGCAGAATCATCTAGCAGTGGCTGTGCATCAGTGCACTCCATGTCAGATTCATCTTGGACTGGGGAATTCAGGATTTGACTAGATAACCCAGGCATGGTATGTGAAAAGAGCTCCATGGAGTAATCTGAAGTGTGGCCTGCCGCATCCTTCACTTTTTGTGGGGGTGAAGGACACAAGGAAAGGTGTTGTTCCTCACCAGAAGCCTGCACTGACGACTCAGTGCTTGCATTTTTTTGAAACTTCAGAAGAAGAGGCGATAGAGCTGGAGCCTGTTTTGGCAATGTAAGCCAAAACCTGTTCCTGATGCTTCGGCTTTAAAATCGGTTTACCTACTCCCAGAAAAGGGACCCTTCCAGGCCCTCTGGAGCCAGACGATGACGCAGGCTCAACACCTCCTGCCTTAGGTGCTATTGTGCTTTTGGCACTACCAGCAGATGCGCCACCACCACCATCAGTCCCAGCTGGCCCCCCCGGCCACGTCCGTGGCCTATTCCACCATACTTCCTCATGGTTGGGAAAATGTACCAAAAATACCAGCAGATATATGGTGCTGTATCAGAAGAGTACAGTTGTATACGGTGAAGGGGAAAATTTTAAATCTCCGTATATATTTCCGGAGTCACACATAGACACTCACAGGCTCAGTATGGAATAGACCAGAATATAAAAAGCAGAAAAAGGGTACAGTATCAGAAGCATACAGCTGTATACAGTGTAGGGGTAATTGTAAATCTCCGTATATATTTCCCGAGGCACACACAGACGCTCAGTATGGATTAGACCAGAATATAGAAAGCAGAAAAATGGTACTGTATCAGAAGCGTACAGCTGTATACAATGTAGGGGTAATTGTAAATCTCCGTATATATTTCCGGAGTCACACACAGACGCTCTCTCAGTGTGGATTTGACCGTAATACAAAAAGCAGAAAAAAGGTACTGTATCAGACGATACAAGGTGTATATAGTGTAGAGGAAAATTTAAGTCTCCGTATATATTTCCGGAGTCACACACAGACACTCACAGGCTCAGTATGGATTAGACCAGAATATAAAAAGCAGAAAAAGGGTACTGTATCAGAAGTGTACAGCTGTATACAGTGTAGGGGAAATTGTAAATCTCCGTAAATATTTCCGGAGTCACACACAGACGCTCACAGGCTCAGTATGGATTAGGCCAGAATATAAAAAGCAGAAAAAGGGTACTGTATCAGAAGCATACAGCTGTATACAGTGTAGGGGAAATTGTTAATCTCCGTATATATTTTCGGAGTCACACACAGTCAGCATGTATTTGTCCGTGATACCAGCCGGTACACGGTAGTGTGTGAGGAGCGTACACCTCTATACGGTGTGGGAAAAAATGAATGCTCGGTAACTGCAGAAAAAAGAATAAAAGTATTAGTGCTGTGTAAAAAGCTTGGTAGCTTAATTGATTGCTTCCCAGGCTAATCAGTTCACTTCAGGTCAGCCGGGGACACTGCACAGCATCAGTGACATCAGAGGGAGTCCCCGCCTGACCTGAACTGAACTGATTAGCCTGGGAAGCAATCAATTAAGCTTCCCAGCTAATCACTTCCTCTCCTGTTGGCCAGGAGAGGAGCTCATTCATTCTGGGGCTTACAGCCGAGCTGCCAGCATTAGCTGCGCTGCTTGCTGTAAACCAGTTAACCCTTTGTGAAGGATTACAGCGTTGGACGTGACTGAGCGCTGGATAGGTAAGAATAATGTTGTTTTATTATTTTTTTTTATTACAGGAGAACAAGGGAATCGAAGGAATACCAGTAAAATAAAAGATGGTCAAAAACTGTGTGTTTATTTCATTAAAATGATTTTTAATTAAAGTGTGTGTGTTTTTTTTTAATTTCATACAATAGGATTAATAATTGAGAGTTGTCTAATTGACAACTCTCAATTATTAACCTGGCTTAAAGTCACCTTCCAATAGCAAGGTGGCTTTAACCCATTATTAACCCATTAGCCACTGCTACAGGGCAATGGGAATAGATGGGCTAAGTGCCAGAAAGGGCGCATCTAATTATAGATTTGCCTTTTCTGGGGTGGCTGGGGGCAGATGTTAGTAGCCAGGGGGGCACAAAATAAATGCACCCTCCCTAGGCTATTATTATCTGCCCCCACTCGCTGGCTTTGCCTGTCTGGTGGAGAAAATAGCGCTGGAGCCTACGCATTTTTTTTTTCAACGAATTTACAACTTTAATTAACCACTACATGTATGTAATTTTGCACACATACACTCATGTCATTGTTAGTGATAACCATATATCAAACTACATGAAATTACATGGTTAACTGTATGTAAACCATGTGTCATTTCATGTCGGGTCTGGTGTACAATAATAAATTATATTATGGTACCGTGTTAGCCAGAAAAATTGATGTGAATACTTTTCCATCCAATTATGACAAGAGTATTCTTAGAGTGATACCTTTATTGGCTAACCAGAAAATTATATGTTTGCAAGCTTTCAGAGCGCAGAGGCTCCTTCCTGAAGATGACTGTCGGTGATAGAGCAATCTACAGTGACCAAGCCTAAGTAAGGAGCACTCTGGGTGCAGTGGTGCTTCTGCTGGGTTTGTTATTCTGGTGCCTTTATTCTGCTGTGCGGTGCTTTGCAGCAGAGGAAGCTAAAAGCTAAGTTATTATTTCCCCGTCCCTTTTGCATTTGTCACTGTCCCTGTGTGGTAATATCTGCAGTGGTGAGGCTTGCGCCGCTCGCCGGCCAGTGTACTAGTCAGGGCAGTGTTAGGTGATAGCGAGGGATGAGGTTTTCTGATGGCGGTGGGGGTAAGGACCCACTTAGGGCGTTAGGGGAGTGCAGGGACAGGCTCAGGTTTGAGCTCAGAGCTGTCCCTTCCTTCATTTCCCTATTGGTAGTGAGTCGCCCGCCAGGGCCTGTGGGGTACTCGGCACCGAGCCCATTTACTTCAATGGGGGATGTCACGGGTAGCTCAGCTCGGTCCGTGGCCCTGGGCGCTCACTAAAAAGGGGGATATTTACAGGGGATTAAAGTGTTTGTAGAATATGTTTGTGACGCCACCTGTGGTACCTGGTCAGTGTGACCAGCGCTGCTGTGTAGCTCCGCTGAGGGGTTGTTACTGGGCAGCAAGGTGTTAAGTCTTCCACAGGCAAGACTGGGTCCCTCAGGGTAGATGGCGGTGCTGGGGTGCAGGATGGAGAAGGGGAGTTCAGCCGCAGGAGTAATAAGGCAGACACACACAAAAGTCTCTTTCTGTACCTTTACTGGTGGGATAGCAGGCACGTCCCGGGATGCTGGCAGGGTGGAGGATGCACGTCCAGTATTCCCACTGAGTAGGTGTAGGGCCTCCTTACTCCTGAAGTGTGAGTTTCTGACCTGTATGAAACGAAGTCTAAGGCTAAGTGCACACGATCAGGAATAATTGCGTTTTTTTCGCGTTTTTTCCCGGGTTTTTCCGCGGTTAAACCGCGAAAAAAACGCAAGCATTAAGCATTCTATACTTGTTAATTGATTGCGCATGTTTTGTACACATGTTGCGGTATTTTCCGCGAAAAAAACGCTTTGCGGAAAATCTAGCAACATGTTCATTAATTTAGCGTAACCGCGGTGATTCCGCCGCCATAGGAATGCATTGAACCGCTTACTTTCTGCATGTGGCTATGCCCACTATGCGCAATGTAAGCGGTTCATGTGCGGATGGTACCCGGGGTCTGGAGCAGAGGAGACTCTCCTCCAGGCCCTGGGTACCATATCCCTGGTAAAACAATACTTAAAATAAAAAATAATGATATTTCTCACCTTCCGGCGTCCCACGCAGCTTTCCCGCCTTCAGCGACGCTCCCGCCAACTTCCGTTCCCAGTGATGCTTTGCGAGATCACCCAGATGGCGTAGCGGTCTCGCGAGATGCTACGTCATCGGGGTGATTTGTCGCAAAGGACTTCTGGGACCGGAAGTTGCCGGGAGCATCGCTGAAGGCGGGAAAGCTGCGTGGGAGCCGCCGGAAGGTGAGAATATCATTATTTATTATTTTAATTATTATTTTAACATTAGATCTCTTTACTATTGATGCGGCATAGGCGGCATCAATAGTAAAAAGTTGGTCACACGTGTCAAACACTATGTGTGACTCGTGTGACCAACCTGTCAATCAGTTTTCCAAGCGATGCTACAGATCGCTAGGAAAACGCTAGCATTCTGCAAGCTAATTACGCTTGCAAAACGCTATTATTCTGGCGGGAATCAGCATACAAAAAACGTGCGTATTTCCTGCGGGAGAAGTGCGGGATTGCCGCGGAAATTTCCGCGGGAATTCCGCAACGTGTGAACTTAGCCTAACTCTGTCTTCACTTATACGCCCGGCTGACTTTGTGGTGGAGCCTTCTCTTGGATAGAACAGTGTCTCTGTATGCACCGTCCTGCTAGACCCTCATCTTCCTGACCCCGGTTACGTATCAGCACTCCTGGGGCCCTGCGACCTGTAGTCCAGCAGGGTCTCCGGTATCTCCTACTAGTTGTGTAGATGCTAGCAAGCTCGGACCCGGTGTCCGGTATTCAGAGTAGAGGTAAGCTATCAATGCTGTTTCAACCTCCGTTACTCTCTTCTTCTCTTCCACTCGCCTTTCGTCCTACTCCGACCCTTAACATAAGCACACTAGCAGTAGATGGCTGATTCTTCCTTCTCTTCACCGCTCTCAAAGCGTCGGCACGCTTACTCCCTGAACTGCACTCAGTTGACTCTGTTCTGACCAGGCTGAAGTGGCTATCTTTCTCCACTTGTACTAGCCTCCACACATTGAACTAAGCTCGAAGCTGCAGTCTTCAGGTTCTTTCAATAACTGTTCTCTTTCCTTCTTTCTTTCTAATGCTCTTTCTGAAGCAGCTATCAGGATTCTCCGTCTGACCTGCACCTGGCTTTGCAGACTCACTGATCTGTGCACACTTCTGGAGCTAACTCTCCACACTCCAAGAGAACTAACAACTTCTCTACTCTCCCAGCTAACCAAATCTGTTTGCTGTGGCTTCACCATCCTTATATATATACTCTCACAAAGGCTCCCTCTGGTGGCTCTCGGGATTGGTGAAGCTGTGAATGAATATCAGGTCACTTGTGGGTGTTACCTTTGGTGCATCCTCCTGGGAAATGTGATTCCAAGCGCAGCTGGGCTACACATCCCCCCTAGTAAACATCAGCACTCCCGGGCTGAAAGAAATAATTTTTAAATTAACAACAACATTAACTCTTCCCTTACGGGAGGTGAGGACTCTTTAACGTTACAACAATAAATACACTTTTAATATAAAAGGTAGTGCAAAGTACTTTTCAAGCAAACAGTATACTTGTGGAGGACCCGCTCAAAACCTCCCACAGTGGTCTTGGGTGGGCTGCAAGACTTCTCTTTTTGAAAACCTCACTTTCGGCCACACCAAACGGGTTTTGTCTTCTTGAGGTAGTGGTTTCACGTAAAACCAAGATGGGGCTCAAAGTGCCAACTATATACAAGAAATGTTTTTGTGCTGGCAGAGTCCTCAGCACCAGTCCTCAGCCACGCAGTCCATATCAGAAGACATATAGCAAAAATACATTATCCTACTGGGGTATACTAGGCATCATAACTATGTAAACATTCAGATAGGCAGGCATCCGTCCAGATGCAGCAATACTTTGACAACTATATACAGTACTGAAACCTTGTCCAGGTTAGACATTTACTTAGCTGGGGCGACACCTGGTGGCGGTGCCAGCACAGGACCGTTCCTATTCACGGGCCCATTGCCTAGCACCAGGGTCATCGACTCCACTACCGGATCATGTCCAGCCCCCGGCCGCCGCAGCCCCTGCACAGTACCTCTCATCTGCCGCATCCGCTGCTCCTGGCGACGCTGCTGGGACAGGCGGCGCTCAGCACATACAGGTGCGGGAGCCGGCTCGTCCCAGTTCTCCAGGCCGCAGGGCCTGTCTTCCTCCGGCGATGCTGGTGGCAGGCACGGATATAGTGCAGGCGGCGTGAGAAGACGTTCCTCTGTGAGCTCCTCCGTGGAGCCGGGTGCTTCCACTGTGGTGCCAGCTTCGATGTCGGGATCCTCCTCTGCTCCAGGTATGGTGTCTGGTTCCGGGCCTAGCTGGCGTTCCGGTCCGGGCAAGGCCTCCGCAGCCTCCTCTCCTCTCGCCGCGTCCTCGGCGGGGTCAGGTACAGCTCTTCCAGGATCAGCCTCCGGTCACATTTCAGCCACTAGCTCAGGTGATGGCGCGGGTATCAGTCGCGCGCTCTGGGCAGGGAGCGGTCGGCTCTGCTGCAGCCGCAGCTTTAGAGCCCGCCAGCTTCGCTCCATTTTCTCCACTTCAGCCCGGTGACGGGCCAGATCCAGCAGGGCAGCATCCACTTCTTCTTCAATGGAGAGGGTCAGCTTCTCCAGGTCACATCGGATCTCTTCATCAGGAGGGGCCTGCTCTTTGGTATCGAGGCGGGGCTTTCGCTTTCTTTTCCTCGCACTGAGGATAATGAGGCAGATCTCCTTGGCTGTAGGCAGGTCCGCACATTGTAAAAACACTTGGACTGGGCGGCCATTATTTTCGCGCCACTGTGGGGGAGTACGCCCACGAATTCACGCCCTTCTTCCTCACCAGCGCCTCATGGCGCGAATATGGCGACAAAATGGCGGTAAATGGCGGCAAAGTCACAATAAAGCTTCTTGCACAAAAACAGTCAATTCAGCACACAGGACTCGTATATTACGAGCTTCGGATCCTGTTCGTGACGCCAGAAAGATGAGTCGCCCGCCAGGGCCTGTGGGGTACTCGGCACCGAGCCCGTTCACTTCAATGGGGGATGTCACGGGTAGCGCAGCTCGGTCCATGGCCCTGGGCGCTCACTAAAAAGGGGGATATTTACAGGGGATTAAAGTGTTTGTAGAATATGTTCGTGATGCCACCTGTGGTACCTGGTCAGTGTGACCAGCGCTGCTGTGTAGCTCCGTTGAGGGGTTGTTACTGGGCAGCAAGGTGTTAAGTCTTCCACAGGCAAGACTGGGTCCCTCAGGGTAGATGGCGGTGCTGGTATGCAGGATGGAGAAGGGAGTTCAGCCGCAGGAGTAATAAGGCAGACACACCCAAAAGTCTCTTTCTGTACCTTTACTGGTGGGATAGCAGGCATGTCCAGGGACCCTGGCAGGGTGGAGGATGCACATCCAGTATTCCCACTGAGTAGGTGTAGGGCCTCCTTACTCCTGTAGTGTGAGTTTCTGACCTGTATGAAACGAAGTCTAACTCTGTCTTCACTTATACGCCCGGCTGACTTTGTTGTGGAGCCTTCTCTTGGATAGAACAGTGTCTCTGTATGCAGCGTCCTGCTAGACCCCTGTCTTCCTGACCCCGGTTACGTATCAGCACTCCTGGGCCCCTGCGACCTGTAGTCCAGCAGGGTCTCCGGTATCTCCTACTAGACAAAAAAAGGAGGTGTAATGCTAATATATCAATAATAATTCTATATTAATTATTAAAACAATATATATAATCATCTCTCCCCCCACTTGGGTCTCTCCTGCCTCCCTTCTAGTCTGGTGAGAAATTCTTTTATATTGGATTTGCATAGGACCGTTGCTCCTATTAGCTGACATTTACTCTCATACAATCGGTGGATGTTTTTTCCTGCCGGTTTTTTTCTCACTGGCTTTGTGCTACCTGACAGTTTCCTATTTGGTGTTACTAGCGATCTAAATTGCCATTTCATATTTGTCATACATTATCTGACAACCACAAAATGACGCATTATTGACATGTTCTTATTTGCCATATATTATCTGACAACCACAAAGTGACACAGCACTGACGTGTTCTTATGATACTCCTACTTGTCTGTATTTTTATGGCTAATTGCACTATTAGATGAATTGCTTAATTTGGTTATCCATTGTGGCAACACACCATACTATCCAATTTCTGTCTTTGTAGCTACAATGTTCTATATACATTCAAATTTGACCATATATATAAGAAGATATTTTGAGGCATTAGAGATCTTTGTGAGGTGTTACTTCCTTGTGCTGTCACTTTATGTATATACTCGTATTTGCACAAATTATCGATATGTATTATTTTATTACCGTACTTAATAAAATTTGTACTTTTTTGATACATTAAAATGCTGTTTAGCTCTTTGTTTTCTCTTAAATTTCTGCATCTACAAATGTGTAATATTTTTTTTCTTTTTCAGACATCATCGTCGGACACGGCGATTGAGGAGTCCGAACAGCGGGAGCAGTCGCAGCAAAGACTAGTCCCGGTGGTGAGATGTAATGTAAGTATATAGTCTTTGAATGTCTCTTTTTATTTTTTGTCTCTCTTTTTACTTCTGAAATATGTCCAAGATTGTAATGTTTTTTTTTGTTTTTTCTAGGTTCCACAACGGGACGAAGACCTCTATGTGGACAATGAGGCCCTGATCTGCCAGGTCCATGAGCGTGTCCCATTGTGTGTGACAGCCGTGACATGTACATGGACAATGTGGTGAGCCGGCGGCTATGGAATGAGGTGGCCGCAGCGTTGATGGATGGCTGGGACAGCGCCTCTCCAGCACCAAAAAGGCTTTTATAGTAAGTATTTCCATGCTATGTGATGCCGCAGTGACTCTTGTTACTGATGGCACTGTTGTGTTTCCTGCTAGATATATTCTAGGAGGAAACCCAACTGTGTCATCTGGATCAACAGTGACTGCACTGTGTATTGTATTGCTTTGTTATGCTGCATTCACTCTTGTTACTGATGGCACTGTTGTTTTTGCTGCTATATATATTCTAGCAGCAAACACAACAGTGTCATCTGATCAACAGTGACTGCACTGTGCATTGTATTGCTTTTTTATGCTGCATTCACTCTTGTTACTGATATATCTAGCAGGAAACCCAACAGTTTC
>JARQOD010000001.1:712620699-712726190 GCA_033576555.1 Oophaga sylvatica
GAAAATCTCCAGTAAGGCAGTGGCCACTTTGTCGGCCCGAATGGACGACAAAGCTACCGCCTCCGGGTACCGGGTGGCATAGTCCACTACCGTTAGTATGAAGCATTTCCCGGAGCGGCTGGGAGTGGACAGAGGTCCAATGAGATCCACAGCCACCCTCGAGAAAGGCTCTTCGATGATGGGCAGAGTTACCAGTGGGGCTTTGGGGCGTGGCCCCGCCTTCCCCACCCTCTGACAGGTGTCACACGAACGGCAGTAGGCTATCACCTCGGTCCTCATTCCAGGCCAGTAGAAATGCTGAGCTAACCTGGCCCTGGTTTTAGTGATCCCTAAGTGTCCGGCCATTGGAATCTCGTGTGCGATCCGCAACAATTCCGCCCTGAACGGATGGGGCACCACTAACTGTCGGTCCCTGGGCCACGCCTCCGGTGAACCCTGCTGGACCGTTACCCGGTACAGCCGTCCCTGGTCCCAGACCACTCGCTCGCGGTCGGACTCCAGGGGAGGCTGTGCCGCCTGTTCCTTGAGAGTCTTCAGGCTAGGGTCAGCTTCCAACGCTGCCTGAAATCCCTGACTGGATATGGCAAGAATTGATGAAACTGCCCTGTCCTCTGTCAGTTCCCCGGGATCTGTCTCCTGGCTACTGTCTGACTCGGCAGCCACTTGGTCAGAGAGGGGGAAACCGTCGGACCTCCGCGAGGCTCCTTGGGCTTCAGTGCTCCCACTCCTGGTAACAGCGGCCACGACCGCTGAGACCACGGGTAGCGCCTGCTTTCCCTCCTCCTCTGACCAAGTCGCCGGGTCAGGCAGACTTCCCGGACTTCCTGACATCCCGGATGTGGGGAACTCCTGACCTGGGGTCCTACCTGGTGGCTCCTCTCCTGGGACACCCCCTCCCCCCATGGCCTGCTCCTCTTCCTGCAGGGGCCCTAGACTCAGCAGGCTGGATTCACTTAGGGGCCCTACACTGCCCATAGCAGCCCCTCCCTCCACCTCTGAGCTCTCCCCTACAGCCTCCTCACCTGTCCTCACTGTGAGCCCTGTGTGTGTAGTGTCAGTGCATGGCTTACCATCAGGTTTCACTCCCTCCTCCACTGTTGGAGGCACATTCAATACATTAACATTAGCATTCACAGTAGAGTCATGACATTCTTGGGGAGCCGGACTTGGGGGTTCAGTGGCCACATACTGGGACACTAGCCGCCCCAAATCGGTCCCAAGCAACACATTTGCAGGAATATTCGGCGTTACTCCCACCTCCCGCATCCCCCTCCCGGCACCCCAATCCAAATAACACCTTGGCAACGGGCAGCGCCGGTTCAACGCCTCCAATTCCGGAGACAGAAAGGGTTTTCCCAGGTACCAAGTCTTGAGGGGACACCACCTCAGGGCGTACCAGGGTTCGTTCAGCGCCTGTGTCCCGCAGTCCCATGACCGCTGAGCGGCCGATGGTGACGGGTTGGTAATTGTCTAGGGACCTCCCACCACCCCCTCCCACACACAAAACAGTGGACGGTTTCTGGGACAGGGATGGGGCCTTATGGCGCTGGGGACATGCAGCCTTAAAGTGTCCTGGCTGATTGCAATTATGGCAACGTCTGGGTTCTGTTCCTCACCTGGAGAGGGCAGCCGGGGGGTACACCCCTTGCACTCTGGGGCTGGATATGGGGCTGGGGCAGGATTGGGCTTACCCCCTCTCCAGGTGTTGCTGGCAGGCTTCTTTGGCTTCGGTGCCCTGTTGTTGGCATACTCGTCTGCCAGGGCGGCTGTAGCAGAAGCCCCCTTTGGTTTCCGGTCACGGAGGAACTGCTGGAGGTCCTCTGGGCAGTTCCACAAGAATTGCTCCATGACAAACAGTTCCTGGACCTCCTGACGGGTAGTGAGCTCTAGACCCGAGGTCCAGTGCTCCGCAGCTCTCAACAGGGCCCGCATGTGGTCGGTCCAGGTGTCCTTTGAACCCCGCTGCAGGCTCCTGAACTTCCTGCGGTACGACTCCGGGGTGAGGTTGTAGTGCTGGATCAGGGCCCGCTTGATGCTGTTGTAGTCCTGCTCCTCCCCGGCAGGTAAGTCCCCCAAAACTTCCAGGGACTTACCCCTCTAAACGGGGGGTCAGGTACCTTGCCCACTGATCCAGGGCCAGATGATGTTGGAGGCATGTCCTCTCAAAAGCAAGCAGAAAGGAATCCAGGTCTCCATCCTTTTCAAGTAAGGGAAAGTCCTCCGCCCGGACCTTGGGAGCCCTTGTCTCCAGTGGGCCTGGTGCGCCCAGTGGGGGCCCGTGCTGAGCCATCTCCAGTCGGTGCCGGTGCTCCGCAGCTTCACGGCGTTCTGTATGCTCCCGCTCCGCTGCTCTCTCTGCCGCTGCTTGCTCACGCTCCGCAGCTCTCTCTGCCGCTGCTTGCTCACGCTCCGCAGCTTCACGGCGTTCTGCTTGCTCACGCTCTGCTGCTTTCTCTGCCGCTGCTTGCTCACGCTCTGCTGCTGTCTCTGCCGCCACCAGGAGTCTTTCATAGGCGGCGTCATTACCAGCCTCGAGCTGCGCCATAGCCGCTTGGAAGAGGGTCTCCGATCTGGACAGGCTGGGACGGGCAGGGGGTGGGCAGTCCACTGTGAGACTGAGCACGGGGGTCGGGCTCCTTGGGGAGCCCTGGCTGAGCTCCCCCTCATCGGTATCGAACCCCTCATAGGCCACAGCATTGGCCTCCCCCTTTGCCCTACTCCTGGTGCCTTCCGCCATCTTGGGAACCCTTGGTTACTGAAACACAGCTGCAACCCTGACCTTGCACACAACTTGTTATATTTACACTCTGACCGTCTAGTGCTGGGCTGACCTTAAGACCCCAGCAGTGAAAGTACTGCTGGTAGTCTCTAGTGTCTGGGAGTAGGGGTCCCACGCACACTATTACTCTGATCCCACCGCTGCCACCAATTTGTGAGGAACTCAGCCGGCCGCCACACGGTAGCCCGGGTATCACAGCTTCTGATACCACCGCCGCTACCAAATGTGACGGACGATCCCTTTCCTCCCACGTCACCAATGGGACGTAACTCCACAGGTACAGCTCTCCAGCGCCCCCTTTGTCTCTCAGGTCAGTAAGGGAACTGCACCTAGAGCAAATGGCCGCCGGGGAAGGTGTCCTGTTACCCACTGGGTATTCTAAGATTCGTGATCAGAGTAAAAGCATCAGCCCAAGATTAATTTTATGGTTTAATTTGCCTTAAGGGCGCACTAGATAATTACAGAAATATACGGTAAAGCTATACAACGTAATTACAATGGATTTGCAGTCAGAGTAAAAAATACAACGATAATGTACAAGGCTTAAAGGTATTAGCTATAGATCAATATTACCGGGTTGTAGTATGGTCATGGGAAGGCAGGGGCTTTGCCATTCCCAGGTAGTAGTCTTCAGTTACTGGATAGTCCCCAAAGCATATGTTGCTGCACCCTTGGCAAGACAAATCCGTTTTCTTTTGGTCCTTTCCTAGACCATCTTCTTGGCTTCTGTGTGTGAAATGGAATGAGAGACCAGTCTCTTCTTGGCTACAGCTTTTAACCTGCTAGGCCCTTCCCCATTTGCTTTGAAGCCCGCATATTAACTGGCCTGCAATTCATATGGAGCAGGAAACAATGGCTTGAGCTAGAGCTATTTACCATACGACTGACCATCTTATTCAGACCCTGGCCTAAACCAATTAGCATGTAAAGGCCTATTGATTCATAGTGGACATCAAAGCTGGTCGTACTGGATATGCTAATAGGCCCTGTGTAGCTAAAAGTCTGTGGCTGTGTGAACTGACAAAATGGAGGCTGGTACAGGCCCTATACAAAATGGCGACAACCTTTTCCTTACAGTTTCCATCCACAATTTGGTACTTTTAGTGAGGGAGTGGCTTTGGGAGTTCCTGAGGAGGAACATTTTGCTTCGTCACTCTCTTCAGTGTGGCGAGGGGTTCAGAGTAATTTGAAGGTCATGGGAGACAAGTAAAAATGTATGGCTGACAGAAAATGTTTGCCAGGTCCGGACCCAAGTATGAATGATTTTGTGTGGTTGTCTACCAGGAATATCAAGTTGAAGATCCCTTCCTGGAAACTTGGACCTAGGATTATTGGCCCCTATAAAATAACCACCATCATTAACCCTGCAGCTTTTTGTCTTGAGTTACCCCAGGCTCTTAAAATCCACAATGTGTTCCACAGGTTTCTGCTCAAGAAGTATGTTGGACCTCTTGAGTCCTCTCCACTACCACCTTCACCATTGTTGATGGTAATTTGGAGTTCCAGATTTTGAGGACTGTTGATTCTCATCTTCAACATCGTTCCCTGCAGTATTTGGTGCACTGGAGGGGTTATGGTCCAGAAGAGAGGATGTGGGTTTCAGCATCAGAGGTGAATGCCCCTAGACTGGTTCGTTCACTCCATGCCTCTCATTCTGAGAAACTGGGTCCGAGGCCACTCGTAGAAAAGTGGGTACAGTCACGGGTGAGTCAGGGATGACTGACACTCATCTTGGATCCGACTGTAGAAGGTCTTTGCGATTAGTTCAAGCACCTTCTTGATTTTTGCATCTCTGTCATGGAGCGATATCCCTCTCCCTTTAGGACCCAACATTTACCTCCACCTTGAAGGTTTACATTCATTCCATGTCTGCAAGCATGTTGCTGATGTTTGCTCTTACTTGTCTCTGTCTAGTTGGAAGCACTAGATAATACCAAAAATCACTGCACACATAGAGAAGATGCTTATGCTTCAAGTGAATATAGTTTATTAGAAAATGGTGGCGATACTCAAGAAAAGATGTTTCGGCCAACACTGGCCTTTATCATATGAGCGCTAGAGAAATAGAAAGAAAACATAGTATAAATAAAAAAACATACAATATATACATATTTACATAGAAACTATCATTGAAAATATGGGGAGCCTCTGATAATCTAGATATTTGTAGGAAAACAGAACACATGGTACTCAAATGCAGGTATAACGAGACAAAAAATGGGGAAAGGAGATAAAATTATAAGGCGGAGGGAATATAACAACTGAAATGTCATAGATAATAGCATACCCTTTCTGGAAGTGGTACCAATAGACAGAAAAAGAGATAGTTCATATATTAGGGTACAACCTAAAAATAGAAATAACGTAATTAGAGACATATAATATGAGACATAGAAAAAGCTGTATCGGGTTTAGAAGGATGGTATTCAATACAAGGCACATAATACCAATATGGGTGCCTATCGTATGGATAGAGTATGTGCA
This sequence comes from Oophaga sylvatica, assembly GCA_033576555.1. NCBI lineage: Eukaryota > Metazoa > Chordata > Amphibia > Anura > Dendrobatidae > Oophaga > Oophaga sylvatica. The sequence continues at coordinate 712,625,963 of JARQOD010000001.1, forward strand.
AATAATAAAGTCTAGTGAATGCTGGTTGATATAGAACTACATGGCAGCAGTCAGCATATATAGGGGAATAGTGAGGTAATGGATGGCCTATCCACTGTGTGGAGTATAAATGATTAAAAAACCTGCAAATACCAGTAAGACACGGTGTCTCCCAATCAAGTGCAGGGTATAATTTCCAATCCAGCTGTATATAAGGTGAAAAAATAGATGACAACATTGAACTTCATGAAGAAGGTGTGAGAAAAAAAGACAGTCCTATCTGTATAAAATGGTAAATCAAGTGGGTCCACTTACTGTCATTGTTGGTGCTTAAATGAAAAGGTTAGGGACCATGTAGCGTCTCCAGAGAGGGCACAATGAGGAAACAACAGCGGTGCTGCCTATAGTATATAGAGCACGGAAATATCTTTAAGGATTTGTTAAAAGGTACCCCAGAGGGAGTGTGAGGTCTCCCAAGTATACTCACTAATGTTGGTGGTGCTAAGTGGAGCGCTGATCCAGTCTGGTGTAGGAGCAGTGTGGAAAAGTGAGAGAGACGCTGGTTTAAATAACCGAGCGCCAGCCGGTCATGTGACCGGAAGTGACGTCAGGCAGACCCGATCATGTGACCGGAAGTAGAGTCACAGCGTCTCTGAATGAACGCTGATGTGCTTAATGGTATCTAAAGACGCTTGTCTCTAACCAGGGCGGTACTGTCAGTAACTAGAATAGTGCAGAGACATGTGTGCTCTATTCTTGTGGCTGTAAAAATAAAAGACTATACAATGGGTTATCTTAAATTATTACTTATGGCAGTAAGATAAGAGATTATGCTTATGCGCAAACACAGTAGAGTAAATTTAAATAAAGTACGGTATACATCATATAGAAGGGAGATACATCAAGGTCATATATGTAACCATGTCACAGGGTAATGCATGCAAATACAATACATAAAACACGGTAGGAGTCCAAACTGAGAAATAAGGGGAAACAAAAAGAGAGTGATGCTGAAAAAAAGGGGGAATGCTGGTAAGAAAAGGGGGAAGGGGAGGGGGGAAGGTAATATATCTTACCGCCAAGAGAGGAGAATAGAGACATTTTCAATGGGTCTAAGAGAAGGGGAAATACACTGCGTCAGTCTAATAGTTAGGTATGCCAATCAATTTCGCGGTTGAGACCTTTCGGATATAGGGTGTCTAAGGTATAGATCTAGAAGGTTTCACGCTGTTTAAGTATGCGGATATGATTTCCACCCCTTCTGGGTCTAGGGACCTTCTCAATGACCTGAAACCTCAGTTGGGAGACGTTATGTTTGGCTTCTTTGAAATGTGCCGGGATTGGTAACCAGACCTTACCACATCGAATGGTCGACTTGTGGCTCGAAATGCGATCCCTGATGGCTTGGGTGGTTTCACCAACGTACAACAGACCACACGGGCATTTAATGACATAGATGACAAAGTTGGTTTCGCATGTGTAGTAATCCCTAATGGGAAAGGATTTACCTGTGCGAGGGTGAACCACCTCATTGCCTTTAATGACGTTCGAGCAGCACATACAATTAAGGCATGGGAAGGTACCTGTTCGTCTAGTACCGGTCAGGGTGTTTGTAATGTGAGTGGTATTGGGTCTTGTGTCGGCTCTCACCAAGCTGTCCCTAATGTTTCTAGGCCTTCTCAAGCACATTAGAGGTGGATTTTTGAAAACAGAGATATTGGGATAGGCTTTGTGAAGGAGAGGCCAGATTTTGTGGATCAGGTTGTGGACCTTTTGCATAGAGGGATGGTGGCTGTGGACAAAGGGAAGTCTAGGTGGTTTGGGTAGACTAATACTCATGGTGTCAGAAGCTGCCAATGTTTTGTTCATTTCAGATGCCAATAACTTTGTCGGATAATTTCTGGATTGAAATTTATCTGACATCTCATGTAGTCTAGAGGTTCTGGTTGTAGGGTCTGACACGATTCTAGTCACTCTTTTAAACTGTGAACGAGGGAGACTCTGTCTTGTTGATTTAGGGTGACAGCTATCGTATCTGAGCAAATTATTGCAATCCGTGGGTTTCGTGTAGATGTCGGAGGTAAGTCTACCTTGTGTATCCTTGTGAATCATGGTATCGAGAAAGGATATAGCCTCAAGATGATGTGAGAGAGTAAAATTTAGTTCTTCTCTCACGCTGTTGATAGTGTTGAGGAAGGAGAGGAGACTATCAGAGTTCCCGAGCCAAACGCAAAATATATCATCTATATAGCGATGCCATGATAAGGCATACTGTTGAAATAACGGGTCCGATTAGATGTAGTCTCTCTCGAACCGATCCATATAGAGATTAGCGTACGCGGGGCCACATTGGATCCCATGGCGGTCCCGCACGTCTGATTATAGAAGCTATCCTCAAAACGAAAGTAGTTCTCTTTCAACACTATGTCTAATAAATCAAGGCATAATTCTTGAAGGCCTGAATACATATTTGCCTCTTGTAGGGTTAGTGAAACCGCCTGAATATCTTTATCATGGGTAATTGATGTATATAGACTGTTTACATCAAATGTACAGAGAATACTCGTGGGATCAACGGGGTAAGATCTTCTATTTTTAAGAAAAATTCTCCTGTATCCAGGATGAATGATTTAGTGACATGGGTGTAAGGTGTCAGAATCTTTTTCAGAAATATTGATAGGGGATTAAGAATCGAATCAGTTGAAGCCACAATCGGGCGTCCAGGGGGGTTATGCAAGTCTTTGTGGATTTTTGGAAGTATATATAATACTGGGGTGACTGGATGTTGGTTGGTCAAAAATGTTTTAGTTTTGGCATCTATCGTGTTGTATTGAAGATGTTTTTGGAGAATGCTTTCAATCTTCCCTCATATAGTGAAGGATGGATCTGATGAGACCCTTTTGTATGTATTGGAATCAGCAAGTTGTCTCCTGACCTCAGTCAGATATTGAGTTTTGTTCATGATCACGATTGAGCCCCCTTTGTCCGCTGGTTTTATAATAATGTTAGGGTTTTCTTTTAAGGAGGCTAGAGCTTGTTTTTCTGAGTGAGTCAAGTTATGTCGGACTGGGAGGAGGCCCAATCGCTGATCATGAACTGTTCCCTTAATGTCCCGGTCCAATAGGTTGATGAAGGTTTCTACCACGTGGTTTGTTTTGGGTGGTATGAAGTTACTAGTTGGAAGCACTAACAGTCCGTTAGCTCCTTCTCAGAGAACTCTTGGAGAATTGCTGGTGTGACATCTCGGTTGTCATCTCAAGCTAAGTGTTCCACCATTCGTCTAACCTCTCTGACTTTAGTTGTAGTGGGGAATGACTAGTGCTTACTCTGTCCCCTCCCTAACCAGGGCCTGTCGCTAGGGTCAGGCAGGGATTAGGTTCCTGCTCGGCGATAGGTGCATAACCTATATAGGGACAGTTAAGGCAGAGAGGGTGATTTTAGATCTGTCTAGGGGTCTCCACTCCCCACTTCCCTAGTATTTGGGCTCCTACCTCTCTCTCTCCATTGTTGTGCACTTACTTATCCTTCACTCAGCGTGACATATACTTTCCGGATATTTGGCTAACCCGTTTGCAAAAACAAATAAAGAAACACGTTTGGAACAACAAAACTGCCAGAATTGCAAAACAGATTTTACCAAAACATAAACAAAAAGACTGAAATCTGCTTTCCCTTGACTGTTCGGGCAAATGGTGGAGTGATTACAGGCATAGAACTTACCGCTATCATATTTTCTAGGATTGCCCCAAGATCAGGAAGCTATGGGATGATATCTTAGTTCTTTTAAAGAAAATTACCAACATAAATATTCCTAGAGAAGCATCTCATTTATTATTTTCACTAGTCATAGATGACTTTCCTACTAATTCCAGATTCATTATGATATGTACCTTTTTATTACAAAACATTTGTTGGCAAATAATTGGAAGTCATCCAACATTCCTTCAATTGAAGATATAATAAGCAAAATATCATCCCATAACACATTCAAACTATCCTCCGCAATTAGAAATTACACTCTTCAAAAATATAGAGTCAAATGGTAACTTTGGAATAAAGAATTCAAATCCAAGGCCAATACCACCACTAATGCAAATTTTTCAGATGGTCAGAATCTTGAATACCAAACCTTTGATTGACTTTATTTTCTCAGTATTTTGTTTGTAAGAATAATTTGAGTGTCATGACACAGCTGTCAGGTGATCTGGGACCGGGCATCTCATTCCCTGTCCCTAACACAAGGGGGTGCTCTAGTTCACCCTATTCCATGGGATACTTCTGAAGGTGAAGATACCTGGGCCTCCACGATTGCCTTATCTCCTGAGTCAGCCCTCCATCTGATTTCTACCCCCACCCAGGTAAGAGGGGCACTACTGTGCACTGTAGTACACCAACCCGACAAACAAGGCAACACAAACAAGAGTTAACAGAAAACTCCAGGCATACAAAATATTCACTCCCAAACAACAGAGGAATGCACTGGGAAGTGGATATAGGGGAATAAACAAAAATAGACAAGGGAAGGGAATTACCACACTTGCAAACCACGCAACAGAGATAACTCCTCCAACACTCCTTCTCATATGAACACCTCTTCCTCCTGAAGTCATGCAGCAAATGCTAGCCCTGACATGGATTTGCATCAGAGCCCAGATTATAAAGGGGAAAAGACTGGCTAATAGTGTTGAGCGATATTGCTCGATATCTAAAAATATCGTATCGAAATTGTATCGCCGATAGCACTAAATATCGTCGATATCCGATTTCGATAGCGGAAGTCCCATGTAAGTCTATGGGAACAAAATATCGAAATTAAAAAAAACCTTTATTTCCTTGTAAACACTAAATATACACACATAGAATACATATATATATATATATACATGTCATTGTGACATATATTATATACATATATGTATAGTTTATACACTTCTACATAGTAAAATATCCTCTGATTCAATTGCCGGGTAAAGCCGGCTTCAGTGAAAAGACAGAAGCACCCGACATGAAATGACACTTGGTGTACATAGGGTTAACCATGTCTTTTCATGTCGTTTGCTATCTGATTTGCACAAACAATTAAATCAGTCTATGTTTGCAAAATTTCACACCTGTAGGGGTTAATTAAAGGTGTAAATTCGTTGTAAAAAAAACGGACTTTTTTGCTACGAATTTACACCTTTAATTAACCCCTACAGGTGTGAAATTTTGCACACATAGTCTGATTTAATTGTTTGTGCAAATCAGATAGCAAAGGACATGGTTAACCCTATGTACACCAAGTGTCATTTCATGTCGGGTTCTGCATTTTCACAAAAGCCGGCAATTGAATTAGCGGCTATTATACTATGTAGAAGTGTATGAACTATAAATATAAATATATATATATATGTGTCACAAATTTAATGACATGTATATATATATATGAGGTGTAAAATTGCTGAAAAAAAATGCGTGGGCTCCCGCCCTATTTTCGCAACCAGACAGACAAAGCCAGTGAGTGGGGGCAGATAATAATAGCCCAGAGAGGGACCATTATTTTTGGCCCCCCCGGCTACTAACATCTGCCCCCAGACACCCCAGAAAGGGCAAATCTCTAATTAGATTTGCCCTTTCTGGCACTTTGCCCGTCTATTCCCATTGCCCCGTAGCGGTGGCGAATGGGTTAATAAGGGGTTAAAATGACCTTGCAATTGAAAGGTCACTTTAAGCCAGGTTAATAATTGAGAGCTGTCAATTAGACAACTATCAATTATTAATCCTATTGTATGAAAGAAAAATCAAACACACACACTTTAATAAAAAAGAAGTTTAATGAAATAATCACACAGTTTTTGACCATATTTTATTTTCCTGCTAAAACCATTTCCTGTAATAAAAATAAAATAATAAAGCAAAATTATTCTTACCAATCCGATGTACAGTCAGGTCCCACGGTGTAATCCTTCAGAAAGGGTTAATGTTTACTGCAGGGACCGCAGCTAATGCTGCAGCCTCACAGTAAACCCCCAAATGAATGAGTTCCTCTCCTGGCTGACAGGAGAGGAAGTGGAAAGCTTAATTGATTGCTTTCCACTTTCACTTCAGGTCAGCCAGGGACACAATCAGTGACGTCAGAGGGAACTGGTTAACAAAAATAGGGGATCCCCTCGAAAAAAATTGGCGTGGGGTCCCCCCTATTTTTGTTAACCAGCCAGATGAAGCAGACCGCTGAGGCCTGGTTTTTCAGGCTGGTAAGGATCCAATATCCATGGACCTTGCAAGCCTGATAATACCAGGCCACAGCAGTCTGCTTAGCTTGGCTGGTTAACAAAAATAGGGGATCCCCTCAAAAAAAAAACGGCGTAGGGGTCCCCCTATTTTTGTTAACCAGCCAAGTAAAATGCAGACTGCTGCGGCCTGGTATTAAAAGACTGTCAAGGCCCATGGATTTTGGCCCTCAACAGCCTGATAATACCAGGCTACAGCAGCCCCACATTTGGCGCATCAAAAGATGTGCCAATTGTGGCACTTTACCCGGCTTTTCCCACTTGCCCTGTAGCGGTGGCAAGCGGGGTAATAAGGGGTTAATGTCACCGTTGATTGCACGGTGACAATAAGCCCGGTTAATAATGGAGAGGTGTCAATAAGACACCGATCCATTATTAATCCCAAAGTTTTTAAATGCATAAAAAAAAGACAAAGCAAGAAAAAAGTCTTTTAATGAAATAAAAGAGACAACACAGTTTTCATTTCTTTTATTGCACTCTCATTCCTGCGACGCCATCGATCTCCTGTAAAGAAAGAAAAAAAACAAACCAACAGTATACCACCTGTCCGACGCAGTCCATAGTAACGACAGTCCCAGGGCGATCCAGCTCTGCTACATCGCAATGACAGGCAGAGCCTGTCATCGCGACGCAGCACAGCCGATTACCTGCTTCCCCGGCGGTGACGTCATCGGACTGACTGCTTTATCGCGAGAAACTGCATGTGACCGCCGGGGAGAAGAGGATGGCGGCCATGAAGCAGTCCAGGACGTGACCGCCGGAGATCTTCTGCCAGGTAAGTGCCGCTGACTCCTGACAGACCCGACCGACGGACACTGACAGTGACAGACCCGACCGACGGACACAGACAGTGACAGTGACAAATCCGATTCCGGTATTCGATATGACGAAAATATCGAAACGAATTATCGAAAGGCCGATAGAGCTAATATCGTCCGATAGCCGATATTTGCATTATCGTATCGCTCAACACTACTGGCTAACTGAGCTCAGCTGCAAGCTCAGAGATTTCCAACATGGCCGATTATCCCCTGTTCTGCCAGAAGGAATAAATACCATTAAAATGAAGAAGTGCTTCTTCTCAGCGCTGGAGTAGAAGCAATCAGATGCTGCGGTCTTCTGGCTCCACACTGTCGCGGTAACCCCGTGACACTGGGTTTACAGCATATGGTCACTTTTTTTATAATGTAGTGAAGCTTGGAGGCCTAGACCTCCGCCCCCTTTTCTTTCCCTCTTCTCACCTCCCTTCCCTGTTTTCCTGTTCAATAAAGTTTGTTAGTCCTCCTTCCCTCCTCACATTTCCCTCTACCCATTTTTCCCTTTACACACTTAATTCCCTTGTTTTATTATCCGTTTAAATGTTTGACTTTATAATCTTGAAAAACTCAATAAAAAATGTTTATGAAAAATTGTCTTTATTTTTGTATTTAACCTATTTTGCAACTTTTTAGCTCAAATAGTCAAACATTTAAAAACTTTTCTGGTGTACATAAATCACCTCAGGGTGGGATTGGAGTAAATTTGCCACAAATTTTGGGACTTTTTGAAAAGTTGCAGATTATGAATCAGCCAAAAATAAATGGAGCTCTAAATTCCACCGACAATTGCAAACATAAAAAACAGGCAAATACATATAAAACAATTTATTATTTTTTTTAAAATAAGGTATATTAAAAGAAGAATAAGGGATAATTGAAAAACAGGCAAAAAGTACTAAAGACTAGACAAAAAAAACGGGCAAATGCAATGACGAATTGGGTAGTTAAGCAGCTAAGTGTGTCAGACTGATGGGTTTATGGAGCAGATCTTATGGTAAAATACATTTCAGAATTAGCTAAACGGTTCATAATTAGTGTTGAGCATTCCGATACTGCAAATATCGGGTATCGGCCGATATTGGCTGTATCGGAATTCCGATTCCGAGTTCCGATATTTTCGTCATATCGGATACCGGAATCGGGATTGTCACTGTCACTGTCAGTGTCCGTCGGTCGGGTCTGTCAGGAGTCAGCGGCACTTACCCGGCAGAAGATCTCCGGCGGTCACATCCCGGACTGCTTAATGGCCGCCATCCTCTTCTCCCTGGCGGTCACATGCAGTTTCTCGCGATAACTGCAGTGACTGCTGGGTAATCGCGGCCGTTAAAGCAGTCCGATGACGTCACCGCCGGGGAAGCTGGTAAGCAGCTGTGCTGCGCCGGGATGTCAGGCTCTGCCTGTCATTCCGATGTAGCAGAGCTGGATCGTCATGGGACAGTCGTTACTATGGACTGCGTCGGACAGGTGGTATACTGTTGGTTTGTTTTTTTTATTTTTTTACAGGAGATCGATGGCGTCGCAGGAATGAGAGAGTAATAAAAGAAATGAAAACTGTGTTGTCTCTTTTATTTCATTAAAAGACTTTTTTCTTGCTGTGTCTTTTTTTTAAACATTTAAAAACTTTGGGATTAATAATGGATCGGTGTCTTATTGACGCCTCTCCATTATTAACCGGGCTTATTGTCACCGTGCAATCGACGGTGACATTAACCCCTTATTACCCCACTTGCCACCGCTACAGGGCAGTGGGAAGAGCCGGGTAAAGTGCCACAATTGGCACATCTTTTGATGCGCCAAATGTGGGGCTGCTGTAGCCTGGTATTATCAGGCTGTTGAGGGCCAAAATCCATGGGCCTTGACAGTCTTTTAATACCAGGCCGCAGCAGTCTGCATTTTACTTGGCTGGTTAACAAAAATAGGGGGACCCCCACGCCATTTTTTTTCGAGGGGATCCCCTATTTTTGTTAACCAGCCAAGCTAAGCAGACTGCTGTGGCCTGGTATTATCAGGCTGGCAAGGTCCATGGATATTGGATCCTTACCAGCCTGAAAAACCAGGCCTCAGCGGTCTGCTTCATCTGGCTGGTTAACAAAAATAGGGGGGACCCCACGCCAATTTTTTTCGAGGGGATCCCCTATTTTTGTTAATCAGCCAAGATATGCAGACTGCTGTGGCCTGGTATTATCAGGCTGGCAAGGTCCATGGATCTTGGCTCCTTAACAGCCTGAAAATCCAGGCCTCAGCGGTCTGCTTCATCTGGCTGGTTAACAAAAATAGGGGGGACCCCATGCCAATTTTTTTCGAGGGGATCCCCTATTTTTGTTAATCAGCCAAGATATGCAGACTGCTGTGGCCTGGTATTATCAGGCTGGCAAGGTCCATGGATCTTGGCTCCTTAGCAGCCTGAAAATCCAGGCCTCAGCGGTCTGCTTCATCTGGCTGGTTAACAAAAATAGGGGGGACCTCACGCCATTTTTTTTTCGAAGGGAACCCCTATTTTTGTTAATCAGTTCCCTCTGACGTCACTGATTGTGTCCCTGGCTGACCTGAAGTGAAAGTGGAAAGCAATCAATTAAGCTTTCCACTTAAGGGCCCGTCTCACATAGCGATATCGCTACCGAGATCGCTGCTGAGTCACTAGTTTTGTGACGCAGCAGTGAGCTCACCAGCGATATCGCTGTGTGTGACATTCAGCGACGATCAGCCCCCCTGCTGGGTATCGCTGATTGTCGCTGAAATGTCAGGACCTTTTTTTGATCGCTGGTTTCCCGCTGACAGGCACGCATCGCTGCGTGTGACAGGCGGGAGACCAGCGATCCGCTGGTAACCAAGGTACACAGCGGGTTTCCAGGCGCGAGGCTGTGCCTAGAAACCCGCTGTGTACCTTGGATACCAGCGCCCTGATGCAGGGAGCTGGTATCCAAGGTACACAGCGGGTTTCCAAGCGCTGCGCGGTGCCTGGAAACCCGCTGTGTACCTTGGATACCAGCTCCCCTGCATCAGGGCGCTGGTATCCAAGGTACACAGCGGGTTTCTAGGCACAGCCCCGCGCCTGGAAACCCGCTGTGTACCTTGGTTACCAGCGGATCGCTGGTCTCCCGCCTGTCACACGCAGCGATGCGTGCCTGTCAGCGGGAAACCAGCGATCAAAAAAAGGTCCTGACATTTCAGCGACGATCAGCGATACCCGGCAGGGGGGCTGATCGTCGCTGAATGTCACACACAGCGATATCGCTGGTGAGCTCGCTGCTGCGTCACAAAACTAGTGACTCAGCAGCGATCACGGTAGCGATATCGCTATGTGAGACGGGCCCTTAAGCGATGTTACTCGCAGTGTCGCTGTCCCAGATCGCTGCCTGAGCTGCCTGTTTGGCAGCTCAGCAGCGATCATGTAGCGATACACCAGCGATCTTGACAAGTGCATATCGTTGTCGGGATCGCTGGTGTATCGTTATGTGAGACCCAGCCTTTACTCTCCTGTCAGCCAGGAGAGGAACTCATTCATTTGGGGGTTTACTGTGAGGCTGCAGCATTAGCTGCGGTCCCTGCAGTAAACATTAACCCTTTCTGAAGGATTACACCGTGGGACCTGACTGTGCATGGGATAGGTAAGAATAATTTTGCTTTTTTATTTTATTTTTATTACAGGAAATGGTTTTTGCAGTAAAATAAAAGATGGTCAAAAACATGTGTCTTTATTTCATTAAAATGTATTTTTAATTAAAGTGTGTGTGTTTTATTTTTATTTCATGCAATAGGATTAATAATTGATAGTTGTCTAATTGACAGCTCTCAATTATTAACCTGGCTTAAAGTGACCTTTCAATTGCAAGGTCATTTTAACCCCTTATTAACCCATTCGCCACCGCTACAGGGCAATGGGAATAGACGGGCAAAGTGCCAGAAAGGGCAAATCTAATTAGAGATTTGCCCTTTCTGGGGTGTCTGGGGGCAGATGTTAGTAGCCAGGGGGGGGCCAAAAATAATGGTCCCTCTCTGGGCTATTATTATCTGCCCCCACTCACTGGCTTTGTCTGTCTGGTTGCGAAAATAGGGCGGGAGCCCACGCATTTTTTTTCAGCAATTTTACACCTCATATATATATACATGTCATTGAATTTGTGACACATATATATATATATATATATTTATTTTACAGTTCATACACTTCTACATAGTATAATAGCCGCTAATTCAATTGACGGCTTTTGTGAAAATGCAGAACCCGACATGAAATGACACTTGGTGTACATAGGGTTAACCATGTCTTTTCATGTCCTTTGCTATCTGATTTGCACAAACAATTACATGAGTGTATGTGTGCAAAATTTCACACCTGTAGGGGTTAATTAAAGGTGTAAATTCGTAGCAAAAAAGTCCGTTTTTTTTACAACAAATTTACACCTTTAATTAACCCCTACAGGTGTGAAATTTTGCACACTTAGACTGATGTAATTGTTTGTGCAAATCAGATAGCAAACGACATGAAAAGACATGGTTAACCCTATGTACACCAAGTGTCATTTCATGTCGGGTGCTTCTGTCTTTTCACAGAAGCCGGCTTTACCCGGCAATTGAATCAGAGGATATTTTACTATGTAGAAGTGTATAAACTATACATATATGTATATATATATGTCACAATGACATGTATATATATATATATATATATGTATTCTATGTGTGTATATTTAGTGTTTACAAGGAAAGAATGGGGTTTTTTTAGTTACGATATTTTGTTCCCATAGACTTACATTGGATTTCCGGTATCGGTATCGGGTATCGCCGATATTTTAATGGTATCGGCGATACCATTCCGATTCCGATACTTTTGGATATCGGAAAGTATCGCTCAACTCTATTCATAATACACTCAGTAAACATTTGTTTTTGTCAGAAATCTTATGCTGAACATAGAGAGGAGAGAAAAGTTGGCAGTACCTATCAATATTGTTTGGATCATCTAAAGGCCTATTTAAGACAACAGGGTCTCTCAATAAACAAGTATTGATTATATACACGGACCTACAAAACTGTATGGGGTCTGAAGATTCGTTATCCCTGTAAAGCTTAAATATTATTGGGAGTTCATCCTTGTTTATATGGGGATATGTGCTTCCGGCTACAATAGTTTAATTGCATAGGGCAAAATTACGTACATGTACATCAGCGCTAAAGTCACCATGTATGGAGCTGAGCTCCTTCCACATGCAATAATGCTGGTGCATATACTGTAGATGTGTAAAATTAAAACTTGACAATGCACTTTAATTAGTACTGATCGACTATATACAAGTCCCTCAGCTCTTGTTCCCCAGCCTGATACACAGAACAATCGCTAATATGTCCTTTCTGTCCTCATAAAGAGCACCCTATCTGTGGCACATCAACTGTATACACAGGACAACATGCTGCGGATATCAATATATCTTTTTTGCCAACATAAACTATCCAATCACCAAACAAACAAACAAACGATTTGCCGATTCGTGGAGTGAACAGCGTGATGTTCAAACAGCTAGAAAATCCTACTACTGCTCATTTGCCAATTCCCTATTTATCTAAATTCAAGAACAGCAATGATGAAGAATTTTCCCAAGAGTTTATTTCTCCAATAGAAGTTCTCATCATATTAGACTGAAAAAAGTTCTAATCAAAATGTACTTCTTGTATCATTCTTATTTAGCTCATTTAACTAACATTTTACAGTGGAAAATAGAGAAAATGTCAGAGTCTTTCTGCATGTCTCTCTTAACCATTTTAGTGCATTGGTTTACCTATGAAGACCTTGTAAGATGATGCACTCACATGACTAAGTGGTTATGTTGTGAATGTGGTTAAGGCATATGACGACAAGTTACACGGAACATTTACATGTTGCCACTAAGGGCTAGAACAATGGGCTTCCTTCTATAGATATGAATCATGACAGTAAAAGTTCTACGTTGCAGTCTTGGCCTGAAAGTAATTTAGAAAAATTCTGTTAAAACATTGAGCACTGATGTATTAACTCCCATAACAAATATTCCCTATATTCATGGAATTTTTTCCTTTAATCTGGTAGAAAATTATCAATTATTATGATAATATCTGTATATTATTAGTTATTCCAACCAAGGCAACAATTTCATCTGAGTAAGTGAAGACTTTCTGTAACAGTCACATCAGATGGGTGTCTGACATTCCCTTTTTGCTATGCCAAGGCCTATTTATGCCACTTAAAGAGGTATTCCAGTCTCCATAAATTATCAACTAGCCACTAGATCGGTGTGAGTTCTACTGCTGGAAATCCATCAATCTTAAGGACTAATTATGAATTAATTATGCTTTGCTTATATTACGCCATCATATTTCTCTGCGCTTTACAACATTATCATCACTGTCCCCAATGAGGCTCACAAATTAAATTCCCTATCAGTATTTCTTTGGCATGTGGGAGGAAACCGGAGTACCACAAGGAAATCTATGCAAACACAGGGAGAACATACAAACTCCTTGCAGATGTTGTCATTGGTGGGATTTGAAACCAGGACCTCAGCCCCACTGTGCTTCTCCACATATCTAGAGTTCAGCAAAGGGAGTACAAAACACATTTGAATAGGTCCCTAACTTAGGTATCCATGAATACAACTATTATGGCACACTTGAATCAGAGTGGATAAAGGACAACCTCAGCAGATGACCATGCTACTACTAAGAAAAATGACTATACAAAATCAAGACCAATATTATTGTTATACAACAACCATATAGTGGAAGATAAAAGGTCTGCAGAACATATTAAAAAATTCCCGTAAACATTAATTTACAGATGTTGTTCTTTCTGATGAAGTTGTTCATTTTTTCTCATCTTTTCATCTGGCCCAGACTGCCATAACAACTTCTCCAACCATAACTCTTGTACGGCGGACAGGGTGGTAGTCATGGCAACAGGCTCTATTGTTCCCACACCCTGGCGCCCTACAGATTAAATACAATGTCCCCTTTGCTTCGTGTGTGGTGGGTGTGGTAGAGTACTCACTTCTGTTGCTGGGATTCCCTCAGTCTTCGTCACTCCAGCCTCTGACTCCCAGGTTCCACGAAACACCACAAAGTCACAGTTCTTTTCTAACAGATGAACTTTACTAAACAGCAAGGCATCCTTCACATCAGCAGCACAGTTCACACAGGGCAACATTTCCTGTACTTTCCCTGCCATCCGGGCAGATCCTATTGTCACTGTCATCTCTCTTTCTTTAAATCTGTTGCCATCCGGGCAGACTCTATTCTCTCTAAAATCTCTCTCTGTTCCTGGCAATCTCTGCCGTCTCTACATCCAGGTCCAACCCATGACTTTCTTGTACCTGCCATCCGGGCAGCCTCTTTGGACAATCTGTGTCCCAAACTGTACGTCACACATCACCAGCTTCCTGTCAGCCCCTCATCCGGTTCCATTAGGGAAAGACACCGGGGAACGCCATCTCAGCTGCTCCCGTCCTGGTCTCAGACCCTAAATCCTTCCTGGGGATGATTCCATTGAGCTGGTGCCCGTTCACACTGTTCTACAATCTGGTGCCCCTTACTGTCAACAACAGCTTTATTCCCACGGCCTGTCACTGTCTTGCTTTATACATCCTGCCCTTGGGCAGAGTGCCCGGGCGACTGCACCGGAAAAGGAAGTCCATTTCCTATATCTCAGTGCTGTGTGCTGCTCTGCTCTAACTCCTCCCTTCTGAATAACCCCTTGCTGCCTGTGCCTAAACTAATACTATTATCTATCTTAATCTCTATCTCTAATGTGTCCCCCTCTATTCTAACCCCGCTATTACTCTATGCTAACTTCTATCCCTAAAATTAAACATATACACTATACATGGCAAATACATGACATCACAGTACATAAACATACATTACACATTAATAAAAATGAGGTGCCGCATGTAATCGTGCGAACAGTGTTCAGGAGAGATAAAGTACACCGCCTTACACTCTTCTGCAGAGTTTACAACAAAGACACACTTTGCTTCTCACATTTCCAGCACTGTGCCCATCTATTTCCAGCTCACACATACTACCCATCCTGTTGATACCTCAATGCTGAGTCTGCTGCTACCATATTTGTCTCTTATTGCACCTGTTGTGTAGCATGGTAACAGTTCTCCTCTCTGTTCCCTACATAATAATGTAGTGCCCACCACTGTGTCCTTTGCATAGTAAAATAGCCCCTTTGTACTTTCTAGATGGTAATATTTCCCAATTAAAAATATAAATGCCCCCTGTAATTGCCTTAGAAAGTAATAGCGCTTACATTTTGACCCCTAGAAAGTAATAATGCTTCCTATGTGCCCCTTTGATAGTTCTAATAACCTCAGTGCCCAACCAATCCCACGAATATCGATGGGTTAGTCTAATGTGTATGGGGGTCCATGACTGTCCCCTGACAGATGATGTCAGGGGAGATAGCAATTTGGCATATTTGATTTCAGACTGACGATCTTTTAAATTCTCTAAAAGAGATAAGCTGCCACCAGAGCTGTCTCCCAGCAGCTTCTGTCTAAAAGAATACTGGAACACTCAGTTGCGTGAGTGCTCCTGTGTGTGGGAGAGTCAGGTAAAGTAGCTGCCAGCCAAAAACTTTCTAAATTGCATGCAGGGCTTAAGTCTGTAGCACAACTCAGCACTTGGCTAGCTTCATATATTCAACTACATAGACTTTCAATAGCGCTCCACCCAACTTCTCCAGCCTGAGATATTTCAACATAAAACATTATATTACAATAGAAAAATATTTAGACTTGAGAGTCCGCAGTGGTTGATACCTTTTAATGGCTAACTGAAAAGATGGTAACAAATTGCAAGCTTTCGAGACTACCCAGGTCTCTTCATCAGGCAAAGAAAGCTTGAAATTTGTTACCATCTTTTCAGTTAGCCATTAAAAGGTATCAACCACTGAGGACTCTCAAGTCTAAATATTTTTCTATCTACTGGCTAACACGGTACGAAGATATACATCTTTCCTATATATATTACAATATTAATTCTATTGTATTAATTTCTATCCAGTGACGCCCAGAGGAGAAATGTCATCTTGTATGTAATGTGACAGGCTTACTGGCATGCAATGTATGTGAGGGAAGATATGTATCACAAAGATTTCTATCTTCGTGATGTGAAACCCAGAAGTTTCTCTCCAGCATGCTGTGTGGTGCTAGGTTAAAGGGCCATGACAGGGTTGAGCTTTTTGTGAGTAGTTGTAAGGGATGGGTGGGATGACTACTCATCATCAGGGCTGCCACTAGGAATTTCGGGGCCCCATACTGGCAAAATTTTCGGGGCCCCCTTGAGACTCCACCCAGGCTCCACCCCAGCCCCGCCTCCACCCCAGCCCCACCTCTACCCCTCGAACTGTCCACAGTCCCACCACTCTCTCTTGGAAAAACTCCACTTCTCACCAATCACACATTAACAGTTCCCATCACCAGATCACACATATAGCCGGCAGCTCTAGTTTTGGCCAAAAGATTTTTTTAAGCTGCCACCGTAACACATTAGAGACTTTTGGCCCTACTCTACTGTAACCTATTAAATATTTGTTAAAATATCCAATACAATTTAGGTATATTTTTATTAATTTTTAAAATGACCAATAATATCACATACAAGGATCAAATACCACCGCACCATGACCAGACCACATATTACCACCACAGTGACCAAAATAATATCACATACAAGGAACAAATACCGCTGCACCATGACCAGACACCATATTACCACCACATAGTGACCTATAATACCACATACAAGGGACAAATACCACCGCACCATGTCCAGACCACAAATTACCACCACATAGTGACTGAATACTACAATACTGATCAGTAATAAAAAAAAAACACAATACTATCACCATAAGTGCCATTATACACAGATCTGTACTTAGTATGCAGTGTCTGTGTACAGGTAATACAGTAATCACCGGTGACATTGTACACAGGAGCTCTGTATACAGTGTATAGTGTCAGTGTACAGGTAACACTGACTCACCAGTGACCTCTCTAGGTGAAGTCCTTCATCTTTGCTTTTCATCTTTCATCCAGCACAGACCGCCATCACATCTTCCAGCCAGGGCTCGTCTCTGCAGGAAATAACACAGTTATCTAGAGCTCCACATGCAGAACACATTACTTATTTTTTTCCCAACTTCTAAACTACACCAGATGAAGAAAAAAAGGCAACATAGTGTCGCTCTGCACATTAACAGGACCGTCTCCCCATTTAAAACAGTATTCTCAAAAAAATAAAATACATCACTGCAGTAATAATATCCTTAATTAGCCCCTATGGTAATAATATCCCTCATCCTGGCCCGTGTGTCTCATTCCTGGCTTCAGCCATATGTTCTCCCATCCCACCCTCATGAGTATCCATTAAGCCCCATATGATCTCCTCATCCTGCCCCATCTGTCTCCAACCCTGCCCATGTCTTTTATCCTGCCCCCAGTGTTTCCAATCCTGCCCCCAGTGCCTCCAATCCTGCCCCCAGTGTCTCCAATCCTGCCCCCAGTGCCTCCAATCCTCCCTCCAGTGCCTCTGATTCTGCCCCAGTGCCTCCAATCCTGCCCCAGTGTCTCCAATCCTGCCCTGTCTCCAATCCTGCCCCTTCTCCATCCTGCCCCCAGTGTCTCCAATAATGCCTCCATGTCTTTCATTCTGCCCCTGTCTGTATGGCCAATCCTGCCCCCAGTGTCTCCAATCCTGCTCCATCTCCATTCTGCTCCCAGTGTCTCCAATCCTGCCCCCAGTGCCTCCAATCCTGCCTCCAGTGTCTCCAATCCTGCCCCCAGTGTCTCCAATCCTGCCCCTTCTCCATCCTGCCCTGTCTCCAATCCTGCCCCTTCTCCATTCTGCCTCCAGTGTCTCCAATAATGCCTCCATGTCTTTCATTCTGCCCCCTGTCTGTATGGCCAATCCTGCCCCCAATGTCTCCAATTCTGCCCCAGTGCCTCCAATCCTGCCTCCAGTGTCTCCAATCCTGCCCCTAGTGTCTCCAATCCTGCCCCTTCTCCATCCTGCCCCTTCTCCATTCTGCCCCCAGTGTCTCCAATAATGCCTCCATGTCTTTCATTCTGCCCCCTGTCTGTATGGCCAATCCTGCCCCCAGTGTCTCCAATCCTGCTCCGTCTCCATTCTGCCCCAGTGTCTCCCATTCTGCCCTGTCTCTATCCTTCCCCATCCAGTCTTCATTCTGCCCCAGTCCTGCCTCATCTCCATTCTGCCCCAGTCCTGCCTAGTCTCCATCCTGCCCCGTCTCCATCCTGATTCCTGCCCAGTCTCCATTCTGCCCCATCTCCATCCTTCCCCGTCCAGTCTTCATTGTGACCCCAGTCCTGCCCCATCTCCATTCTGCCCCAGTCCTGCCCCGTCTCCATTCTGCCCCAGTCCTGCCCGTCTCCATTCTGCCCAAAGTCCTGCCCAGTCTCCATTCTGCCCCAGTCCTGCCTGATCTCCATTCTGCCCCAGTCCTGCCCATCTCCATTCTGCCCCCAGTCCTGCCCTATCTCCATTCTGCCCCCAGTCCTTGCCCCGTCTCCATTCATCTGCCCCCAGTCCTGCTCCGTCTCCATTCTGCCAAAAGTCCTGCCCAGTCTCATTCTGCCCCAGTCCTGCCCGATCTCCATTCTGCCCCAGTCCTGCCCCATCTCCATTCTGCCCTCAGTCCTGCCCACTCTCCATTCTGCCCCCAGTCCTGCCCCATCTCCATTCTGCCCCAGTCCTGCCCCATCTCCATTCTGCCCAAAGTCCTGCCCGTCTCCATTCTGCCCAAAGTCCTGCCCAGTCTCCATTCTGCCCCAGTCCTGCCCGATCTCCATTCTGCCCCCAGTCCTGCCCCATCTCCATTCTGCCCCCAGTCCTGCCCACTCTCCATTCTGCCCCAGTCCTGCCCCATCTCCATTCTGCCCCCAGTCCTGCCCCATCTCCATTCTGCCCCCAGTCCTGCCCCATCTCCATTCTGCCCAAAGTCCTGCCCTATCTCCATTCTGCCCCAGTCCTGCCCAGTCTCCATTCTGCCCCATCCTGCCCATCTCCATTCTGCCCAAAGTCCTGCCCACTCTCCATTCTGCCCCCAGTCCTGCCCACTCTCCATTCTGCCCCCAGTCTTGCCCACTCTCCATTCTGCCCCAGTCCTGCCCACTCTCCATTCTGCCGCGGCTCCAGTTTGCAATATTAAAAAAAAAAAAAATCTTTCTCCTTACCCTGCCGCGTTCCAGCGGCGAGAGATCCACACACCACAGAAAGCGCGCACTCGCCGGCAACTGACAATGACGTCAGGCGCCAGCGACGTGCGCGCTGACGTCAGCTGCCAGCCTCCATTGGCTGGCAGCATTAACTATTACCGTGCGGGCCTGTGTCTATCTCTGTGAGCAGCCGACTGAGTAGCATTACCACAATTACCAATACCAAATACCAATACCAATTACCAAACATCATTCCATATAAGACATGAATGGACAGATCTAATTGAGCAAGAGTCGCTATTTGCTAGTGGCCTTTGTTCTGGCTCATAGAGGGGGGACTTCTATATCTACCAGGGTATATTTTAGGGGTTGTCAAAAGGAAACATCCCTTTTAATTGTGTAAATATAAATTCCATCAAGAATATTGGACTCACTTTCTGGAGCTTTTTCTAGTTCTAAAAGAAAAACAAATACAGCACAATGTGATTGTATTGAAAACCGATACACCAAGCCTACATCATGGGCTTCGTAACAGGTATGTAATTTGCACAAGTCACTGCTGCTATCATCTTTTTACAAGTTTTCTATCATAATTCTTCCTCAATTGGAGAATTCTATATTAGATTAATTACTTCTATGTAGTGTTGAGCGATACGATACCGCAAGTATCGGGTATCGGCCGATATTAGCTCTATCGGCCTTTCGATACTTAGTTCCGATATTTTCGTCTTATCGGATACCAGAATCGGGATTGTCACTGTCACTGTCAGTGTCTGTCGGTCGGGTCTGTCAGGAGTCAGCGGCACTTACCTGGCAGAAGATCTCCGGCGGTCACGGGCTGGACTGCTTCATGGCCGCCATCATCTTTCCCCGGCGGTCACATGCAGTTTCTCGCGATAACTGCAGTGACTGCTGGGTAATCCCGGCCGTAAAGCAGTCAGTCCGATGACGTCACCGCCGGGGGAAGCAGGTAATCAGCTGTGCTGCGTCGCGATGACAGGCTCTGCCTGTCATTGCGATGTAGCAGAGCTGGATCGTCGTGGGACTGTCGTTACTATGGACTGCGTCGGACAGGTGGTATACTGTTGGTTTGTTTTTTTTCTTTTTTTACAGGAGATCGATGGCGTCGCAGGAATGAGAGTATAACAAAAGAAATGAAAACTGTGTTGTCTCTTTTATTTCATTAAAAGACTTTTTTCTTGCTTTGTCTTTTTTTTATACATTTAATAACTTTGGGATTAATAATGGATCGGTGTCTTATTGACACCTCTCCATTATTAACCGGGCTTATTGTCACCGTGCAATCAATGGTGACATTAACCCCTTATTACCCCACTTGCCACCGCTACAGGGCAGTGGGAAGAGCCGGGTAAAGTGCCACAATTGGCACATCTTTTGATGCGCCAAATGTGGGGCTGCTGTAGCCTGGTATTATCAGGCTGTTGAGGGCCAAAATCCAGGGCCTTGACAGTCTTTTAATACCAGGCCGCAGCAGTCTGCATTTTACTTGGCTGGTTAACAAAAATAGGGGGACCCCTACGCCGTTTTTTTTTCGAGGGGATCCCCTATTTTTGTTAACCAGTCAAGCTAAGCAGACTGCTGTGGCCTGGTATTATCAGGCTTGCAAGGTCCATGGATATTGGATCCTTACCAGCCTGAAAAACCAGGCCTCAGCGGTCTGCTTCATCTGGCTGGTTAACAAAAATAGGGGGGACCCCACGCCAATTTTTTTCGAGGGGATCCCCTATTTTTGTTAATCAGCCAAGATATGCAGACTGCTGTGGCCTGGTATTATCAGGCTGGCAAGGTCCATGGATCTTGGCTCCTTAACAGCCTGAAAATCCAGGCCTCAGCGGTCTGCTTCATCTGGCTGGTTAACAAAAATAGGGGGGACCCCACGCCAATTTTTTTCGAGGGGATCCCCTATTTTTGTTAATCAGCCAAGATATGCAGACTGCTGTGGCCTGGTATTATCAGGCTGGCAAGGTCCATGGATCTTGGCTCCTTAACAGCCTGAAAATCCAGGCCTCAGCGGTCTGCTTCATCTGGCTGGTTAACAAAAATAGGGGGGACCCCACGCCAATTTTTTTCGAGGGGATCCCCTATTTTTGTTAATCAGCAAAGATATGCAGACTGCTGTGGCCTGGTATTATCAGGCTGGCAAGGTCCATGGATCTTGGCTCCTTAACAGCCTGAAAATCCAGGCCTCAGCGGTCTGCTTCATCTGGCTGGTTAACAAAAATAGGGGGGACCCACGCCAATTTTTTTCGAGGGGATCCCCTATTTTTGTTAATCAGCAAGATATGCAGACTGCTGTGGCCTGGTATTATCAGGCTGGCAAGGTCCATGGATCTTGGCTCCTTAACAGCCTGAAAATCCAGGCCTCAGCGGTCTGCTTCATCTGGCTGGTTAACAAAAATAGGGGGGACCCCACGCCAATTTTTTTCGAGGGGATCCCCTATTTTTGTTAACCCAGCAAAGATATGCAGACTGCTGTGGCCTGGTATTATCAGGCTGGCAAGGTCGGATCTTGGCACCGTGAACAGTGAAATCCAGGCCCCAGCTCTGATGTGGCTGATTAAAAATAGGTGGGGCAGACGCCAATTTTTCGAGGGGATCCCCTATTTTTGTTAACCAGCAAAGATAAGCAGACTGCTGTGGCTGGTATTATCAGGCTGGCAAGCAGGGTCGGACTGAGCCACCGGGACACCGGAGAAAACCTCCGGTGGGCCCCAGCTCCTGAGTGGTGGGCCCTGATTTGAAAGGATAGGTCGCGGGGCAGAGGGGGCGGTGGCCCGGGCCCCCGCGCTCTGAGGGGGCCCCCCGGAGCTACGCTACAGTAACTGTATCGGCGTGCACAGCACGCTGATACAGTTACATTCTGCGGCAGAGCAGGGAGAATCGATCTTCCTGCTCTGCCGCCCAGAAGCTATGGGGCCTGAACAGGCATTGGGGGGGCCCGGCGCCAGCAGTGGAGGGTCAGCTGTATCGGCATGGGTACGGTTGGGGCGAGGATATGGGTGTGATTAGCTGTGAAATGGGTGTGGTCGGGGCGTGGCTTAAAATATGCAGCGGCGTGCTATGCGCGCCGCAGCCTTTAACCCTCTTTCTGTCTTCAAAATTTGGGAGGTATGCTGTATGACCTCCCTACAACTTCTGGGCATGCTCCTGATGAGCGCGACGGATGGTCTCCTGAGGGATCTCCTCCCACACCTGGACTAAAGCATCCACCAACTCCTGGACAGTCTGTGGTGCAACGTGGCATGGAATAAAATTTGCTGCAGCAGGCACAGCGTGCCACAGCCTTTGTCCCTCTTTCCCTTCTTCAAAGGTTGGGAAGTATGATGGTGGGCCCCAAGAATATATTTTCTCTGGTGGGCCCAAGGTACTCCAGTCCGACGCTGCTGGCAAGGTCCATGTATGTTGGCTCCTTAACAGCCTTAAATACCATGCCTTAGCAGCAGGGGCGTACATAGAAATCATGGGGCCCCATAGCAAAAGTCTGAATGGGCCCCCCCAAAAAAAAAAAACCCAGAGCCATTGTAAATGTAAAGTGCCAGCACAGTGAGGGGACACATTAAACAAAAAAATGTATTATGCCCCCATAGATTGTGCCCCCATAGATGCTCCATAGTATAGGCCCTTATGCTGCCGCAGCTGCTGCAACCAAAAAAAAAAAAAAGACATATCACCTTTCGTCGCTGGGGGCCAGGTGCCGGTGTCCTGAGCAGGGGGTGACACCAGGTGCCGATGTCACCGCTCGCTCAGGGCCCCGGCACCTGAGATATTTACCTGTCCTCTCTCCACTGCTGAGTGCCGCTGTCTTCGGGGTCCTACAGCAGTGAATGATGAGGCAGAGGGCGCGGCGCGCACTAACGACGTCATCGCGCCCTCTGACCTGAACATTGCAGCAAGAGGACGCGAGCAACGGTGGAACGGGACAGGTAAATATCCCTTATACTCACCCTTCTGCCGGCGCGGTCTGTACAGCCCCTGCTCTTCTCCCACGGTCTCCGCCGCCAGTGTTCAGCGGTCACGCGGGACAGCTCATTAAAGTCATGAATATGTGCGTATTCATGACTGTAATGAGCGGTACCACCTGACCGCTGAACACAGGCGTCGGAGACCGTGGGAGAAGAGCAGGGGCTGCAGAGACCGCACCAGGAGGGGTGAGTATATAGAAGAGCTGCGCTCCCCCTCCCCCGCCGACCCCCTGGTAGTACTGTGTCAGCACAGCTACCCGACCGTCGAGGGCCCCCTCACCTGTCCGGGCCCCATAGCAGCTGCTTGGTCTGCTTCATTCACGGTACGCCACTGCTCAGCAGTCTGCTTCATCTGGCTGGTTAACAAAAATAGGGGGGACCCGACGCCATTTTTTATTCGAAGGGAACCCCTATTTTTGTTAATCAGTTCCCTCTGACGTCACTGATTGTGTCCCTGGCTGACCTGAAGTGAAAGTGGAAAGCAATCAATTAAGCTTTCCACTTCCTCTCCTGTCAGCCAGGAGAGGAACTCATTCATTTGGGGGTTTACTGTGAGGCTGCAGCATTAGCTGCGGTCCCTGCAGTAAACATTAACCCTTTCTGAAGGATTACACCGTGGGACCTGACTGTGCATGGGATAGGTAAGAATAATTTTGCTATTTTATTTTATTTTTATTACAGGAAATGGTTTTTGCAGTCAAATAAAAGATGGTCAAAAACATGTGTCTTTATTTCATTAAAATGATTTGTAATTAAAGTGTGTGTGTTTTATTTTTATTTCATGCAATAGGATTAATAATTGATAGTTGTCTAATTGACAGCTCTCAATTATTAACCTGGCTTAAGGTCACCTTTCAATTGCAATGTGGCTTTAACCCCATATTAACCCATTCGCCACCGCTACAGGGCAATGGGAATAGACGGGCAAAGTGCCAGAAAGGGCGAATCTAATTATAGATTTGTCTTTTCTGGGGTGTCTGGGGGCAGATGTTAGTAGCCAGGGGGGGCCAAAAATAATGGTCCCTCTCTGGGCTATTATTATCTGCCCCCATTCGCTGGCTTTGTCTGTCTGGTTGCGAAAATAGGGCGGGAGCCCACGCATTTTTTTTAAACAATTTTACACCTCATATATATATATATATATACATGTCATTGAATTTGTGACACATATATATATATATTTATATTTATAGTTCATACACTTCTACATAGTATAATACCCGCTAATTCAATTGACGGCTTTTGTGAAAATGCAGAACCCGACATGAAATGACACTTGGTGTACATAGGGTTAACCATGTCTTTTCATGTCCTTTGCTATCTGATTTGCACAAACAATTACATCAGTCTATGTGTGCAAAATTTCACACCTGTAGGGGTTAATTAAAGGTGTAAATTCGTAGCAAAAAAGTCCGTTTTTTTTACAACGAATTTACACCTTTAATTAACCCCTACAGGTGTGAAATTTTGCACACATAGACTGATGTAATTGTTTGTGCAAATCAGATTGCAAACGACATGAAAAGACATGGTTAACCCTATGTACACCAAGTGTCATTTCATGTCGGGTGCTTCTGTCTTTTCACAGAAGCCGGCTTTACCCGGCAATTGAATCAGAGGATATTTTACTATGTAGAAGTGTATAAACTATACATATATGTATATATATATATATGTCACAATGACATGTATATATATATATATATATATATATATGTATTCTATGTGTGTATATTTAGTGTTTACAAGGAAATAAAGGTTTTTTTTAGTTGCGATATTTTGTTCCCATAGACTTACATGGGACTTCCGGTATCGGAATCGGATATCGCCGATATTTAGTGATATCGGCGATACCATTCCGATCCGATATTTTTAGATATCGAGCAGTATCGCTCAACACTACTTCTATGTGAACGTTAGACATATTTTATTCACATATAAATAATTTCCATTCTGAGTTTTTTGTCTTAGCTTCTTCTTATGTTCTTTGTCTTTTCATGTCCTCCAGTTGATGACTAAAGTACACATCAATAGATGAGTCACTTAATCAAGCAAATGCTTCTTCTTGCTCATGTTCATAGCCTGTTTCCACGATTGCTGGTCAATCATTTTGTGTATCTAGAGAATTTCAGAGCAACGTGTTGGAACGGACTTCTGCATTTAAGTATTGTTTCTAATGGAAATGAGACGCTGATTCGGGAATGTTCCACAGGCAGAATTGTATCTTACCGTTAAAAAGCACTCCCTGCCAAACTTCCTGAAATGAGATCAGATTATATTTTCAGGAATTAGCTAAAAATGAAGTTTCCATAGCTAAAACCCTGAATCAGAATCTCGTAAGTGTTATTACTTAACTTGCAACCTGCTGGCACAGCTCCAGCTATAAACAGCTTATTGGTGTGAAATCTCTGGCAAACAACCTTGTATTGCCACATTGTTCAAGTTTAGTAAAACTGCTTCTTACATAATGACTTATTGTGTCATTTCTTTCTCATGTGTGAAAGGCAGGTGTTGGATTTTAGAGCTATTATTTTTCCTGAACAAAGACAAAATAATTCAAGTGTGGTTATGATTTTGATTTCCTGAGAAGCAAAGTTTTATACAAGTTAGTCTACGGCAAGAAAAGTATTCGCTTTGTATCTGTAATGTGCAAAGGGAGAAAAAAGAAAATGAAGAAAGTTTTTGAACTTACCCACAATAAGTGAATTAAAATGAGACCAGAAAAACATGGCTGCTCCTAAAGTTTTTTTTGTTATACAGTATTATAAAGCTGTTATAAGGTGATCATCCTATCATTATTTCTATCCAGTACCTTTTTGCTAGTGATGGGTTATATATGATCAGAGAAACATGGCAGCTATCACTTCAGAAATATGCCATTTCTATCCATGAATTGTGTCTGGTATTGCAGCTCTGCTACATTAAAGTGAACAGGACTGAGCTGATATATATAGGCATGGTCAGTGGCATACCCCTAATGGCGGCAGGCCACGTGGCTACTATGGGCCCTGTGAGGAGCTGGGGGGGCCCGATACCAGCCATTGCACATTCAACTGTATGAGAGCAATGATGAAAGAGGGAACATCAGCTGACAACGCCTCTTCCATTATTCTTTCTCGGTGTTTGATGTCTCAGCACACTTGGCACGATGACATCACTACATGGCGCCCACTGCATTGAGATGTGCGGTGCTTCAGAACGCTCACTGCAGAGACCAGAGCACTTGAGGAATGAGGAGAAGAAATGAGTATTGTACTGGGTTTTTTTTAATCAGTGAATACATTGTGGTGACCAGAATACTGCATGGAGGACTATGGGGGATACAATATGCTATATGGAGGACTATGGGATGTGCATTATACTATATGAAGGACTATGGGGAGTGCATTATACTATACGGAGGATTATGAGGGGAGCATTATACTCTATGGAGGACTATGGAGTGCTTTATACAATATAGAGGACAATATGGAGTGCATTATACTATATAGAGGACTATGGGATGCATCATACTATATGGAGGACTATGAGGAGGGCATCATACCATATAGAGGACTATGGGGTGCATTATACTATATTGGGGAATATGTAAAGTGTATTATACTATATGTAAGACTATGGGGAGTGCATTATACTATATGGCGGACTATGGGATGCATTATATTACATGAGGACTATGGGATGTATTATATTATATGGAGGACTATGGGAGTGCATTATACTGTATGGAGGACTATGGGAGTGCTTATAATATAAGGAGGGTTATGGAGTGCATTATACTATAAGGAGGACTATAGGGTGCATTATAGTATATGGAGGACTATGGGGTGCATTATACTATATGTAGGACTATGGGATGCATTATACTATATGGAAGACTATGGGGTGCATTATACTATTTGGAGGACAATGAGGAGTCCATTATGCCATATGGAGGACTATGGGGTGCATTATAGTATATGGAGGACTGTGTGAAGTGCATTATACTATATGGAAGATTATGGGGTGCATTATACTATATGGAGAACTATGAGGAGTGCATTATACCATATGGAAGACTATGGGGTGCATTATACTATATTGGGGAATAAGTGAAGTGTATTATACTATATGGAAGACTATGAGGAGTGCATTATACTATATGGAGGACTATGTGGAGTTCATTATACTATATGAAGGACTATCTGAAATGCATTATAGTACATTGAGGACTGTGTGAAGTGCATTATACTATATGGAGGACTATAGAGTACATTATACTACACTGCTTAAAAAAATTAGGGGAACACTCAAATAACACATCCTAGATCTAAATGAATTTAGATCTAGGATGTGTTATTTGAGTGTTCCCTTTATTTTTTTGAGCAGTGTATATAGAGGACAATGTGGAGTGCATTATACTATATGGAGTACTACGGGATGCATTATATTATATGGAGGACTATGGGGGTGCATTATACTGTATGGGGGACTATTGGATGCATTATACTATATGGAGGACTATGGGGTGCATTATACTATATGGAGGACTATGAAGAGTGCATTATACCATATGGAGGTCTATGGGGTGTGTTATGAATGTGCTAGAGATGGTTTCTGAGCAGAGGCTCCCTCTGGTGGTTACAGACAGTACTAAACCTTTCATCGAGGAGTGGCAATCTGGGATCACGGATTGGTCTGATATAAGGGAGGTTCCCTCCCATGATGGATGCCGGTGATCAATTATTCTTGTCTCAATTGTGGTTCCTGGTTCATTTGGAAGTTTGCTGGAGCCTTGCCTGTATCTCCTGCTTTCAGATAAGATATTTTTTGCTTTTCTTTTTGTGCTTGCTTTTTGCATTGTTTTCTGCACTTTTGTGGAGGTCAGCCAGGTCCCCTCCTGGGGCCTGAGCTCCTCACAGTTTATCTGCAGCCACTGTTATTTGCTCATTTGCTTTTTCCTGTTTTTTCAGCGGCTGCGGCTTGGTTTTTGTTCACACTGAGATCTGATTTAGTGGGTGGCGAGATCGTGTGATCTCAGTATTTTTGTAATCAGAATTGTTGGATTTTTGTAGGGTTTTCTGGGTTGCAGAAAGTAATCTCTCCTGTCCTATCCTATTTAGTCAACTTGTGGCCCCAGCATTTGCTCAGTCTATTTTCTGCCTATGTTTGTATTTTCATCTTGTCTAACCGCCATTATATGTTTGGGGGGCTTCCTATTTTCTTTGCGGATCTGCTCCGGGGCAGATAGCTTTCATCTTTCTGCCTTTAGGTGTAGTTATCTCTCAGGCTGTGTGCTACCTCTAGTTGTGTCGTTAGTTTAGGAATCTGCAACCCATCAGTTACCATTTCAGGTGTTCGGCTGCCCTGCTGTTGTTCCTGTCCTCCTCAGCTACCGAAACATAACATGGGTGCATTATACTATATGGAGGACTATGGGGTGCATTATACTATATGGAGGATTATGAGGAGTGCAGTATACCATATGGAGGACTATGGGGTGCATTATACTATATTGGGGAATATGTGAAGTGTATTATACTACAGTATATGGAAGACTATGGGGAGTGCATTATACTATATGGAGGACTATGAGGAGTGCATTATACCATATGGAGGACTATGGGATGCATTATACTATATGGAGGACTATGGGGTGCATTACACTATATGGAGGACTATGAGGAGTGCATTATACCATGTGGAGGACTATGGGGTACATTATACTATTGGGGAATATGTGAAGTGTATTATACTACAGTATATGGAGGACTATGGGGTGCATTATACTATATGGAGGACTATGAGGAGTGCGTTATACCATATAGAGGACTATGGGGTGTTGTGAATGTGCTAGAAATGAATTCTGAGCAGAAGCTCCCTCTGGTGGTTACAAACAGTACTGAACTATCAAATGAAGATTGTGAAGATTGGCGATCAGGTGTTACTGACTGGTCTTATATAAGGGAGGTTCCCTCCCATCAGGGTTGCCGGTGATCAATTGTTCTGGTCTCATCTTTGATTCCTGTTCTCTTTGTAGCTTGCTGTTTCGTGCCTGCATCTTCTGCTAACAGATAAGACATTTTCTTCTTTTAGTTTTTTGTGCTTGCTTTTTGCATTTTGTCCTGCACTTCTGTGGGGGTCTGCCGGGTCCCCTCCGGGGCTTGTGCTCCTCTCAGTTTAGTTCAGCCACTGTTGTTTGTTCATTTGCCTTTTCCAGTTTTTTCAGTGGCTGCTGTTTAGTTTTGTTACACCAGAGAACTAATTTAGGTGGTAGAGGTCGTGTGATCTCAGGTGTTTTTGTAATTAGTAGAGTTGGTACTTTTCAGGGTTTTTTGGGATTGCAGTAAGTGTCCTTCCTATCCTTTTCTATTTAGGAAGTTTGGGCCCCAACGTTTGCTCATACTATTTTCTGTCTGTGTCTGTATTTTCCTCTTGTCTAACCGCCATTACATGTTTGGGGGCTTTCTATGTTCTTTGGGGATCTGCTCCGGGGCAGATAGTTTTCCTCTTTCTGTCTTTAGGTGTAGTTAGCTTCTCAGGCTGTGACGAGGCGTCTAGGACCAACGTAGGTACGCTCCACGGCTGCCTTTAGTTGTGGTGGTTAGTCAGGGTACTGCAATCCCATAGATTCCAACCTCTCTGGTGTATTTCCTTTTTTGCCTGCTCTCCTCAGCTACCAAATCATAACAATGGGGTGCATTATACTATATTGGGGAATATGTGAAATGTATTATACTACAGTATATGGAAGATAATGGGGTGTGCATTATACTATATGGAGGACTATGTGGAGTTCATTATACTATATGAAGGATTATCCGGAGAGCATTATAGTATATGAAGGACTGTGTGGAGTGCATTATACTATATGGAGGACTACGGGGAGCACATTATACTAAAACGAGGACTATGGGGAGTGCATTATACTATATGGAGGACTATGGGGAGTACATTATACTATATAGAGGACTATGGGAAGGGATGAAGTAACTTTAAATCTGTAATATGCATCAACACAGCAGCATGCTGTGCATGTCTGAAAACACACCTCTTGCTACCCTCTGGAGAGTAGTGCAGGACTGAGAGAAATGATAAGGAAGGCTGTATGATGGGGCTTTATCTAGAGGAGCAGAGGAGTGATGTACTTGTCAGGGACACTGCACTGCACTTGCTCACTGAGCCAGTGCGTGTGTCCTGAGTGAACAAACTATGCCCAAAGATACCTGTATAGCAGAGCCGCAGCAGGGAAGACGTGTGTTTCTGTGGAACAGGACCTTCCGAAGCATGTGACTGCCAAGGGGCGGAGCCGGCCACACGTCTCTCAGAGGCAGCAGTAGCAGATAGAGAATGCTTCAGGCCGGAGGACCTGCAGGCACGTGACTGCCTAGGGGCGTGGCTAAGCTCCAGAGAGCTATGAGGTAAAGGAAAACTCCTAGAAGGGTAACTACGAAATAAAGTTACCAAGGGGCATAGACAGAATGGATAGTCAGGATAGCCAGGTCATACACAGAGGGAGCAACGCAGTACAAAAGGAGCAGGCAGAGAATAACCAGAACACAGCCAAGGGATCATACACAGAGAGAGCAACGCAGTACAAAAGGGACAGGAAAAACTCGTAACAGGGACACAGCCAAATCAGAACCAGAAGACAGACAAAACGTAGCACAGGCACAACGCACTGGTACAAGCACAGGGTCAGACACACTCAGCCAAAGGTCAGAGTATAAACGACAAAGACTGGCTTCACAGTGAGGCTATAAAAAGCCTCCCAGAACCCAGAAAGAGGCCAACCAAGTTAACCCCGCGACTACCTGATCCAAGAACCCAGTAAATCATGACAGTACCCCCTTCTTAATGGGGGGCCTCTGGACCCCCAGGTTTCCCAGGATTCCGAGCATGGAATGCCCGAACCAGACGGTCAGCGTGTACCGATCTGGCCGGCACCCAAGACCGTACCCCCTCCAATGCACCAGGTACTGTAAGGACCCCCGAGACCGCCAGGAGTCTACAATATGTTGTACCTCAAATTCCATGTGCCCATCAACCAAGACTGAGGAGGGAACAGCAGCTGGTTCATCTACTACCGATCCCAAGGGTTTTAGCAAGGATCTATGGAATACGTTATGGAGTTTCAAAGCGGGGGGGAGGCGAAGACGATACACCACAGGGTTAATTACCTCAATGATCTCATAGGGACCTATGAACTTGGGCCCCAGTTTGGTGGAGGGCAGACGAAGACTTATGTTTCACGTGGAGAGCCACACCTTGTCCCCACACTGCAACACCTGAGCAGGGTTCCTTTTTTATCTGCAAAACGCTTATAAGTCTCCTGAGCCCTGAACATACTGTAAGGTGGCGGTGTTCACACCGTGCAGTAACTGAGACAGTGACCCAAGCAAGTCCAACATAAACAGCTTTTTATTCAGCAACTCACGGGTTAAACAGAAAAGTCCTCCGATACACAGCCGAGTTAACATCAGTCCATAAACAAAGGTTGCCGGGAACAATGGCCGCGCCGGGCCGCACAAAGCCTGACAGGTGCAAAGCCGCGCCAGGTGTGGGTTCAGCTAGACGCAATCCTGCGTAGCTTTCCTGCTATGCTCCTTAGCAGGGTCAAACATAGAACTACACTAATCCTTAGTGCAGGAGTTTTAAAGACCTGTGGCAAAAAGTCACTAGAAAACCCGGGTTGGAGGGAGGATGCCGCCCCACTGCCTCCTGTGACCTCCTCCAAGGAATGAAGGCCCTGCCGGACTTTACCTAGTCTGCCTTGGCCAGGTAGTCTGACCAGGTCATTGCTCACCTTCATTCCTGCATTGCAGCCGCAGCTGTGTGTGTGACTGCAATGCACTCCAATGGTTTTAATAGGTCTCTGTACACATTCTGGGGGAAACATAGCGTCCCTCATAAACGATCCCGGTCACTGCCTCACATATTCCCCCCCTCTGTTCAATCTTGTGGGGTTGAACATCTGTCACCATACAGGGTGCCCGGGACAGGGCATCCGCGTTTGCTTGCAACTTTCCGGGGCGATGTTCTACAGAGAAACTGAAATTTTGCAGTGACAGGAACCACCTGGTGACTCGCGCATTCCTCTCCTTGGCATTCCTCATCCATACCAAGGGTGAGTGGTCCGTCACCAAGCGAAACTGACGCCCGAGTAAATAATAATGTAGTGATTCCAAGGCCCACTTAATAGCCAAACACTCCTTCTCTACCACGCTATAATTTTTCTCTGCCGGGACAAGTTTTCTACTCAAGTAGGTGACCGGGTGCTCTTCGCCATTCACTTTTTGTGACAACACCGCCCCTAGGCCTACTGTTGTGAATGGGCTTGAGATGAGTTCTGAGCAGAGGCTCCCTCTGGTGGTTACAAGCGGTACTGGTCTGTTCAGTGAAGATTGTGAGGACTGGGAATCAGGTGTTACTGACTGGTCTTATATAAGGGAGTCACCTTCCCATCAGGTTGCCGGTGATCAATTGTTCTGGTCTGAATCCTTGATTCCAGTTTCCCTTGTAGCCTGCTGTGTCGTGTCTGCATCTCCTTCTAACAGATAAGACATTTTCTTCTTTTTGTTTCTGTGCTTGATTTTTGCATTTTGTCCTGCACTTCTGTGGGGGCCTTCTGGGTCCCCTCAGGGGGCTTTTGCCCTCTCAGTTTAGTTCAGCCACTGATGTTTGTACTTTTGCTTTTTCCAGTTTTTTCAGTGGCTGCTGTTTTGATTTTGTTACACCAGAGAGCTAATTTAGGTGGTAGAGGTCGTGTGATCTCAGGTGTTTTTGAAATTAGTAGAGTTGGTGCTTTCAGGGTTTTTTTGGGATTGCAGT
This sequence comes from Oophaga sylvatica, assembly GCA_033576555.1. NCBI lineage: Eukaryota > Metazoa > Chordata > Amphibia > Anura > Dendrobatidae > Oophaga > Oophaga sylvatica. The sequence goes on from JARQOD010000001.1 coordinate 712,659,040, forward strand.
AAGTACCCTTCCTATCCTTTTCTATTTAGTTAGTTTGGGCCCCAACGTTTGCTCATACTATTTTCTGTCTGTGTCAGTATTTCGTCTTGTCTAACCGCCATTACATGTTTGGGGGCTTGCTATTATCTTTGGGTCCTGCTCCGGGGCAGATAGCTTTCCTATTTCTATCTTTAGGTGTAGTTAGTTTCTCAGGCTGTGACGAGGCGTCTAGGACCAACGTAGGAATGCTCCACGGCTGCCTCTAGTTGTGGTGGTTAGTCAGGGTACTGCAATCTCATAGATTCCAACTGCTCTGGTGTATTGCCTTTTTGCCTGCACTCCTCAGCTACCGAATCATAACAGTATCACCGACCCTAAAAATTGAAAATTGTATGGTACTCACAGAAGGGAAAAAATATTGTGAAAGAAAAAAAAAAAGGTTGTCAGAGTTGTCAGAGATATTTTTCTGTCTGTTGCATTTTTTTTGTTTTTCCCTCTGTATTTCTGGGTGCTGGGGAGGATTTTTTTTTTTCTCTCAATGGAGTTTGCACAGTTGTCTGGCCGTGTGGATCAGCTTGCCACTGAGGTTCGGAGTATTGCTACCTATCTTGCTAGGTTGCCTGTTGTGGAACCTAGGATTCCCATGCCAGATTTATTTTTAGGGGATCGAGCTAAGTTTCAGAATTTCAAAAATAATTGTAAATTGTTTTTTGCCTTAAAATCTAAGTCCTCAGGAAACGCAGCGCAGCAGGTTCAAATTGTCATCTCTCTCCTGCGCGGCAATCCTCAGGATTGGGCTTTTTCCCTGACACCTGGGGATCCTGTTTTGAGTGATGTTGATGCATTTTTTCAAGCTTTGGGGTTATTGTACGATGAGCGTAATGTCACTAATCAAGCTGAAAAAGCCTTGTTGGCATTAAATCAGGGGCTTGATGACGCTGAGTTATACTGTCAGAGATTCCGTAGGTGGGCAGTCCTGACCAAGTGGAATGACGACGCTTTGGCGGCCCTTTTTCGGAAGGGGCTGTCAGATAATGTAAAGGATGTTATGGTGGGATTCCCTGTCCCCTCTGGTCTCAATGATTCTATGTCATTAGCGATTCAAATTGACAGACGTTTGCGTGAGCGGAAAAGTATGCGTGGAATAGTGTTGCCTTGTGAACCTGCTTCTGAATCCATGCAGTGTGATAGAGTGGTGTCTGGGGCACAGCGTCATGAGTTTCGAAAGCGCAATGGGTTATGTTTCTACTGTGGTGATGCCTCTCATGCTATTTCAGTCTGCCCTAAGCGGGGAGGACGTTTTGCACGCTCAGTTGTCTTGGGTAGTGTTCAGACTAAGTTTTTACTAACTGTCACTCTGATATGCTCTCTGTCCTCATTTTCTGCTCAGGCTTTCGTTGATTCTGGAGCAGCCATTAACCTGATGGATTATGATTTTGCTAAACGTTGTGGGTTTCCCTTGATACCCCTAAAGAAGTCTATTCCCCTTCTGGGGATCGATTCTACCCCTTTGGCTGAGAGTAAACCTCAGTTCTCTACTCAGGTTATAATGAGGGTTGAACCTGATCATCTAGAGTGCTGCAAATTTTTGGTTCTGTATAATCTGCATGATATTATCGTGCTGGGTTTCCCTTGGTTACAGTCTCATAATCCTGTTTTGGATTGGAAATCTGTGTCTGTAACCAGTTGGGGCTGCCAATGTGTTAATACCAACACTCCTGTTTTTTCTGCCTCCCCCCAGGCTCAGGATGTTCCTGACTTTTTGATTGATTTTTCTGATGTGTTTAGTGAAAGTAAATCTGCATCCTTGCCTCCCCATAGGAGCTATGACTGCGCTATTGAATTAGTGCCTGGTAGTAAATTCCCTAAAGGTCGCCTTTTTAACTTGTCTGTACCTGAACATGACGCTATGCGGTCTTATATCAAGGAGTCATTGGAGAAAGGTCATATCAGACCATCCTCTTCACCTTAGGTGCCGGTTTTTTCTTTGTGGCCAAAAAGGATGGTTCATTAAGGCCGTGTATTGATTATCGTCTTTTGAACAATATTACTGTGAAATATCAATACCAGTTACCCTTGATTTCTGACCTGTTTTCCAGGGTGAAAAACGCTACTTGGTTTACCAAGCTTGACCTCAGGGGGGCATATAACCTTATTCGCATTAAGCACGGGGATGAATGGAAGACAGCATTCAATACCCCGGAGGGCATTTTGAGTACCTTGTGATGCCCTTTAGGCTCACTAATGCTCCTTCTGTCTTCCAGTCCTTCATGAATGACATTTTCAGGGATTTTGTGGATAAATTTCTGATTGTTTATTTGGATGATATCTTGATTTTTTCCAATGACTGGGACTCTCATGTGAAACATGTTCGAACTGTATTCCAGATTTTGAGAGAGAATGCTCTGTATGTGAAGGGATCAAAGTGTCTTTTTGGCGTACAGAGGATCTCATTTCTGGGATTCATTTTGTCCCCATCTGTTATTGAAATGGACCCGGTCAAGGTTCAGGCCATCTGTGATTGGGTCCAACCTACTTCATTAAAGGCTCTTCAAAGATTTTTGGGTTTTGCCAATTTTTATCGTAAATTTATTGGTAATTTCTCGGTTATTGTTAAACCATTAACTGATTTGACCAAAAGGGTTCTGATGTGGTGAATTGGCCTCCTGAGGCAGTCTCTGCATTTCAGGAACTTAAGCAGAGATTCACTTCTGCTCCTGTTCTACGGCAGCCTGATGTTTCTCTGCCATTTCAGGTGGAGGTTGATGCCTCTGAAATTGGGGCAGGTGCCGTTTTGTCCCAAAAAGATCCAGAGACCTCTAAAAGTAACCCTTGTGCCTTTTTCTCTCGAAAATTTTCTCCTACTGAACGTAATTATGACGTGGGTAATCGGGAGTTATTGGCCATGAAGTGGGCTTTTGAAGAGTGGAGACATTGGCTGGAGGGAGCCAAACATCGGGTGGTGGTCCTTACGGACCATAAGAATCTGGTTTATCTGGAATCTGCCAAGCGACTCAATCCTAGACAGGCCAGGTGGGCCTTGTTTTTCACACGTTTTAATTTTGTGGTTTCCTTTCTTCCTGGCACTAAGAATGTTAAGGCGGATGCTCTCTCGAGGAGTTTCCTTGCGGACTCTCCTGAGTTATCTGATCCTTCTGTTATTTTGAAAGAGGGTGTAGTTCTTTCCGCCATATCACCCAATTTGAGACTTGCTCTGGAGGGGTGTCAGGAGGATAGGCCCGAGCGCTGCCCTGTTGGAAAATTGTTTGTCCCGGACCAGTGGAAAAAGAGTGTGATGTCTGAGATTCATTGTTCCGCGTTGGCTGGGCATCCCGGAATTTTTGGTACCAGAGACTTGGTTAGTCGGTCCTTTTGGTGGCCTACCTTGTCTCGTGATGTCAGGGAATTTGTGCAGTCCTGCGGGACTTGCTCTCGCTCCAAGCCTTGCTCTCGCTCTGGTGGTTTGTTGATGCCATTGCCTGTGCCCAAGAGACCATGGACCCATATCTCTATGGATTTCATTTCCGACCTTCCTGTTTCTCAGAGAATGACCGCCATCTGGGTGATTTGTGATAGGTTTTCCAAGATGATACATCTTGTGCCATTGCCTAAGTTGCCTTCCTCCTCTGAATTGGTGCCTTTGTTCCTTCAGCACGTGGTTCGTTTACACGGCATTCCTGAGAACATTGTGTCTGACAGAGGAGTCCAGTTTGTTTCCAGATTTTGGAGGACCTTTTGTTCTAAACTTGGTGTTCAATTGTCTTTCTCCTCGGCGTTTCATCCTCAGACCAATGGTCAAACTGAGAGAACAAATCAGACATTGGAGACTTATCTAAGATGCTTTGTGTCTGCTGATCAGGATGACTGGGTTTCTTTTTTGCCTTTGGCTGAGTTTGCTCTTAATAATAGGGCTAGCTCTGCCACTTTGATGTCTCCATTTTTCTGTAATTCTGGGTTTCACCCTCGATTTTCTTCGGGACAGACGGAGGCTTCTGTCTGTCCGGGTGTTGACTCTGTTGTGGAGCGTATGCAACAGATTTGGGACCAGGTAGTGGAGAGGTTGTCCCTCTCTCAAGAGAGGGCCCAGCGGTTTGCTAACCGGCATAGGACTGATGGTCCTCGGTTTAAAGTAGGGGACTTGGTCTGGTTGTCCTCAAAAAATATTCCTATGAGAGTAGCATCTCCTAAATTTAAGCCTAGGTTCATTGGACCTTATAAGATCATGGAGATTCTTAATCCTGTTTCTTTTCGTTTGCTTCTTCCAGGGACATTTAAGATCCATAACGTGTTCCACAAGTCCTTGTTGAAGAGGTTTGTTGAGCCAGTGGTTCCTGCTGCTGTGCCTCCTGACCCTGTTTGGTTGAGGGCAATCTGGAGTATGTGGTTGAGAAAATATTAGATTCTCGTTTTTCTAGACAGAAACTCCAGTATTTGGTTAAGTGGAGAGGTTATGGTCAGGAAGACAATTCTTGGGTGTTTGCTTCGGACATCCATGCTAGGAGACTCATCCGTGCGTATCATAGAACTCATCCTGACCGACCTGGTTGCTCAAATGAGGGTTCGGTGACCCCTCCTCAAGGGGGGGGTACTGTTGTGAATGGGCTTGAGATGAGTTCTGAGCAGAGGCTCCTTCTGGTGGTTACAAGCGGTACTGGTCTGTTCAGTGAAGATTGTGAGGACTGGGAATCAGGTGTTACTGACTGGTCTTATATAAGGGAGTCACCTTCCCATCAGGGTTGCCGGTGATCAATTGTTCTGGTCTGAATCCTTGATTCCAGTTTCCCTTGTAGCCTGCTGTGTCGTGTCTGCATCTCCTTCTAACAGATAAGACATTTTCTTTTTGTTTCTGTGCTTGATTTTTGCATTTTGTCCTGCACTTCTGTGGGGCCTTCTGGGTCCCCTCAGGGGGCTTTTGCCCTCTCAGTTTAGTTCAGCCACTGATGTTTGTACTTTTGCTTTTTCCAGTTTTTTCAGTGGCTGCTGTTTTTGATTTTGTTACACCAGAGAGCTAATTTAGGTGGTAGAGGTCGTGTGATCTCAGGTGTTTTTGAAATTAGTAGAGTTGGTGCTTTCAGGGTTTTTTTGGGATTGCAGTAAGTACCCTTCCTATCCTTTTCTATTTAGTTAGTTTGGGCCCCAACGTTTGCTCATACTATTTTCTGTCTGTGTCAGTATTTCGTCTTGTCTAACCGCCATTACATGTTTGGGGCTTGCTATTATCTTTGGGGTTCTGCTCCGGGGCAGATAGCTTTCCTATTTCTATCTTTAGGTGTAGTTAGTTTCTCAGGCTGTGACGAGGCGTCTAGGACCAACGTAGGAACGCTCCACGGCTGCCTCTAGTTGTGGTGGTTAGTCAGGGTACTGCAATCTCATAGATTCCAACTGCTCTGGTGTATTGCCTTTTTGCCTGCACTCCTCAGCTACCGAATCATAACAGCCTACCTCCGAGGCATCTGTCTGGACAATGAAGGTTTCATTGAAGTTGGGGCTGATGAGGACCGGCTGTCCACACAGGGCCAACTTCATGGACTGAAAGGCTTCTTCTGCCTGAGGAGTCCACCGAACCATTACCGTTTTTTTTCCCTTCAAGAGATCGGTCAGGGCCGCCGTTCGCCCAGCAAAATTAGGTATAAACCGGCGGTAATACCCAAGGATGCCAAGGAACGCCTTCACCTGTTTTGTACTCGATGGTTTAGGCCAGTTTTATATGGCCTCAATTTTATTGATTTGGGGCTTGATAGCTCCTCGGCCTATCACATACCCCAAGTATCGGGCTTCCTCTAGCCCTATCGCACATTTTTTTGGGTTTGCCGTTAACCCCGCGGCTCTGAGAGAATCTAGCACCGCTTGTACCTGTGATAGGTGCGTTTGCCAGTCGGAGCTAAATATGATAATATCATCTAGATACGCGGACGCGTACTCCTGATGCGGCTTTAGCACTATGTCCATCAATCTCTGAAATGTAGCCGGGGCCCCATGTAACCCAAAAGGTAAGACCACATAGTGATATAGACCCTCCGGAGTTACGAAGGCGGTCTTTTCCTTCGCCGAATCTGTGAGCGGTACCTGCCAGTAACCCTTGGTGAGATCGAGCGTGGTAAAGTACTGGGCCTGCCCCAGTCTCTCAATCAGCTCGTCCACCCGGGGCATTGGATAAAGGTCGAGCTTCGACACTTCATTCAATTTCCGGAAATCGTTACAGAAGCGTAATGATCCGTCTGGTTTTGGAATCAGTACAATGGGGCTAGCCCACTCACTCCTTGATTCCTCTATGAAGCCTAACTGAAGCATTTGTTTTACCTCAGCCGTGATGGCTTGCCTCCGGGCTTCGGGCACCCAGTACGGTCTCATTCGTACCCTTATCCCAGGTTCAGTGACAATGTCATGTTGGATAGCCGTAGTTCTACCGGGTAGCTCTGAGAACACGTCAGTATTGTGTTGTACCAGGGAGCGAGCCTCCCGTCGCTGCTGTTTAGTGAGGGTATCACTTATCCTGACCTCCCCCTTGGACGCTTCCCTGGCTGAAGGTAAAATACTCTCTGGTGAAATGCCCGGGGTAATGTCTGTAACAAAACACTCTCGATCCTTCCAAGGCTTTAGCAGGTTTACATGGTAAATCTGCTCAGGTTTCCTCCTTCCGGGCTGATACACCCAGTAATTTACCTCCCCCACCCTTTCTCGAATCTCATATGACCCTTGCCACTTGGCCATGAGCTTACTCTCGGCTGTGGGTACCAGTACTAATACCCGATCGCCCTTGTTAAAAGACCTGACTCTGGCTCTTTTATTATATGTGCGCCTCTGGGTTGCCTGGGCATCTAACAGATGTTCTTTCACGATGGGCATGACTGCCGCGATCCGGTCCTGCATACTAGCCATGTGTTCAATTATACTCCTATGTGGAGTCGGCTCTTGTTCCCATGTCTCTTTGGCTACGTCCAACAGACCCCTAGGGTGTCTGCCGTACAATAACTCAAAGGGAGAAAACCCTGTGGAAGCCTGGGGTACCTCACGGACGGCGAACATCAAATAGGGTAGCTGTAATGTATGTAGTACAGTTCATATAGCGTCTTGTGCTTGGGTGCGATGAAAACACAGAAGTCACAGGTTTGATATAGAAAAGTCCTGTATTACTTCATACAAGTTGGCAGAAATAGTCACACAGTTTGCAGACACAGAAACAGGAGACACAGCAGGCCAGAGTAATCCAAGCTCAGCAATCACTCTCCAATACAGATTCAGGATCTTCTTCTCTGTTACCGTAAGTCCATGCAAACGTGGGTCTTTCAAAGAGCAGGGTTCAGAGTCCACAAGTGCTTCAGAGTTCCTCAGTAGGAATAGCTGGAGTACAAGGTCCAAGGCTTACAGGAGTCAAGTCACAGGTTCACTGCAGGCTAGATTCTGAAGCACTGATTGCTCAGCTGTGGCTGCTTAAGAAGCAAAGGAGAGAATCAGGGCGGGAACATGCAAGCTGGAAACTCCATTTTGACTGAGGGCAAGATAGCTGCAGCAAGACAGAAAGTAAAATGGCTGACGAACAAACTGAGTTTCAGGAATATATACATAGAACCTTACATTACTCCCCCCTTAAGGACAACCTCCGGATGACCTCAGACCAGGCTTGTGTGGGTACCTCTGATGAAACTGACGGAGCAAGCGAGGAGCATTAACGTTATTGACCGGTTCCCATGAGTTGTCCTCCACTGGGTAGCCCTGCCATTTAATCAGATATTGTAACTGATTTCTATACAACCTGGAATCTAAAATCCTTTCCACCACAAATTCTTCCTGACCATCGACTAGCACTGGGTCAGGGCAAGGAGAGGAACGTCCAGGAAACGTATTGGGTGTCGCAGCCTTTAGTAGGGATACATGAAAAACAGGGTGGATTCTCATAGTTCTGGGCAGTTGAAGACGACAAGCAACAGCACTTATAATTTTACTGATTTTATAGGGTCCAATGTACTTATGTCCCAACTTAGACGATGGAATCCTTAACTTAAGATTTCTGGTTGACAGCCAGACCAAGTCTCCTACCTTGAAAGCTGGTGCAGGTTTACGAAATTTATCTGCTGCTTTCTTGTACCTTTCTTGAGCCGATTCCAGATTTTCCTTTAGAAGATCCATATTCTTCTGTAAAGACGTGATTCTTTCAGCCACTGCTGGTAAAGGCGTTTCTATGGGAAATCGTGGTAGAATGTTAGGATGATAACCCAGATTAGAGTAAAAAGGAGACTGTTTAGTGGAGGCACTCTGAGAGTTGTTATACGAGAACTCAGCTAATGGAAGTAGATCCACCCAATCATCCTGTAGGTGGCAGATAAAGCAGCGGAGATACTGCTCCAGGGTTTGATTGGTTCATTCGGTCTGTCCATTAGTCTGGGGATGAAAAGCAGAAGAAAGGTTTACTTTAATGTCCAATGCTGCACAGAAATTTTGCCAAAACCTAGAAGTGAATTGCACCCCTCGATCCGAAATAAACTCATCCGGTACTCCATGTAAGCGAAACACATCTTTAATCATCAAATCTGATGTCTGTTTTGCAGTGGGTAAGCCGACACAAGGGATAAAATGAGCTGCCTTTGTTAGACGGTCAACCACCACTAGAATGGTGTTCTTCCCCTGAGAGGTTGGTAACTCCACAATGAAGTCCATAGAAATGGATCCCCACGGGCGGGACGGGGTGGGAAGAGGCTGTAACAGACCAGTTGGTGAGGAGCGAGGTGTTTTGCATCTTGCACAGACCTCACATGAAGTGACATAATTCAAAACATCCTTCCTGCAAGTGGGCCACCAAAAGAAACGAGAAAGAAATTCCTGTGTCTTTAGAATTCCTCTATGCCCAGCTATCTTGGAATCGTGAATGAGTTGCAATACTCTTAATCTGACTGTTTCAGGAATATACAGACGTTGTCCCTGAATCCACACACCATTCTTAAAGACAAGACTTACGTCCCTTGGGGGTTGTGCCAAAAAGGAATCCGCATGGTATGCTTCCTTGATGTCCTTAAGTAGGTCTTGATTATGAATTACTCCTAGGAATCTAGAGTCAGGAAGAATAGTCTTAGGAGGAGTAATTGGACGTGTCTCTGCTGAGTAAATCCTAGAGAGTGCATCAGCCTTTCCATTGCGCGATCCTGGTCTATAAGAGATGATAAAATTAAATTGGTTTAAGAAAAGATTCCAGCGAGCCTGGCGAGGAGTCAGGCACTTAGCCGACCTGATAAACTCAAGGTTACGATGGTCTGTTAGGACGACTATTTGCTGTGCAGCTCCCTGAAGAAGGTGTCTCCATTCTTTGAAGGCGGCAATAATGGCCAACAACTCTCTATTGCCCACATCGTAGTTCCTCTCAGCCGAAGACAACTGCTGGGAAAAGAAGGCACAGGGATGCAAGACATTCTTCTCACCTGTTCTCTGAGAGAGTATAGCTCCAACGGCACAGTCTGAAGCATCCACCTCTATTATGAAGGCAAGCTCGGGGTTGGGATGTACCAGGATAGGTGCAGTGGTAAATTTATCTTTTAGACGGGAAAATGCTTCCTGGGCTTGGGGAGTCCAGGAAAACCTAGACTCTTTCCGGGTAAGTTGAGTGATAGGTGACACTACCTCAGAGAAATTTCTAATGAAACGTCTATAGAAGTTGGCAAACCCGATGAAGCGCTGTACCTCCTTCACATTTCTAGGACTTGGCCAATCCTTGATGGCTTGGGTTTTGCTTCCATCCATACTAATTCCTTGTGTAGACAGTACATACCCCAGAAATTGAATTTCGGTCCTATGGAATTCACACTTTTCAAGTTTGATGTAAAGATGATTTTGTCTTAGACGTTCCAAGACCATTCTCACATGTCCATGATGTTCCTCTGTGGAGTTAGAAAAAATTAGAATATCATCCAAATAAATTACCACGAATGTATCTAGGAGATCCCTGAAGATGTCATTCACCAAGTGTTGGAAAGTGGCTGGGGCGGTACTCAGACCAAAAGGCATAACTAGATATTCAAAGTGTCCATAGCGTGACCTGAATGCAGTCTTCCATTCATCCCCAGGTCTAATACGGACTAAGTTATAGGCCCCATGAAGATCTAGTTTAGAAAAAATTTTGGCATGTCGCACTCTCTCCAATAACTCAGGGATTAAAGGCAATGGATAACGGTTTCTAATAGTAACCTTATTGAGTTCCCTATAGTCTACGCATGGTCTCAGAGATCCATCTTTCTTCTTTACAAAGAAGATGGGTGCACCTGCAGGAGATGAAGAGGGCGTATGAAGCCCTTGGCTAGATTTTCATCTATGTAATCCTTTAAAGCCTTTAGCTCGGGCCCTGCCAGGGGGTAGATCTTACCAAAAGGTATCTCTGCTCCAGGCAATAATTCAATTGGACAATCATATGGACGGTGAGGAGGAAGCTGGTCAGCGTTCTTCTTGTCACATAAATCCACATAGTCCTGGTATACAGCTGGTAGTTCAGGGACTGACATGATTCCTTTAGGAACAGAGCAAGCTGAAACTTTTGGACTCATCTGTTTCTCTGGAAAGTGTAATTCCTTGGTCTCCCAGTTAATGGTAGGATTCTGAGCCTGCAGCCATGGTAGCCCTAGAATAATGGGAAAGTGGGGAGAAGAGATAAGCATAAAGGACAGTTTCTCTTGATGATCTTTACCCATAAGAACCCTCAAAGGCTCTGTTTCCTGATCCACTGGTCCAGAGGTCAGCAGGGAGCCATCCACAGTTTCCATCTGTACTGGAGTAGCCTTCTTCACTGAACGTATTCCCTGTTTCAGAGCAAAGGAGACATCCATAAAATTTCCACTTGCCCCTGAGTCGATCATAGCAGAGCTAGACACCCAAGCTGAGTCAACCCAGAGTTTGATGGAAAGAAAGCAATGAGAATTGTTTTTCTTACAACTCAGCTGGGACACCGCTGAGGAAACTTGAAAAATGGCAGCGTTTACACAGTCAACGTCCTCAGAGGTAACAGAGTTTAAGTCCGAGAAATCAAGATCTGTTGCTGCAGATCTCTCTGGAGCCTGAGGCTCGGACCTGACAGATCCCCTCTCGCAACACTCACAATGAATGAGTGCTGCAGTAGTCTTACGAGAACGGCTGGGGCAGTTTATAATGAAGTGCCCTGACTTACCACAATAGAAACATAGATTCTCCTTAAAACGATGTTCCTTGCGTGCATCACTAACCCGTCGTTGTAAAGAGTCTACCTGCATGGGTTCAGGTTCAGGTTCCCGTGTAATCCTACTCAAAGGTTCCTTAGCTGGAGAGGAAGGTAGGAAAAGGTTAGTGCGATTGCTTTCGAACCATCTCTCTTGCCTGCGTTCAGTCAGACGAGTATCAATACGGATGCAGTAGTTAATAAAGTCACCTAACGCAGTGGGAGGGTCGGCACGAGCAAGTTCATCCTTAATCAGTGGAGATAACCCCTTTCGAAAAATAGATTTTTTGGCGGAACTGTCCCAGGTGGTATCAAGGGCCCATCTCCTGAAATCCAAGGCATATTCAGCTACCGAGTGCTTACCTTGGCGCAAAGCTAACATGGCTGCTTCAGCTGTTGCACCTCGATTGGGGTCATCAAACACCTGCCCCATGGCTGAAATAAAAGCATCAAGGTGATTCAAACAATCATCCTCAGTCTCAATCAGAGGGTTTGCCCACATTAAAGCCTTGTTGGTAAGCAACATAATTATAGTAAGCACCTTAGATCGTTCAGTGGGAAATTGTGAAGCATGTGCAGAAAAAAAAAGATTGCATTGATTAATAAATCCCCTGAATTTCTCACGTTCACCGCCAAAACGAAAAGGGGGCAACTTGGGAATCCAGCACTCGGGGCTACGGCAGGAGCCTGGACTCGCCCCTCTAGAACCTCAATCCTGGCTCGCAAATCCTGGGTAGTCTGTCCAACCACTTGCAAATTGTGATTATTGAGGTCCTGTAGATTTGTAAAACGGGTCTTTATATTCTGCAAATCTGCAAGGATATTATCAGTCACTCCGCAAAGTTCCTTTATGCGGGCCTCCATTTTCCAGATCTTTTAAGACAGGATTACTGGAATGGTTGTGAGAAGTCACAACCACTATCATCACAGAAAGTTTCAACCAGACATCTGATATCCAGAGTTACAGCAGACAAAAAAAAAGAGAAAAGAAAGGAAAAAAAAAAAACAATAGTGTTTACCTGTGGTAACACTGCAAAAAGAAAAAACTTAAGGGAATTGCTCACCTGGAATGGTTGTGAGAAGTCACAACCACTGTCATCACAGAAAGTACAACCGGACGTCTGATATCCACAGTACAGCAGACACAGCCTTCCAGACCCAGCAGACACTAACGTTTTGGCTTCAGAATCTTGTAATGTATGTAGTACAGTTCATATAGCGTCTTGTGCTTGGGTGCGATGAAAACACAGAAGTCACAGGTTTGATATAGAAAAGTCCTGTATTACTTCATACAAGTTGGCAGAAATAGTCACACAGTTTGCAGACACAGAAACAGGAGACACAGCAGGCCAGAGTAATCCAAGCTCAGCAATCACTCTCCAATACAGATTCAGGATCTTCTTCTCTGTTACCGTAAGTCCATGCAAACGTGGGTCTTTCAAAGAGCAGGGTTCAGAGTCCACAAGTGCTTCAGAGTTCCTCAGTAGGAATAGCTGGAGTACAAGGTCCAAGGCTTACAGGAGTCAAGTCACAGGTTCACTGCAGGCTAGATTCTGAAGCACTGATTGCTCAGCTGTGGCTGCTTAAGAAGCAAAGGAGAGAATCAGGGCGGGAACATGCAAGCTGGAAACTCCATTTTGACTGAGGGCAAGATAGCTGCAGCAAGACAGAAAGTAAAATGGCTGACGAACAAACTGAGTTTCAGGAATATATACATAGAACCTTACAGTAGCAACATGTCCCAATCCCTTCCATCCTTAGAAACCACCTTTTTTAACATTGACTTGAGGGTTCTATTGAACCGTTCTACTAACCCGTCGGTTTGAGGGTGGTACACCGAGGTGCGCAATTGTTTAATTTTTAGCAGTTTGCACAGTTCTCTTGTCACCTTGGACATAAAGGGGGTCCCCTGATCCGTCAGGATCTCCTTAGGTAGTCCCAGGTGACAGAACATGGCAAACAGTTCCCGGGCAATAAGTTTTGCCGAGGTGTGGCGTAGTGGTATAGCCTCCGGGTACCGGGTGGCATAGTCAACGACCACCAGTATATGTTGGTGGCCACGGGCGGATTTTACAATGGGCCCTACCAAATCCATTGCAATTCGTTCAAAAGGTACCTCTATCACTGGCAGGGGTACCAATGGACTACGGAAACTTGCAGTGGGTGAGGTCAACTGACATTCGGGGCATGATTCGCAGTACCTTTTGACCTCCGCGTAAACTCCAGGCCAAAAGAACCGCTGCAAGATACGTTCTAGAGTTTTTTTTCCCCTAAGTGTCCACCCAGCAAGTGTGAGTGTGCCAAATCTAGAATTACCCGCCGATACGACTGAGGTGCTACCAACTGTTCCACGACCACGTCCCTGATCTTATCGATCCTATAGAGCAACTCACCACTGACTACCATGCGTGGAAATACCGTAGCTGCATTGGGCTGTTGTGCTACGCCGTTTACCTCTAGCACCCTTTCCAACGCCCGAGTCAGGGTGGGATCCTGTAGCTGAGCGGTCCCAAACATGGCCCTGGACACTTCCAGCTCGGGAATCGATGGGGTCTCCTCAACCTCTCCTGCCAATACCTCTAAGGGACACCTATCGGGGTCACACTCTATCCCTAGGTGGGACACCCCTACAGCAGGTTCGTCGGGTACAGCATCGGTAATACATTTTACCGGGGAGAGTGGATTTTGTTTTTCCACAGAGTCCAGAACAAGGGCAAATCTCTTCCCAACACAGACCCATAGGGAAGATTTTTTACCACTCCCACCACATGTTTTATGTCTCCACAAGGCGTAGACAAAACTACCTCCGTAGTTGGATATTCTCGGAGGTCCCCATGTATACATACAACCCCTATCTGCCGTCCGCTGGGGTTGTCGCCTGCCACCAGTGACCCATGTACCAGAGTCACGAGGCTCCCTGAGTCCAGGAGAGCCTCCGTAGGATACCCATTAACCAGTACCTGGCATAGTTGGAGTTCACTGTCCGGGGGGTCGAGGCTCGCGGTGCAGACGGACTGGGCATACATTGAGACCCGGCGGCTATATCCGCAGTCCATGGGTTCCGTAGTCAGGGGACAATTAGCAATCACATGTCCCGGGCCCTGACATCTCCAGCACCTGATGGTGGAGGTACTGTTAGGTCTTATGACAGTTTGGGTGGGAACCGGTCTCCTGCCACTCTCACTCCGGTGTTCCCCTTCAGCACGGACACGGTGCTGACTGTCCCCAGCAGAGGGACGCGACCCCTTTCCCAATTCCTGGGGTGTCAGGGATCGGCGTGACAGCCGAGAGGGGGCGGAGTCTCGAATGAAGTCCTGAGTGGCCGAGTAGCGCTCGATCAAACTGACTACTTGGTCGAGCGTGCCGGGGTCGCCTTGCCCCACCCAACATTGTATAGCAGCCGGCAGAGTCCTTACCAGCCGGTCAGTCACCACCCTCTCCACCATCTGGGCTGGAGACAAAGTCTCTGGCTGGAGCCACTTCTTTACCAGCTGCAGGAGGTCATAAGCCTGAGACCGAGTGGGTCGTGTCTCCACATAAGCCCATGAAAATACACGCTGAGCCCTCACGTATGTATTAACCCTAGTCGGGCAAGGATCTCACCTTTGAGCCTCTGGTAGTCCTGGGCGTCCTCCCGACTGAGATCGAAGTAGGCCTTTTGTGCATCGCTGACCAGAAACGGAGCCACTACTTCTGCCCACTGGCCGGCTGGTAGGTTTTCCCGCTCCGCTGTGCGTTCATAAACTGTCAGGAAAGCTTCCACGTCGTCCTCCGGTCCCATCTTCCTCAACGCTGAGCGAACCCTGTCTCGGGCCTCGCGACGTTCAGGGGCTGGCGCCGTCGAGGTCTCCCTCAAAGCAGAAATCTGTTGCAGCAGCAGTTCGTTTGTTTTTTGTTGCTGCTGGTACAATAGCTGCTGTTGCTCATTGTGCTGCTGCTCTCGCTCCTGCTGTTGCCGCTGGAGACTCAGGTACTGCTCCTGCTGTTGTCGCTGAGACTGCAGCTGCTGCTGTTGTGAAATTACCAGCTGCTTTTAACAGCTCTTCCATTTTGTTCACGGGGTGAGGCTGAAAAGTGGCCGGCCGGATTGTGGTCATGAAGCTGCCAGTGGGTATGCCTCAGTCACAGTGCCCGCATTCTCCACCAACTGTAAGGTGGCGGTGTTCACACCGTGCAGTAACTGAGACAGTGACCCAAGCAAGTCCAACATAAACAGCTTTTTATTCAGCAACTCACGGGTTAAACAGAAAAGTCCTCCGATACACAGCCGAGTTAACATCAGTCCATAAACAAAGGTTGCCAGGAACAACGGCCGCGCCGGGCCGCACAAAGCCTGACAGGTGCAGAGCCGCGCCAGGTGTGGGTTCAGCTAGACGCAATCCTGCGTAGCTTTCCTGCTATGCTCCTTAGCAGGGTCAAACATAGAACTACACTAATCCTTAGTGCAGGAGTTTTAAAGACCTGTGGCAAAAAGCCACTGGAAAACCCGGGTTGGAGGGAGGATGCCGCCCCACTGCCTCCTGTGACCTCCTCCAAGGAATGAAGGCCCTGCCGGACTTTACCTAGTCTGCCTTGGCCAGGTAGTCTGACCAGGTCATTGCTCACCTTCATTCCTGCATTGCAGCCGCAGCTGTGTGTGTGACTGCAATGCACTCCAATGGTTTTAATAGGTCTCTGTACACATTCTGGGGAAACATAGCGTCCCTCATAAACTATCCCGGTCACTGCCTCACAATATTTAACCGAACTTTTGACCACAGATCCCTGATTCGGTTAACACAGTCCTCAGCTCCTGGACAGCCCGAATCTAAACGTGAGAATTCACCAAAATGAGGGTTCAAACCATAATTAATAAAAAACGGTGATCTACCGGTAGATTGATTGGTACGGTTGTTGAAGGCGAACTCCGCTAACGGTAGGGCATCACACCAGTCGCTTTGCAGAGTGGAAATCAAACATCGAAGAATTTGTTCAAGCGACTGGTTGGTGCGCTCCATCTGCCCGTTACTCTCTGGGTGGTAGGCTGAGGAAAAGGACAAAGATATCCCCAACCTTTTGCAAAAAGCCCGCAAAAACTTGGCCACAAATTGTGCCCCTCTGTCAGATACAATATTCATAGGTACCCCATGTAGCCGTACAATCTGTGCGAGGAAATGCTTAGCGAGAGTCTCTGCAGAAGGTAGACTTGCCATAGGTACAAAATGCGCTAACTTAGAAAACCTGTCCACAACTACCCAGATAACCGTGTTACCCCGAGAAGAAGGAAGATTGGTAATGAAGTCCATGGACAAGTGGGTCCATGGCCTTCCTGGAATTGGCAAAGGCACCAATTCCCCGGCCGGCCAGCAATGAGAGCTCTTAGAACGAGCGCATACCCCACACGCAGCGACATGCTTCTTAATATCTGAAGCCATCAAAGGCCACCAAAAAACTCTAGCCACTGCCTCTCGTGTGGCAGAAATGCCTGGGTGAGCACTCAGTTTTGAATCATGGAACTCCCGCAGGAGCCTGGTGCGTAACTGCTGAGGAACAAACAATTTGTTTTCGGGTTTGGACCTTGGAGCTAAAAATTGAGCCCCCACAATCTCCCGCTCCAACTCCGACGACACTTCAGCTATAACGATATTGGGTTGAAGAATGGGGGACGGCAGGTCAGGGGCGGAAAGCGGCTCAAAACTACGTGATAAAGCATCAGCTTTCACGTTTTTAGACCCTGGGCGAAAAGTTATAGAAAATTGAAATCTGGAAAAAAAAAGTGACCAACGGGCCTGCCTAGGAGTCAGTCTTTTAGCAGATTTGATATACTCTAGGTTTTTGTGGTCGGTGATGACTGTGATGGGGTGAGCCGCCCCCTCCAAAAAATGCCTCCATTCCTCGAACGCCAACTTGATTGCTAAGAGTTCTCTATTACCAACGTCATAATTTCTCTCAGCCTGAGAATTTTTTCGAGAAATAGGCACAAGGTTTGAGGTTAGTCAGAGAAGTAGGTCCCTGTGACAACACTGCCCCCACCCCAACCTCCGAAGCATCAACTTCAACCACAAACGGCTTGGATGATTCAGGTTGAACCAGAACAGGAGCGGATGTGAAACAATTTTTCAAAGTTAAAAAAGATTGTTTGGCCGACGGGGACCAGTTCCTAACATCTGCCCCTTTACGTGTGAGATCCGTGAGGGGTTTCATAATCTGAGAAAAACCTTTGATAAACCTGCGATAGTAATTCGCGAATCCCAAGAAGCGCTGGAGTCCTCTAAGGTCCCGAGGCTGGACCCACTCCATAATGGCTTGCACCTTCTTGGGATCCATATGAAACCCCTGTGGAGAGATTATGAGACCCAAAAATGATAGCTCCTGAACAAAGAAAGAACATTTCTCCAGCTTAACAAATAATTGATTTTCCCTGAGTCTTTGAAACACAGTTTTAACATGTGATAAATGAGAATGTCTCTCAGAGGAATATATCAGTATATCATCCAAGTAGATCACAACAAAATGGCCAATGAGGTCTGAAAAAACTACATTAATGAAATTTTGAAACACAGCTGGAGCATTGGTGAGACCGAAAGGCATGACGAGATTCTCAAATAACCCCTCAGTAGTAAGAAAAGCAGTTTTCCACTAATCCTCTTCCCGTACTCTTATCAAATTATAAGCCTCCCTGAGGTCCAATTTTGAAAACCACTTGGCCCCAGAGAGCTGGTTACAAAGATCAGGAATCAGAGGCAGGGGGTATGTATTCCTGACTGTGATTTTATTAAGTTCTCGAAAGTCGAGGCAGGGACGTAGACCGCCATCCTTCTTTTTAGCAAAGAAGAACCCGCAGCTACTGGGGACACTGAGGGTCTTATATGCCCTTTTGCGAGGACTTTCAGCAATGTATTGCTTCATAGCCAGGCGCTCCGGGCCTGACAAATTAAACAGACGGGCCTTGGGCAATTTGGCTCCCGGGACAAAATCAATAGCACAGTCAAATGATCTATGCGGGGGCAGAGCCTCAGCCTCACTTTCAGAGAACACGTCCTCAAAGTGTTTCAGGTACTCCGGAATACCCTCCAGACCAACAGAAGACACTAAGACAGGTTTTGCAAGTTTCATACAATAAACAGGTTTATGGCAACAGTCGACACATTGGGATCCCCATTTAATAATCTCCCCCGATTCCCAGTCAATCACCGGGTTGTGGCGTTGAAGCCAAGGCATACCCAGCACTAGCCCTGTGGGCAATTTGTCCATGACAAAACATTCCATGTCTTCCTTGTGGGAAAAACCGACCTGCAAAGAAAACCTTTTGGAAGCATAAAGAATCCCTGTTCGGGTAAGAGGGGAAGAGTCGATAGCAACAATTTTAAGGGGTGTCTCCAGCCTGACTGTCCCTATCTTATGTTGGGAGACGACACAGGAACTGATCAGATTGAGAGATGAACCACAGTCCACCAATGCTGTCGAGAAAAAACGATAGTTGTCTACCAATAGTTCCACCTTTAACACTTTAGAACATGAGGAAAATAGTACCTGAAGGTCTGGGCAGCCTCCTCGACCGTTACCCAGACCTAGTAGTTTTCCGCCGTCTTAGATGACGGACAGGTGGGGCAATCTTTTCTCCAATGTCCGGACTCTCCACAATAGAAACAGAGTTGTTTCTCCCGGCGATGTCTTCTCTCCTTCTCTTTTAGCGAGGTGGTGCCAATGTCCATGACCTCAGTAGTGGCTCCAGTCTCTTTGCTGCCAGCAAACAGTGAGGTTTCACACTGCATGATACCCCTGGCGCGTAGCCTGCGGTCCATTCGTACGGCCTGGGTTATGGCGTCCTCCAAAGTATCAGGTGGAGGATGAAGGGCCAGGGCGTCCTGGAGACGTTCAGACAGGCCTCTGCGGAATAGCCCTCGAAGGGCGGCATCATTCCAGGAGACCTCCGCTGCCCAACGTCGGAACTCAGAACAGAACCACTCGGCTGAATGTTTACCCTGACGAACACTCATTACCATGTCCTCAGCCATACGGACCCTGTCAGGCTCATCATAGATGCGGCCCAGGGCATGAAAAAACATATCAACAGTCATCCTCTCAGGAGCAGAATGGAGAGAGAGAAAAAGCCCAGGCTTGTGGGGCCCCCAAAGTAGGGAAATAATGACCCCCACCCTCTGGAACTCATCCCCAGAAGAGCGAGGCCTCAGGGAGAAAAAAGTTTACACCCCTCCCTGAAGGCTCTGAACTCATTTTTATCCCCTGAGAAGTAGTCGGGCAGTTTAACTGGAGATTCAGGAGATACCAACGACACATCCTTACCACCTGTACCCAGAGATCCCGCAGCGACAGCCCCCTGTACGGTATCTACCAGCTGCTGCTGGGTCTGAGCCATCATGCGCTGCTCAACATTCAACTCCTGGAACCTTTGCGTCAGATGTTTCACCTGACCTGCTAACACCTGCATGGGATCCATGGGGATAACACTCCTAAATCTCCCCTCAGAAAAAAAAAATGTAACGGTCGTTTATAATGTCAGGGACACCGCACTGCACTTGCTCACTGAGCCAGTGCGTGTGTACTGAGTGAACAAACTCTGCCCAAAGATACCTGTATAGCAGAGCCGCAGCAGGGAAGACGTGTGTTTCTGTGAAACAGGACCTTCCGCAGCATGTGACTGCCAAGGGGCGGAGCCGGCCACACGTCTCTCAGAGGCAGCAGTAGCAGATAGAGAATGCTTCAGGCCGGAGGACCTGCAGGCACGTGACTGCCTAGGGGCGTGGCTAAGCTCCAGAGAGCTATGAGGTAAAGGAAAACTCCTAGAAGGGTAACTACGAAATAAAGTTACCAAGGGGCATAGACAGAATGGATAGTCAGGATAGCCAGGTCATACACAGAGGGAGCAACGCAGTACAAAAGGAGCAGGCAGAGAATAACCAGAACACAGCCAAGGGATCATACACAGAGGGAGCAGCGCAGTACAAAAGGGACAGGCAAAACTCATAACAGGGACACAGCCAAATCAGAACCAGAGACAGACAAAACATAGCACAGGCACAACGCACTGGTACAAGCACAGGGTCAGACACACTGAGCCAAAGGTCAGAGTATAAACGACAAAGACTGGCTTCACAGTGAGGCTATAAAAAGCCTCCCAGGACCCAGAAAGAGGCCAACCAAGTTAACCCCGCGACTACCTGATCCAAGAACCCAGTAAACCATGACAGTACTATAGGAGGGGACTGTATATACAAGGACTGAAAAGAGTAATGTGCAGGATGTATGACTGAGATGAGTAATGTATGGTAGGAAGGAGATGTATACAGAAGGACTGAGAGGAGTGATGTACTGCAAAATAAGGCAGTGTAAGGGCTGAGAGGAGTAATCTACTGCAGGGGGGTCTGCATATACAGTATAAAGGTTAAAAAGAGTGATGTACTACAAGATGGGTTTGCAGTAGAGGCTGAGTAATGGCTGAGGCTAGTGAGGCTGAGTAGAGTCATATGACCGGGCTGTATGTAAAGGGCCAAGAGGAGTGATGCACTGGAACATGTGTGTAGAAGATTGAAAGGAGCTATGTACTGCAGAATGGGGGTGCATATAGTTGGTTAAAAGGTGTGATATACTGCAGGAGGATGCAGTATCTAAAGCGACCAAAGAGCGATGTACTACAGGATTGTGTTGCATATAGAGAGGCTAATAGGACTGATGTTTTGCGTGATGGGGTTGAGGAATGATAGACTGCATGATGGAAGTTTATATGGAGGGACTGAGAAGAATGATTTAATGCATGATGGCACTGTATAAAGAGGGTCTGAGAGAAGTCCTGTACTGTAGGATGGAACTTTATATATAAGGGCTGAGAGAAGGGATGTACTGCAGGATGGGGCTGTATCTACAAGAGCAGAGGAGTGATGTATTACAGGAGGGCACTGTATATACAGGGGCTGAAAAGACACCATTAGGATAAAGCAAGCTGCAGGGCTTGAGGAATATTTTCTCTGGTGTGAACAATCCTTTTAAATGCAAATTGCTTACTTATTGGTAATGGCAGCATGGTTTTGCAGAAACAGGGTAGTCATTACAGATAGGTAAACCATTTGTTATTAGTTTCTAATGACACAGCAGAACGAGACTGTAAATGTTATAAAATGAGTTGTTAGTAAACACCCTTTAGACATGCTACGAGAAACAAGTGCGACATGAGATGCAAACATATGGATGGTTGTGCCACTCATGGGTCAGCCAGCCCATGTTCATAATAGAAATAGAACTACATCATCCACACTGCTAAAATGTTACTGCATGTATCCAAGCTGCTCCTTTGTATTTTCATTAAACTGACACATCTGCCCAGGTAAATCACCAAATGTAATTTGTCAAAAATGGGGGGACCCCACGCTGTTTTTTTAAATTATTTATTTAAATTAAAAAATATGGCGTGGGGACCCCTCTATTCTTGATAACCAGCTTTGCTGAAGCTGACAGCTGAGGATTGCAGTCCCCCAGCTGTGAGTTTTGCCTGGCTGGCTATCAAAAACATAGGGGAACCCACACTGCTTTTTTTTTCTTAAATTATTTATTTACAGCGCAGGAGCGGGCTGATGAATACTCCCATCAGCCGCTCCTGCTCTCAATGTTATTAGAGGCAGCAGGCATTGGCTGATGGGAGCGGTAGTCCCATCAGCTGACACAGTGACCGGAGGTAAAGTTTATACCTCTGATCACAGCTGCTCATGCTGTCTTTTGACAGTGTGAGAACCGCAGCTGTCTGACCAGCAGTGATGATTTTACTGCCGATTAGAAGCAGTCTTTGCAGCGCTATCATGCACATGACAGCGTGACAAACAGCCGGTGTTCGGGCAGCCGAAACAGAACAGTAACACGGACTTCCTGGTGAAGTCCGTGTTCGGTGTCCGTGCCCAAACAGTAGATGTTCGGTTACAGATGCCGAAATTTACTGTTCGGGTTCGCCCATCGCTAATCGTGAGATCTCTGTTTCAATAACCTAGGGCTGCCATGTACTTTACTAAGTTTTTTTTCTAACGGTAACATCATTACAACAGTTACTGTTTAGTTAGTACAAAACTTAGCAAAGTACACGGCAGCGCTAGGTTAGTGCTTGGAGTGAGACACGAGTTCGATTTACTGTGAGAAGGATCGCAAAGGGTAATGTGAATCCCAAACTTCATACCAGGATCACACAACCAGAAAGTTTTGCCAAAAGATGGATCCTTCCGGAAACTTTGGAAGCACTAATGGGAGAGGTTGACATTAACTTATATTTAATAAAATCAACAATCTGAGGCTGCCCATTCTTTTATTAACCCCTTTCTGACATTAGATGTAATATTCCGTCCACGTGCCATGGCCCAATTTGATCATAGACGGAATATTACGTCTAAGCGATCGGCTGCGCTCCAGGGGGAAGAGTGGCCAATCACGGCCGAGTGTCAGCTGATTCTGACAGCAGACACCCGGCACTTTATGCCCCGAAATACTGACAATCTAACAAGATTGCAGCATCCTGGGAGCCGGCACAGGGGTGACAGCCCATCAGCCTTTGTATCAGAGACCCCGGGGCGAGACGCGGGGTCCCGATCGTTGCCATGGTGAGTCGGATGTCGTCATGATGACATCCGCTCACCAGAGCTAAGTAAACTTGCTGATCATGCGCAGTGCATGATCAGCAAGTCTCCCTGTCAGTGCAGCGCTGACAGTTTCTGTAGCGTGCAGATCAGCCTGCAAAAAATGATTGTCCCATAGTGGGACTAAGTAAAAAAGTTAGGATAAAGTTAAAAAAAAAATTAAAATAATTGTAAAAATATTTAAAAAAAATCAAAAATAATCAATAATCAATACATATTCTATCATAAATACATATTTGAATAAATAAAAAAACAATAAAAGTACACATATTTGGTATCGCCGCGTCCGCAACGACCTGACCTATAAAACTGTCCTACTAGTTAACCCCTTTAGTGAACACCATAAAAAAAACAATGCCTTACCATCATATTGTGGAACAAAAAGACACGCTATCAAAAAGACTGATATAAACATGGTACCGCTGAAAACGTCATCTTGTCCCGAAAAGAACGAGCCACCATATAGCTCCATCAACAGAAAAATAAAAAAATTATAGCTCTCAGAATAAATTGATGCAAAAACAATTCTTTTTTTCTATAAAATAGTTTTCATTATATAAAAGCGCCAAAACATAAAAAAAATATAAATTAGATATCGCTGTAACCATACTGACCCGAAGAATAAAACTGCCTTATCGATTTTACCACACATGGAATGGTATAAACCCTCTCCAAAAAATAAATTCATAAATTGCAGGTTTTTGCTCATTCTGTCTCCCAAAAATCGGAATTAAAAGCAATCAAAAAATATCATGTGCCCGAAATGGTACCAATAAAAACGTTGGCTCGTCCCGCAAAAAACAAGACATCATATGACTCTGTGGGACAAAATATGGAAAAATTATAGCTCTCAAAATGTGGTGATGCAAATACTATTTTTTGCAATAAAAAACCTCTTTTAGCATGTGACAGCAGCCAAGCATAAAAAATTTGTTTTCAACCTGGACGGTGCCAAGATGCGACTATCCACGTTGAGAACCACTGGTGAATGAGCTGCTGGGAATGCAGCGCTAGTAATCAGGGTGACGTCATAGAGGTTACTGACTTCATTCCCATCCGGGCAGAGCTGCTGTGAGATCCGGGGTCACTTATAAAATTCACATACCAGGAAACAGTAGATTAGTTCCAAAAAGGGGGCACTTGTTGGGAATTGCCAATGTTAAAGCACATCTAGATAAGTTCCTTGGGGGGTCAAGTTTCCAAAATGGCGTCACTTTTGTGGCATTTCCACATTTGCACATTAGGGGCTTTCCAAACATGACATGACGCCCACAGACCATTCCATCAAAGTCTACATTCCAAAACGTCACTACTTCCCTTCCGAGCCCCGACGTGTGCCCAAACAGTAGTTTTCTCCCACATATGGGGTATCAGCGTATTTAGGACAAATTGGACAACTTTTGAGGTCCAGTTTCTCTGTTACCCTTGGGAAAATTAAACATTTTGGACTAAGAGATCATTTTTTTGGGAAAAAAAAAATTTATTTTCACGGCGGGCGTTATAAACTTTAGTAAAACATCTGGGAGTTCAAAGTTCTCACCAGACATCTAAATAAGTTCCTTGGGGGGGTTCTAGTTTCCAAAATGGGGTCAATTGTGGGGGGGTTTCCTTTGTTTAGGCACATCAGGGGCTCTCCAAACGCAACATGGCGTCCGATCTCAATTCCAGATTTGGAATACATCTGGCTTATAACACAAAAACATACCCAGAGACAACAACAATCATGTATACATATGTATTAATATAAATATACAGAGAAGGCAATACAGCAACCATACTATTTTTTCCTTAAAGGTAGGAGGAACATTTCCCTTAAAATGAGACATATGGCAAAAGTTCTGATAATAACAATAGAAAGTAACTAGGTATCTCTAAAAATGATTGTATAATAATAATTAACACTCACTTTAAAATAGGCTTTTTGCATTGAATTTAACTAAAGTCAACAGCTTCTATAAGTGCCAGAACATGGAGTACTACAAAATTGAAAAGTTAATTTGAATCAGTGTATATTATGCATGAATATTGGCGCAGCATAAAATAAGGATGGCCCTACCACAGGAAGAGTAACAAGTTACCAGTGGCATAACTTGAAGCTTATAAGCCCCAATGCAAAAGCTCCAACTGGGCCCCCAATTATTGCAAGTATTTAATAGTATTGGTCTTTTGATATAGGCCAAAGAGACCTTTTGGGCTTGATAGACTCCAGGGCCTGGGTGTGACCCCTGAACCTTTTGTAGTTATGCCCCTGTGAGTTACAGAGAACTCACTTAACCCTTAAGGAACGAGCCACTTTGTAGGTTAATGACAGAGCCTCATTGTTTAAATCTGACCAGTGTCCCCTTATGTGGTAATAACTCTGGAACGCTTCAACGGATCCAGCTGATTCTGAGACTTTTTTCGTAACATATTGTACTTCATGACAGTGATAAAATATGTTCAATATGACTTGCGTTTAATTGTGAAAATATCGGAAATTTGCCGAAAATGTAAATAAAATTTCACAGGTCTAAGGGGTAAGGTTTCTCCTTGTGGAGAGTGACATACCAGCTCTGGCGTGTCGAGGTAAGGAGGCTTATTCGCCGTGCAATGCTCCTCTGGGAAATTTAATATGCAAATTGCCTCTTCAAACAAAGAGGACTTGTACTCTATAGCGCCACCTATTGGAAGTAGCGATCCTACAAGTCACAATCAACCCTTTAACGAGTCTTGTAATATGACTTAGGATAAAAGCCAAATCAGAATCTCCATTTGCAGACACGGTGTTTCGGACTATTGGTCCTCGTCAGTGCAAAGTAGGAGAGATCTGATTTGGCTAGATGAGACGCTCTGGACCAGGGTCTAAGGGTAAGGTTTCTCCTTGTGGAGAGTGACATACCAGCTCTGGTGTGTCGAGGTAAGGCGGCTTATTTCTTATGCCCTTAAATCAGAGCGATATGTCACATAAAATAGTTAATAAAATCACATTTTTTTTAGGAAGTTAGAAGGGTTAAAAGTTGATCGGTAATTTGTAATTTTTACAACAAAATTTACAAAACCATTTTTAGGGACCACATCACATTTGAAGTGAGTTTAGGGTCTGGCCTATGTGACAGAAAATCCCCAAAGTGACACCTTTCTAAAAATTGCACCCCTCAAGGCACTCAAAACCACATTCTAGAAGTTTATTAACCCTTCAGGTTCTTCATAGAAATTAATGGAGTGTGTAAGGAAAAAAAATTAACAATTAACTTTTTTTTTTTTTTTTTTTTTACAAAAATTTGGCTTCAGACCCAAATTTTTTTATTTTCATAAGGGCAACAGGAGAAAATGCATCACAATATGTTGTGCAATTTCTCCAGAGTACGCCAATATCCCATATATTGGTGAAAACCACTGTTTCGGAGCATGGCAGGGCTCGGAAGGGAAGGAGCACGTTTGACTTTTTGAACACAAAAAAGGATGGAATTGAGACGCCATGTCGAGTTTGCAGAGCCCCTGAGGTGCCTGAACAGTGAAAACGACCCCACAAGTGAAACTATTTCAGGAACTAGGCCCCTTAAGGAATGTACCTAGATGAGTCGTGAGCTACTAGAACCCCCAGGTGCTTCACAGAAGTTTATAACGTAAAGTGGTGAAATTAAATTTAAAAAAAATCACATTTTTCTCACAAAAATTTTCCTTTAGTCTCAATTTTTTTATTTTCACGAGGATAGCAGGAGAAAATGGACCCCAAAATTTGTTGTGAAATTTCTCTTGAGTATGCCGCTACCCCATATGTGATCAAAAACTACTTTTAGGCACAGTGCAAAGCTCCGAAGAGCCATATGGGAGTTCAAATTTTTTGTAATGGTTTGAGGGTGCCATGCCACATTGGCAGAGATCCTGAGTTGCCAGAACACCAGAAACCCCTCATAAGTGACCTAATTTTACAAACTACACCTCTCATTGAATTCATCTAAGGGTGCAGTGAGCATGTAGACACCACAGGTGTATCACAGAAATTTATACCATTGAGCGGTGAAGAAAGAATAATTAAATTTTTACCACTAAAATGTTGTTTTAACCCCCAATTTTTAAGTTTTATAAGGGCTAATAGGAAAAAATGGACAGCACAATTTGTTGTGCAATTTCTCCTGATGGCACCAATACCCTGCATGTAATCGGGAACTATTTTTGAGGCACAGTGCAAGATAAAATAATTAAATTTTTGTCCCAAAAATGTAGTTTTATCCCAGATTTTATTTTTCACATGAGCAAATGGGTAAAAATGGCAGCAAAATTTGTCACACAATTTCTCCTGTACATATGTGGCTGTACAGTACTGCTTAGCTACACGACGAGACTTGGGAGGGACGGAGTGCTATTTGCCTCATGGAGCACAGATTTTCCTATACGAGTTTGTGGACTCCATATAAAGAGCCTCTAAGTGCTAGAAGAGAAATGCCATTTCACATGTCTTTTTTTATGTTTTTGCACTAATGTGAAGACACAGCATTGTATCTTAATTAACCAGACGACTATTTTTAGCAAGCCAGAAAGAATAGACAGTTATCTATAGGTTGACTTTTGAATTTAAGTGTTTCTTTCTGGTTGGTCACGAAAACAGACTTTTGCTTGTGTAAGCCTGTTATATTGACTTGTAAGTTGACATTTGATATAACATATTGTGCTTTTATCCTTTATGACTAGTGATGTTTACAGATATGCTAATTATGCATTGTGAATGGCAGATAGTTTGTGGACTTCTAAAACAGATTAAATAATCAAGTAATGCTACTTGATCTCATCTCCATTCTTACCCTTTATGCAAATACTAAATGAAGGACACTTGTTAATTACAAAAAGAAGTTACATGCCTCTATAGAGACAGAGAGAACTCGAGAATCAGTGAAGATATCCAAACATCCAAAGGACCTTAGACAGGACAGCAGCCAAGACATCATGGCTCCATCACGAGGGACACAGATTTATTATTCTACTGGATGCAAGCTATGGGGACTTCAGCCCTGGCTAGAAGAATACAGATCTGTTCCATTGACCATCGCCGAACCATGGATACGTTTGGAGAAAGCCAGGATTAGGATCCTCCAGTCTCCTGGCCCCATGTAGATGTTCAGAAAAGCCAGGTTGTGACCCTCCGGTTAACTGGCCCTTCTACCTGAATGGACTGTCATCTTCCTGCACTTGTCATTAACTCCTTTCTGTGTGCTTGCCACAGGTGGGGTAGTCGACCCCAGAAGCTCTGAAGTAACAGCTGCTGTTGGGGGAGGATCTAAAGTGACCCTTCACGGTTGACCAAGTGATTTCCAAATTAATCCACAGGACGTTGCTAGCAACTGAAAATGACCAGACGGAGACGACGTGTCTCTGTTTGGGAGAATCAAGGCAGATTCCAACCCCGTTTATTACGTCATCTTCTTTTATAGTATTTAGCAAGTTGTACTTCAACCAATAGTATAAAAACACATTTGTAGCACTTAACCTATGAAAATACAGAAAGACCCGAAACTACATATATGGCCGTATCCCACGTGACATAGAAAGGAACAATAGCTTATTCATTCTTCAGAGTATTATACAATGATACACCCCAAGGTCTCATATCTTGTCCAAACTAGAACAATCTGGTTTTATTACAGCCATGACCTTTACTCTAATTACAGAAGAACAATTTGGCTTTATAACAGTCATGAGCTATAGCCTAGTAACAGAATTTATCTCATAAACAACAAGATGGAGTCACAAACACAAAATGGTTTTGATCTTGGTTTAACCCTTCACAATCTCCCCTAGATAAATTTTGTTAACTTATGTCCAGCATCAGAGGTACTATCCCAAGCTATAAGCTTGAGGGGTACTGGTCTTCACATGTCTGATGCCATGTTACCAGCCATGTCTGTTGCGGCATACCCATCCCCCTGTATGCTATAATTTATGAATAACAATTTTTGATAATGGTGGGGATCTTTTGAAGGTAGCCATGCGCTTGGCTTTAACATCTTCATCAGGTAACTTCTTGAAATCGGTGTAGGGAAGAGCAGGGGTGACAACGCCTTTGGTATCATCATTAGCTGTCCTAGTGCAGAATTTCCTAATACATACAGAAATATACCAAAGAACAAGTTTTAGTATTACATATACAACAAGGATAAAGGCAGCGATATGTAACAAACTTTGCAAGATTCCAGCTATCCAGCCCCCAATTCCTTTGAACCAATTGGCTGGATTAAGAAAGGAGAAAATATCTGCCAGAGACTGGGAATTGTCCAACAAATCTCTCAGTAATTTTTCATAATATTGTATAAACTTATTATTCAAGGACATTGGGGAATTTAGTCTGTCCCATGCGGTTACCAATAATAACATAGAAAATGCGAAAAACCAAAACATTATGTTCCCTTTATTTGCTATTGGCTTGTTTAACCAGCTTGCAGTGCGATGCGTGGATCCAAGTCGGTCTTCCTTCCAGTTTCACTGACGTAGAGGTGATGAGGAGGACTTGATAGGGACCGTCATACAAGAGTTCTAGTCCGAGTTTTCTGACATGCCTTTTCACAACCACAAAATCACCAGACTTCAAGTTATAACAAGTGTCGGTTTCTGCTGAATCTGGAAGAGAAGAAAAAACTAGAGCATAGATATTAGCAAGGCTTTTACTAAACTGAATAACATATTGAACAGCACGGTCAGCTTCTTCTGATAACTGCTGAGACTGGAAATTTGCAACTGGGGGCCTGATACCAAACAATATCTCATATGGGGACAGGCCATGTTTTGCAATAGGGGTAGTACGAATATGGTATAGTACAATGGGTAAGAGCTCTGGCCATGGAGCCATAGTCTCCTGCATCATTATGGTCAATTGTCCCTTCAGTGTGCCATTCAACCTCTCAACTTTCCCACTGGATTGTAGATAGTACAGAGTATGGAGAGCTACAGTGGATCCAAGCATTGTCAGAACCTCCTGATACACATGAGAAGAAAAAGTCAGACCTTGGTCACTTTCGACAACTTCTGGAACTCCATATCTGCATATGACTTCCATCACCAGTTTCCTTGCTGTGGTCTTTGCAGTCATGTTGGTAACGGAGAATGCTTCTGGCCAACTGGAGAACATGTCGACAACCACCAGACAATATTCATACCTTCTAGACTTAGGCAACGTGATATGGTCCACCTGGAGCCTTTGGAAAGGATAGTCGGGCTTAGCAAGATGCTTCGGAGGTACACGTTGAAATTGACCGGGATTGCAGGTCTGACAGATATTACATGCACGGTTGAGTACTGTCAGGACTGTAGAAATACCTGGAGCCCAGTAGAATTTTTGTACCAGAGCTAGGGCCTGGTTTTTTTCCTCGATATATGGGTCCATGTGCCAACATGGCAATAGCAGGGTACATCCGCTTAGGGAGACACACAAGTTGGTCCTATTTCCAGAGACCATTGTCCATGCGTGCCCCATCAGTCTTCCATTGCTTCACCTGTTCCTTTGGAGACATTCTCTGCATTGTCATTAAGCGGTCTCGCGGGGTCTGACAGAAAATCTCAGTCTGTCGTAGATCATCAGGTTCTTAACAACAAGTAAGACCAAGACTCATGGTACAATTATAATCAATAAATTTACATTTCCATGGGTCTATATGGATTACAGCCTATCATCAATACCAAACATGACAAAACTCGAAAAAACGATCAGTAGGCAAACTTAGTCAATAAAAATACAAATTTTATTGTGAAACGTTAAAAATAACATAACGTGTAAATTGGAGGAAGATTTAAGGAAACACACAAACATAGTGTGACATTATGGTGATGTATTCATCAAGGTGCAGTACATATAATGGATGCACAACAAATATAAATGTGCTTATAGTAGTCTCTATGGACCAAATTGATCACAAAAGGCCAAAACTGACCACCAATCCGTTATAATAGTAATATCATATCATATTCTCATATAGCTATAGACAATAATGCCATCTTAAAGTTGCATAACTAGTGCTAAGATCTATTATAAGGTAGAGACCATTACCAGTTTACTAAGTGGCGCTCAAACACCACACAAGCCATCTTTGCATAATGCATAGTGCCCAAAAATGAGCAACATATTTACCTGTCACTGGCTTTCAGGGCGCTGAGACACTGTACCGCATCAGATGAGCGCGTCCGCCCCGACGCGCGTTTCGGACACCTTTCTCAAGGTGTCTCAGAGCCCTGAAAGCCAGTGACAGGTAAATATGTTGCTCATTTTTGGGCACTATGCATTATGCAAAGATGGCTTGTGTGGTGTTTAAGCGCCACTTAGTAAACTGGTAATGGTCTCTACCTTATAATAGATCTTAGCACTAGTTATGCAACTTTAAGATGGCATTATTGTCGATACCTACAGTATATGAGAATATGATATGATATTACTATTATAACGGATTGGTGGTCAGTTTTGGCTTTTTGTGATCAATTTGGTCCATAGAGACTACTATAAGCACATTTATATTTGTTGTGCATCCATTATATGTACTGCACCTTGATGAATGCATCACCATAATGTCACACTATGTTTGTGTGTTTCCTTAAATCTTCCTCCAATTTACACGTTATGTTATTTTTAACGTTTCACAATAAAATTTGTATTTTTATTGATTAAGTTTGCCTACTGATCATCGTTTTTTCGAGTTTTATCATCAAGTTCTTGTAGAGTCAGGATCCCTTGCAACTGTTTACGCTGAGAGCGTGTGGTCACCATAATTGGTATGGTTAGTTCAACGGGCAGAAGAACAGCGGCCTGTGCTTGCATATCCGCAAATGTGTTGCCAATAGTCTGTGGACTGTTCCTAGGACCGTGCGCCTTAATTCTGATAATGGCCACCTGAGTAGGCAATTTGATCGAATCCATGAGGGTTTTGACAGCTTCAGCATTTTTCACTGAAGTTCCGGCAGTAGTAATAAACCCTCGATTGGCCCATAGAGCTCCAAAATCGTGAGCAGTGCCAAATGCATACCGTGAGTCTGTGTATATATTAGCCTGCCAGTCTTTGGCCAAAACACATGCACTAGACACAGCTTGAAGTTCTGCTTCTTGTGCTGACTGTGATGGCGGGAGCGCAGCTGCGTGCACTACAGTGTCCTCTGTGGCAACAGCACATCCCGTGTGGAATCTTCCAAACTCATCAGCATATCTTGAACCATCCGTGTATAACACCAGATCGGGATTTGGAAGTGGATTCTCACTGACATTTGGCGGAGTAGCTGTTTCTTCAGTCAGAAGTTGGGAACAATCATATTGGAGATAATCCTCATCACTGCCATCTTTCTTGGGGAACGGCAGTAAAGTAGCAGAGTTGATTGTAGTACAGCGATGCAACTTGACATAGTCAGGCAAAAGGAGTGAACACTGCAGCCGTAAATGTCATTGTACAGTCAAATACCTTGGCTGTTGGAGTATCAGTATTGTTGCAATATCATGAGGGGCAAAAATGTGCGTTTCATGTCCAAAAATTATGTCTGCAGTCTTGTCAAGCAACGAGTGAGTGGCGTGAACTGCTCTCATGCAACTTGGTGATACTCGGGCCACGGGGTCGAGGCGGGCCGAATAATAGCCTACTGGTCGTTGCCTATTGCCATGTGATTGTGTGAGTACCCCTGCTGCGTGTCCTTCATTCTCAGACACATACAAATGGAATGGTCGAGTATAGTCCGGGATGCCCAAGGCAGGGGCGGAAACAATAAGCCGCTTTAATTCAGAGAAGGCATGATAAAGGCTTTCCATACAAACCGGTGATTTTTCCTTATCATTCATTATACCGTCTTTTAAGGCATTGTAAAGGGGTTGCATTATGCGGGATGCATCCGGTATCCACTGACGACAATAAGTACATAGTCCAAGAAAACGCTGGAGTTCAGTTTCATCTTTTGGGAAAGGAAGGGAACTGACAGCTCTTTTTCTTTCTTCTGTGAGGTGTCTGATACCCTGAAGGAGACAGTGACCCAAAAATATCACTTGACCAAGGCAGAACTGAAGTTTCGAGGCCGAAACCCGACATTTCAGAGCTGCCTGATACTTGAGAAAACTAACAGTGGCAGCGATGGCTTCCTGCTCTGTCCGTACACACAACAAAAAAATCATCCACATACTGAAGCAGCATGACATGGGGTGGTCCAATTGCCAGGGTAATATATTTTCTGCAAACTGATTGGGACTGTTTTGGGCCCCTTGTGGCAGAACTGTCCACATCAATTATCCTCCCTGATAAATAAATACAAAAAGAAACTGGCAATCTGGGCATAATAGAATGCTGAAGAAGGCATTGGCAAAGTTGATGACTGTAAACCAAGCAGCATCCTGAAATATCTGGAACAAAAGAGTATATAGATTAGGCACCACCGGAGTTTCCAGAACAGTAACTGCATTAACTGCCCGTAGATCTTGTACCAGCCGGTACACAGGGGGTTAAGTTGTGTGTTGGAGGGGGGAGATGGAGTCTGCTATGTGGGCCACTGATAATAACTGTGTCCTTGCAGCTGGGGTGGGGGCTAGAGCTGGTGCAGCTACTTGTCTGCTTTTTGATTTTTCCTGCTAATACAGAGCGGGCTAAATTCTTCTGAAAACTTTTTATTACTTTTAATATATCGTCTGGAGTGGACAGAGAAAGCATACAGGATTACGTTCTGGACAACCTCAGTAAGTAATTGTTGGGACCTAGGAATATTGGTAGGATTATATTGCATATATTACATATTAACACGGCAGCTGTCCTACTCTGGTTGCTGCGACCTATCCTGTTTCTACCTGGCCATACGTTTGTATATACGAATTAGATTCTTCCTGTATCATGGGTCCGCCTTTCTGTGAAATTGTCGCGGCCAGTCCTCCAGCATAGCAGAGTTGATTATTCGCGGAATTTACTATGGTCCCAACATACTGTTTCGTAAGATCTCCTGTCCCTATCCTAAGGAGCACATCATAACGTTGGGGTTCAGGAATAACATTGGAATACATTTCCTGGAAATCTTCTACCTCCTTTGTGTATCCTGTCTCTGACCGGATAACTAAAGTAGGAGGGGGTGGATACTCATGACCACTAGCAATATTAGGCATAGCAGGACTGGTGTTGGCAGTTGTTGATAATAAATACCGTCAGTGTTTACCAAGGAAAAGGTTGGGACTACGACACTGCAACAGGTCTCTCTCCACTGAAAATTAGTCACTCCGCGTACATCACAAATCCACCCGGCAGGATCACAGGGTGGGGGCGCCCTGGGTTTTGGCAACCCAGGATATCTCAATCACTTTCTCAATTCCTTCTACAAGACATCCAATCTTTGTTGTAATAATAGACAGCTTTCCTTTTTTTAACATAAGAGAAACAATCAGAATTCACTTTCTTTTTTTCTACCTCCATATCAACCTTCCTTTGTTTTTTCTAATATCTTCGTTCCATAGCGTAGGCTGTAGCCTCCCGCCCTCAGGAATTCCCTTGTGTTCCTGATAGATTTCTTTCCCCGTCTCTGATTAACAGTATCCCATCCATCACACAAATCCAAATTCTTCTTTTTTCTTCCACGGAAACATGATTCTCCTTTAAAGTTAAATATCCTTACTTAAGTTGTGCACAGTACTGGAGCAGCCGTACAGTCTGTTCCACCGGGTCTATCTACACACCCACAGGGATGACCCCAAAACGCGGTACTCAGTGAAAGGAGGAGGGTGTCTTAGACTATCCCACTGGACACCTCTGGTTATATATATATATATGTATTATATAACTGAGTTACGCATCCTACCCAATCTTCGATCACCTCACCGTGCCTGATTCTAACAGTGATCAGGATTTCAGGATATTTTGACTAAAAAGAGAATTACAATCACTGGTCAATCCGGGGTGTCCGTTCCTTATGAGGTATGGTTCGAGCACTGGGCCCCCAACAGAACTACACCTCTATATGATTCCACCCAAGAATCACCCCACCATCGGGGACAAACCTCAGATCCTCTTTTCAGCAACAAACACAGGAAAACCACACCAAATGGTCAGTCTGAACACTATGACTGCCAACTTACCGTGGTTGTGGGGGGTGATCAGTCCCAATTTTCCAGTGCCTGTGTCTGGTCCGTGGGTCCTTTGTCTTGCTGTCCTCCAGGGGCAGAGGAGTCCCTATTTGGGGGCCCCATGTTGGGCACCAAACTGTTGGGGGAGGATCTAAAGTGACCCTTCACGGTTGACCAAGTGATTTCCAAATTAATCGCATGAAGAAAAAACAAAATCAGGTAGTTAATCTTTCCACCTGATAAGAAGAGGATACAAACAGATATAGAACAAAACAATGTACTGTTATTAATTTACAAAACTTATAAAACCATTTATTTAGGGAAAGGGACCTCCAAAAAGGAGGGGAAACTACTGCAGGACCATTATTGAAAGATGTAAGTAATAGAGGTGAGGAAATGGGATGGAGGATAGGGATCCTAGTATTGGCAACACCTAAGCATCCATCCTCCCCCTCCAAATGTGATTTGTTTGATCTTGAGACCCTTTTTACGGTATGTTCTTATTTGGTATGTCCTAATAGTAGGCCATAGATAGAATAGGAACTACTAGCGATATGTTCTTCTGTCTCTATATCTGTCGCTATATCCTTATCCTGCACCAATACTTCCTCAGTTCATCAGTGTTTCCCTCCTTCTGACATTAAACACTTACCATGTAGAGCAGCACTGCACCTGCAACCCGGCACCTCCACCCCGGCATCTTTGAGTTCTCTGGCACGCCTCAGCGCTTACTCCGAGACTTGGTCTTCTCTGACTTCCGGAAGTGCTCCTTCACGTGACCACAGTGCGTTCCACTGTGGTTTACCGGAGTATGATTCAGGAAGTCCCCTTGGTCATAGGAGGCGGAGCCCGTGCACTAAGCACTACAGATAGATGTCCAAGCAATAACCAATAAAGGCCATATATGTCATAGAGCCACCCCCATTAGACATGCGCCTGGAAGAAGTGATCTGTGAAACGGCGCCTGTTAGGTGTGAGGGAAATACCGATCTCCAGCTTGAGACATTCTCTGGGCAGTTAAACTACAGGGTGGGCCATTTATATGGATACACCTAAATAAAATGTGAATGGTTGTTGATATCAACTTCCTGTTTGTGGCGCATTAGTATATGGGAGGGGGAAAACTTTTCAAGATGAGTGGTGACCGTGGTGGCCATTTTGAAGTCAGCAATTATGGATCCAACTTTATTTTTTCCAATGGAAGAGGGTCATGTGACACATCAAACTTATTGAGAATTTCACACAAAAAAAACCCAATGGTGTGCTTGGTTTTAACGTAAATTTATTCTTTCAAGTTTATGACCACTTATAAAATGTAATAGGAATAGTTGGCGTGCACACAGATTATATATGAATGGAGGTGCTGGTGGAATGGACACATTAGTCCAATATCATATAAGTAAATTTCACCGCACACTCATAGGAAGTAAATTTGCAATATGAAAATTTTATTTTAACAATATCTGGGCAAAAACAGGAATACAAGGTCTGAAGCGATATCAATACAACGTTTCGGCTCTGCCAGAGCCTTACTCATGTATTCGCTGTAGATGAAAAAGAAATATATAAGTATTGTACATAACAAAGCAAAATTGTATAGATTAAACAAAGGTATATACATAAAAATCATAATAAGTTCAAAACTTCTCCAGGTGTTATGTAAAGGAGACAAATACAATGTGGAATGAATACATCCAATCTAGGTGACTGGTATCCAAGAGAGTTTACATATAAACAATAGAGCAAAGAAAAGAAAAAAAAAAAAAAAAAAGGTATGATAACAATAATTACCTCAGTCCAAGAAATGTACACAGATGAGTGCATATAGAAAAGAATAGTTCACAGTCTATATGGTGGCTGTAAAAAATATAGTGACAATGTTATAGCTAAGACAAAAATCAGGTGTCTGCAGAGTAGAAGAAGAAGGTAATACCTTAAATAAGCAGCCTTTGAAAGGGAAATTAGCCCAGTGGAACTATGATATAAATATATTAGGATAGTCAGTGGCTGCAATACTGGATGTTACCATATCAGAGATCGGGTTTTTTTGGGGAGATACCTGTTGTCCTGTTAAGTTAGTGAGCCAGACGGCCTGTCATGAACCTGTAGGATACATTCGCCCCATAAAAATAATAGCCAAAATGTAGTTTAAAAATACCATTGCCGCAGTCATACTGCTAGATGGTAGTGAAAAAATAGAAGGGAGGCACTATACCTGGTTGATCGCTAGCCCAAGCTTAAGGAGATACAGCGGCGCTCCCGCGCCCTGCTGTAGTGATGTTGTGTGCTTCAGAGTGGCCAGGCGCTCTTTTTGTGAGCGCTAGACCGGAAGTGAAATGATTGAACCGGAAGTGACGTTACGTCACCTCAGCGCTGACTCTAGTCATGCGCAGTGGCTGTATTCTAAGGCTAAAGTGTAGTTGACCCAGGTAGTGCTAAGTATTGGATTCAATGGATGCAATTAGTGGATTTTCTGAATGGGACTGGTTCTGGCGGCTGGTAGTAGTATTTGTAGTGTGATAAAAGATATAATAATGAAAAAATAAAAAATAGGAAATAGTTATAACGCATATTATGGGGACAACTGATAATAGAAAAATAGAAATAAAAAAATAAAAATAAAAAATTAGACTGATGAGGGGAAAAAAATTTTTTGTAAAAAATAAGAAAATAAAAAATAAAAATAAAAATTAAAAATTGGAAGGGCAGATACTAGAGGGGTAGGAGAAAACTCACCTAGAGCAATAGGGTATTAGCGTGTCTAAAAGAGAACAGAAAAAACATTAGTATGTGTTAATATTGTGTTTTCAGTCATACAAGCCAATCGATTTCTCTGTTAAGGCCTTTAGGTGCCAACGTATCCAATTTGTGTATCCAGAATGTTTCCCTCTGTTTAAGCATTCTGATTCGGTCACCACCTCTTCTAGGACGCGGTACGCCTTCTATAACCTGGAATTTAAGTTGTGCCACTGAGTGTCTAGCCTTAGAAAAGTGGTCAGGTAATGGGAGCCAATTCTTTTGGCATCTAATCGTGGACTTGTGGCCAGCAATGCGGTCTTTAATATGCTGGGTTGTCTCTCCAACATATAAAAGGCCGCATGGGCATTTGATGAGGTAGACTACAAAATTTGAATTACACGTAAAGAAATCCTTGATAGGGAAAGATTTCCCGGTTCTAGGATGGGTGATAGTGTCAGACCGGATAATATTAGAACATGCTGCACAATTGAGACATGGGAATGTGCCATGTCGACGGGGGGCTAGGACCATCTGGTGATCCCTTTGTACTGCACTGCCAACATCAGCCCTTACCAGCTTATCTTTAATATTCGGTGGTCGTTTGGTGCACATAAGTACAGGTGCTTCAAATGATGGTATATTGGGATAGGCTTTATTCAAAAGTGGCCAATGTTTATTTATTATTGAGTAGGCCTTGGGCATCAAAGGATGGTAGAGATGTACAAATGGTATCCTTTCTTTAGGAGACGTATGGATACGAGGAGAAGGGGGTGTCAGAATCCGGTTTCTTTCCTCTAGAAGTAGTCTGGTTGGATAGCGTCTGTTTTTAAATTTGTTGGACATGGTATCAAGTCTGGTTTCAAGTGTCGGTCTGTCTGACACTATGCGTGATACTCTATGGAATTGGGATCGTGGCAAACTGTTTTTGGTAGATTTGGGGTGACAACTCGTGTATAGTAGAAGGTTGTTTTTGTCCGTAGGTTTGCAGTAAAGGTCTGTTGATAAATGACCCTCGGAGTCCTGCAATACTTTGGTGTCCAAAAAGGGAATAGTTTCTGTATTGTATTCTAAAGAGAATTGTAATTCCGGAAAGACAGAATTGAGGTAAGAGTGGAATTCTAATAGAGAGGAGATAGAGCCTGTCCACACAAAAAATATATCATCAATATAACGATGGTATCCTAATGCAAAACGGAGGAATAAATCATTGGAATATACGTAAGTAGTTTCAAAAAGACTCATAAATGCATTTGCATAAGCAGGCGCTACGTTCGCGCCCATGGCGGTACCGCGTTTTTGGACATAGTATGTGTCCTCATATAGAAAGTAGTTCTCATGTAATACAAGGTGGAGGAGATCTAGACATAGTTGTATAGAGTCAGTGGACAGGTCCGAGTATTCCAGTAGTGATTTGACTGCCTCAATGCCTTTCTCGTGAATTATAGACGTGTATAGACTATTAACGTCTAAGGTGGCGAGAATGCTACCAGGTGGTACTGATTTAAGTTGCTGGATAATGGTCAAAAAATGTCCTGTATCGAGGAGGAAAGATTTTGTACGCTTTATTAGTGGCGTAAGTATTTTTTCTAAGAAAACTGATAGAGGTGATAGTACAGAGTCGGTTGAGGCCACAATTGGTCTACCAGGTGGATTGTGTAAAGATTTATGGATCTTGGGTAGAACATAGAAAACAGGCGTAATAGGGTGCAAGTTGGTCAAAAAATCAACAGTTTGTTGATCAATAGTCTGGCGTTCAAGATAGATTTTTAAGATAGACTTAATCTTATTGCTAATTATGAATACGGGATCGTTGGGAATAATGTTATAGGTATCCTGGTCAGAAAGTTGTCTCTGGATCTCATTCTTATAGTCAATTTGATTCATAATCACAATAGCACCACCCTTATCAGCGGGTTTTATTATGATATTTCTGTTTTTGTTAAGGGTGTCCAAGGCCTGTTTCTCTAGTGTGGTTAAGTTAGAATGTGGCGGAAAAAGACCAAGTTGTGCCTGATGTGAAAGCATTCTAATATCACGGTGGACCAAAGAAATGAACGTCTCGGTAGCATGGTAAGTATGTGGTGGTGAAAATTTACTAGGATTACGAAGTCCAAGTTGAGAAATGGAGAGCTGGGAGGAGGATGGAGTATTTGAGGATGTTCTATCATCAGGAATAGAGAGTATACCAAAATGCGTTTTAATCTAACGTTTCGGAAAAAGCGTTCTAGGTCCCGTTCCAATTGAAAAGAGTCCCATTTGGGTGTTGGACAAAAGGATAACCCTTTTTGCAACACTTCAAGTTCTGCAGGGGAGAGCAGGTAGTCCGAGATATTGACCACTAGGTCCGACCTCTCACCTGGGAGCGGGTCATTATGCGGTCTCCTTGATCTCCTTGTTGGTCTTCGTGTCGATATCCTCCCCTGCGTGGTCTGGATAAAAAACGATTTCGTCCTGAGTTTGTAGATGAATCGCTCTCTGAACTGAACGAGCCATTGCCTCGTCGGTATTGTGGTCTGCGCCAAGAGCCGGCAGAATCGCTCCATCTATATACTCTGTTTGAGGAATAATCATCCAAGTCTCGTTGAAATTTCTGCCTCTTTCGTTCCTGAAGGAATTTCTGATGGTCAGATATAATTTTATCTGTCTTATTCTTTAAAGCGGTCCACTCAGCTGATGGAATGGTAGTTGATAATTGCGCCTCAATCGCTTGTATATTCTGTTTTGTTTCTAATATGGATTTCTGAAGATACTCAATTGTTAATAGTATAATATCCAAGGAACATTTATTGAGGATATTTTTGTATTTATCACAGAATTCGGGTACGTCAGAGAAAAGGGTTGGTCGGAGATTACTCCTAACCCTCTAGGAATTTTGTTCTGCCTATGATATTCTGCTAATGTTATGCAGTGCAGGTCATAGGAGGTCAATTTTCGTCTCTGTTTCTCATAATCTCTGGTTTTGATTTCATGAGTAGGGGTTTTTTAGAACTCATTGGAACCAGTGACTCTAGATAATATATTGGAACTTGTAGCCAAATCGTATGCGAATGTCTCGGTAGACATATGGGTAAATATAGGAGGGGGCTGGTGCTACTGCCAATGAAATTATACGTAATAGGAATAGTTGGCGTGCACACAGATTATATATGAATGGAGGTGCTGGTGGAATGGACACATTAGTCCAATATCATATAAGTAAATTTCACCGCACACTCATAGGAAGTAAA
Source organism: Oophaga sylvatica (assembly GCA_033576555.1). Classification (NCBI taxonomy): domain Eukaryota; kingdom Metazoa; phylum Chordata; class Amphibia; order Anura; family Dendrobatidae; genus Oophaga; species Oophaga sylvatica. Next base: position 712,699,795 of record JARQOD010000001.1, read on the forward strand.
TTTGCAATATGAAAATTTTATTTTAACAATATCTGGCAAAAACAGGAATACAAGGTCTGAAGCGATATCAATACAACGTTTCGGCTCTGCCAGAGCCTTACTCATGTATTCGCTGTAGATGAAAAAGAAATATATAAGTATTGTACATAACAAAGCAAAATTGTATAGATTAAACAAAGGTATATACATAAAAATCATAATAAGTTCAAAACTTCTCCAGGTGTTATGTAAAGGAGACAAATACAATGTGGAATGAATACATCCAATCTAGGTGACTGGTATCCAAGAGAGTTTACATATAAACAATAGAGCAAAGAAAAGAAAAAAAAAAAAAAAAAGAAAAAAGGTATGATAACAATAATTACCTCAGTCCAAGAAATGTACACAGATGAGTGCATATAGAAAAGAATAGTTCACAGTCTATATGGTGGCTGTAAAAAATATAGTGACAATGTTATAGCTAAGACAAAAATCAGGTGTCTGCAGAGTAGAAGAAGAAGGTAATAGTAATAGTTGTCACCCCAAATCTACCAAAAACAGTTTGCCACGATCCCAATTCCATAGAGTATCACGCATAGTGTCAGACAGACCGACACTTGAAACCAGACTTGATACCATGTCCAACAAATTTAAAAACAGACGCTATCCAACCAGACTACTTCTAGAGGAAAGAAACCGGATTCTGACACCCCCTTCTCCTCGTATCCATACGTCTCCTAAAGAAAGGATACCATTTGTACATCTCTACCATCCTTTGATGCCCAAGGCCTACTCAATAATAAATAAACATTGGCCACTTTTGAATAAAGCCTATCCCAATATACCATCATTTGAAGCACCTGTACTTATGTGCACCAAACGACCACCGAATATTAAAGATAAGCTGGTAAGGGCTGATGTTGGCAGTGCAGTACAAAGGGATCACCAGATGGTCCTAGCCCCCCGTCGACATGGCACATTCCCATGTCTCAATTGTGCAGCATGTTCTAATATTATCCGGTCTGACACTATCACCCATCCTAGAACCGGGAAATCTTTCCCTATCAAGGATTTCTTTACGTGTAATTCAAATTTTGTAGTCTACCTCATCAAATGCCCATGCGGCCTTTTATATGTTGGAGAGACAACCCAGCATATTAAAGACCGCATTGCTGGCCACAAGTCCACGATTAGATGCCAAAAGAATTGGCTCCCATTACCTGACCACTTTTCTAAGGCTAGACACTCAGTGGCACAACTTAAATTCCAGGTTATAGAAGGCGTACCGCGTCCTAGAAGAGGTGGTGACCGAATCAGAATGCTTAAACAGAGGGAAACATTCTGGATACACAAATTGGATACGTTGGCACCTAAAGGCCTTAACAGAGAAATCGATTGGCTTGTATGACTGAAAACACAATATTAACACATACTAATGTTTTTTCTGTTCTCTTTTAGACACGCTAATACCCTATTGCTCTAGGTGAGTTTTCTCCTACCCCTCTAGTATCTGCCCTTCCAATTTTTAATTTTTATTTTTTTTATTTTCTTATTTTTTAAAAAAAAATTTTTTCCCCTCATCAGTCTAATTTTTTATTTTTTATTTCTATTTTTCTATTATCAGTTGTCCCCATAATATGCGTTATAACTATTTCCTATTTTTATTTTTTCATTATTATATCTTTTATCACACTACAAATACTACTACCAGCCGCCAGAACCAGTCCCATTCAGAAAATCCACTAATTGCATCCATTGAATCCAATACTTAGCACTACCTGGGTCAACTACACTTTAGCCTTAGAATACAGCCACTGCGCATGACTAGAGTCAGCGCTGAGGTGACGTAACGTCACTTCCGGTTCAATCATTTCACTTCCGGTCTAGCGCTCACAAAAAGAGCGCCTGGCCACTCTGAAGCACACAACATCACTACAGCAGGGCGCGGGAGCGCCGCTGTATCTCCTTAAGCTTGGGCTAGCGATCAACCAGGTATAGTGCCTCTCTTCTATTTTTTCACTACCATCTAGCAGTATGACTGCGGCAATGGTATTTTTAAACTACATTTTGGCTATTATTTTTATGGGGCGAATGTATCCTACAGGTTCATGACAGGCCGTCTGGCTCACTAACTTAACAGGACAACAGGTATCTCCCCAAAAAAACCCGATCTCTGATATGGTAACATCCAGTATTGCAGCCACTGACTATCCTAATATATTTATATCATAGTTCCACTGGGCTAATTTCCCTTTCAAAGGCTGCTTATTTAAGGTATTACCTTCTTCTTCTACTCTGCAGACACCTGATTTTTGTCTTAGCTATAACATTGTCACTATATTTTTTACAGCCACCATATAGACTGTGAACTATTCTTTTCTATATGCACTCATCTGTGTACATTTCTTGGACTGAGGTAATTATTGTTATCATACCTTTTTTCTTTTTTTTTTTTTTTTTCTTTTCTTTGCTCTATTGTTTATATGTAAACTCTCTTGGATACCAGTCACCTAGATTGGATGTATTCATTCCACATTGTATTTGTCTCCTTTACATAACACCTGGAGAAGTTTTGAACTTATTATGATTTTTATGTATATACCTTTGTTTAATCTATACAATTTTGCTTTGTTATGTACAATACTTATATATTTCTTTTTCATCTACAGCGAATACATGAGTAAGGCTCTGGCAGAGCCGAAACGTTGTATTGATATCGCTTCAGACCTTGTATTCCTGTTTTTGCCCAGATATTGTTAAAATAAAATTTTCATATTGCAAATTTACTTCCTATGAGTGTGCGGTGAAATTTACTTACACTTATAAAATGTGTTCAAAGTGCTGCCCATTGTATTGGATTGTCAATGCAACCCTCTTCTCCCACTCTTGACACACTGATAGTAACACCGCAGAAGAAATGCTAGCACAGGCTTCCAGTATCCGTTGTTTCAGATGCTGCACGTATCTTGTATCTTCACAGCATAGACAATTGCCTTCAGATGACCCCAAAGATAAAAGTCTAATAGGGTCAGATCGGGAGACCTTGGTGGCCATTCAACTGGCCTACGACGACCAATCCACTTTCCAGGAAACTGTTCATGTAGGAATGCTCGGACCTGACACCCATAATGTGGTGGTGCACCATCTTGCTGGAAAAACTCAGGGAACGTGCCATCTTCAGTGCATAAAAAGGGCAACACATCATCATGTAGCAATTTCAGATATCCAGTGGCATTGAGGTTTCCATTGATGAAGAATAGCCCCACTATCTTTGTACACCATATACCACACCATACCATCAATTTTTGTGTTCCAACAGTCTTGGAGGGATCTATCCACTGTGGGTTAGTGTCAGTCCAATAGCGGTGGTTTTGTTTGTTAACTTCACCATTCACAAAAAAGTTTGCCTCATCACTGAACATAATGTTCTGTATAAACTGAGGGTCCTGTTCCAATTTTTGTTTTGCCCATTCTACAAATTCAGCGCGCCGATCTGGGTCATCCTCGCTGAGAAGCTGCAGCAGCTGGATTTTGTAAGGGTGCCATTTGTGAGTAGCTAATATCCACCAAAGCAATGTTTGACTGATGCCACTCTCCAGTGACATGAGGTGAGTGCTACGCTGTGGGCTCTTGCTGAATGAAGATAGGACAGCCACTGATGTTTCTTCATTAGTGACAGTTTTCTTGCGTCCACATTTTGGCAAATTCATCACTGAACCTGTTTCACGAAATTTGGCAAGCAGTTTGCTAATTGTAGCATGGGAGATGGGTGGTTTTGTAGTGTGTCTTGCATTAAAATCTGCTGCAATAACCCGGGTACTGCGTTTGGATCGCCTGCCAGGGCAGTGGGGTACTCAGTACCAGGCCGGTGTCTTAAAGGGATATGTCACAGCATCAGTGACCCGATCCATGGCCCTGGGTGTCCAATAAAAAGGGGGACTATTTACAGGGGATGCTAAAGTTTGTAGTAGAGTGTTCGTGATGCCACCTGTGGTATCTGGTCAGAGGTGACCAGCGCTGCAGTGCAGATCCTCTGGGGCTGGTGGTGTAATGCAGCAGAGTTGGTATAGCTCTCCATAGGCAGAGCTTGCTGTCCCAGGGCAGATGTATGTTGTGGAGGATAATGGTGCTGGTAGATGTAATGTGCTGGGTGAGTGTCGTGGGAAGAACAGGAGAGGACAGTCAGATGCAGTTTCCAAAGCTTTACTCACAGTTCTGTCTGCAGTACAGGTGCCCGCTTGGTGCCACGTCCTCCAGGTAAGGAATCCACCCAACTCTCAGGTAGATGGAGAACACCAGTCCAGAGCTCCCTGTCAGTATATGCCTTTCCTGGCTGTCTCACTGTGCTGATTCCTACTACTCTTCCTTCCCAGCACCTCACAAACAGTGTCCCAGTCCAGCAGCACACGGACAACGTGACCCAGGCATTTCCTTGATTCTTAACTTATATGACATAGCAACAAGATGAGGAATATCAACATGATCCTATTAGACAACAGTGCATCTGAATTGCTAACAAGGATATAATGGGATCTATCGCAAAAATTACATAGAAAAAGGTGGTCATAAAGACCAAAAAGATGACCACAGATCCCAAAGTACTAGAAAATTAGAAAAATCTTTATTAAATAATTAATTAATTGAACAATGGACAGGTGCACATTAAACACAGTGACAACAGTGAGGCGTGATGTCGGTTAGAGACAGGCGATGATCAGTTCGCCTGTATGCAGCTGAATTACTCACTTGCTATGAGCACCGATCACTGGGCGGCGCTCACAGCAAGCCGGTAGTGACAACTATAGAGGTCTCCAGGAGACCTCTGGTTGTCATGCCAACCCACCTATGACCCACGATCACGAAAAGGTCACCGATGGGCGGATTTCCGGCACAATTGCCAGAAGCGCATGCTAAATGCCGATGTCTGCGGCATTTAACGGGATAATAGCCACGGGTGGATCGCAATTCCACCTGCGGCTGTTCCGGGTGCCAGGAAAGATGTGGGCTCACCGCCAGAGCCTACATCAAAGGGAGGGTGTCCAACATCGACGTACTATTGCGCCCGATGTCGGAAAAAGGTTAAAACTTTTCTACTTTTCTCTATGGGACTTTCACTTTTTTCACAGGTACAATGCATTGCAATGCATTTCACCTGTACAGAAAGCTTCTTAGACCATGCTTTGAGCATAGCCTAAACAGTTTTCTGTAGTGTTTACACGCAGTGATAGTTCAAAGTTATGACGGGCATAGCACGACATAACTGACACCCGCTCACGACGTGCCATGTCCTTCATTGGACGTAAAAGGGTTAAGGAGTAACCATCATTTTATTTTATTCATAAATCAACGGTTCACATGAAAATAAGCAATTTTGTAATAAATCTTAAATAATTCTTCTTCTTTCTCCACTGACTGATGACTCATTCTCAATATTCTCAATTCGTGGATGAAATCTGTCTGTGATGAATACAGATTTTCCCATTACTCAGGTGGATAACAGTAGCATCATGCTTTTATGGAGAGCTGTAATGGTCATTTCAGAAGACCTCGCAGTAAAACGTCTGTCTCTGCCTCTGGCTCCTCCCTCCTCCTCCACAGAATTTTAAAAGCACCAACTGCCCTCGACTATCTCAGTAATGGGAAAATCTATTTTCACTGAATACACATTTTATCTATGAATTAATGAACGTTCAGTCCAGGAGGAGAAACAAGCAAATTTTTCTGATAAGACAGATTACATAGTTGCTAATTTTCATGTGTAGTAATGAGTTATGACATAAAAAGTAAGATAATGGTTACTCTTTAAATATTTTTTTAACCCAGTACCATCTCTATGCTGATGACACCCAATTATACACTTCTTCCCCGATATCACGCCTGCCTTTTTAGAAAACACCAGTGATTTGTTTTACCCGTCTCCAACATCTCCCTCCCATCTCAAACTGAACCTGTCAAATACGGAACTCCTCGTGTTTCCTCTACTAACCCACCTTTGGCTGACATTGCCATCTCCGTGTGTGTTTCCACCATTACTCCCCAGCAACGTGCCTGCTGTCTTGGGCTCATACTTGATTCCAAGCTTTCATTCACTCCCCACATCCGATCACTGGCTCACTCTTGTTATCTCCACCCAGGGCCAGCGTCAGCACCCGGCATACCCATGCAAGTGCCGTGGCCCTGAGCAGGCTGGGGGGCCCACTCGCCGTCGGGCACCCCGGCGCCCGTTAGCGGATGAGAGTGGTTCCAGCGCCGCCACTGGGCCCCCCCGCTTGCTCAGGGCACCGGCAGAGGCCGGCGCAATACTTACTTCTCCCCGTGCCTCCGCTGCCGCAGCTCCGGGCTCCAGGGTGCACCTGCAGGGCGCCGGCGCTTCCTCTCACAGCAGCGCCGCTGAATAACATCATCATTCAGCGGCCGGCTGTGGCAGAGAGAGCGCGGACGCCGGACAAGTGAGATTGTGTGTGTGTGTATGTGAGAGAGTGCTGCGGTGCTGTCTGTGTGTGGTGCTGTATGTGTGATGGTGGTTGGGGGGAGGCAGTGATGGTGGTGAGAAGCCAGGGCCCAGAGGCAATGATGATGATGGGGAGGCGATGATGATGGGGAGGCGATGATGATGATGGGGAGGTGATCATGATGGGGAGGCGATGATGATGGGGAGGTGAAGATGATGGGGCGGCGATGATGATGGGGAGACAATGATGATGGGGAGGCGATGATGATGGGGAGGCGAAGATGATGGGGAGGCAATGATGATGGGGAGGCAATGATGATGGGTAGGCGATAATGATGATGATGGGGATGCGATAATGATGATGATGGAGAGGCGAAGATGATGGAGAGGCAATGATGATGGGGAGGCAATGATGATGGGGAGGCGATGATGATGGGGAGGCGATGATGATGGGGAGGCGATGATGATGGGGAGGCGAAGATGATGGGGAGGCAATGATGATGATGATGGGGAGGCAATGATGATGATGATGGGGATGCAATGATGATGATGATGGGGATGCAATGATGATGATGATGGGGAGTCTTTCCACAGCGCCCTTTCCTGAGCTGTAACAGCGCAGAATGCAGCACAGTGCAGAGGAGAGCTCCATATTTTGTATGGAGCATTATATGGGGACCAGTATCCCGTATGGAGCATTATATGGGGTCCAATATTCTTTATGGAGCATTATATTTGGCCCATAATACTGTATGGAGGACTATGTGGTGCCCATAATATTGTATGGAGGACTGTACTGTCCGGTCTGTACTGTGCGCTGTGAGGATTTGGCGGTTTTTGAGCTATTGTACAGTTTACAATAGATATCACTCATGTAATGGAAGAAGTGAAGTGTTTTGCATTGTACTATACCCATATTTCTCTGCCGTATCTGTGCATCATGAATCGTGGTCTCTGTTAAAGAGGCCCACTGAGACTCTTTCGCCCGGGGCCCATAAAAACCTGGAACCGGCCCTGTCTCCACCTCAAAAACATTTCTAGAATTCGACCTTTTCTTACTTTTGACTCTGCAAAAACTCTTACTGTTTCTCTTATTCATTCTCGTCTGGACTATTGTAACTCTCTACTAATCGGTCTCCCTCTTACCAAACTCTCCCCTCTCCAATCTGTCTTGAATGCTGCAGCCAGAATCATATTCCTCACCAATCGTTATACCGATGCCTCTACCTTGTGCCAGTCATTACACTACAGAATCCAGTACAAACTTATTACCCTCACCCACAAAACACTCCATGGTTCAGCACCACCCTACATCTCCTCCCTTGTCTCAGCCTACCACCCTACCCGTGCCCTCCGTTCTGCTAATGACCTGAGGTTAGCATCCTCAATAATCAGAAACTCCCACTCCCGTCTCTAAGACTTTTCACGTGCTGGCTAAATTCCTTGGAATGCACTACCCAGGTTAATACGATTAATCCCCAATCCCCACAGTTTTAAGGGTGCCCTAAAAACGCATTTGTTCAGACCGGCCTACTGCCTCAACGCATTAACCTAACTATCCCTGTTGGCCCATTCAAAATTTTTTTTTTTAGTTGGACATATAATGTACTAAATGTCCAACTGGGGGTATGTATGTGGGAGAAACCGGGCAAAAACTGAGAACAAGGATGAATTCTCATCGCCACACAATAAGAGAAAAAAGAATCGATCTAGCTGTGGCAAAACAATTTTGTTCCCCTAGTCATAGCATGTAGGACATGAAATTACTTATACATCTCAGAGACACAGAAGAGTTTGCGAATACAAATTGATGGTGACCTTTGACACTCTTAATGCTGGAATGAACCTGTCACATGGATTTATGAAGTTTTACATCAATTAAGGAATTTACTCCAAAGACCCTGTGAGAACATCACAAAACATTACCAGACCCCAATCAGAGGGCAATAAAACTTTCACACACCTTATCTATGAACTGTTCCAATATTTATGTTCATCCCTCTGCCTTAATGACTATTCTGCTTCACGTCACTTGTCTTACCTATTGCATTATGTCTGTGCTGTGTTGTGTATATATATGTGATTCTTCAGATTTTGTATTAGTCTAGCCTGATGAAGAGACCTGAGTAGTCTCGAAAGCTTGCAATTTGTTACCATCTTTTCAGTTAGCCATTAAAAGGTATCAACCACTGAGGACTCTCAACTCTAAATATTTTTCTATCTACTGGCTAACACGGTACAAAGATATACATCTTTACTGTATATATAGGTCATGCACTTCTACATAGTATGATAGCCGCTAATTCAATTGCCGGCTTTTGTGAAATTTCAGACCTGACATGAAATGACACATGGTTTACATACAGTTAACCATGCCATTTCATGTAGTTTGATATATGGTTTTCACTAACAATGACATGAGTGTATGTGTGCAAAATTTCATACAGCTAGGGGTTAATTAAAGGTGTAAAATCATTGAAAAAAAATGCGTGGGCTCCCACGCTATTTTCTCAACCAGACAGACAAAGCCAGCGAGTGGGGGCAGATAATAGCCTAGGGAGGGTGCATTTATTTTGTGCCCCCCCCGGCCACTAACATCTGCCCCCAGCCACCCCAGAAAAGGCAAATCTATAATTAGATGCGCCCTTTCTGGCACTTAGCCCGTCTATTCCCATTGCCCTGTAGCGGTGGCTAATGGGTTAATAATGGGTTAAAGCCACCTTGCTATTGAAAGGTGACTAAGCCAGGTTCATAATTGAAAGTTGTCAATTAGACAACTCTCAATTATTAATCCTATTGTATGAAATAAAAATAAAACACACACACTTTAATTAAAAATCATTTTAATGAAATAATCACACAGTTTTTGACCATCTTTTATTTTACAGGTATTCCTTGCCAAGCCCTTGTTCTCCTGTAATAAAAATAAAATATTAAAGCAACATTATTCTTACCTATCCAGTGCTCTGTCAGGTCCCACGCTGTAATCCTTCACAAAGGGTTAACTGGCTTACAGCTAGCAGCACAGCTAATGCTGGCAGCTCAGCTGTAAGCCCCCGAATGAATGAGTTCCTCTCCCGGCCGACAGAAGAGGAAGTGATTAGTGTGGAAAGCTTAATTGATTGCTTCCCAGGCTAATCAGTTCACTTCAGGTCAGCCGGGAGTCCCTCTGACGTCACTGATGCTGTGCAGTGCCCCAGGCTGACCTGAACTGATTAGCCTGGGAAGCAATCAATTAAGCTTCCCACACTAATCACTTCCTCTCGTGTCGGCCGGTAGAGGAACTCCTTCATTCGGGGGATTACAGCTGAGCTGCCAGCATTAGCTGTGCCGCTAGCTGTAAGCCAGTTAACCCTTTGTGAAGGATTACAGCGTGGGACCTGACAGAGCACCGGATAGGTAAGAATAATGTTGCTTTATTATTTTATTTTTATTACAGGAGAACAAGGGCTTCGCACAGATTACCTGTAAAATAAAAGATGGTCAAAAACTGTGATTATTTCATTAAAATAATTTTTAATTAAAGTGTGTTTTTATTTTTATTTCATACAATAGGATTAATAATTGAGAGTTGTCTAATTGACAACTCTCAATTATTAACCTGGCTTAAAGTCACCTTTCAATAGCAAGGTGGCTTTAACCCATTATTAACCCGTTAGCCACCGCTACAGGGCAATGGGAATAGACGGGCTAAGTGCCAGAAAGGGCGCATCTAATTATAGATTTGCCTTTTCCTGGGTGGCTGGGGCAGATGTTAGTAGCCAGGGGGGCACAAAATAAATGCACCCTCCCTAGGATATTATTATCTGCCCCCACTCACTGGCTTTGTCTGTCTGGTTGAGAAAATAGCGTGGGAGCCCAAGCATTTTTTTTCAATGAATTTACACCTTTAATTAACCCCTACATGTATGAAATTTTTACACATACACTCATGTAGTTGATAGTGAAGACCATATATCAAACTACATGAAATTACATGGTTAACTGTATGTAAACCATGTGTCATTTCATGTCGGGTCTGTAATTTCACAAAAGCCGGCAATTGAATTAGCGGCTATTATACTATGTAGAAGTGTATGAACTATAAATATATATATATGTATAAATATGTGTCACAATGACATGTATATATATATATATATATATATATATGCATTATATGTGTATATATCTAATGTTTTGTGAGCTGTCAGTGAGATTTTACAGTAGCCGGGGATGATTTGCCGGCTTTTCAAAGGACACCGATGCGTATAAATCGGACAGCACTCGCATGGTGCGAGTGCTGTCCGATTATTTTTCGCACCCATTGACTTGCATTAGCGATTATCATGCCAAAATCGCTGCAAATCACAGCATGCTGCGATTTTTTTCTCAGACCGATTTCAGCTGAGAAAAAAAATCGCAAATGAGAAGTCACCTATTGAATAACATTGGCCGAGTGCAATCCGATTTTTTATCGGCTTGCACTCGTCCGTTTTTCTCTCCAGTGAGTATGTACCCTTATATGCGCATACGGACAGCGTTTGTCCTAAAGTTGTATATCTATCCCCTTAATAAAATAGACAAAAAATTATTAATGCTTTAACATAGCAAGACAAGCATTTTTTACTCTTTGAATCTAACTACATTGCTCCCAATTGGTCTTTGTTGTCAGAGCTGTTGCATGGACATCCCACGTACATGTGATGACTCCAGGCAATTACTGTCCTCAGAAGAATGTCTCCAAAAACACACCATCTGTATCCAATATCAGTGTTATATTTAGTTACAAGCAACATATTAATGGATATAAACAGAGGCATAGCTAGAGTTTTGGCTCAGAGGGGGGCGCACCTCTAATAGTGGATGTAGCAGAACCTCAGCAGATGACTGCACTGTTTCTAAAAAAAATCTCTATACAAAGACCAACACTGATATTACTGCTATATGGTGACATATAGTGTAGATACCAGTCCTGCAGAACATATGAGAAAATCACAGTACAGTTACATATAGTGACTTACAGCTGACATTCTTTCTGGTGGAGTCATTCGCTTTTCTCGTCTTTTCTATCTGGCCCAGATCGACAAGGCAACTTCTTCCAGCCACGACTCGACTGCAGAGATTACAACAAAGACACATATGACTGCTCACATTTCATCCCACCATCTCCATCTATCCACACCCTGCACAAATTCCTTATGCTGCTGATACCCTAATACTGAGTCGCTGCAGCCATGTGTCCCTATTACTACACCTGCTGTGTGGTACTGTGTTCCCTCTAATTTTCATCCTACTGGAGCCCTAGATTCCCAATTCATTGCACTTGTAATGTATGATGTCAACAAAAAGTGCCCCACAAACACAGATACCCCTACAGTAAACCCCTACAGTAAATTCCTCCACACGCACACTATGATGACCCTACTGTGCCCCACCCCTCAACTGCCTCAGAAAAGTATGGTGACCCCCAACTCAGTAGGATCCCCCAACTGTGACCCCCCCACACAGCCTTCCATGCAGTATAATGGGCCTACATACAATATTCTGGCCCCACACCGCTCTACACTGTATCATGGCACCAACACAGCCCTCCACACAGTATGATGGACCCCACACAAAACCTTCACACTGTATAATTGCTTGCATACAGTTTAAAGGCTCCCACATAGCCATCCAAATATTATAATAGCCTCCATAGTCCTCCATATAGCATAATGCACCCCATAGCCCATACAGCATAATGCACCCCAAAGCCCATACAATATAATGCATCCCCATTGTTCATACTGCAAAATGCACTTCAAAGCCCGTACAATATAATGCAACACATAGCCCATACAGTAAAATGCACCCCATAGCCCGTAAGGTATAATGCACCCCATAGCCCATACAATATAATGCACCACATAGCCTATACAGTATAATGCATCCATAGTCCATACAGTATAATACAACCCATAGTCTATGTAGTATACAGGTACTTCTCACAAAATTAGAATATCATCAAAACGTTAATTTATCTCAGTTTAATACAAAAAGTGAAACTCATATAGAGTCATTACAAACAGAGTGATCTATTTCAAGTGTTTATTTCCGTTAATGTTGATGATTATGGCTTACAGCCAATGGAAACCCAAAACTCATTATCTCAGTATATTAGAATACTTTATAACACCAGCTTCAAAAATTATTTTAAAGTCCGAAATGTCCTACTAAAATCTATGTTCAGTAAATGCACTCAATACTTGGTTGGGGCTCCTTTTGCATCAATTACTGCATCAACGTGGCGTGGAATGGAGGCGATCAGCCAGTGGCACTGCTGAGGTGTTATGGAAGCCCAGGTTGCTTTAATAGCAGCCTTCAGCTTGTCTGCATTGCTGGGTCTGGTGTCTCTCATATTCCTCTTTACTATACCCCATAGATTCTCTATGGGTTTAAGGTCAGGCTCCCCAAACCATCACCTCAAGCAGCTTGGATTGTGCGCCTCTCCACTCTTCCTCCAGACTCTGGGACCTTGATTTTCAAATTAAATGCAAAATTTACTTTTCTTGTGAAGTGTGTCAACGACTGGCTTCTGGACATCTGTCAAGTCAGCAGTCTTCCCCATGATTGTGGTAAAAAATGGCAACAACCCCAAACATCACATATGTGTATATAGTATATCTATGAAGCATATCACAAGAAATACACATGGACGTGGGATAAATAGATAGGAAGACTGTATAGCAAAGCAACAAACAAAGAGAAAAACAGTCCACTATTCCACCAAAACACTTTTATTAGATAAATAGCATAACACAAAAATAGCACAGGTGCATAACACGCAGGGGAACTGACGGACACAGTGGTGTCAGCATCAAAACGTGAAAAGGGGATCAGAGTCCATCTACCCACCCAAATATATTAATATATAGGCAATGGCATGTCTGAAACAACAACATTCATAAATCATGAGCTAAATAGCAAACAGGTAAGTATCACAGACATGGCAAAGAATACACATACCTAGAATAATAGGGTGCGAGACGGACAGCTGACCCACCCCAACGTACGTTTCGGAGCCTCACTCCTTCCTCATTTATGAATGTTGTTGTTTCAGACATGCCATTGCCTATATATTAATATATTTGGGTGGGTAGATGGACTCTGATCCCCTTTTCACGTTTTGATGCTGACACCACTGTGTCCGTCAGTTCCCCTGCGTGTTATGCACCTGTGCTATTTTTGTGTTATGCTATTTATCTAATAAAAGTGTTTTGGTGGAATAGTGGACTGTTTTTCTCTTTGTTTGTTCCCATGATTGTGGTGCCTACTGAAACAAACTAAGAAACTGAGGAACCTTTTTAAATGCTTAGAAAGCCTTTGCAGGTGTTTTCTAGTTAATTATTCTAAGTTACTGACTTTTGGGTTTTTATAGGCTGTAAGCCATAATCATCAACATTAACAGAAATAAACACTTGAAATGGATCACTCTGTAATCACTTTATGCGATATATGAGTTTCACTTTTTGTATTGAAGAACTGTGTTATGATTTGGTAGCTGAGGAGAGCAAGCAAAAACGGCAATACACCAGAGAGGTTGGAATCTACTGGATTGCAGTACCCTGACTAACCACCACAACTAAAGGCAGCCGTGGAGCGTACCTACGTTGGTCCTAGACACTTCGTCACAGCCTGAGAGGTTAACTACACCTAAAGATAGAAAGAGGAAAAGCTATCTGCCCCGGAGCAGATCCCCAAAGAACATAGGAAACATGTAATGGCGGTTAGACAAGAGGTAATACAGACACAGACAGAAAATAGTATGAGCAAACGTTGGGGCCCAATCTTCCCAGACAGAAAAGGATAGGAAGGAGACTTACTGCAATCCCAAAAAACCCTAAAAAGTACCAACTCTACTAATTGCAAAAACACCTGAGATCACACGACCTCTACCACCTAAATTAGTTCTCTGGTGTAACAAAACTAAGCCGCAGCCACTGAAGAAAAACTGGAAAAGGCAAATGAACAAATAACAGTGGCTCAGACAAACTGAGAGGAGCACAAGCCCCCAGAGGGGACCTGGCTGACCTCCAAAAAGTGCAGGAAACAATGCAAAAAGCAAGCACAAAAATAAAAACAGAAAATCTCTTATCTGAGAGCAGGAGAAGAGGCAAGATTCAGCAAGCTTCCAATTGAACCAGGAACCACACTTGAGACAAGAACAATTGATCACCGGCAACCCTGATGGGAGGAAACCTCCCTTATATAGGACCAGTCTGTAACTCCTGATTGCCAATCTTCACTAAATGGTTCAGCACTGTCTGCAACCACCAGAGGGAGCTTCTGCTCAGAACTAATTTCTAACACATTCACAACAGTACCCCCCCTTGAGGAGGGGTCACCGAACCCTCACTTGGGCAACCAGGTCAGTCAGGATGAGCTCTGTGATACGCACGGATCAGTCTCCTACATGGATGTCCGAAGCAAACACCCAAGAATTGTCCTCCTGACCATAACCTCTCCACTTAACCAAATACTGGAGTTTCCGTCTAGAAAAACGAGAATCCAATATTTTCTCAACCACATATTCCAGATTGCCCTCAACCAAAACAGGGTCAGGAGGCGCAGCCATAGGAACCACTGGCTCGACAAACCTCTTCAATAAGGACTTGTGGAACACGTTATGGATCTTAAATGTCCCTGGAAGAAGTAAACGAAAGGAAACAGGATTAAGAATCTCCATGATCTTATAAGGTCCAATGAATCTAGGCTTAAACTTAGGAGATGCAACTCTCATAGGGATATTTCTTGAGGACAACCAGACCAAGTCCCCCACTTCAAACCGAGGACCATCAGTCCTATGCCGGTTGGCAAACCGCTGGGCCTCTCCTGAGAGAGGGACAACCTCTCCACTACCTGGTCCCAAATCTGCTGCATACGCTCCACAACAGAGTCAACACCTGGACAGACAGAAGCCTCCGTCTGTCCCGAAGAAAATCGAGGGTGAAACCCCAAATTGCAGAGAAATGGAGACATCAAAGTGGCAGAGCTAGCCCTATTATTAAGAGCAAACTCAGCCAAAGGCAAAAAAGAGACCCAGTCATCTTGATCAGCAGACACAAAGCATCTCAGATAAGTCTCCAATGTCTGGTTTGTTCTCTCAGTTTGTCCATTGGTCTGAGGATGAAAAGCCGAGGAGAAAGACAATTGAACACCCAGTTTAGAACAAAAAGTCCTCCAAAATCTGGAAACAAACTGGACTCCTCTGTCAGAAACAATGTTCTCAGGAATGCCGTGTAACCGAACCACGTGCTGAAGGAACAAAGGCACCAATTCGGAGGAGGAAGGCAACTTCGGTAATGGCACAAGATGTATCATTTTGGAAAACCTATCACAAATCACCCAGATAACGGTCATTCTCTGAGAGACAGGGAGGTCGGAAATGAAATCCATAGAGATATGGGTCCATGGTCTCTTGGGCACAGGCAATGGCATCAACAAACCACTAGAGCGAGAGCAAGGTTTGGAGCGAGAGCAAGTCCCGCAGGACTGCACAAATTCCCTGACGTCACGAGACAAGGTAGGCCACCAAAAGGACCGACTAACCAAGTCTCTGGTACCAAAAATTCCGGGATGACCGGCCAACGCGGAACAATGAATCTCAGACATCACACTCTTTTTCCACCGGTCTGGGACAAACAATTTCCCAATATTGTCAGCCATCGGTTTATCCTCCTGACACCCTTCCAGAGCCAGTCTCAAATTGGGCGAGATGGCGGAAAGAACTACACCCTCTTTCAAAATAACAGCAGGATCAGATAACTCAGGAGAGTCCGTAAGGAAACTCCTCGAGAGGGCATCCGCCTTAACATTCTTAGTGCCAGGAAGAAAGGAAACCACAAAATTAAAACGTGTGAAAAACAAGGCCCACCTGGCCTGTCTAGGATTAAGTCGCTTGGCTGACTCCAGATAAACCAGATTCTTATGGTCCGTGAGGACCACCACCTGATGTTTGGCTCCCTCCAGCCAATGTCTCCATTCTTCAAAAGCCCACTTCATGGCCAATAACTCCCGATTACCCACGTCATAATTACGTTCAGTTGGAGAAAATTTTCGAGACAAAAAGGCACAAGGGTTACTTTTAGAGGTCTCCGGATCTCTTTGGGACAAAACGGCACCTGCCCCAATTTCAGAGGCATCAACCTCCACCTGAAATGGCAGAGAAACATCAGGCTGCCGCAGAACAGGAGCAGAAGTGAATCTCTGCTTAAGTTCCTGAAACGCAGAGACTGCCTCAGGAGGCCAATTCACCACATCAGAACCCTTTTTGGTCAAATCAGTCAATGGTTTAACAATAACAGAGAAATTACCAATAAATTTACGATAAAAATTGGCAAAACCCAAGAATCTCTGAAGAGCCTTTAATGAAGTAGGTTGGACCCAATCACAGATGGCCTGAACCTTGACAGGGTCCATTTCAATAACAGATGGGGACAAAATGAATCCCAGAAATGAGATCCTCTGTACGCCAAAAAGACACTTTGATCCCTTCACATACAGAGCATTCTCTCTCAAAATCTAGAACACAGTCCGAACATGTTTCACATTAGAGTCCCAGTCATTGGAAAAAATCAAGATATCATCCAAATAAACAATCAGAAATTTATCCACAAAATCCCTGAAAATGTCATTCATGAAGGACTGGAAGACGGAAGGAGCATTAGTGAGCCCAAAGGGCATCACTAGGTACTCAAAATGCCCCTCTGGGGTATTAAACACCGTCTTCCATTCATCCCCGTGCTTAATGCGAATAAGGTTATACGCCCCCCTGAGGTCAAGCTTGGTAAACCAAGTAGCACTTTTCACCCTGGAAAACAGGTCAGAAATCAAGGGTAACGGATATTAATATTTCACTGTGATATTGTTCAAGAGACGATAATCAATACACGGCCTTAATGAACCATCCTTTTTGGCCACATAGAAAAAAACCGGCATCCAAGGGTGAAGAGGATGGTCTGATATGACCCTTCTCCAATGACTCCTTGATATAAGACCGCATAGCGTCATGTTCAGGTACAGACAAGTTAAAAGAGGCGACCTTTAGGGAATTTACTACCAGGCACTAATTCAATAGCGCAGTCATAGCTCCTATGGGGAGGCAAGGATGCAGATTTACTTTCGCTAAACACATCAGAAAAATCAGTCAAAAAGTCAGGAACATCCTGAGCCTGGGAGAGGCAGAAAAAACAGGAGTGTTGGCACCAACACATTGGCAGCCCCAACCTGTCACAGACACAGATTTCCAATCCAAAACAGGATTATGAGACTGTAACCAAGGGAAACCCAGTACGATAATATCATGCAGATTATACAGCACCAAAAATTTGCAACTCTCCTGATGATCAGGTTCAACCCTCATTATCACCTGAGTAGAGAACTGGGGTTTATTCTCAGCCAAAGGGGTAGAATCAATCCCCAGTAGGGGAATAGACTTCCGTAGGGGTATCAAGGGAAACCCACAACGTTTAGCAAAATCAAAATCCATCAGGTTAATAGCTGCTCCCGAATCAACAAAAGCCTGAGCAGAAAATGTGGACAGGGAGCAAATCAGGGTAACAGTCAACAGAAATTTAGTCTGAACACTACCCAAGACAACTGAGCGTGCAAAACGTCTTCCCCGCTTAGGGCAAACTGAAATAGCATGAGAGGCGTCACCACAGTAGAAACATAACCCATTGCGTTTTCGAAACTTATGACGCTGTGCCCCAGAAGCCACTCTATCACATTGCATGGACTTAGAAGCTGGTTCACAAGGCAACACTATTCCAGGCATACCTCTACGCTCACGCAAACGTCTGTCAATTTGAATCGCTAATGACATAGAATCATTGAGACCAGAGGGAGCAGGGAAACCCACCATAACATCTTTTACATTCTCTGACAGACCCTTCCGAAAAAGGGCTGCCAAAGCATCATCTTTCCATTTGGTCAGGACTGTCCACTTTCGAAATTTCTGACAGTACAACTCAGCGTCCTCAAGCCCCTGATTTAATGCCAACAAGGTTTTTTTCAGCTTGATCAGTGACATTAGGTTCATTGTACAATAAACCCAGAGCCAGAAAAAATGCATCAACATTACTCAAAACAGGGTCCCCAGGTGTCAGGGAAAAAGCCCAATCTGAGGATCGCCGCGCAGGAGAGAGAAGACAATTTGAACCTGCTGTGCTGCGTTCCCTGAGGACTTAGGTTTCAAGGCAAAAAACAACTTACAGTTATTTTTGAAATTCAGAAATTTAGCTCGATCCCCCAAAAATAAATCTGGCATGGGGATCCTAGGTTCCACAACCGGCAACCTAGCAAGATAGGTAGCAATACTCCAAACTTCAGTGGCAAGCTGATCCACACGGCCAGACAACTGTGCAAACTCCATTGAGAGAAAAAAAAAATCCTCCTCAACACTCAGAGAAAAAGAGGGAAATGCAACAGAGAAAAAAAAAAAAAAAAAATTTCTGACAACTTCCCTTTTTCTTTTTCCTTTTACTATTTTTCCCTTCTGTTGAGTACCATATAATTTTCAGTTTGGACGGTGATAATGTTATGATTTGGTAGCTGAGGAGAGCAAGCAAAAACGGCAATACACCAGAGAGGTTGGAATCTACTGGATTGCAGTACCCTGACTAACCACCACAACTAAAGGCAGCCGTGGAGCGTACCTACGTTGGTCCTAGAAGCCTCGTCACAGCCTGAGAGGTTAACTACACCTAAAGATAGAAAGAGGAAAAGCTATCTGCCCCGGAGCAGATCCCCAAAGAACATAGGAAGCCCCCAAACATGTAATGGCGGTTAGACAAGAGGTAATACAGACACAGACAGAAAATAGTATGAGCAAACGTTGGGGCCCAATCTTCCTAGACAGAAAAGGATAGGAAGGAGACTTACTGCAATCCCAAAAAACCCTAAAAAGTACCAACTCTACTAATTGCAAAAACACCTGAGATCACACGACCTCTACCACCTAAATTAGTTCTCTGGTGTAACAAAACTAAGCCGCAGCCACTGAAGAAAAACTGGAAAAGGCAAATGAACAAATAACAGTGGCTCAGACAAACTGAGAGGAGCACAAGCCCCCGGAGGGGACCTGGCTGACCTCCAAAAAGTGCAGGAAACAATGCAAAAAGCAAGCACAAAAATAAAAACAGAAAATCTCTTATCTGAGAGCAGGAGAAGAGGCAAGATTCAGCAAGCTTCCAAGTGAACCAGGAACCACAGTTGAGACAAGAACAATTGATCACCGGCAACCCTGATGGGAGGAAACCTCCCTTATATAGGACCAGTCTGTAACTCCTGATTGCCAATCTTCACTAAATGGTTCAGCACTGTCTGCAACCACCAGAGGGAGCTTCTGCTCAGAACTCATTTCTAACACATTCACAACAAACTGAATTAAATTAACTTTTTGATGATATTCTAATTTTGTGAGAAGCACCTGTAAGGCCTCTTTCACACATCAGTTTTTTGCAATCAGGCACAATCCGTCCAATTTGTAAAAAGAGGGATACAGCGTAGATTGTAAAAAACTGATGTGCCGGATCCGGTTTTTAGCCGGATCCGTCGTGAACTTTTGAACCCGGAAAATGTATTGTACGCATGTCTGGCAAGGAGGAGAGAGACCTTGGTTTTCGGCTTCCAGGCATGCGTAGATGAAGAAAACGGAGTCTGGTGGCCAGATCAGTCCTATGCCTGATCCGGCACCCATAGACTTGTATTGTATGAACAAGCCTGACGTGCCGCTTCAGGCGCTATCCGTTGTTTCCGGCAGAAAAAAAAAGTTACATGATGCGTCCTGTCCGGCCGCCGGAATTGAAATCTATGACGGATCCGGCATAAAACGGACGAAACGCAATGACATGTGGCGCAATCCGGCGCTAATGCATGTCAATAAGAAAAAAACGGATCCCGCGGTAAAAATAACAGATTCGTTTTCTTAAAAACTGCCAGATCGTGCCTGACGGCGAAAAACTGATGTGTGAAAGAGGCCTAATTCACCCCATAGTCCATAAAGTATAATGCACCCAATATTCCATATAGTATAATTCACTCCATAGTCCATACAGTATAATGCACCAAATTGCTCATACAGTATTATGCACCCCATAGCCGATTCAGTTTAATGCACCCCATAGTGTATACAGTATAAGCATCACATAGTCCTCAATACAGTTTTATGGCCACCACAATGTTCTAATACAAATAATAATAATATACAATACTCATCTCTCTTCCTTGTTCCTCCGGTCTCTGCAGCTTGTCTTCTGAAGCGTCGCACATCTCAGGGTAAAAGATGCCATGTAGTGACGTCGTTGCGCTGCATATTGACAATAACCCTTTATTTATGACAGAAAACTGATAAGCAAATTGTAGCATGTGATATTGCTTATGAAATCAATATCATAAGGAAATGAGTGGGTTAAAACACAGCATTGATGTGATAAATCTTCCTATACTTCACATAGGTGTATAAAAATAAAATAAAAAAAATGCAAATTCTACGTAGCCACTCTTAGAGTGGAGCTCTTTCTGGAAATAAAATTGATATTTTTTTTTAATAATACACCCTTTAAACTTGTGTTATGGTATCACTGTTAGAACTCTCCTGTTAGGTTTTTTCTATCTTGACATGGTTTGGTTATCCTCTAAGAATCTGAGGTTGAGGATTCCTTCTAAAAAATTGGGTCCCAAGTTTGTAGGGCCCTTTAAGGTGCTTCAGGTTGTTAACCAATCGGCTGTTAGGTTGGAGGTTCCTACCTCCTGGAAGATTAATCCGGTGTTTCATGTTTCTCTGTTGAAAAGAGCTGATGTGTCGGATGGAGACGCCTCTGCCACTGTTTCCCCCAGTGGTGGAGATTCGGGAATATGAAATTTCCCGCATCCTAAATTCTAGACGATATAGAGGGAGTTTGCAGTATCTCGTCGCTTGGAAGGGTTTTGGACCCGAGGATAACTCATGGGTGAGGGCGGATGATGTTTCTGCGTCCAGACTTGTCAGAGCGTTTCACAAGAGGTTTCCGGGTAAGCCTGGCCTAGGGGATCCGGAGGATCCTCTTAGAAGGGGGGGGGGTACGGTTAGAACTCTCCTGTTAGGTTTTTTCTAACTTGCTGGTCACATGACCTTTTAGCGGGTCTGATCGCAGGATCAGGTTCCCCGTTACATCGTAGGGATCTAGCTTAGTTCTATCGTAGGGACAGATATCCCTTCTTTCCTTAGTGCTTTTAGCAGAACATAACAATCCCAATGTAACCACTTTAGATACTACAAGAAAGGGCCACTGAGCGGGTCAAATGTTTTAATTGGAACATTGAAACCAAACTTTGAGATTTGGAAGAAAATAATGGATGCGTTGTCCCTAGAGGATCAGTAAAATAAAACTGAGCATTATCATCTGGAAACTCGCTGCCAGTCCCAACAAGCCCTTGCTGGATTATGTAACTGTGTTATTATCAAGTAACCTCAAGCTACAATTATACAACATGCAAAATGTCATTTATGGAATTCTCATCAGGCTGTAAGTGAAGCACGGTTAGACCTGTCTATCGCACTTAGGGCCTTTCTGGGTTATTTTCTTACACAAACTCTCTTTCTGGCTTACTATTATTATTTATATAGCACCATTGATTCCATAGTACTGTAGAAAGTCAAGTGAAAATCAAAGCACTATTTGCCACCAGTCTAGATACTAACGTGTTTAGTGTGAAGTCTCCTATTTATATACAAGTTGTATTCACTACTCTGTAAATAGTGACACTAGACTTGATTATTACAATACATGGAAATACATTTTAATACACATAAAGATCACAATGCCAATTTTAAGCTGGCACAGTCTGACAGGTTGGCATGCTTCCTGGAAAGTTTTGTATCATTGGGTGAATATCATTTCCATAAACCCAGGCTGGAGGAGCTTTACTATGCAATCCATGTAAATATAAAAAGACGTGACAGGGATTTAGATGACTTTTAAGTCACACTCGGAATAAATGAATAATTTTATGGTAAGATAAACCCGTGATATTAAGGGATATTTTCAATGATCTTGTGAAGATAGACGAGGTTCCTTTTTCTTCTTCAGAGTAAACTGTCCCATGTATGCCAAGACTGTTAGGTCAACAATAGGAAAATCTGAAATTATTTTGTGAACTTGTGTAAACTGCCACAAGGTCAGTGACCAGTGGGAAAACCACCCAAATCTACCTTTATGGCCAGAATGTCTATCAGCCATATCTGTTATGATTTGGTAGCTGAGGAGTGCAGGTAAAAAAAGGCAATACACCAGAGCAGTTGGAAACTATGAGATTGCAGTACCCTGACTAACCACCACAACTAGAGGCAGCCGTGGAGCGTTCCTACGTTGGTCCTAGACGCCTCGTCACAGCCTGAGAAACTAACTACACCTAAAGATAGATATAGGAAAGCTATCTGCCCCGGAGCAGAACCCCAAAGACAATAGAAAGCCCCCAAACATGTAATGGCGGTTAGACAAGATGAAATACTGACACAGAAAGAAAATAGTATGAGCAAACGCTGGGGCCCAAACTAACTAAATAGAAAAGGATAGGAAGGGTACTTACTGCAATCCCAGAAAACCCTGAAAAGCACCAACACCACTAATTTCAAAAACACCTGAGATCACACGACCTCTACCACCTAAATTAGTTCTCTGGTGTAACAAAATCAAAACAGCAGCCACTGAAAAAACTGGAAAAAGCAAAAGTACATACATAAGTGGCTGAACTAAACTGAGAGGGCAAAAGCCCCCGGAGGGGACCCTGAAGGCCCCCACAGAAGTGCAGGACAAAAATGCAAAAATATAGCACAAAAACAAAAAGAAGAAAATGTCTTATCTGTTAGCAGGAGATGCAGACACGACACAGCAGGCTACAAGGGAAACAGGAATGAAGGATTCAGACCAGAACAATTGATCACCGGCAACCCTGATGGGAAGGTGACTCCCTTATATAAGACCAGTCAGTAACACCTGATTCCCAGTCCTCACAATCTTCACTGGACAGACCAGCACCGCTTGTAACCACCAGAGGAAGCCTCTGCTCAGAACTCATCTCAAACCCATTCACAACAGTACCCCCCCCTTGAGGAGGGGTCACCGAACCCTCATTTGAGCAACCAGGTCGGTCAGGATGAGTTCTATGATACGCACGGATAAGTCTCCTAGCATGGATGTCTGAAGCAGACACCCAAGAATTGTCTTCCTGACCATAACCTCTCCATTTAACCAAATACTGGAGTTTCCGTCTAGAAAAACGAGAATCTAATATTTTCTCAACCACATACTCCAGATTGCCCTCAACCAAAACAGGGTCAGGAGGCACAGCAGCAGGAACCACTGGCTCAACAAACCTCTTCAACAAGGACTTGTGGAACACGTTATGGATCTTAAATGTCCCTGGAAGAAGCAAACATAAAGAAACAGGATTAATAATCTCCATGATCTTATAAGGTCCAATGAACCTAGGCTTAAATTTAGGAGATGCCACTCTCATAGGAATATTCTTTGAGGACAACCAGACCAAGTCCCCCACTTTAAACCGAGGACCATCAGTCCTATGCCGGTTAGCAAACCGCTGGGCCTTCTCCTGAGAGAGGGACAACCTCTCCACTACCTGGTCCCAAATCTGTTGCATACGCTCCACAACAGAGTCAACACCTGGACAGACAGAAGCCTCCGTCTGTCCTGAAGAAAATCGAGGGTGAAACCCAGAATTACAGAAAAACGGAGACATCAAAGTGGCAGAGCTAGCCCTATTATTAAGAGCAAACTCAGCCAAAGGCAAAAAAGAGACCCAGTCATCCTGATCAGCAGACACAAAGCATCTTAGATAAGTCTCCAATGTCTGGTTTGTTCTCTCAGTTTGACCATTGGTCTGAGGATGAAATGCCGAGGAGAAAGACAATTGAACACCCAGTTTAGAACAAAAAGTCCTCCAAAATCTGGAAACAAACTGGACTCCTCTGTCAGACACAATGTTCTCAGGAATGCCGTGTAAACGAACCACGTGCTGAAGGAACAACGGCACCAATTCAGAGGAGGAAGGCAACTTAGGTAATGGCACAAGATGTATCATTTTGGAAAACCTATCACAAATTACCCAGATGGTGGTCATTCTCTGAGAAACAGGAAGGTCGGAAATGAAATCCATAGAGATATGGGTCCATGGTCTCTTGGGCACAGCAATGGCATCAACAAACCACTAGAGCGAGAGCAAGGCTTGGAGCGAGAGCAGTCCCGCAGGACTGCACAAATTCCCTGAATCACGAGACAAGGTAGGCCACCAAAAGGACCGACTAACCAAGTCTCTGGTACCAAAAATTCCGGGATGCCAGCCAATGCGGAACAATGAATCTCAGACATCACACTCTTTTTCCACTGATCCGGACAAACAATTTTCCAACCGGGCAGCGCTCGGGCCTATCCTCCTGACACCCCTCCAGAGCAAGTCCAAATTGGGCGAGATGGCGGAAAGAACTACACCCTCTTTCAAAAAACAGAAAGATCAGATAACTCGGGAGAGTCCGAAAGGGAAGCTCCCGAGAGGGCATCCGCCTTAACATTCTTAGTGCCAGGAAGAAAGGAAACCACAAAAATTAAAACGTGTGAAAAACAAGGCCCACCTGGCCTGTCTAGGATTGATCGCTTGGCAGATTCCAGATAGACCAGATTTTTATGGTCCGTAAGGCCCAAACCACCTGATGTTGGCTCCCTCCAGCCAATGTCTCCACTCTTCAAACCCCACTTCATGGCCAATAACTCCCGTTTAACCCACGTCATAATTACGTTCTAGTAGAGAAAATTTTCGAGAGAAAAAGGGCACAAGGGTTACTTTTAGAGGTCTCTGGATCTTTTTGGACAAAACGGCACCTGCCCCAATTTCAGAGGCATCAACCTCCACCTGAATGGCAGAAGAAACATCAGGCTGCCGTAGAACAGGAGCAGAAAGTGAATCTCTGCTTAAGTTCCTGAAATGCAGAGACTGCCTCAGGAGCCAATTCACCACATCAGAACCCTTTCTGGTCAAATCAGTTAATGGTTAACAATAACCGAGAAATTACCAAAAAATTTACGATAAAAATTGGCAAAACCCAAAATCTCTGAAGAGCCTTTAATGAAGTAGGTTGGACCCAATCACAGATGGGCCCGAACCTTGGGCCGGGCCATTTCAATAAAAGATGGGGACAAAATGAACCCCGAAATGAGATCCTCTGTACGCCAAAAGACACTTTGATCCCCTTTACATACAGAGCATTCTCTCTCAAAATCTGGAATACAGTTCGAACATGTTTCACATGAGAGTCCCAGTCATTAGAAAAAATCAAGATATCATCCAAAAAACAATCAAAAATTTGTCCACAAAATCCCTGAAAATGTCATTCATGAAGGACTGGAAGACGAAGGACCATTAGTGAGCCCAAAGGGCATCACGAGGTTTCTCAAAATGCCCTTCAGGGTATTGAAAGCCGTCTTCCATTCATTCCCCGTGCTTAATGCGAATAAGTTATACGCCCCCCTGAGGTTTAAGCTTGGTAAACCAAGTAGCGTTTTTCACACTGGAAAAAAGGTCAAATCAAGGGTAACGGGGATTGATATTTCACAGTAATATGTTCAAGAGACGATAATCAATACACGGCCTTAATGAACCATCCTTTTGGCCACAAAAAAAAACCGGCACCCCTAAGGGTAAGAGGATGGTCCTGATATGACCCTTCTCCAATGATTCCTTGATATAAGAAACCGGGATAGCGTCAGTTCAGGTAAGACAAGTTAAAAAGGCGACCCTTAGGGAATTTTACTACCCGTACTAATTCAATACGCAGTCATAGCTCCTATGGGGAGGCAAGGATGCAGATTTACTTTTTGCTAAACACATCAGAAAAATCAACAAAAAGTCAGGAAAATCCCTGGCCTGGGGGAGAAAAAAAGGGTTGGTATTA
>JARQOD010000001.1:712726290-712756179 GCA_033576555.1 Oophaga sylvatica
CCCCTATTCAATTCCACCCTCCGCTGCTATTCCCTCTTTGAGGTGCACTCCGTCCCATCTATTCCCCCCCAACTGGCGTCACTACCGCCCCCCCGGAACTAGCCTCTCCACCTTTCCGACCATTCCACCACCTGGCTACTCCATTTCCCTCTGCTGACATCCCCACCTTCATCAGGCGTTTTTCAACATCCCCATTGACACTTCCATCCCGCGCCTCTAAACTTCTATCGCTCATCTTCCCCGGCCTCACTCAAGGTCCCTGCCCCCACTCACAAAATGGTCACACGCTGACCTTATCTTCACCCCCTTTTGTTCCCCTTTTACTAATCTCACAACTCCCCACTCCCCCTGTCTGACCCAACCTACTGACATTCCTACCCCCCTTAGTAGCATCCCCACTCCACCCCTCCCCACCCTCGCAGAAATCTCAAACACCTCAATTACAATCGCTCGAGTCCCTCCTCCCTCTCACAGACATAGCCTCGCTTCATGACACAGATGCGCTGCCACATTTTATAACACAATAAAAGCCACATTTGATTCGGCCGCCCCCTCACCAGAGCAAAACTCTCAATCAACAGCAAACCTGGCTGACCGCGCCTGACCAAAGAACTGAGACGGGCTTCCCGGGCTACCGAGCGGAGGGAAAAACCCATTCTACCGACACTTCAACGCATACAAGCGTCCCTCGCCATTCAAGCCACCCTTCTCCCCTGCCGCAAAACAAACTTATTTTGCTCTCTCATATCCTCCTGTCTAAAACCTAAACAGCTCTTCAACATTTTAAATTCTCTATCCTCCCACACACCATCCCCCCCCTCCTCTCTTTCTGCTAAGACTTTGCCCTTCTTTAAGCAAAAATTGATACTATCAGAGAAGGCTTTGGCCCGCACCCCCAATGCCCCTCTTAGCCCTCAGCCCTGTTCCTTCCAAAACCACTTCACCAACATGACAGAAGATCGCTCCCACTCCCCCTGTCAAATCACACTCACCACTTGCGCGCTTGACCCACTCCCGTCCCACCACCCCAAAAATTTGCCACAGTCTTCATCCCCTATCTCACACACCTCTTAAACCTTTCACTTACAAAGGGGTCTTCCCCCACCTTCAAACATGCTTCAATCACACCCACCTCAAAAACCCCCTCCCTTCGACCCATCCTCTGCGTCTAGCTATCGCCCGATATCTCTTCTCCCTACCCTCAAAACTACTGAACAGCATGTAATTAACTGTCCTCCCACCTCTCCTTCGTTCCCTCTTTGACCGTTACAACAGCTTCCACCGCATCACTCAACAGAAAACTGCCCTAACTAAAGTCATAACGCCTGCTAACCCCCCAAAGAGCAAGCGACACTACTTGTCCTCTTTCTCCGGACCTGTCTCTGCCTTCGACACCGTGGACCATTCCCCCTCCTGCTACAGATTCTCTCATCTCTTGGCATCACAGACTTGCCCTATCCTGGATCTCATCATACCTAACAGACCGAACATTTAGTGTCTCCCTCCAAAACACCCCTCCTCACCTCGCCCCCCTGTCTGCGTGTTCCCTCAAGGCCCAGTCCTAGGACCCCTACTTTTCTCCTCTACACCTTCGGCCTGGACAGCTCATAAATCCACGGCTTGCAGTACACCCTCTAGCCAATGACACCAGATCTACCTAACTGGGACCTACCTCACCTGCAACGACCAAAATCCCACTGCCCTGTCTGCTATCTCAGCCTTTTTTTTTCTGCTCGCTTTCTCAAACTGAACAGGACAAAACAGAATTCCATCTCTTTCCCCCACCTCATTCTCCCCCCTCCACCAACCTATCCATCAATGTCAATGGCTGCTCGCTTTCCCCATCCAACAGCTCGTGCCTTGGGGGATCATCGACCCTCTCTTTCAAACCACATACCAAGCCCTCGCCACCTTCTGCCCCTCAAACTCAAAAATTTTTTCCGGGTCCGCGCATCCTCAAACCCTGAAACCACAAAAACTAAGGGACGCCCTTATCATCTCCCGCCCGATACGCAACCTCCTTTCGTCTGGCCTCCCCTCTAGCACTCTGGCACCACTTCAGTCCATCCTACACTATGCGCCCGACTAATCCAATTGAAAAGCAGAGGCTGGGGAAATCAATTCAAATTAGGTGGGTTTTTACAGATTATAAAAATTAACTTTATTTCTAAGTTAAAAAAACCCAAATGCCAAAAAAGTGCCAAACAAAAAAACCCAAAAGGTTAGGAATGAAAGAAAGAACCAAAAAGAAGAATAAAAATTAACCACTGATTTGATAAAAAGCTGAGTTTTTAAATCTTATGATGAGATCGTTTTATGCCATTTTTGCTCCTATTCACTTTTTTCGGATATAACCATCCTATTTCTTTTTCCACGGAAATTTAGCTGCTTTATGAATGGAGCATGTATGGTGATCAGCTTTAATGTGGGTGGGAGGAAAAAAGATTTTTCCATATGTCCCTCTTATGATAATATACACACAGGCCCGATATGGAAAAACGGGACCTTATATAATGAAAAAAATTGAAAACCCCCTTTAGGAAAAACCTCATTCGCTGATAATTTATATATGTAAACATGGATTCAAACATAATATGCATATTATCAGTGGTTTCTATAAATTGCTCCTATATCAATTGGAGCTATAGTATCATACCTTCATGAATTAAGCCTCCGATACAACCATCAAAAAACCCAGCCTAGGAGCCCCAAATTTTTAGGTACTCTGTATTCATCGGTCTCACTGTGGATTTTTAATTCATTGAACTCATCTGTTTGTTTCGGTAGCTGAGGATGCAGTAAAAAGGCAAACACCAGACAGTGGAATCTATGAGATTGCAGTACCCTGACTAACCACCACAACTAAAGCAGCCGTGGAGGGGTTCCTACTTGGCCTAGACGCCTCGCCAGCCTGAAAACTAACTCACCTAAAGAAGATATAGAAAGCTATCGCCCCGGACAGAACCCCAAAGATAATAGAAAGCCCCCCAAAAATTAATGGCGGTTTTGAAAATGAAAAACTGACACATAAAAAAAAAAAGTAGAGCAAACGCTGGGGGCCCAAAAAACTAAATAGAAAAGGATAGGAAGGGGACTTACTGCAATCCCAGAAAACCCTGAAAACACCAACTCTACTAATTTCAAAAACACCTGAATCACACACCTCTTCCACCTAAATTAGTTCTCTGGTGTAACAAAAACAAAACCCCGCCACTGAAAAACGAAAAAGCAAAGTACAAACACAGTGGCTGAACAAAACTGAGAGGGCAGAAGCCCCCGGAGGGGGCCCGAAGGCCCCCACAGAAGGCAGACAAAATGCAAAAATAAGCACAAACCAAAAGAAAAAAAGTCCTTATCTGTTAGCAGGAGATGCAGACACGACACAGCACTACAAGGGAAACTGGAATAAAGGTTCAGACCAGAACAATTATCACCGGCAACCCGATGGGAAGGTGACTCCCTTTATAAGACCAGTATACACCTGATTCCCATCCCACAATCTTCACTGGACAGCCCCACACCGCCGCAACCACCAGGGGGACCCTGCTCAGAACTCATCCAAACCCATTCACAACAGTACCCCCCCTTGAGGAGGGTTCACCGAACCCTCATTTGAGTAACCAGCGGTCAGGTTTATTTCTATGAAAGCACGGATAAGTCTCCAGCAGATGTCCGAAGAAAAACACCCAAAATTGTCTCCTGACCATAACCCTCCATTTAACCAAATACTGATTTCCGCTAAAAACGGAAAAACTAATATTTTCTCAACCACATACTCCGATTGCCCTCAACCAAAACAGGGTCAGGAGGCACAGCAGCAGGAACCACTGGCTCAACAAACCTCTTCAACAAGGACTTGTGGAACACGTTAGGATCTTAAATGTCCCGGAAGAAGCAAACGAAAAGAAACAGATTAATAATCTCCATGATCTTATAAGGTCCAATGAACCTAGGTTTAAAAATTTTGGAGATCCCACCTCATAGGAATATTCTTTGAGACAACCAGACCAATCCTTCCACTTAAACCGAGACCATCACCCCCCATCCGTTAGCAAACCGCTGGGCCCTCTCCGAGAGAGGGACAACCTCTCCACTACCTGGTCCCAAATCATTGCTACCCCACAACAAGCAACACCTGGACAGACAGAAGCCTCCGTCTTCCTGAAGAAAATCGAGGGTGAAACCCAGAATTACAGAAAAACGGAGACTCAAAGACAGAGCTAGCCCTATTATTAAAGCAAACTCAGCCAAAGGCAAAAAAGAGACCCATCATCCTGATCACAGACACAAAGCATCTTAGATAAGTCTCCAATGTCTGGTTTGTTCTCTCAGTTTGACCATTGGTCTGAGATGAAATGCCGAGAGAAAGACAATTGAACACCGTTTAGAACAAAAAGTCCTCCAAATCTGGAAACAAATGGACTCCTCTGTCAGACACAATGTTCTCAGGAATGCCGTGTAAACGAACCCACGTGCTGAAGGAACAACGGCACCAATTCAGAGGAGGAAGGCAACTTAGGTAATGGCACAAGAGTATCATCTGGAAACCTATCACAAATTACCCAGATGGTGGTCATTCTTGAGAAACAGAAGGTCGGAAATGAAATCCATAGAGATATGGGTCCATGGTCTCTTGGCACAGGCAATGGCATCAACAAACCACTCGAGCGAGAGCAAGCTTGGAGCGAGAGCAAGTCCCGCAGGACTGCACAAATTCCCTGACATCACGAGACAAGGTAGGCCACCAAAAGGACCGACTAACCAAGTCTCTGGTAACCAAAAATTCCGGGATGCCCAGCTAACGCGGAACAATGAATCTCAGACATTACACTCTTTTTCCATGGTCCGGACAAACAATTTTCCAACAGAGCAGCACTCGGGCCTATCCTCCTGACACCCCTCCAGAGCAAGTCTCAAATTGGGCGAGATGGCGGAAAGAACTACACCTCTTTCAAAATAACAGAAGGATCAGATAACTCAGGAGAGTCCGCAAGGAAACTCCTCGAGAGGGCATCCGCCTTAACATTCTTAGTGCCAGGAAGAAAGGAAAGCACAAAATTAAAACGTGTGAAAAACAAGGCCCACCTGGCCTGTCTAGGATTGAGTCGCTTGGCAGATTCCAGATAGACCAGATTCTTATGGTCCGTAAGGACCAACACCTGATGTTTTGGCTCCCTCCAGCCAATGTCTCCACTCTTCAAAAGCCCACTTCATGGCCAATAACTCCCGATTACCCACGTCATAATTACGTTCAGTAGGAGAAAATTTTCGAGAGAAAAAGGCACAAGGGTTACTTTTAGAGGTCTCTGGATCTTTTTGGGACAAAACGGCACCTGCCCCAATTTCAGAGGCATCAACCTCCACCTGAAATGGCAGAGAAACATCAGGCTGCCGTAGAACAGGAGCAGAAGTGAATCTCTGCTTAAGTTCCTGAAATGCAGAGACTGCCTCAGGAGGCCAATTCACCACATCAGAACCCTTTCTGGTCAAATCAGTTATGGTTTAACAATAACCGAGAAATTACCAATAAATTTACGATAAAAATTGGCAAAACCCAAAAATCTCTGAAGAGCCTTTAATGAAGTAGGTTGGACCCAATCACAGATGGCCTGAACCTTGGCCGGATCCATTTCAATAACAGATGGGACAAAATGAATCCCAGAAATGAGATCCTCTGTACGCCAAAAAGACACTTTGATCCCTTCACATACAGACCATTCCTCTCAAAATCTGGAATACAGTTCGAACATGTTTCACATGAGAGTCCCAGTCATTAAAAAAATCAAGATATCATCCAAATAAACAATCAGAAATTTGTCCACAAAATCCCTGAAAATGTCATTTCATGAAGGACTGGAAGACGGAAGGAGCATTAGTGAGCCCAAAGGGCATCACCAGGTACTCAAAATGCCCTTCAGGGGTATTGAATGCCGTCTTCCATTCATCCCCGTGCTTAATGTGAATAAGGTTATACGCCCCTCTGAGGTCAAGCTTGGTAAACCAAGTAGCGTTTTTCACCCTGGAAAAACAGTCAGAAATCAAGGGTAACGGGTATTGATATTTCACAGTTATATTGTTCAAGAGACGATAATCAATACACGCCTTAATGAACCATCCTTTTTGGCCACAAAGAAAAAACCGGCACCTAAGGGTGAAGAGGATGGTCTGATATGACCCTTCTCCAATGATTCCTTGATATAAGACCGCATAGCGTCATGTTCAGGTACAGACAAGTTAAAAAGGCACCTTTAGGGAATTTACTACCCGGCACTAATTCAATAGCGCAGTCATAGCTCCTATGGGGAGGCAAGGATGCAGATTTACTTTCGCTAAACACATCAGAAAAATCAATCAAAAAGTCAGGAACATCCTGAGCCTGGGGGGAGGCAGAAAAAAACAGGAGTGTTGGTATTAACACATTGGCAGCCCCAACTGGTTACAGACACAGATTTCCAATCCAAAACAGGATTATGAAGCCTGTAACCAAGGAAAACCCAGCACGATAATGTCCATGCAGATTATACAGAACCAAAATTTGCAGCACTCCTGGTGATCAGGTTTCAACCCTCATTATCACCTGAGTAGAAAACTGGGGTTTATTCTCAGCCAAAGGGGTAGAATCGATCCCCAGTAGGGGAATAGACTTCTGTAGGGGTATCAAGGGAAATCCACAACGTTTAGCAAAATCATAATCCATCAGGTTAATAGCTGCTCCAGAATCAACGAAAGCCTGAGCAGAAAATGAGGACAGAGAGCATATCAAGTGACAGTTAATAAAAACTTAGTCTGAACACTACCCAAGACAACTGAGCGTGCAAAACGTCTTCCCCGCTTAGGGCAGACTGAAATAGCATGAGAGGCATCACCACAGTAGAAACATAACCCATTGCGCTTTCGAAACTCATGACGCTGTGCCCCAGACACCACTCTATCACACTGCATGGGTTCAGAAGCTGGTTCACAAGGCAACACCATTCCACGCATACTTCTCCGCTCACGCAAACGTCTGTCAATTTGAATCGCTAATGACATAGAAATCATTGAGACCAGAGGGGACAGGGAATCCCACCATAACATCCTTTACATTATCTGACAGACCCTTCCGGAAAAGGGCTGCCAAAGCGTCGTCATTCCATTTGGCCCAGGACTGCCCACCTACGGAATCTCTGACAGTATAACTCAGCGTCATCAAGCCCCTGATTTAATGCCAACAAGGCTTTCTCAGCTTGATCAGTGACATTAGGCTCATCGTACAATAACCCCAAGGCCTGAAAAAATGCATCAACATCACTCAAACAGGATCCCAGGTATCAGGGAAAAAGCCCAATCCTGAGGATCGCCGCGCAGGGAGAGATGATAATTTGAACCTGCTGCGCTGCGTTCCCTGAGGACTTAGATTTTAAGGCAAAAAACAATTTACAATTATTTTTGAAATTCTGAAAACTTAGCTCGATCCCCTAAAAACAAATCTGGCATGGGAATCCTAGGTTCCACAACAGGCAACCCAGCAAGATAGATAGCAATACTCCGAACCTCAGTGGCAAGCTGATCCACACGGCCAGACAACTGTGCAAACTCCATTGAGAGAAAAGATCCTCCCAGCACCCAGAGATACAGAGGGAAAAAAAAAATGCAACAAACAGAAAAATATCTCTGACAACTCTGACAATATTTTTTCCCTTCTGTGAGTACCATACAATTTTCAATTTTTAGGCCGGTGATACTGTTATGTTTCAGTAGCTGAGGAGTGCAGGTAAAAAAGGCAATACACCAGAGCAGTTGGAATCTATGAGATTGCAGTACCCTGACTAACCACCACAACTAGAGGCAGCCGTGGAGCGTTCCTACGTTGGTCCTAGACGCCTCGTCACAGCCTGAGAAACTAACTACACCTAAAGATAGATATAGGAAAGCTATCTGCCCCGGAGCAGAACCCCAAAGATAATAGAAAGCCCCCAAACATGTAATGGCGGTTAGACAAGATGAAATACTGACACAGAAAGAAAATAGTATGAGCAAACGCTGGGGCCCAAACTAACTAAATAGAAAAGGATAGGAAGGGTACTTACTGCAATCCCAGAAAACCCTGAAAAGCACCAACTCTACTAATTTCAAAAACACCTGAGATCACACGACCTCTTCCACCTAAATTAGTTCTCTGGTGTAACAAAATCAAAACAGCAGCCACTGAAAAAACTGGAAAAAGCAAAAGTACAAACATCAGTGGCTGAACAAAACTGAGAGGGCAGAAGCCCCCGGAGGGGACCCTGAAGGCCCCCACAGAAGTGCAGGACAAAATGCAAAAATATAGCACAAACACAAAAGAAGAAAAAGTCTTATCTGTTAGCAGGAGATGCAGACACGACACAGCAGGCTACAAGGGAAACTGGAATAAAGGATTCAGACCAGAACAATTGATCACCGGCAACCCTGATGGGAAGGTGACTCCCTTATATAAGACCAGTCAGTAACACCTGATTCCCAGTCCTCACAATCTTCACTGGACAGACCAGCACCGCTCGCAACCACCAGAGGGAGCCTCTGCTCAGAACTCATCTCAAACCCATTCACAACACTCATCTGTATCGTTGTATTGTGGGCATGAGTGCTGATTCAGCCTGGGAGACTCGCATTAACCATTATAGTCAATCGGTCTCTACCCCTCCGGCTCTCCCAACGCGTTTCATCTATCAGGAATCATCAGGGGAGGTAAAGTGCTCTGAATTGAAAAGACAGGGATAGCGATATGCTTAAGTTCTTACTTTTATAGTTCCCAGGTATATGTTGCTGGAATTCATTTCCGGACGCCAGTTGCGTAATTTCCGGTACATGGGGTGCATCGTCACATTCATGTGGCGCATGCGCGGTAGGTATAGGGAATTAATGTCTCTCGGAACGTCATTTCCGGTTTATAGAGAGAAGCGCCCTGTAGCTGATAATAGGATATTCTGTCTGCAGTCTATGCGGTCCTATGTTTAGCTAACTAGCGTTTGCATCATTAATATCGCATAATATCGCATACACATGTGGCCTTAGAATTATAAAAACTGAAGGGACCGTGTATGGTTAAAGAAAATCCCTATTAATAAGAAAAATTCTTATATATATCAATAGAGATAAGCCTAATCTTTGTATATGTGCAAGTTATTCACGGTCCTATTAGTACTGATATTCAATGGGTATGAAACACTATATTAAGTCCTCAGTGAGACGTGGAAAATCAAAAAGAAGCAAAACACGCCCTCATTATAATATATGATCCACCAAAGAGACATGTTATTTTATATAATATCACTTTTTTTTGTGAAATGTAAATTGTTGTCAGATGGAAAGAAAACAGAATTGAAATTCTATGCATGTGAGTGGGGACACAACCGACCTTCTTAGGAAAGATAGGTAGGGTGCACACTAAAGGACACCCTGTTGTACCCTGTCTATTAAATCCCTACCTAACGCGGAGGTTGGCACCCTAAAACCTGCGCAGTGGCGCCCCCACTCAACAGCGGCTCACCCTATTCTAGATGCCCTGATGGACCCTACACTACAAGAAGGAAGAAAAGGTTAAAAGTTCGTTTAGACCTTTTGGGTAGGTGGTTTGGAGATGGAAAATCCAAAAAGTTTCTTTTTGTAGGATTCGTTTATCCCAATCTCCTCCCCTTTGATTTTTGTTGATTTTGTCAATACCCATAAAGGACAGAACTCTTGTGTCACCTCCGTGTGTATGATTGACATGATTGGCAACAGGGGTATCTCTCTTGTTAATGGCGTCCCTATGGTTTCTCCTATCCTTTTCTTGAGCTCCCTTCTGGTCTTGCCTACGTATTGTATGCCGCATTTGCAGGTGATATTGTATATGACCCCGGTAGATTTGCAGTTTATGAATTGTCTAATCGAGTAAGTCTCCTGGGTGACCGTACTTGTGAATTCTTTTCCTTGTTTTAGAGATCCACAATATTTGCAGCTCCCACATCTGTAGCAACCCTTTGTTTGGTTAGCTAACCATGTGTGGTTGCTGGATCTCAAGGGGGCATAATGGCTGCGTACTAGTCTATCTTTCAAAGATCGTCCTTTTTTGAAGGTTATCTGTGGTATTGTGGGAATTACACCGGTTAGATCTTTATCCATACATAGAATAGGCCAGTGTTTTGTAATAATTTCCCTTAATTCCTTTGACCCATTTGAAAATTTGGTGATGAATCTGATGGCATTTTCTTCTTCTGTTTTTTGTTTAGGAGTAAGAAGGTCCCTTCTTTCTCGAGTAAGTGCTGCCTTATAAGCGTCTTTCAAAACATAATCTGGGTACCCTCTCTCTAAAAATCTGTCTTAGGTCATCAGCCTGGTCCTTGAACATGATCATATTGGAACAATTCCTTTTTATTCTAAAGTATTGCCCTTTAGGGATACCTTTTTTAAGGGGGATGGGGTGATTGGAGTCCCACCTGAGTAGAGAGTTAGAGGAGGTAGGTTTTCTATATGTTTTGGTGGCTAATTGTCCACCTTCCCCTCTCTCAATCATGATATCAAGAAAAGCTATGCTTTGAACATTAGCCTCAAAAGTGAAGTGGAGGCCAATGTTATTCTTATTGAGATTTTTTACATAGTTACCAAAACTCTCCACGTCACCCTCCAAATGACAAACACATCGTCGATGTATCGGAGCCAGAGTACAATTCTATCCTCCGGTACAGAACTAGAATCATCAAAAACGACATTTTCCTCCCACCAGCCCAGGAGCAGATTTGCGTAAGAGGGAGTACATGGACTTCCCATGGCGGTGCCCCTGAGCTGGTGGTAGTACTTGTCGTCAAAAAGAAAATAATTTCTGGTCAGACAAAATTCTAGGGCCTTAAGTACGAATTGATTGTGTTCGTTATATTGGCGCCCTCTAGTTTTTAGGTAGTATTCTGCAGCCATGATGCCCTTCTCGTGTGGAATTGAAGAATAAAGAGCCTCGACGTCGATTGATCCTAGGATCATGTCATCACATAGCTCTATATTTTCAATTTTGAGAAGAAGGTCGGTTGTGTCCCTGATGTATGAGCTAAGAGAGGAAACAAATGGCCGAAGTATTTTATCTATATACAGACCCAAATTTTGAGTAAGGCTATCAATGCCTGATACTATAGGCCTCCCTTTCAAAGGATGAAGTCCTTTGTGTACTTTTGGTAAAGCATAGAAAGTAGCGGTTGTCGGGTGGATAGGGATCAAGAAGTCTTTTTCATCACGTGTGATTAACTTCTTGTAGAGTGCATCATTCACAATCTTTTTTAATTCCCCAAGATATTCGTTTGTGGGGTTGCAATCTAGTTTCTCATATCCCATTTCCTCACCTAAAAGGGAGCAACAGAGTGTTTTGTATTGCGGTTCATCATTACCACAATGTTGCCCCCTTTATCCGAAGGTTTAATTACTATCCCTTTGTCTTTCTCAAGGGAATTCAATGCTTTCATTTCACCTTGCGTGAGGTTATGAAACCTCTTTTTGTTCTGTTTTTCTAATTCTGCAAAGTCTTTTGAGACTAGATTAGTAAAAACATCTAGAGCACTTACATCAGAGATAGGGGGCATACGTTTACTTTTGTTTTTAAGGTCTGTGAAAGGGCCTTCTCCTTGCTCATTGAGAGGGTCTCCAAGGTGGTATAAAAATCTGACATCTGCTAACAAGGTTTCGTCAATACCCAGTTCTGCGCAGTTTCTTTTGTCTAGATTTATAAAATGTTTTTTCCATTTAAGTTTTCTGATAAAAAGATGTAGGTCTTTTATGGCTTCAAAGCATTCAAAGTCTGAGGTGGGGACAAATGACATGCCTTTGCTTAGCACAGTCATTTCTTCATTTGTGAGAGGTCTACTAGATATATTAACAATGGTTTTGTCTATACCGGGTTCCTTGTACTGAACCTGTTTCTGAGATGGTACCCTGAGTCTAAAAAATGTTCCCTCTGTGGTGAACTACGATTGGGCCCTCTACCTCCTCTTGCACCTCCTCTTCCTCTGCCTCTACCTCTGGAGTTTTTGTATCTTATTTCTGAATCAGAGAATTCGGCTTCTGAGGATGAGATGTCAGTGTCCGGCGGCCGGTGTGTTTTAGTATTTGTGATAGAATAAGCCTTGCTATCACGAAATTCCTGCAAATCTCTTATGAAGTATTTATGTTTTCTTTCTTTAAGATGATACTGGAATTTTTCAATTGTATTTTGGAGATTAGTTTCTTTAAGAGAAAACTCTGGTTCGGCCGAGAACTTTTTTGTGATATCTATTTGTTCTTTGAGTTTATCATTCAAAGTACTTAGTATGGTTTTTTCTTCCTCCAGAAGAATTTTCATGAGCTTCAATGAGCTCTCTGTGGCTTCTTTTTCTAGTTTAGCTAAAAGAGCCGTACTTTTATATCTGTATCCAAAGGACAGTGATATTCTGAGGTGTCTTGGTACTATACCTGCCTTAATGTAGTTATCTAGACTTTGTACTTCCCACCATGAGGTGACCTGCTCCTTATAAACCTTAGTGAGTTCTTTGAATGCTGCGTTAAATGAGGGTATGTATTTTTTCTGAGTGAAGACCCCGTCTGAGAATATATCTTTTGCTTCACTCATCCATTGATTAGTATCTATACCAGTGGATAGGAATCCTGCCATAACACTATAAAAGTAAGAACTTAAGCATATCGCTATCCCTGTCTTTTCAATTCAGGCACTTTACCTCCCCTGATGATTCCTGATAGATGAAACGCGTTGGGAGAGCCGGAGGGGTAGAGACCGATTGACTATAATGGTTAATGCGAGTCTCCCCCAGGCTGAATCAGCACTCATGCCCACAATACAACGATACAGATGAGTATCATATGAATTAAAAATACCCACAGTGAGACCGATTGAATACAGAGTACCTATAACTCTGGGGCTCCTAGGCTGGGTTTATGATGGTCTGTATCGGAGGCTTTCATTCATGACAGGATATGTATACATATAGCTCCAATTGATATAGGAGCAATTTATAGAACCACTGATAATATGCATATATATGTTTGAATCCATGTTTACATATATAAATTACTCAGCGAATGAGGTAATTTCCTAAAGGGGGTTTTCAATCTTTACATTATATAAGGTTCCCGTTTATTCCATATCGGGCCTGTGTGTATATATATCATAAGATTGACATAGTAGGAAAAATCTTTTTTCCTCCCATCCACATTAAAGCTGAATCCACCATACATGCTCCATTCATAAAGCAGCTAACATTTCCTGTGGAAAAAGAAATAGGATGGTTTATATCCGAAAAAAGTGAATAGGAGCATAATGGCATAAAACGATCTCATCACTAAGATTTAACTCAGCTTTTTATCAAATCAGTGGTTCAATTTTTATTCTTCTTCTTTTTGGTTCTTTCTTTCATTCACATACACCTTTTGGGTTTTTTTTGTTTGGCACTTTTTTGGCACTTTGGTTTTTTACCTATAGAAATAAAAGTTAATTTTTATCTATCTGCTACAACCTGCCCGACTAATCCACCTGTCTCCCCGCTATTCCCCAGCCTCCCCCCTGTGCCAGGCCCTTCACTGGCTTCCTATTGCCCAGAGGCTCCAGTTCAAAACCCTAACCATGACATACAAAGCCATCCACAACCTTTCTCCTCCATACATCTGTGACATGGCCTCCCGCTACCTACCTACACGCAACCTTCGATCCTCTCAAGATCTCCTTCTCGACTCCCCCCTCATCTCTTCTTCCCACAACCGCATACAAGACTTCTCCCGGGCTTCCCCCATACTCTGGAACTCCCTGCCGCAAAACATCAGACTTTCACCAACAACGGAGACCTTCAAGAAAAACTGAATACCCACCTGTTCCGACAAGCCTACAACCTGCAATGATCCTCAGTCTACTGAACCATCGCACGACCAGCTCTACCTTTTCCTAGTGTATTCTCACCCATCCCTGCAGACTGTGAGCCCTCGCGGGTAGGGTCCTCTCTCCTTCTGTACTTGTGTGTCCCTTGTCTAGCACATGTTTATTGTACCTGTCTTTTTATATGTAAAGCGCCATGGAATAAATGGCGCTATATAAATGTATAATAATAATAATAATAATAATAATAATAAATACTGAGGTAAAATACTGACCAAATACTGAATGTGTTACTGCAAAATTGTTCAGCGATAGAGGGACTTGAAAAACCATCAAATGGGTTGGCTCGGTATGTCAAATTCCCCAGATCTCCATTAAAATCAAGAATTTGAGAGAGGAGCA
Source organism: Oophaga sylvatica (assembly GCA_033576555.1). Classification (NCBI taxonomy): domain Eukaryota; kingdom Metazoa; phylum Chordata; class Amphibia; order Anura; family Dendrobatidae; genus Oophaga; species Oophaga sylvatica. The sequence continues at coordinate 712,740,536 of JARQOD010000001.1, forward strand.
AAAAGACAAGTATTATCCATGAAGACCCCCACCTTATAACTTATAGGCAAAAGTGTCATCTATATTATTCTTTAAGAATTATAAGCAGCTATTGAAACAGTCAATTTTTTTTCTAATCTGTTTTTCTTTTTCAATTGTAGATTTTTTTTTCATTTTTTACACAAATCTTAAAATAAATTTAAATTTCATTTTTCTGACGATGCATTCCCTACTGCTATTATTGTGTCAGAAACCATTGGTCACTTCCAGAGGTCTTGTGGAGTTCAGCCGCAATGAATCAGGGCTTTTAGTAGCACAAGGGCGATCCAACACAATACTAGGCAGATGGTTTTAATCTTTTGGCTGCTTGGTGTATACTACAATTGTTTATACACAGGGTCATTTTAATGAAATGTTCGTATTATTTTGGGATATAATTAAAGGTGAAGGATACAAACTTTATTTATGTGCTAAGCTATCATTATAAGCCAGATGGAATTAATAACTATAGAACATAGGAAAATGCTTTTCTTTGTGTCGATATAGATGAAGTCAAGTGATTTCTTTGCAGGCTCCCACTTAATATGGTACGTTTCATGCATCTAGCATGGTGGCCTTCACATACACTTAACTATTGTACTCTTTGTTATTATTGTGGAATAACAGATATGCTCAGAAGAGGATTTGGGTTATTCAATAGTTGTTTATACCACACATGTTTATTATTTCTATTTTTAAATAATACTCAATAAAAAAAAAACAACACATTTTTGACCTTACCTAATGTCATGTTTTCCAAAAAGCTTATCCCTGGTTGACTAGAAAGCCGATGCAAGTGCAGTCATATTTAAATCTGTTGTGTTAGGTCTAAAATATACAACTGCAGCGTTCTGACCTACATCACAGCACAATACAAGTGAATGGCGGTGCATTGTGCCCCTGAGGGTACAGAGACCACCACAAGTAGGTTGCACAAAATCTGGTTGGTATTCACTTCAACCTTTTTTTTTATACAGGAAGCTGGATCCTGTATCTTTCTTGGACATATCTGCAGAAAATTAAAAGCAAAGCCACAAAAGAGGAATAAAGAATCCTCCAAAAATTCAAGAATTGACACAGCAAAAAAGGAGCAGCAGTGTTAACCTGCCCAGGTCTCAGAACTAATGCACGATCAGGAAGCACCTCACCCATGTAGTAAAGATGGCGCCAACACAGGTGCAAAATACTGATAAGACAACCACTCAAAATCCATGGAGGGGGTCATTACTTACTGTCTGGCTTGCAGCCTATTAGTGACACCCATACTATTAGATCAGGCGAGCTGCCCAGCACTATCTAAGTACACCCCATGAGAAAAGACTTCCTAGTTTACAAAGTTTTATTCCTCTTTTAGTGGCTTTGCTTTTGGACCCTTGACGTGGGTTGTGAGCTTGCATATTTTGGCCAAAATATTGACAGATACCTCATATATTATGTATATTGTTTTTACATGTAATTTTTCAGGGTGCAGACAATAGTACGGGTGTCACTAATAGGTTGTAATCCAGACATTGTGCATTAACTGAGTGTGAACAGCGCCCTATACAAGCTGCTTTTGTGCAATATAATACTAAGCAATCACCTCCTCTATGATTTGGTAGGTTGTGAGTGGTCGTCTTGTCAGTATTTTGCACCAGTGCTGCTGCCATCTTAACTACATGGGTTTGCTGCATCTTGAGAGTGCATTAGTTCTGAGTCCTGGGCAGGTAACTACTGCTGCCGCTTTTTGTTGTATTAATTTTAGAAAATCTGACATAGTTGGACTTTTTGCAACTTGCGAGTCATGATTGCAATACCCTTGAAGTCGCAATGCAATACCACTCACCTGTATTGTGCTGCGCTGTAGTAGCGACATATAGCAACTATGGCCCTTGGACAAGTGTGATGGCAAAGTGTAGCTTTATTATTCCTGTCTAAATATATAGACAATGTAAACTTAGACAGACCGTCTGAAAATTAACCAAAAATATGATGTTCATACTAAATATTAGTTTGGTGTATTCATATTACACTATTAGTTTTGGCAAAATTTTTGCAAGGATTGATGCATCTTAAAGGGGTTGTCCAGGTTTGGCACTAAATTCTGCCGTCACTTTACACGACGGCAGACTTATGAAGCCTCACAACGCGCACAACACGTGCTGTCAGGATTCTCTGGTGCCAGCATCAGGAGTGGGTGGTGGCTTGAGCAAGGCCATGGACTTCTTGTCGAAATGTGGCTGGCAATATTCATATCACATAGTTGTTCTCTCCACTAGCACCGGAGTATCCTAATGGCGAGCGTGTGCACATAAAACTTTCTCACCAAACCTGGACAACCCCTTTAAGCCATATCCCCATTCCAGAAAAGAAATGTCCCATCCCCTTTTCAAGTAAGACACAAGCAGTTCAAACACAAAGTCGTGGTGCACTTACAATAGTCAATCTGCCGGATTGTTTTTACTAATTGAATATTTACTATTAGTTACATTGTATTTAATCCACAATTCGACACAATCCAGTATAATAGTTTTATTGATTCATACATCTGATTGTGTTATTTACTGAAAATGCATTGTCATTGATATGAGTAGTCATTTCTATGGCTTTATTTCACATTACTTTGACATTCTATGTGTACAGAGTTTTATTACATACAATGCTGCTAAAGCAAAAAAAAAACCCAAAAGCTTGCCATTGTGTAGCTCTGAAACGTACTAGTGTTTGCTGCTGAAGTCTCTCACATTTCAAGTAACTTAGAACAGACAAATGAGTGACAGTGCATGTAGGCACAGGCTCTCAGCGACTATCAAAATGATCTGAAACACATATTTCAAACAGGTACATGTATGGGCATATTCCAGATGCCGTAATGTTTTCAATATTTATTTCAATTTCCATGGTTGTGAAATTCCACAAACTGAGGCAAGGAACAGAAAGAAGGTCCCCATGACACTTCCCTTTCAACCCTATTCTTGGGAAAGGCAATGCCGAGCTTTCTTATTCTCCTTTGAAACGTGGCGGCCTTTTTTCCTTAAATGCTAGTAAGCCTTCAAGCCTATCCTTTGTTGGGATAACCTGTATAATGAAGAAAAACTAATATTATATTATAGGAAACTAAGAATGTAATTTAACAAAATGGATGCCAATGCACTTGGTCCTTATGTATTACATATTAAAAATATATGCATGCTCGGTATCACCACCTGATATCAATGACACACCATATAGCAAGTAGAAAAACTGATATCAGGGACACACCATAACAAGTAGAAACATATCTAACCTCAATGCCTCCAAATTCCACCTCTATTTTCCAGAATGTTCTCATGTTCACACGCGTGCTGACCTTCCAAACCCACATCCCCAAAGCATTACTTCCAAGTGTGTTAGGGGCTGTTCTAACAGGCAAAGTACGGTGAATTCTTGCAGAGTTGTCCACCACTTTTTGTTATTAAAAAAGAAAGACCAACAGGGTCTGAAAATATAAAATAATGTATACCCAACTGCTGATCCCCCACCAATCCTCTGTAGCGTTGCCCATGTCCCGGATATCCGGTGGCACAGCCAAGGTCTCCTGTGCAAAGTCTGAAAATAAGCAAATAATCTATACCCAACTGCTGATCCCCTGCCATTCCTCTGTAGCGCTGCCAATGTCCTAATATCCCGCTGCTTCTCTGTAAACACAATCCAGGTCCCCTGCGAGTCACAGAGCTTCCTCTTCCAGTTCAACATCAAGACATATTACTGCTACAGCCAATCACTGGCAGCAGTAGTGACACGTTTCTTACTGTAGCAGCCATTGATCATCTGCAGAGGACACAGGATCTTCCCGCTCACTAGACGAGGAAGCTAGGAGATGCATGCTACCTCTCACCCACCTATCCTGATATGTATGGTCCCCTCACCCCCCAATCCTGATATGCATGGTCCCCTCACCTATTCCGGTATGCATGCTACCTCTCACCCCACTATCATGATATGTATGGTCCCCCTCACCCCTATTAAACTGCACACATACAAAACAAAAAAACATTTACACTCACCTTTCTTCCCTGTGCTCCAGCGCTGTCCTGTTCTGCCTGAGGCCAGGGGAGGAGAGCGGCGTCAGAGTACGCACATGCCCATACCGCGCTCTGGCGCCATATTGCTGAAGACACACTGCAACGATTCCAACGCCACACTCCTGCCCCGGTCTCCGGCGAGAGGAGAAGCGCCGCGGCAACGCTCCTCCCAGGCAGGTACGTATGTAAGTATGGCGCCGGAGATCGCGATCTCCGGCACCATACACACTCCTCTTACCTGTAACCGCTGGATGCAGTCTTCTGTCTAGAGCCAGACTGAGCGAGGCGCGTCGCGCTTGCGCAGTCTATAAAGGATTCGGACAGAGTGACACTCCTACCGTTATATTATAGATACCAAAAACAGTGATTAATCTGGTTTGTCATATTGGACTGCTATTATTCTGAACACTACCGTATATTGTTTGTTATATTCAAACCATGCTGGATGTTTTAATAGCAAAAAATTGGTGGAAAACGCCTTTAAGTTTTGTGTATGTGCAGTATGTATACTAAAATGACCAGAATGAGTAGGAATAGTGTCCAGATCATGCACCAGACAAGACAGCTTGAGCTCTGACCATCTTTTGAACAGTAACTGTCATTTAAAGAATGATAGCATATTACTAGCATCATGTTGCAGCGATATCCAAATGTACATGCTGTCTCAAGAATATACCAGTAAGTGCTCTGTAACTGTACTAAATGTTCCTGCGTCTTTGTTCCACAGCCAAAAATGCCAGAACCAAAATGAGTATCAATTTCTACAAGTTTCCATTAAATCCTACTTTATAAATTTCTATCAAGTTTGACATTTCAGAAGGATGAGGTTCATCACGGAATAGGGCATGTGTTTTAACTGCCTACCTTCCAGAACCAGTATCAAATTTTATCTTTAATTTATGTGTATATAAAGGATTTATCTAGATCAGTCACATACACAGTCATAACAATGCATATACATATATATATATATATATATATATATATATATATAATATATAGATATATACATACAGATATATATATATGTATAGATATATACATACGTATATACAGTATATATATATATACACATATATACACACACAAACATGTCACCAAAGGCGATGGACACACAGATGTTGTGAATGTGCTAGAAATGAATTCTGAGCAGAAGCTCCCTCTGGTGGTTACAAACAATACTGAACTATCCAATGAAGATTGTGAAGATTGGCGATCAGGTGTTACTGACTGGTCTTATATAAGGGAGGTTCCCTCCCATCAGGGTTGCCGGTGATCAATTGTTCTGGTCTCATCTTTGATTCCTGTTCACTTTGTAGCTTGCTGTTTCGTGCCTGCATCTTCTGCTAACAGATAAGACATTTTCTTCTTTTAGTTTTTTGTGCTTGCTTTTTGCATTTTGTCCTGCACTTCTGTGGGGGTCTGCCGGGTCCCCTCCGGGGGCTTGTGCTCCTCTCAGTTTAGTTCAGCCACTGTTGTTTGTTCATTTGCCTTTTCCAGTTTTTTCAGTGGCTGCTGTTTAGTTTTGTTACACCAGAGAACTAATTTAGGTGGTAGAGGTCGTGTGATCTCAGGTGTTTTTATAATTAGTAGAGTTGGTACTTTTCAGGGTTTTTTGGGATTGCAGTAAGTGACCTTCCTATCCTTTTCTATTTAGGAAGTTTGGGCCCCAACATTTGCTCATACTATTTTCTGTCTGTGTCTATTTTCCTCTTGTCTAACCGCCATTACATGTTTGGGGGCTTTCTATGTTCTTTGGGGATCTGCTCTGGGGCAGATAGTTTTCCTCTTCTGTCTTTAGGTGTAGTTAGCTTCTCAGGCTGTGACGAGGCGTCTAGGACCAACGTAGGTACGCTCCACGGCTGCCTTTAGTTTTAGTTGTGGTGGTTAGTCAGGGTACTGCAATCCCATAGATTCCAACCTCTCTGGTGTATTTCCTTTTTTGCCTGCTCTCCTCAGCTACCAAATCATAACAGTATCACCGGCCCAAAAACAGATATTTGTATGGTACTCACAGAAGGGAAAAATAGTGTTAAAGAAAGAAGATTGTCAGAGTTGTCAGAGATTTTTTTTTTTCCCTCTGTTTCTCTGAATGCTGAGGAGGATTTTTTTTTCTCTCAATGGAGTTTGCACAGTTGTCTGGCCGTGTGGATCAGCTTGCCACTGAAGTTCGGAGTATTGCTACCTATCTTGCTAGGTTGCCGGTTGTGGAACCTAGGATTCCCATGCCAGATTTGTTTTTAGGGGATCGAGCTAAATTTCTGAATTTCAAAAATAACTGTAAGTTGTTTTTTGCCTTGAAATCTAAGTCCTCAGGGAACGCAGCACAGCAGGTTCGAATTGTCATCTCTCTCCTGCGCGGCGATCCTCAGGATTGGGGTTTTTCCCTGACACCTGGGGATCCTGTTTTGAGTAATGTTGATGCATTTTTTCAGGCTCTGGGGTTATTGTACGATGAGCCTAATGTCACTGATCAAGCTGAAAAAGCCTTGTTGGCATTAAATCAGGGGCTTGAGGACGCTGAGTTATACTGTCAGAGATTCCGAAGGTGGGCAGTCCTGACCAAATGGAATGACGATGCTTTGGCAGCCCTTTTTCGGAAGGGTCTGTCAGAGAATGTAAAGGATGTTATGGTGGGATTCCCTGTCCCTCTGGTCTCAATGATTCTATGTCATTAGCGATTCAAATTGACAGACGTTTGCGTGAGCGTAGAGGTATGCGTGGAACAGTGTTGCCTTGTGAACCAGCTTCTGAACCCATGCAGTGTGATAGAGTGGCTTCTGGGGCACAGCGTCATGAGTTTCGTAAACACAATGGGTTATGTTTCTACTGTGGTGATGCCTCTCATGCTATTTCAGTCTGCCCTAAGCGGGGAAGACGTTTTGCACGTTCAGTTGTCTTGGGTAGTGTTCAGACTAAATTTTTGTTGACTGTTACCCTGATTTGCTCCCTGTCCACATTTTCTGCTCAGGCTTTTGTTGATTCGGGAGCAGCTATTAACCTGATGGATTTTGATTTTGCTAAACGTTGTGGGTTTCCCTTGATACCCCTACGGAAGTCTATTCCCCTACTGGGGATCGATTCTACCCCTTTGGCTGAGAATAAACCCCAGTTCTCTACTCAGGTGATAATGAGGGTTGAACCTGATCATCAGGAGAGTTGTAAATTTTTGGTGCTGTATAATCTGCATGACATTATCGTACTGGGTTTCCCTTGGTTACAGTCTCATAATCCTGTTTTGGATTGGAAATCTGTGTCTGTAACCAGTTGGGGCTGCCAATGTGTTAATACCAACACTCCTGTTTTTTCTGCCTCCCCCCAGGCTCAGGATGTTCCTGACTTTTTGATTGATTTTTCTGATGTGTTTAGTGAAAGTAAATCTGCATCCTTGCCCCCCCCATAGGAGCTATGACTGCGCTATTGAATTAGTGCCTGGTAGTAAATTCCCTAAAGGTCGCCTTTTTAACTTGTCTGTACCTGAACATGACTCTATGCGGTCTTATATCAAGGAGTCATTGGAGAAGGGTCATATCAGACCATCCTCTTCACCCTTGGGTGCAGGCTTTTTCTTTGTGGCCAAAAAGGATGGTTCATTAAGGCCGTGTATTGATTATCGTCTCTTGAACAATATCACTGTGAAATATCAATATCCGTTACCATTGATTTCTGACCTGTTTTCCAGGGTGAAAAGTGCTACTTGGTTTACCAAGCTTGACCTCAGGGGGGCATATAACCTTATTCGCATTAAGCACGGGGATGAATGGAAGACGGCATTTAATACCCCAGAGGGGCATTTTGAGTACCTAGTGATGCCCTTTGGGCTCACTAATGCTCCTTCTGTCTTCCAGTCCTTCATGAATGACATTTTCAGGGATTTTGTGGATAAATTTCTGATTGTTTATTTGGATGATATCTTGATTTTTTCCAATGACTGGGACTCTCATGTGAAACATGTTCGGACTGTGTTCCAGATTTTGAGAGAGAATGCTCTGTATGTGAAGGGATCAAAGTGTCTTTTTGGCGTACAGAGGATCTCATTTCTGGGATTCATTTTGTCCCCATCTGTTATTGAAATGGATCCGGCCAAGGTTCAGGCCATCTGTGATTGGGTCCAACCTACTTCATTAAAGGCTCTTCAGAGATTTTTGGGTTTTGCCAATTTTTATCGTAAATTTATTGGTAATTTCTCGGTTATTGTTAAACCATTAACTGATTTGACCAGAAAGGGTTCTGATGTGGTGAATTGGCCTCCTGAGGCAGTCTCTGCATTTCAGGAACTTAAGCAGAGATTCACTTCTGCTCCTGTTCTACGGCAGCCTGATGTTTCTCTGCCATTTCAGGTGGAGGTTGATGCCTCTGAAATTGGGGCAGGTGCTGTTTTGTCCCAAAGAGATCCAGAGACCTCTAAAAGTAACCCTTGTACCTTTTTCTCTCGAAAATTTTCTCCAACTGAACGTAATTATGACGTGGGTAATCGGGAGTTATTGGCCATGAAGTGGGCTTTTGAAGAGTGGAGACATTGGCTGGAGGGAGCCAAACATCAGGTGGTGGTCCTCACGGACCATAAGAATCTGGTTTATCTGGAATCAGCCAAGCGACTTAATCCTAGACAGGCCAGGTGGGCCTTGTTTTTCACACGTTTTAATTTTGTGCTTTCCTTTCTTCCTGGCACTAAGAATGTTAAGGCGGATGCCCTCTCGAGGAGTTTCCTTGCGGACTCTCCTGAGTTATCTGATCCTGCTGTTATTTTGAAAGAGGGTGTAGTTCTTTCCGCCATCTCGCCCAATTTGAGACTGGCTCTGGAAGGGTGTCAGGAGGATAAACCCGAGCGCTGCCCTATTGGGAAATTGTTTGTCCCAGATCGGTGGAAAAAGAGTGTGATGTCTGAGATTCATTGTTCCGCGTTGGCCGGTCATCCCGGAATTTTTGGTACCAGAGACTTGGTTAGTTGGTCCTTTTGGTGGCCTACTTTGTCTCGTGACGTCAGGGAATTTGTGCAGTCCTGCGGGACTTGCTCTCGCTCCAAGCCTTGCTCTCGCTCTAGAGGTTTGTTGATGCCATTGCCTGTGCCCAAGAGACCTTGGACCCATATCTCTATGGATTTCATTTCCGACCTCCCTGTTTCTCAGAGAATGACCGTTATCTGGGTGATTTGTGATAGGTTTTCCAAAATGATACATCTTGTGCCATTACCTAAGTTGCCTTCCTCCTCTGAATTGGTGCCTTTGTTCCTTCAGCACGTGGTTCGGTTACACGGCATCCCTGAGAACATTGTGTCTGACAGAGGAGTCCAGTTTGTTTCCAGATTTTGGAGGACTTTTTGTTCTAAACTTGGTGTTCAATTGTCTTTCTCCTCGGCTTTTCATCCTCAGACCAATGGACAAACTGAGAGAACAAACCAGACATTGGAGACTAATCTGAGATGCTTTGTGTCTGCTGATCAGGATGACTGGGTCTCTTTTTTGCCTTTGGCTGAGTTTGCTCTTAATAATAGGGCTAGCTCTGCCACTTTGGTGTCTCCATTTTTCTGCAATTTTGGGTTTCACCCTCGATTTTCTTCAGGACAGACGGAGGCTTCTGTCTGTCCAGGTGTTGACTCTTGTGGAGCGTATGCAGCAGATTTGGGACCAGGTAGTGGAGAGGTTGTCCCTCTCTCAGGAGAGGGCCCAGCGGTTTGCCAACCGGCATAGGACTGATGGTCCTCGGTTTGAAGTGGGGGACTTGGTCTGGTTGTCCTCAAGAAATATCCCTATGAGAGTTGCATCTCCTAAGTTTAAGCCTAGGTTCATTGGACCTTATAAGATCATGGAGATTCTTAATCCTGTTTCCTTTCGTTTACTTCTTCCAGGGACATTTAAGATCCATAACGTGTTCCACAAGTCCTTATTGAAGGTTTGTCGAGCCAGTGGTTCCTATGGCTGTGCCTCCTGACCCTGTTTTGGTTGAGGGCAATCTGGAGTATGTGGTTGAGAAAATATTGAATTCTTTTTTTCTAGACGGAAACTCCAGTATTTGGTTAAGTGGAGAGGTTATGGTCAGGAGGACAATTCTTGGTGTTTGCTTCGGACATCCATGCTAGGAGACTCATCCGTGCGTATCACAGAGCTCATCCTGACCGACCTGGTTGCTCAAATGAGGGTTCGGTGACCCCTCCTCAAGGGGGGTACTGTTGTGAATGTGTTAGAAATTAGTTCTGAGCAGAAGCTCCCTCTGGTGGTTACAAACAGTACTGAACTATCCAATGAAGATTGTGAAGATTGGCGATCAGGTGTTACTGACTGGTCTTATATAAGGGAGGTTCCCTCCCATCAGGGTTGCCGGTGATCAATTGTTCTGGTCTCATCTTTGATTCCTGTTCACTTTGTAGCTTGCTGTTTCGTGCCTGCATCTTCTGCTAACAGATAAGACATTTTCTTCTTTTAGTTTTTTGTGCTTGCTTTTTGCATTTTGTCCTGCACTTCTGTGGGGGTCTGCCGGGTCCCCTCCGGGGGCTTGTGCTCCTCTCAGTTTAGTTCAGCCACTGTTTGTTCATTTGCCTTTTCCAGTTTTTTCAGTGGCTGCTGTTTAGTTTTGTTACACCAGAGAACTAATTTAGGTGGTAGAGGTCGTGTGATCTCAGGTGTTTTTATAATTAGTAGAGTTGGTACTTTTCAGGGTTTTTTGGGATTGCAGTAAGTGACCTTCCTATCCTTTTCTATTTAGGAAGTTTGGGCCCCAACGTTTGCTCATACTATTTTCTGTCTGTGTCTGTATTTTCCTCTTGTCTAACCGCCATTACATGTTTGGGGGCTTTCTATGTTCTTTGGGGATCTGCTCCGGGGCAGATAGTTTTCCTCTTCTGTCTTTAGGTGTAGTTAGCTTCTCAGGCTGTGACGAGGCGTCTAGGACCAACGTAGGTACGCTCCACGGCTGCCTTTAGTCGTGGTGGTTAGTCAGGGTACTGCAATCCCATAGATTCCAACCTCTCTGGTGTATTTCCTTTTTTGCCTGCTCTCCTCAGCTACCAAATCATAACACACAGATCTGTATGTTCTACGCTTCTGTCAAAAACAGGATCTTTAATAATGTAACTGTCTTGGTAAACCACTTTGAGTGACTGCTGACAAAGCGACAAGCAGCAAAAATGAAATAAAATGCCACTCGTGATAAAATCGCACATATTTTAGTTCTGTAAACAACAGCAATGCATATGGTGCGGAGCCTGAAATGAATGCTGAAATTAAAGTGCGGCTGTTTAGGAATCCTAAATTTAGCTAACTTCCATAAACACCATTTGCTGATTTCTGTGTGGGAGGCCTCACATTCTAAAAACAATAACTCCTTTCTGCTGAAGAAATAAACAAACAAGAAATAAAACAATTAAGAACGCCCCTGCATCTAATCAAATCGGAAAATGTCAAACCCGAATATCCAGTTCTTTCAAATATTCAAGTTCTGAAGGAAGAAAATGTCACCAAGCTTCATATCAGATATTGTCTGGATACTGTTATCTTGTGTGTGTGTGTGTGTGTGGGGGGGGGGTTAATAAACTGAATGTGTAAAAATAATTGTAATTGTAATCATTAATGTAATGTTTAGTTGCAACATTATTTCCAAAGAACACTTTATCAGGACACAAAAGGTGACATTTCCTGGTAAATACTAGCAATACAGACAATAACAGTGTAGTTAACCATTTAACCTACTAAGGAAAGACTATTTAGGTCTTAAAGACAAATGTATTTATTTTTTTTCAGATTTTTTTTTTTTGCATCAACGTAGCTGTTTGAGGTCTTGTTTCTTTTTTTGCGGGAGTTGTATTTTGAATGGCACATTTTTGGGTTACGTATAACTTTAACACCAACTTTTATTAACTCTTTCTTGGCGAGAGGAGAAAACAAAAAGAGCAAATCCATCACTGTATGTTGCATTACAAACTTAGCACCATTCACTGTGTAGAACATATATCATGGCATAATCATTATATTTAGGACAAGTGCTATCTGTGGTTTTGACAGATAGCGCACGTACCCATTTTGTTCTATGGACTATGAACATGTCCGATGTTTTCCTCAAACTGAGTGGTCAGAGGAAAAAAATTGCAACATGCACGATTTGCCTCCTAGAGTCGGATAGCACTAGCCCATTCATGTCTGTGAAAAAAAAAAAATCGGAACGCACTCAGATGACATTCAATTGCAGTCCGATTTTTACGGACTGACTGCATGGAGAAGTTGAAGCAACTTTTGTTTCTCCGCCTACAAGAACATTGGATACATACACACATACACCTTTATTTTAGTGTATATACTGTGTGTAACACTAAAATACCACATCCTAGATATCATTGAATGAAATATCACAGTTGCAAACCTTAATTCAATACATAGTAGAATGCGTGGAGAACAATAAAACTTAAAAATGATCAATGAAAATCAAAACTAATATGGAGGTCTGGATTTGGAATGATATTTAAAATCAAAGTGGGAAATCAAATTACAGGCTAATCCAACTTCATTGGTAATGCCTCAAGACAAGAAAATGATGCTCAGTAGTGTCTGTGGCCTTCAAGTGCCTGTATGACCTCCCTACAACGCCTGGACATGCTCCTGATGAGGCAGCGGATGCTCTCCTGAGAGATCTCCTCCCAGACCTGGATTAAAGCATCAGTCAACTCCTGGACAGTCTGTGGTGCAACGTGACATTGGTGAATGGAACGAGACATAATATCCCAGATGTGCTCGATGGGATTCAGGTCTGGAGAAAGGGCAGGCCAGTACATAGCATCAATGCCTTCATCATGCAGGAACTGCTGACACACTGAAATGAGGCCTAGCATTCTCATGCATCAGAACAAACCCAGGGCCCACTGAAACTGCATATGATCTCAGGATCTCATCTCGATACCTAATGGCAGTCAGGGTACTTCTGGCGAGCATATGGAGGCCTGTTCGACCCTCCAAAAAAAATGTCTCCCAACACCATTACTGACCCACTGCCAAACCGGTCATGCTGGAGGATGTTGCAGGCAGCAGAACGTTTTTGATGGCTTCTCTAGACTCTGTCATGTCTGTCACATGTGCTCAGTGTGAACCTGCTCTCACCTGTGAAGAGCACAGGGCGCCAATGTCGAATCTGACGATCTTGGTGTTCTCTGGCAAATGCCAGTCGCCCTGCAGTGTGTTGGGCTGTTAGAACAACAGCCACTTGTGTACGTCGAGCCCTCATACCATCCTCATGGAGTCTACTTCTGACAGTTTAAGACACATGGATGTTAGTGGCCTGCTGGAGGTCATTTTGCAGGGCTATGGCACTGCTCCTCCTGTACCTCTTTGCCCAAAGGAGGAGGTAGTGGTCCTGCTGCTGGGTTGTTGCCATCCTACGGCCCCCCTCCACGTCTCCTGGTGTACTGGCCTGTCTCCTGGTATCTGCTCCATGCTCTGGACACTGTGCTGACAGACACAGTTACCATTCTTGCCACAGCTCGCCTTGATGAGCCATCCTGGATGAGCTGTACTACCTGAGAAACTTCTGTGGTTTGTAGACACCGCCTCATGCTACTGAACAGTACCTCTAGGGGTGAGAACAATGACAAAATGCAAAAGTGACCAAAACAATAGCCAAAATGAATTAGAACAAAGAAATTGCCTGAGGTCACCCCCTGCAGAACCACTCGTTTATAGGGGCTGTCTTGCTAATTGTCTATGATTTCTACTTTTTGACTTCCATTTGCACAACAGCAGGATAAACTGATTCACAATCAATGTTGCTTCATAACTGTTCAGGTTGACTTCACAGAATTGTGATTGACTTGAAGTTACATTGTGTTGTTTAAGTGTTCCCTTTATTTTTTTGAGTAGTGTGTATACACACACACAGAGAAGTGGGACAAGCAAAGACATTAATTCTGGCATGTTTTTTTTTCTCAAAATTTCAACGTGCAAATTAAAAAATTAAAACAAATTATAATTAAACAGATCCAGCCATTGTGCAGTAATACAAATTATGTGCAGGTTTTTTTTTTTTTTACTTTTTTGTATTTTTATATTATAAAGCATTTTAAAATGGGAAAATATATATATATATATTTTTTTTACATTTTATTATGTTTTTCACTTTTATTTTAATTCCACTAGGGGATTTGAACTTCAATGAGCTTGATAGCTCATATAAAAACTGACAGGCATTCAATTAGACCATGATAATCGCACGTACAGGGTTAAACTGCAAGAATCAGCACGTGAAGTTGAGACAGAAGCAGGACTAAGTAATTCAGCTCTGCTTCTGCTGCTAATCTTGTGGGTACACTTACAGTGCCTGCAGGATCAATTTGACAAAAACGTACTTCACAGAGTGGGAGCTGGTATGCAGCTGTGACATACATTTTTGTCGCTTGTCGGAAGCCAGTTAAGTCAGATTTTGTCCTCTTTGTCATCTTACCCACTGTATGTTTAGCTTACAGACATGTTTCTATGGCTCTGGTGATCTTCATTTTAACCCCTTCATGACCTTGCCATTTTCCATTTCTGCGCTTTCCTCCCTTTACTCCAAGAGCCATAACTTTCTTAATTTTCCATCGCCATAGCCGTAAGAGAGCTTGTTTTTTGCAGGACAAATTGTAATTTTGAATGACACCATTCATTTTATCAGGCATCTAGGAAATAGCGACTACAATATTATACAGTTTCACTTGTCTTTCGCTAGGGGGATTTGTCAGGGAGTCACAAAAACACTGAACTTTAGGAAGGCAAAGTTTGACCAGCTTAGAGATGCCCTTAATCTGGTTGACTGGGACAATGTCCTCAGAAATAAGAGTACAGATAATAAATGGGAAATGTTTAAGAACATCCTAAATAGGCACTGTAAGCGGTCTATACCTTGTGGGAATAAAAGGACAAGAAATATGAAAAACCCAATGTGGCTAAACAAAGTTAACAGTAAAAAGAAAGCATTTCAACAACTAAAGCAGGAATGCATCGTTGAAGCTCTACAAGACTATAGGGAGAAAAATACTATCTAAAAAACTAATTCAAGCTGCCAAAAAGGAAACAGAGGAGCACATTGCCAAGAAGAGTAAAACTAATCCCAAACTGTTCTTCAACTATATCAAATAGAAAAAGAATCAAACGTGAAAGTGTAGACCCGACCCCTTAAAAAATTGTGAGGAAAGAATGGTTGTAGATGATGAGAAAAAAGCTAATATATTAAACACCTTCTTGCCAAGAGACAAAGAAAACCCTATATTAAGGGTCACCAATCTAACCCAAGAAGAGGTGCGAAACCGGCTAAATAAGATTAGAATAGAATGATAAATCTCCAGGTCCGGATGGCATACACCCACAAATACTAAGAGACCTAAGCAATGTAATAAACAAACCATTATTTCTTATATTTAGGGACTCCATAGCCATGGGGTCTGGTCCACAGGACTGGCGCATAGCAATGTGGTACCAATATTTAAAAAGGCTCTAAAAGTGAACCTGGAAATTATAGGCCAGTAAGTCTAACCTCTATTGTTGGTAAAATATTTGAAGGGTTTCCAGGGGTTTTTATTCTGGATTATCTCAAAGAGAAATAACTGTTTAACTCCGTTCACATGGGGTT
>JARQOD010000001.1:712756279-712792150 GCA_033576555.1 Oophaga sylvatica
AGGCAGCAGAACGTTTTTGATGGCTTCTCTAGACTCTGTCATGTCTGTCACATGTGCTCAGTGTGAACCTGCTCTCACCTGTGAAGAGCACAGGGCGCCAATGTCGAATCTGACGATCTTGGTGTTCTCTGGCAAATGCCAGTCGCCCTGCAGTGTGTTGGGCTGTTAGAACAACAGCCACTTGTGTACGTCGAGCCCTCATACCATCCTCATGGAGTCTACTTCTGACAGTTTAAGACACATGGATGTTAGTGGCCTGCTGGAGGTCATTTTGCAGGGCTATGGCACTGCTCCTCCTGTACCTCTTTGCCCAAAGGAGGAGGTAGTGTCCTGCTGCTGGGTTGTTGCCATCCTACGGCCCCCCTCCACGTCTCCTGGTGTACTGGCCTGTCTCCTGGTATCTGCTCCATGCTCTGGACACTGTGCTGACAGACACAGTTACCATTCTTGCCACAGCTCGCCTTGATGAGCCATCCTGGATGAGCTGTACTACCTGAGAAACTTCTGTGGTTTGTAGACACCGCCTCATGCTACTGAACAGTACCTCTAGGGGTGAGAACAATGACAAAATGCAAAAGTGACCAAAACAATAGCCAAAATGAATTAGAACAAAGAAATTGCCTGAGGTCACCCCCTGCAGAACCACTCGTTTATAGGGGCTGTCTTGCTAATTGTCTATGATTTCTACTTTTTGACTTCCATTTGCACAACAGCAGGATAAACTGATTCACAATCAATGTTGCTTCATAACTGTTCAGGTTGACTTCACAGAATTGTGATTGACTTGAAGTTACATTGTGTTGTTTAAGTGTTCCCTTTATTTTTTTGAGTAGTGTGTATACACACACACAGAGAAGTGGGACAAGCAAAGACATTAATTCTGGCATTGTTTTTTTTTCTCAAAATTTCAACGTGCAAATTAAAAAATTAAAACAAATTATAATTAAACAGATCCAGCCATTGTGCAGTAATACAAATTATGTGCAGGTTTTTTTTTTTTTTTTACTTTTTTGTATTTTTATATTATAAAGCATTTTAAAATGGGAAAATATATATATATATATATTTTTTTACATTTTATTATGTTTTTCACTTTTTATTTTAATTCCACTAGGGGATTTGAACTTCAATGAGCTTGATAGCTCATATAAAAACTGACAGGCATTCAATTAGACCATGATAATCGCACGTACAGGGTTAAACTGCAAGAATCAGCACGTGAAGTTGAGACAGAAGCAGGACTAAGTAATTCAGCTCTGCTTCTGCTGCTAATCTTGTGGGTACACTTACAGTGCCTGCAGGATCAATTTGACAAAAACGTACTTCACAGAGTGGGAGCTGGCATGCAGCTGTGACATACATTTTTGTCGCTTGTCGGAAGCCAGTTAAGTCAGATTTTGTCCTCTTTGTCATCTTACCCACTGTATGTTTAGCTTACAGACATGTTTCTATGGCTCTGGTGATCTTCATTTTAACCCCTTCATGACCTTGCCATTTTCCATTTCTGCGCTTTCCTCCCTTTACTCCAAGAGCCATAACTTTCTTAATTTTCCATCGCCATAGCCGTAAGAGAGCTTGTTTTTTGCAGGACAAATTGTAATTTTGAATGACACCATTCATTTTATCAGGCATCTAGGAAATAGCGACTACAATATTATACAGTTTCACTTGTCTTTCGCTAGGGGGATTTGTCAGGGAGTCACAAAAACACTGAACTTTAGGAAGGCAAAGTTTGACCAGCTTAGAGATGCCCTTAATCTGGTTGACTGGGACAATGTCCTCAGAAATAAGAGTACAGATAATAAATGGGAAATGTTTAAGAACATCCTAAATAGGCACTGTAAGCGGTCTATACCTTGTGGGAATAAAAGGACAAGAAATATGAAAAACCCAATGTGGCTAAACAAAGTTAACAGTAAAAAGAAAGCATTTCAACAACTAAAGCAGGAATGCATCGTTGAAGCTCTACAAGACTATAGGGAGAAAAATACTATCTAAAAAACTAATTCAAGCTGCCAAAAAGGAAACAGAGGAGCACATTGCCAAGAAGAGTAAAACTAATCCCAAACTGTTCTTCAACTATATCAAATAGAAAAAGAATCAAACGTGAAAGTGTAGACCCGACCCCTTAAAAAATTGTGAGGAAAGAATGGTTGTAGATGATGAGAAAAAAGCTAATATATTAAACACCTTCTTGCCAAGAGACAAAGAAAACCCTATATTAAGGGTCACCAATCTAACCCAAGAAGAGGTGCGAAACCGGCTAAATAAGATTAGAATAGAATGATAAATCTCCAGGTCCGGATGGCATACACCCACAAATACTAAGAGACCTAAGCAATGTAATAAACAAACCATTATTTCTTATATTTAGGGACTCCATAGCCATGGGGTCTGGTCCACAGGACTGGCGCATAGCAAATGTGGTACCAATATTTAAAAAGGGCTCTAAAAGTGAACCTGGAAATTATAGGCCAGTAAGTCTAACCTCTATTGTTGGTAAAATATTTGAAGGGTTTCTCAGGGATGTTATTCTGGATTATCTCAATGAGAATAACTGTTTAACTCCGTATCAGCATGGGTTTATGAGGAATCGCTCCTGTCAAACCAATCTAATCAGTTTTTATGAAATGGTATATCTTGATTTTTCCAAAACGTTTGATACCGTGCCACACAAGAGGTTGGTACACAAAATGAGAATGCTGGGTCTGGGGGAAAATGTGTGTAAATGGGTAAGTAACTGGCTTAGTGATAAAAAGCAGAGGGTGGTTATAAATTTTATATTCTCTAATTGTGTCGCTGTGACCAGTGGGGTACCGCAGGGGTCGGTGTTGGGACCTATTCTCTTCAACATATTTATTAACGATCTGGTAGAAGGTTTACACAGTAAAATATAGATATTTGCACATGATACAAAACTATGTAAAGCAGTCAATACAAGCGAAGATAGTATTCTGCTACAGATGGATCTGGATAAGTTGGAAACTTGGACCGAAAGGTGGCAGATGGGGTTTAACAATTTTAACAATGATAAATGTAAGGTTATACACATGTGAAGAAGGAATCAATATCACCATTACACACTGAGCGGGAAACCACTGGGTAAATCTGACATAGAGAAGGACTTGGGGATCCTAGTTAATGATAAACTTACCTGGAGCAGCCAGTGCCAGGCAGCAGCTGCCAAGGTAAACAGTATCATGGGGTGCATTAAAAGAGGTCTGGATACACATGATGAGAGCATTATACTGCCTCTGTACAAATCCATGGTTAGACCGCACATGGAGTAATGTGTACAGTTTTGGGCACCGGCGCTCAGGAAGGATATAATGGAACTAGCGCAAGTACAAAGGAGGGCAACAAAATTAATAAAGGGGATGGAGGAACTACAATAGATTAGCAACATTAGGATTATTTACTCTAGAAAAAAGACGACTGACGGGCAATCTAATATCCATGTATAAGTATATAAGGGGACAATACAAATATCTCTCCGAGGATCTGTTTATACCAAGGAATGTGACAGTCACAAGGGGGCATTCTCTGCATCTGGAGGAGAGAAGGTTTTTCCACCAACATAGAAGAGGATTCTTTACTGCTAGGGCAGTGAGAATCTGCAATTCCTTGCCTGAGGAGGTGGTGATGGAGAACTCAGAGGGGTTCAAGAGAGGCCTGGATGTCTTCCTGGAGCGTAACAATATTGTATCTTACAGTTATTAGGTTCTTTAGAAGGATGTAGGTCTGGGGATTTATTCTGACGGAATATAGGATCAACTGGATGGACAAATGTCTTTTTTCGGCCTTGCTAACTATGCTACTATGTTACTATGTGATGGACTGGAAAGGGGTAAAAAAAATTCCATGGGTGTTGAAATTCTGAAATTGCAAAAAAAAAGTGCAATTCCACAATTGTTTTTTTTTTTTTTATTTACCATGTTCACCATATACCGTATTTTTCAGATTATATGACACTTTTTTCCCCCAAATTTGGGGGAAAACGGGGGTGTGTCTTATATTGTGGATATACCTTACAGGCCGCGGTGGAACAGGGTCCCAGGGTCACGGCTGGAGGAGGAAAGTGTAGAGCATTGCTGCAGGCCGCAGGTTGGGATAAGAGGGTGTTCCGATATGCGGCGCGCTGCTGCGAGTGTCCGGTGCTGCTGCGGGAGTGTCTGGTGCTGCTGTGGGAGTGTCTGGTGCTGCTGCGGGAGTGTCTGGTGCTGCTACGGGAGTTTCTGGGGCTGCTGCGGGAGTGTCCGGTGCTGCAGGAGCTCTGCCGACATTTTGTGAAAGGCCAGAGCCACTGCAGTTCCATGGTTTCCTATGCGGTGGACTCCGGGAAAATAGCTGCTGGGGGCGGCGCATGCGCAGATGGAGATCTCGGCACCAAGATCTCGGTAGATGACACAGCAGCACCAGATACCCGCAGCGGCGTGCCGCACATCCCATCACCCCCTCATCCCAGCCTGCGGCCTGCAGTAACGCTCCACTCTTACTGTACCTCCTCCAGCAGTGACCCTGGGACCCCACTTCACCGCAGCCACCACTCCCGGTAAGCAAGAAGACGCAAGGATTACAAGAAGCACCACCATTTTATTAAAAAAAAGTTTTTTTCCTATTTTTCTCAAAATTTGGGGTGCGTCTTATAATCTGAAAAATACTGTAATAAAACTGACCTGGCAATATGATTCTTCAGGTCAGTACAAGTGAGCAGATACCAAACATGAATAGTTTTTTTTTTTTATTCAAGTGGTGGAAAAAAATTTGGAAATTTGAAAGAAAAGGAAATTTTGCTCATGTTACCATTTTCTGAGGCCTGTAGAGTTTTTATTTTTCGTAATATGGGGCTGTGTGATGGCTTATTTTTTGCGCACTCAGCTGATGTTTTTATGGATATCATTCACAAGAGTATCGCAATAACCGGCACTGGGGTCATCAGCAGGCCCCCGGCTGTCATGCCAACCCATTGGCACCCCGCCATCAAAAGCAGGGACACGACCTTTCATGTAAATGTATGTCAAAGGTCATGAAAAGGTAAAGTAACAAAATCATGTGATCGAGTACAAATGTATACCTGTGCATAGCATGCTTCTTCTATGGCTAAGCCTGTTGCCAAATCCACCTGCAATTAGAAAGCATTAAAGGATTAATGTTTATCTCATACAACAAAAATACTGTATGATCTTACTAGATGTTCAGGGTTTTGTCTGAGGTTTAAAATGATATATGATCTGTGCAAAAAAAGCAATCTTTTCAATAAATATTAGTGCCATTTTAACATGGATCTTTCAGTAGATTTTACAATACAAACTACATACATTGTTAGATACATCTTAGACCTGATGAAGTCCTTTGAAAATCCATGGGAGCTGTATCATCTTTTTTGAAAGCATCCCGTTATAATATTAAAGATTTTATGAGTACAGTTGTCATGATCCATGTTTGGATCTGTGGCAGATCTGGCTTCTCAGATTAAAAGTTTTTTCTTTCAGGCCATCAGGGTTTAATGTCAGTTTTTTCCCCGCTGGTCTGCTGGTGTAATTGCATTGCTGCTGGGGTCAGCTGATGTGGGTGGTGACCACTCCCACCATCCTTCAAGAAGTCACCTGATGCATCAGCTGAATGATGGTTATACAGGTCCTTCCATCTGGAGACCAACCTAGCTGGAGACAGGAGCTACCAGCTGATTACATTGATCTGGTGACTTTATCCTGTTGTGCGGTGCTTTGCAGCAGAAAGCTAAGTGTGGTATTTTTTCTTTCCCCATTCCCTGTGGTGTCTGTCTTTCCATTACTTGGTGTTGTATTAGTGCAGAGATGGGACTAGTGCTCTCACCTGCCAGCTCCCTACTTAGGGATTAGAGAAGGGCAAGTGAGGGTTTAGGTATCCTGCTCGGCGACTGGGTGAAAGAACCCATATAGGGACGATAGGGAGATCAGGGCACATCCTTAGGTGAGTGCAGGAGGTGTCCATTCCCACGTTCCCTATCAACAGGGCCTACCATTGTTATTGTGACCCTGGTGTTCCCTTGTTTTTGTGCCGTTTGGTGACCGACCAACCGATGGGTCATGTCACACTGGGTCTTTAGTTTTCCAATTGTTGCCTTTATTCTGCAGAAAATGACGTTTAATCAAACATGCTTTTTATACTGCTCGGTGCACCCTTGGTGGGTGCAAGAGGCTCAGGACAGCCATTCTGCCCACTGGTTTTGCATACTCCTCCACCTCCCTTCTTGGTGCCTGACTGCGCTGGCTTATCTGAAGCAAGCATTCTCTAAAGAATATGATAGGAAAGCCAGTGATTAGAAGAACTCTAAGGGCTCATACCCCTAAAAAAAACAGTCTAAACCACAAGAAAGATTTCTTCACAGCAGGTATTATTTTAATCGGTGTAACAGTGGAAACATGACAATGCCTGTAGTATACTTAGCAAAATACTGCAGAAATGTTCACTTTAAACTGTATCTGCCTTTACAATCCTATATAGTTATGGCTTTAGGGCTCATACTCATCACCGTTAAACAAAGGAAAAAACAAAAGCAGTCGGATATCGGTCCAGAAAAGTGGGACGAGTGTCATGTGACTTCATGCGAGTACAATACGATTTTTATCGCCTAGCATGAGAATGACATCCGATTTACATCCAAATGCGATCCGTTTGCAATGCGATTTTAACATGAACTTTTACATAGAGCAATTCTCTGTCATTTACACGAAGTTAAAGCCCGTGCTCTGGGGCGGGACTGTAGGCAGAGTCTTATCATGGTGCTCTAGGCCAGAGAAACCAAGGAAAGATCTGCCCACAGGCCGCCCCAAAGCACAAACAAGTTCCTCATCATAGAGACAGATTGTTTGTGCTTCGGGGCGGCCTCTGGGCAGGTCTTTCCTTGGTTTCTGTGGCATAGAGCACCATGATAAGACTCTGCCTACAGTCCTGCCCCAGAGCACAGGCATATCATTAAACAAAAACTTCTAACGCTAATTACACAAGAATCACAAGACGTATTTCTTGACAACAGGTATCATTTTAATCAGTGTGTGAATACAGCCTGAGATGCTATTTCTTATCTTTTTAAGTGAATCCTGGTTTTGGCTTCAATAATCGCATATAGATATGTAAACAGAACACAAAACGTCTAATAACACACTAAGGGGTGATTCATTAAAGTCTTTTTGGAAGAAAAATTAGGATAAAACACTTTGAAAATAACATTGCATGATGCAACCTAGCAGGTCAAAAGACAATTAAAGAAATGAATCAAGAAAGTTAGGAGGTTGATTCACACTTTGCACAATAATTTATTGCAAAAACATACCTCAATGCCTTGGTTGATTGCCAATTTAGCCATTCTCATTGCAATTGGTCCCTAGGATTCCAGAAAAAGAGGAATGAAAGAACAGGTTATTGGGAAAACAGTAATATAGCATTTATTTACTATGAAAATATAGGATATATACAGTACAGACCAAAAGTTTGGACACACCTTCTCATTCAAAGATTTTTCTGTATTTTCATGACTATGAAAATTGTAGAATCACACTGAAGGCATCAAAACTATGAATTAACACATGTGGAATTATACATTACACTTTACAAAAAAGTGTGAAACAACTGAAAATATGTCTTATATTCTAGGTTCTTCAAAGTAGCCACCTTTTGCTTTGATTACTGCTTTGCATGCAGAAAAGGTGAACGGCTGGACTCTACATGCCTGGTTCCCCCACCGTGAAGCATGGAGGAGGTGGTGTGATGGTGTTGGGATGCTTTGCTGGTGACACTGTTGGGGATTTATTCAAAATTGAAGGCATACTGAACCAGCATGGCTACCACAGCATCTTGCACCCCCACACCATCACACCACCTCCTCCATGCTTCACGGTGGGGGAACCAGGCATGTAGAGTCCATTCGTTCACCTTTTCTGCGTGCAAAGCAGTGATCAAAGCAAAAGGTGGCTACTTTGAAGAACCTAGAATATAAGACATATTTTCAGTTGTTTCACACTTTTTTGTAAAGTGTATTGTCTAATTCCACATGTGTTACTTCCCTTGCTCATAGCAGTATTGCGTACGCTATCACACCAGCTTAGTTTATGCACACTTCGGTATTTTAGTATCCAGTTTAACTGGTCTTCCTCCATTGACAAACATGGAAAGAACTAAAAACTACAAATGCCATTTTCATGTACATTACAATGTTCTAAGTACAGGTTAGGAAAAATAGTACAGGGTCTATAAATAATAATAATAATAATCTTTATTTATATAGCGCCAACATATTCCACAGCGCTTTACAGTTTTACAGTTTCAAAGCACAAGTCATAAGTAACAACGTTAACAATACAATAATTAAAGCAAAATAAGACGACCCTGCTCGTGAGAGCTTACAATCTACAATGAGGTGGGGGAGATACAAAGTACAGGTGTGTATATACAATGGTGCATTTACAATGATGGTCCAGCCATCTTGAGGGAGTGAGGGATGGATGGAGATAGTGAATGGGCTACACACACACACTTACACATAGAATGGCTTTGATTAGTGAATGTGATAGGCCGCTCTGAACAAATGTGTTTTGAGGGAGCGCCTGAAACCATGCAAATTGTTGATAGTCCTAATTTCTTGGGGTAGAGATTTCCAGAGGATTGGCGAAGCGTGGTAGAAGTCTTGGAGTCGGGAGTGGGAGGTACGGATTAGTGCAGAGGTTAGTCGAAAGTTGTTTGCAGAGCGCAGCAGTCGGTTAGGCAGATAGATAGAAATGAGGGAGGAGATGTAGGGGGTGCTGCACTGTGGAGCGCTTTGTGGGTGAGAACAAGTACTTTGAATTGGATCCTATAATGAATGGGCAGCCAGTGCAAGGACTGGCGAAGTGCGTCCGAGTACCGATTAGCCAGATGGATGAACCTGGTTGCTGCATTAAGGATGGACTGGAGAAGGGATAGTCGAGTAATGGGGAGGCCAAGTAATAGAGCGTTGCAGTAGTCCAGGCGGGAGTGGATCAATGCTACAGTGAGGGTTTTTGTTGTTTCCATGGTGAGAAAAGGGCGGATTCTAGAGATGTTCTTTAGGTGTAGGAGGCAAGAGCGGGCAAGAGATTGTATATGGGAGGCGAAGGAGAGATTGGTGTCAAACATAACACCCAGACAGCGAGCCTGCTGCCGCCCACGGAGAGGGAAATGTCAAATTTAGGGAGGTTAGTAGACGGCAGAAGCAGAAGAAGTTCAGTTTTGGAGAGGTTGAGTTTCAGATAGAGAGCGGACATGATGTTGGAGACTGCGGACAGACAGTCGGTGGCGTTCTGTAGTACAGCGGGGTAAGGTCGGGGGATGACTTGTATAGTTGATAGGGAAAGATAGGGAAACTGCACAGGAATGAAGATGTGCTAATACATGCAAGCATATAATGGAGTTTTAACTCAAATGTACTAGGCTCATTTTTATTTTTCTTCTCTTTTATGCTATGTTCTTATTATACATTATAGCTTAGCCATATGGTAACAGTACTGATAGTAACAAGGTTAATGAACCTATCAAGGAAAGGAACAAACTAGATTTGCAAAACTGTTGATAACACCTTTACTTTTCCAATTTCTTTATTAAAGTATATTTAGTTGTCTAATGGTTGGAGATAAGCACATTAGCAAATGTCACACAGTGTACAGCATGTTCTACATCTGTTTGTTCCCGACGTAATGTTTCCCTGTAAATCCACCACGCACAAGTTCTACAATACAGAGATTTATCTAGAGCAACCCATAAAATGCGGCACTGACTCAACTGCAAAAGGAGCACATATTCGTCCATTTTGCCAAAAAGAACCAACATATTTCTATAAAACTTTTTTTTTTCCTATGTATATAGTGGAAAGCGATATAATAAAAGATTACTGCCTTTACATGCCCACCTGGGAACTTTATTTTATAATATTACTTTACTACAGTTGTGCTAAAAGTTTCACTGGGTTATGGTCATGTGGACACGTCAGTAATCTGTGATTGCCGGATCTTCTGACATGATAATTATGTCATACTGCTACATAATGATGTCGCAGGGCCTCCTAATAAGAGGAGTCGGGGATCATCATAGACACACATTCTTTACAAAACAAGCAGTGAGAATATGGAATGCTACAACATGGGATGTTTGATTGCCATACTAGTCCGATTGCTGTATGTGGAGTCAGGAAGGAATATTTCTCCTAAAAAGGGGCAATTAGCATCTGCCTCATGACGGTTTTGTTTTTCTCTGGATCAACATGTTAGGTTTTAGATTGTAGTAGATGGACTTGTGTCTTCTTTCAAACTTGTAACTGAAACTATCAAACCAGGCATCCCAAAAGGTAGGAGAATCCCAGTAGCCTCGGGCTACTGATGTTGAAGCTTGACCGGGGTCAGCAAAACATTTAGCTCAACTTTGTCATTTATCTTAATGAGTTACTTAGAATTTTTGGTCAGGCCTATGGCTTTCGGTACAAACCCATAAGCCTTGGTGACTGTAATGTTAGGGGCCAAACAAAGCAAAACCGACCCTCACTATCTGTGCTGCTACCAATAAATTACCAAGACGGGTATTATCTCTGATCTCGACATGAGAAGAGTTATCAATCCCACCCACCCTCCCTTTGGCCATGGGACTGTATCAGCATCCTGACGAATATATGCATAACATTTTACAGGATATACGTCTTGTTGATAACACTCATGTATGTCATTCTGCAGTAAGGGTTAAAACACGTGTTTGCTATACGAGATCACATATTGGATTGCCCCACTATAGGTGCATTCATAATTTGCAGTCACAGTGTGGGTTTCACAAATTGTAGTGAAAAAAAAGAAACACGAGCGCAACGTGAGAATGCAGGATATTGGTTTAAAATCCTAATCTATTAGTGACAGGTGCACTGGCATCAATGTAACACATTGGCTTTTCCTGTCCGCTAGCCTGGGAGTTATTCCTACAGAGTCGTTCTTCATTCTGCCTCATTGAAGTCCATCTCCTCTCTATTTGTCTATATTCCCTAACAAAATACTAACATACTTATGTTTAAAGATACATTTCAAGGTCAGTAGTTACGTAATACTACTTACCTGAGATATGAATTCCCGAGCTAAAGCAACAGCCCTTTGGTAAGCGGCATCTCCTTCATCATTTTGTTCTGCAACATGGCTGACCAGACCAATGGATTTAGCTTCATTGCCATCTAAGACACGTGCTGAGAATATAAGCTCCTTAGCCAAAGCAACGCCAACCACACGTGGTAGCCTCTGTGTTCCTCCTGTAACAGAAGAGAAGATTTCTATAAAAAAAATTTTTTTAATGGATCATATACTGTGATGTCTGATTTCCTGTTAATCATGCGGTTAGGGAAAATACCAATTCTAGTTACAAATTAACAAAACAGAATGATTTACATAAGACATTACTGAAATGTGATTATTGTACACAGGGATGTAAATATGAAGAACACATATCTGGAGTGTTGTGAAAGAAGTACAAAAGGATATACGACATGATCTATCTGTAACAGTAGATGGATCATGAAATATATCCTAAGGATCATGTGGTGAAAACGAGGCGTTGCAATGAAACCAACTAACATAATAGATGCTTCTAATGGTTAACTTGAAATCTCCACATTTTTCTCTACTTATGGATATGGTAGAGGATTTGTACATTTTTTCCAACAAATATCTTAGCAGAAAACACAGAAATTCAAATGATCTCTAAGGAAAATTTATGATATCTAATGTGATGAGGGGACTGCTGCATAACTGGCTAATTAACGAACTAATTAAATAGTTGCACTGCAAAGTCGTGCACAACAAGAGATAAGCTAGTACAGGACATATGCATACAGATGCAAGTCATTAAAGGTGCATGTCTGTGTATTTAACTATGTGCAACCATTCATGATAGGAACACCTGAAAAACGCAGTATGATGAGAAAAGACTGCTGGAATTGCATTTCTCATTTTTCATGCCAGATTTGAGACAGGCACTGGAATGGATATAAAATAGAGAAGCAGAATTGTTGCTAATATATATATATATGTATATATATATATATATATATATATACATATAATATATATATAACATATGTATATATTACGGTATATACATATACATACATATATTATACATATACGTAATATACATAAATACACATTTACATAATTTCCTTCTTTATGGAGGATCTTTATTGGTTTTGGCTCGGGATATTGGATTAAACTGTTACAATGGAAATGCTGTACACCGATATACATGGATACGAAAAGTATTCAGACCCCTTTAAATTTTTCACTCATTTCATTGCAGCCATTTGCTAAATTCAAAAAAGATCATTTTTTTCTCATTAATGTACTACTTTTGCAAAAAGATTCAATATAACTTGGAAGTTATTCATTTAAATCTCTGATTATTTTTACTCATTTGTCCAGTATGTGGTTGTAATTGGTGACTTACCGCTAACTATGTATGAATGCTCATATAAGGAAAGCTGTCAATCACTGATAAGACCACCCACTGGAACTCTGAAAAGAATAAGCAGGGACTTAAATGAAATACACATTAAATTGAATCTTTTCCCACAAAATGATACAGTGGGTACGGAAAGTATTCAGACCCCTTTAAATTTTTCACTCTTTGTTTCATTGCAGCTATTTGGTAAATTCAAAAAAGTTCATTTTTTTCTCATTAATGTTCATTCTGCACCCCATCTTGACTGAAAAAAACTGAAATGTAGAAATTTTTGCAAATTTATTAAAAAAACAAAAACTGACATATCACATGGTCATAAGTACTCGACCCTTTGCTCAGTACTGAGTAGAAGCACCCTTTTGAACTAGTACAGCCATGAGTCTTCTTAGGAATGTTGCAACAAGTTCTTCACACCTGGATTCGGGGATTCTCTGCCATTCTTCTTTGCAGATCCTCTCCAGTTCCGTCAGGTTGGATGGTGAATGTTGGTGGACAGCCATTTTCAGGTCTCCCTAGAGATGCTCAATTGGGTTAGGTCAGGGCTCCGGCTGGGCTAGTCAAGAATAGTCACTGAGTTGTTCTGATGCCATTCTTTGTTATTTTAGCTGTGTGCTTAGGGTCATCGCCTTGCTGGAAGGTGAACCTTTGGCCAAGTCAGAGGTCCAGAGCACTCTGGAAGAGGTTTTCAGCCAGGATATCTCAGTACTTGGCTGCATTCATGTTTCCTTCAATTGCAACCAGTTGTCCTGTCCCTGCAGCTGAAAAACACCCCCATAGCATGATGCTGCCACCACCATGTTTCACTGTTGGGATTGTATTGGGCAGGTGATGAGCAGTGGCTGTTTTTTTCCACACATACCACTTATAATTTACACCAAAAAGTTCTATCTTCATCTCATCAGACTAGAGAATCTTATTTCTCATAGTCTGGGAGTCCTTCATGTGTTTTTATCAAACTGTATGCGGGCTTTCATATGTCTCGCACTGAGGAGAGGCTTCCGTCGGGCCACTCTGCAATAAAGGCCCGACTGATGGAGGGCTGCAGTGATAGTTGACTTTGTGGAACTTTCTCGCACTCCCTACTGCATCTTTGGAGCTCAGCCACAGTGATCTTGAGGTTCTTCTTTACCTCTCTCACCAAGGCTCTTCTCCCATGATTCTCAGTTTGGAGGGATGGCCAGGTATAGGAAGACTTCCAGTGGTCCCAAACTTCTTCCATTTAAGGATTATGGGGGCCACTGTGCTCTTAGGAACCTTGAGTACTGCAGAAATTCTTTTGTAACCTTGGCCAGATGTGTGCATTGCCACAATTCTGTTTCTGAGCTCTTGGCCAGTTCCTTTGACCTCATGATTCTCATTGGGTCTGTCATGCACTGTGAGCTGTGAGGTCTTATATAGACAGGTGTGTGCCTTTACAAATCAAGTCCTATCAGTTTAATTAAACACAGCTGGACTCCAATGAAGGAGTAGAACCATGTCAAGGAGGATCACAAGGAAATGGACAGCATGTGACTTAAATATGAGTGTCTGAGCAAAGGGTCTGAATACTTATGACCATGTGATATTTCAGTTTTTCTTTTTTAATAAATTTTTAAAAATTTCTACATTCTGTTTTTTTTCAGTCAAGATGGGGTGCAGAGTGTACATTAATGAGAAAAAAATGAACTTTTTTGAATTTACCTAATGGATGCAATGAAACAAAGAGTGAAAAATTTAAAGAGGTCTGAATACTTTCCGTACCCACTGTATCATTTTGTGGGAAACGATTCAATTTAATGTGTATTTCATTTAAGTCCCTGCTTATTCTTTTCAGAGTTTCAGTGGGTGGTCTTATCAGTGATTGACAGCTTTCCTTATATGAGCATTCATACATAGTTAGCTGTTAGTCACCAATTAGAACCGCCTACTGGACAAATGAGAGAAATAATCAGAGATTTAAATGAATAAATTCCAAGTTATATTGAATCTTTTTGCAAAAAAATACATATCAATCTGTTCAAGCCATCCGCCTCTATAGTATGATGCTTACGGATCAGGATGCTTGCTCCACGTCTTAAGTTCCTTACAAATGAGAGTTACATAATATTTTACTTCTCGATGTTCAGTGCAGGACAAGAATAGTAAAAGTACATTCACATCCATGTGACAAAGTGACCTAGAAAGTTTCATGGAGCCATACACACATCAATTTTAAAAACAGATCCATGTGTCTTGTTCGTGTGACTTAAGAGAATGTCCAATGCTCATCAGTTTTGCAGATCAGACTCTAACCCCTTGACGACATATGACGTACATTTATTTCATGTGTAGTGTCTCTGACTTTGAAAACCCACATCTTTCCTGGGCTGAGGATGGAAGATTTAATCAGCCATCATCTGCCTCTAACAGACGCGGGTGGAGCAGAGGCGGTTAACATGTGAAATGCTACTGTCAATCTCTGACAGCAAGATTTACAGCACATCGGCGGGGGGCGCGTCATTCTATGCGCTCAATGGCACACCTGTGATGTGATCGCTGGGAGTCGATGGGTTGCCATGACAGCCGGGGGTCTGCTGAAGACCTCCGTGCTTGTCATGACAATTCTCCTGTGAAAGCCAGCAAAAACAAAGTGCCAATCTTTAGCCAGAAGCATCCACATGACATGATCACAATGACTGACAATAATTGACATTAACTCCTTCATGACATATGCCGTTTATATATGGCATTTGTTGTGTCTCCCCCTTTGATGCAGGCTCCGGCACATGACAGCTGATTTGATCAGCTGTCATGTGTCCTAACAGCCACGGGTGGAATCGCGATCCACCTGTGGCTGTTAGCATGTTAAATGCCGTTGACAATCTCGGAAGCGAGTCACTAACTCACCCATTGGCGCCTCTGTCACGATTTTGGTGCGACGATGGGTTGGCATGACAACCGGGGTTTGCAAAAGACACCCATGGTTGTCACTGCTGTTCTGCGATGAGCGCCGCACCGTGGCCAGCATTCAAAGCATTTCTGCTATATGTAGCACAAGTGATCAGAATATCGCATCTTCAAGTCACATAAAGAGACTACTGAAGCCAGTAAAAAGTGTAAAAAAAAAAGTTTTTAAAACTATAAAAAAGGTCAAATCACCTCCTTTTTGCCCCATTCAAAATAAAACAATAATAAAAAAGTAAAACTACAAAATTTTTGGTATCGCAGAGTTCAAAATCCCCGATCTATCAAAATATAAAAATAAATACAGATCGGTAAACGGCGTAACGAGAAAAAAATTAAAAATGCCAGAATTATGTTTCTTTGGTCACTGCAACATTGCAATAAAATGGAATAACAAGCGATCAAAACATCGCATCTACCTCAAAATGGTATGAATAAAAACGTCAGCTCGGTAGGCAAAAAAATAAGCCCCCATCCAGCCCCAAATGGAGACGTTACAGGTCTTGGAAAATGGCACTTTTTTTTAACAAACTTTGGACTTTTTTCACCACTTAAATAAAAAAGAACCTATACATGATTGGTATCAGCGAACTCGTAATGATCTGGACATAAAGGCAGGTCAGTTTTAGCAATTAATGAACTTGGTAAAAAAAAAAATAAATTGTGGAATTCCACTCTTTTTTGCAATTTTGCACTTGGATTTTTCTTCCCATTTTCTAGTACATTATATGGTAAAATCAATGGTGACTTTCAAAAGCACAACTCGTCCCACAAAAAACAAGCCCTCATACAGCCATATTGACAGAAAAATAAAGTTATGGCGCGGGGGAAAACAAGGAGCAAAAAACCGAAAGCGCAAAAACTGAAAATGGCCAAGGGGCGAATGGGTTAATAAAATAAATTATTTAGCTTTAAAGATGTCCTAATTCCCAGTCGAATAGAAATCCACCCTGGAGGATATGACGGTACCGTGCTCCAAAGCAAACATATGTTGCATCCCTACATCCAACGGCAGCATGTGCTGTAAGGGCATCGCTAAAGCTACCGTAATGTTATGAATGTGCTAGAGATGGTTTCTGAGCAGAGGCTCCCTCTGGTGGTTACAGATAGTACTGAACCTTTCAGCGAGGAATGGCAATCTGGGTTCACTGACTGGTCTGATATAAGGGAGGTTCCCTCCCATGATGGTTGCCGGCGATCAATTGTTCTTGTCTCAATTGTGGTTCCTGGTTCATTTGGAAGTTTGCTGGAGTCTTGCCTGCATCTCCTGCTTTCAGATAAGATATTTTTTGCTTTTCTTTTTGTGCTTGCTTTTTGCATTGTTTTTTGCACTTTTGTGGAGGTCAGCCAGGTCCCCTCCTGGGCCTGAGCTCCTCACAGTTTATCTGCAGCCACTGTTATTTGCTCATTTGCTTTTTCCTGTTTTTTCAGCGGCTGCAGCTTGGTTTTGTTCACACTGAGATCTGATTTAGGGGTGGCGAGATCGTGTGATCTCAGAATTTTTGTAATCAGAATTGTTGGATTTTTGTAGGGTTTTCTGGGTTGCATCTCTATCTCCCATAATGACAGTTCTGCTTTACATCACTTGTCTTATCTATTGCATTTTTTCTGTGCTGTGTGGTGTATAAATATGTGATTCTTCAGATTTTGTATTAGTTTAGCCTGATGAATAGACCTGAGTAGTCTCGAAAGCTTGCAAATCAATTTGTTACCATCTTTTCAGTTAGCCATTAAAAGGTTTCAACCACTGAGGACTCTCAACTCTAAATATTTTTCTATCTACTGGCTAACACGGTACAAAGATATACATCTTTTCTGGGTTGCAGAAAGTAATCTCTCCTTTCCTATCCTATTTAGTCAGCTCGTGGCCCCAGCGTTTGCTCAATCTATTTTCTGCCTATGTTTGTGTTTTCATCTTGTCTAACTGCCATTATATGTTTGGGGGCTTCCTATTTTCTTTGGGGATCTGCTCCGGGGCAGATAGCTTTCATCTTTTGCCTTTAGGTGTAGTTATCTCTCAGGCTGTGACGAGGCGTCTAGGATCAACGTAGGAACGCTCCACGGCTACCTCTAGTTGTGTCGTTAGTTTAGGAATCTGCAACCCATCAGTTAACAACATCTCAGGTGTTCTGCAGCCCTGCTGTTGTTCCTGTCCTCTTCAGCTACCGTAACACAACACCGTAAGTAATTTACTTTATTCATGTTAATCATTGTGTTCATTGCATGTGGCTCTAAGTGCTACAATTTTCATCATTGTACCAAACTGTACTCCTGAGGAACCACAAATATGAGGGGAAACGTGTCGCATATGTAGGAGAAACATCGATTGGGATGCTTTTGGCTATATATTAGCACTATGTTTTTGTATGGCCATGTGATGGCAGATATTACTAGTGATGGTCGAACGTGCTTAGACAGCCTAAACACATGCAGGGATTGCCTGCTTGTTAGGGAATCCCCCATATGTGTTAAGCCTGTCTAACAGCCACAAATCA
The DNA here is from genome assembly GCA_033576555.1 of Oophaga sylvatica. Classification (NCBI taxonomy): domain Eukaryota; kingdom Metazoa; phylum Chordata; class Amphibia; order Anura; family Dendrobatidae; genus Oophaga; species Oophaga sylvatica. The sequence goes on from JARQOD010000001.1 coordinate 712,774,174, forward strand.
TGCAGTCGCAGGGACTCGAACATAATACATGAGCACACCCAAGATACTCCGATAACACCAGACGTTATCCGAGCACTTTCACTCATCACCAACTATTATGTATGGTTTTTTAGACGGAATACTAAAGCTGCATTTTACACATACTGGAGATCTTTGGTTTTGTAATGATTGGTAGCTTGATTGTTGTTATCTTATGTGACCTGTTTGGGCCATTATTATACTATTTAGGAAACCTCTACGGTGACGTGATTTAGTTACGTTTTAAGTCTAGTTTTCGATATTTGCACCTTGACCTTTTGCGGCAATTTTTTCTTTTCTATATTAATCCTATAGTTAGATGGTTAGGGCTGATCAGGGATTAGCAGGGTCAGCCATCATGGAGCGGGAGTGCCACATGCACTGATTAGGGTGCATCTATAGGGCGTAGTTAGGGCCTGTGAATGGTAAGCTAAGGGTCCCGTTACACATAGCGACTCACCAGCGATCCCAACAACGATATGCACTTGTCAGGATCGCTGGTGAGTCGCTACATGATCGCTGCTGAGCTGCCAAACAGGCAGCTCAGGCGGCGATCAGGACAGCGACTATGCGGGTAACAAGCGACGTACGTCGCTTAGTTACCGGCAGTGTACCTTAGATAACAGCGCCCTGGTGCAGGGAGCTGGTAACCAAGGTACACATCGGGTTTCCAGGCGCTGCTCGGGGCTTAGAAACCCGCTGTGTACCTTGGTTACCAGCTCCCCTGCACCAGCGCGCTGGTATCTAACGTACACATCGGGTTTCCAGGCGCCTGGAAACCCGATGTTTACCTTGGTTACCAGCTTCGGCTGGCTGATCGCTGGTCTCCCGCCTGTCACACGCAACGATGCGCGCTGGCCAGCGGGAGACCAGCGATCAAAAAATGGTCCAGGACATTCAGCGACGATCAGCGACACCCAGCAGGGGGGCTGATGGTCACTGAGTGTCACACTAAGTGAGATCGCTAGCTAGGTCGCTGCTACGTCACAAAATCGGTGACGTTTCAGCGATCTCGCTAGCGACTCGCTTAGTGTAACGGGGCCTTAACACTGCTGTAGTATTATAACCCTTTAGCCTAACACAATTGAGTTATATAGTTCTCTCCTCCCCCTGTTTCTTATCTGTGTGTAATAGACCTATTTACCAGATTATGATTATTGAACTATTGGTGTGTTGTTATAACAGATTTTAAAGAATTATTTGGGGTTTATTTATTAGTATTTATTAATGCACTTCTGATTAAGTATTTTTCATTGGTATACGGTGATTGTGAATCTAATGCTTGCACACATGTGTGACTATAACCTTAGATGAAATCTAAAGCCAGCTGATGACTTTCAACCAACTGTCACTACACAACAGTTATGGATTTGAGCCATACATACGGTACATCAGTTTTACAACCAAATCTATGTCTCTGGTCTGTTAGAATTAGAGCATTTTCTATTCCATTCCATTTTTACAGATCAGACTCTGCCATTATAGTTAAATGGAATCCATGAGACACGGATGAAACTAGGAAGACCTACTTTGTACAAAGATTCATCCATTTTTAACTGACACATTGCTAGGAGTCAATGGATAAAATGTCCAGACGCTGTACCTACTTCAGTGAAAAAAAAAGGATAAGAATAAAAATTGAAGCAACTAACACCTGAGAGAAAAAAAATCGGTTGGTTTATACTGAATTTTGACACTCACATGGGTGGGTGTGAATGTAGCCAATTAGACGGCTCCCTAGAACACCAGGGAAACCCTTGCTTCACCATAAACCACTAAAGAAAGGCAATATTTATTTCTTCACTACCTTAACCCCTTCCCGACCTGTGACAGAGTATGTGTCATGAAAGGATCGCGTTCCTGCGGTCGGTGACCGGGTCACTGAAAGGTCACCCGACCCGCAGGCACAAGACCCTTTGTGCTTCACCACAGGGGGGTTGGCTTAACCCCCACGTGGCTACGATCGCTCTGATTGGCTGTTAAAAGTGAAACAGCCAATCAGAGAAATCTGTAATATTTCACCATTGAAATTTGGTGAAATATTACAATCCAGCCATGGCCGATGCTGCAATAGCATCTGCCATGGCTGGAGACCGAGATCTGACCCCACCCACACCGAGTCACGGCGGCGATCGGCCGCCGCCACGATAGAGTCATGGATGGGCTTCTTATGGCTTTTGAAACCATTTGTACCAGTCTCTGTTTTTTGTGGTCTGGAAGTCGGCATTCCTGAATTTTTGAATCTAGAGTTAGGCCTAGAAACTCCTGCACTCTGCTGGGTTCCAGTTTGGATTTTCCCAAGTTCTGTAGCCAACCCAGGTCCTGTAGAGTCTTTATTACTCTGTCCCTTTGCTCCCTGCCATTTTGGACAGAGTTGCTTGCTATCAGGAAGTCGTCCAAGTATGGAACTATCAAAATGTCCTGTTCCCTCAGATGGGCCATCACTTCCATTATTAGCTTTGTGAATACCCGCGGGCCTATGGATATTCCGAAGGGCAACGCACTGTACTGAAACTCCCTTATCTCTCCGTCCATGGAGACCGCTATCCTGAGAAATTTGCGGGAATTCTCGTGCATGGGGACGTGATAATATGCGTCGATGAGATCTAGTACAGTCATGAAGCAATTGGGGAATAGAATCTTCGTGGTGGATTTGATTGATTCCATCTTGAATCTTTGATTCCGTACGTATCTGTTTAGGTCCCGTAAATTTATTATTGTCCTGTATGTGCCATCCTGCTTGGACACTAGAAATAGTGGGGAGCAAAACCCCCTGCCCCTCTCCCCGGGGGCAACTTCCTGCAGGACTTCCTTCTCCAGTAATTTCCGTACTTCCCCTTCTAATGCTGTTTGCTCCCTTGCAGAGGATCTTAGTGGGGTTCTTACATATTTCTAAGGTGGGAGGGAGACAAAATCTATCCTTAGGCCTGATTCGACTAGATTTAAGATCCATTTGTTGTTCGAAATCTCTTTCCAGTCCTGAAGGAAAGAGGTCAATCTTCCCCCCACTGTCATTTAGAGGACTTTTTGTCCTGGGAAGAGCTGCCGATGACGAAGCCTCTGTCCTTCTTCCTCCCTTCTTCCCATCTGTTCTGGTCTCTCGGTGGCCTCCTCCGGAAAAATGTTTTGTTCCGAAAGGAGCGTCTGAACAGTAGAGGACGCATGTTTGGAAAGCCCTTTTTATTATCTCCTGCTTTCTGGAGGATGTCGTCTAGAGTCTCACCAAATAGGAACTTCCCATCGCATGGGATTGAGCATAGTTTGTTTTTCGTTTGCAGGTCGCCCGGCCAGCATTTAAGCCACAACGATCTTCTAGCCGCATTCGAGAGGGCTGCCACTTTGGATGTTAGGCGGACCGAATCCGCCGATGAGTCTGCTAGGAAGGCTCCCGCTCCCCTTATTACCAGTATTGACTCTAGGATTTTGTATCTGGGTGTCCCCTCCCTTAGTTGTTTTTCCAATTGATCTATCCATACTATCAGGGATCTAGATGTGCATGTTGCCGCTATGGATGTTCTCATATTTCCTCCCGCGGTTTCCCAGGTACTTTTAAGGAAGGTATCGGCACGTTTATCTAAGGGGTCTCTAAGGGTACCCATATCTTCAAAGGGAAGGGCGAACCTCCTCGAGGCTTTGGCAACGGATACGTCAAGCTTAGGGGCTTTGTCCCATTATGTAGATGTTACCTCATCAAAGGGATATGTCCTTTTGAGGGAGGGGACTGTAGCGTTCTTCCTATCTATTTTGTCCCATTCCCTTTTGATCAGGCCTTGAACGTTGTCATTAAGGGGAAAGACTCTTCGCTTCTTTTGGCCTAGACCCCCAAACATAATGTCCTGAACGGACCTATCAGGGCGAGGATCTGATACCCCCATGGTGGCTCTCACCGCTTTTACTAGGGAGTCTACCTCCTACAGGGGAAAACAATGGGGACTATCTTCCTCCTCGTCTGAAGATGAGATAACGGAGTCCGTTGTATTGGAGACTATCTCCCCGGACGTGGAGGGATCAGATTGGGGGTTAACTGAGGCTCCCTTTTTTTGTCCCCTTGTCTTATGGACATTAAGGCACTCTGGACTTCAGACCTAATCACGGCTCTAAGGTCCGTGGAGAAGTCAGAGTTTACCTCATATAGGATCTCCTGTGTACAGGATTCGCAGAGCTTCCTCTCCCAGGTTTCTGGGAGTGCTCTGCTGCAAGTGGGGCATTCCCTATTTTTCCTCTTCCCCTTCTTCTTTCCCTATAAGAGAAAAGAAGGCTATTACAATGGTGCACATTCACTGAGATCACTCACCATATGGACGCGTTCACAGGTACCGGATCGGGAGGTGGAACTGGATGCTGAATAGGAGAATCCGCAGGTGGCGACTTGCATTTCGCAGCGGACCTGCTGCGCTGTGTGGAGAGGCTGCTTGACCTGGTATCTCGTCCATCACGGTCTTTAGGCCTCTGGTGACGAGGCTGCTGCTGCTATTGCTTGGGCTGCTAGGACGCTTCTAGGATAATCTCCTGCCCAGATGATGTCATCACGCCTGCTCGCGTTCTCCAGAGTGCGCACTGCGCATGCGCCGACCCCGGGACCCGGAAGGAGCTCATCTACTTCCAGGGCAGGTGCCATCTTGGATTCTCCATGTGCGATGGCGCCGCCCCACTGCTCCTGGTTCCCCACAGCCCCTGGTTCCCCACAGCCCCGTACTCCACTCCGGAGCGGCGGCTGGCGTCATCCCGCTCGCGCACTCCGCAGCCCATCGAACCCAGCGGTGGCGGCTTCGGGAACCACGCCTGCCGTGACATGTGCCTCCCCGCTGCCAGAAGCCGCAATCTAAAGGACCCCGTCAGGGACAGGAACACAACTAGGGGCGGAGGAGAGGCACCGTCCTTTTATCTGTATGTTCCTGTCCCTGATGGGCGGATCCCCTCTCTCTCCGTGGTGCTGTCATGGGTGAGAGAGAAAAAGGTTTTATCACGTGGTGATCATCATTGTGTGGACTACAGAAGATTGTGCATGTTAGTCTGACTCCGCCCCTTACAGTGACATGTAGCTCAGGGTCTATAGACTTTGTACAAACAGCGCCTAGTGTAGGCGGGGGGGCAGTTATTGGGTTGCTATCTTTGGAAGACAGGGACGCAGGGTCATTGAACAATCAATGTTTGCTAATATGTTGATTACCCATTAAAAAAGTCAATGTAGCTTGTTTATTTGCAAACAGTGAAGGACAAACTATGCAGATTGATTAAATACTCAAACAATGAGAGTTGACCTTATCCCACCTTCCACTGATCTGTGTATGATGGCCTGAAGGACAGTTGTGAACTATAAAAGGGAATCTGCCTCTGCTCCCACACACATTCCACAGGATGCCAGCTTATGAGACCACGGCCCTAGCTGGAGGAATACAGATCTGCTCCATTGACCATCACTGAACCAGGTTGGGACAATCAGGTCACTTGGCCACGTAACTTAACAGACTGTCAGCTTCCTAAGCTTGTTGTTACCTCCTCTCTGTGGGTGCTCGCCAAAAGCGGGAGCCACTGGTGGGTGTAGTCGGTCCTGGAAGCCCCGAAGTTGCAGCTGCTTTAAACCTGGCAAGCCAGCGAAAGGGTGAGACCCTGTAATTTGCACCATGGGTATTTTCTGGGACTGTTCTATATGTTATTGTCTGTTGGTGGTTCAATAAATTATTGCCACACTTTTACCCTCACCCTGTTTTGTCTGCCTACGTGAAAGGAGTGTGGGCATTTAGTGGGATGAGCACAGGTCCATCTGATCTTTCTAAAGACAGCCGGGCCAGCGGACAAAAGCACTCACTGACCCTCGTGTCTCCACATCGCCCAATGACCACCCTACACCATTACGGACTGCAAGCATTATGAATATTCATAATACGGTTTTTACTAACCCTCAACACCACCATAATCAAACCTAGAGACAATAAATGCAACTTCTAGTTCATTTTAATCCATAAATGAACATTTGAATTTACAACCAGCCTGACCTAGATCATCAGGATCATTCAGTATTAACTGTTCAGTTCCTTTGCTCGGCTAGGAATATTAGTTATTAACAGTAAACTCTCAGCAATTACATTTAAAATGCATGTACATACTGGGTAACCATGCGCTGGAATAGTATGGAAAACTCCTGATACTGTGAGATAGAGTTATGACATAGTGACTGTAAAATATCTTTCAGTTACATAACTAACAAAGCTCCTCTCACAAATGTACACAGCTGGGACACTGGCTTCTAGTCTATAAAGTGTGTCCTTTTCTAAATGTCATGGGTAGGCACACAACCTACCAGCCTCCTTCTGAAGGTTTGTGCAGACAAGAAGCACACTCAGAAGATGGGCACGTTACACAATGGCTCTCTCACCATTTGTGGTGCTTCAGTAAACAAGACGAGCTACAGACGTTCATTTTAAATTCACTCCTACCAAAACTATACACTGTGGAGTCCTTTCAAAGAGGGACACTAACATCACCTTTTGGTGTGTGTGTGTATCCTGAAATTAATAGTACACAACTGAAGTAACACCTGTTTCAACAAGTACATGTATATTCAATATTTCCATAGGACTAAAGGGAAAACTTACACGTACATGACGACTTGAATCTTAAAGGGATTGTCCAGGGCTGGGCCAAATGTCTGCTGCCACTCTGTGTGAACACAGAATCAAGACGTTCGCTGACAAAATTCCACAATATTGCCAGTGCGAGTGGAGCGGTCACGTGACTATATGCATGCGATTTGCAAACTCGTGGTCACGTGCAGGCCAGTCTCATCTGGTTTCTCTCATTAGTAAAGGATTAAGAGACCTGCAGAACTCTATTTGCACAGGCCTGCGCACAAGTGATCGCTCTCTCACACTGGCACTACCGGGAAATCGTGACAGCATGTGAACTGCAAGCAGACACATCTCAACAGTCTGCAGTCACATGAAGTGCGTGCAGACCTTTGACCCAAACCTGGACAACCCCTTTAAAAAATATCACATCTCTTATATATAGAATTGAAAGAACATTATACACATACATATTGGACTTTGATTACCAACACCATCTTCAATGGGAGCATATGCACACTCCTCAAATTAGAGGTCACAGGCAGCAGTCAGGTATCTGATGTCCTCTTATGTTACGTCATGTAGTACCAGACAGAGTGCTTTGTCCCCCAACTGCTGACATAGTTTGGACATACAGAAACTACAAGCCATAATGGTGCTGTCAGCTGCCATATGTAACCAGCAGTAGTTAGCAAACTATTCTAGTTTATCAGAACAGAGGAGTCATTTGCCCTCTTTAGAAATGTGGAAAGTACCTAGACGTTTCCCTCAGTACTCTCCATGACCTTATTAGAAAGTGAGTTACAACACAGTGCTACTGAAAAATACTTCCTTATAGAGGGTAGGGTGAACAAGTTTATTCCAGGAGATATCAAATACCTTGTAACCCTTACTACTCTTACAATAAGTGCAAACAATGTGGAATAAATTTATCCAAAAATACTTGTCTATGAAATGTTCAGTGAACATTATGGACAGACTTTAGAAATGCCCACTAGTTCCAGGAACTGCTGCAAGTGTCATTAGTTGGACCCCCCATAAGTTGATGTAGGTTTATGATGTAGCTATATCATAGATATAACCCATACCTTTGTCTTAGGAAAAACCCTTTTAATAATAGAAGTAAAATGTACCTGTGACTTGTGAAACTTGACATTAAAAGCTGAAAATCTAAGGATTTAAGAAAGGAAACAGAACAGGATAATCGTTCAACTCCGAATTCATCAAAAGTAACCGATTTTCGTTAAATGACACAAATTGTTACAATTTGGTTAATTCACCAAATGTGTTCAACTGAATGATGCATGTAAGCAAACAAAAGGAACGGTGTATTTAGTATAACTAACTCATGATATCTGTTTTTTTTTATTCATTGCAGATTTGTGTATTTAGTATAACTAACTCATGATATCGGTTTGTGTATTTAGCATAAATCTGTAACTCATGATATCTGTTTTTTTTTAGTCATTGCTGATTTACAGAAAACAAAAGAATTCAAAATCTATATTTTTTTTTAGTCATTGCTGATTTACAGAAAACAAAAGAATTCAAAATCTATTCAAGAGGTTTATACTATAAATGTATAATGCTCAGATAAAAAATGGACAGATCTCATACTCACCTCACCAATCCCCTTTCACTTCTGTTCTGGTTCTGCCTGGTATCTGCTTCCCGCTGCAGCGATGACAGGCAATCACAGTGGCAATCTGCTACAATCAGCATCTGTGGCGAGGGATCAGTGAGGTGAGTATGGCTTCTTTTATTTTTACACCCTCTTTAAATAATGAAATAATAAGATTATACCCAAAATAGACACTGAAGTTAAAGAAAAAAAAAATTACAAAAAAATTGAAAAAATGTAGCTCTGGGTAGAATACTTTAGTTAATGTTAAAATCCAAAATAGTGTGGGGTCCAGTACGTACAAATGCTGAACATTCCCAATGGAGGCAAACAACGGAGCATTCTGAAGTTTGCTGGGGGTCCGACCACTGTGGCACCAGCCAACCCAAGAACCCGAGTTCTCAAGAGCCCCAGCTAAATGGAGCAAAAGTCGATTATGCGCTCCATTCAATCAAATAGTAGTGCCAAAGATCACCTGGGTCAAGTGCACAGCAATCTCCAGTGCTCCCATTAAGAGTAAATGGAGGGGTAATGTGCATGATCGACCTTCACTCCATTCAACCGGGGCTCTTCAGAGCTCTGTTTTTCGGGATCACTGGGGCCAGGGCGGTGAGACCCCCAGAGAAAGTACTCTCCTATCCCGTTGATAGGAGGTTCTGTCAAACTTAAATGTACCACTTTATGGGTCAACTAACACTACAGATCACACATTTCCCAACTGAAGTATCTTGGTACATACAGGTGAAGGCACAGACTGACAGATACATATGGAAAACACATGTAATTAGTCAAGGGCCTTTTATATTGGGCGATTAGTATGAAAAACGTCATACTATCGAGAAAGCGGCTGCTATCATTGGCCAGTATAAACATTTGCTGCTATTGAGGATTGGCGAGAATATGCTTGTTGGTTGAATTTTTTTATGACTTCCTAGCATATCACCTCATGTAAATAACATATGTTAGTCCTTAGAAGACAAGACAGGAGGAAAGCAAGAAAAACCGGCGACTTCAGAAGAATTTGGGATAAAAAAAAAACCCAATTATTGTATCAGTCAATCGGAGCTCATTTTTTACACATTTATCTGCAAGTGTAAAAGAATTCTGAGAAGGAGTTATTCATTACCCACATCCCAATCTTTATAGAGTTTTTAATATTATATAGGAATATATTTTTATCCCTTATAATTATCCCTTTACAAGAAGAGTGGTGACGAGGAGAAATCTGAAATGACCCATGTGAACTATCTATCACATAACTTTATGGTTTTAGGTTTCTATAAGCAGAGTGAAAAAAAACAACTGACAAACAGTTACAAAACTATTACACAACAGCTTTATCTTATGGGAACAGCATGCAATTCTGCTGAAAGCAAACATGGCAGTAAGATGAGGCAATAAAAGTTAACTGGAAATGAGTTCACTAAATTAGAAAAAAAAAGATCTTTGTGGTAGTAAATGTAGATTCAATACCATCCAACAGTTTTTTTGCTTTTATGATCTGTAGGGAGATTACTAAGTATCAGGACTCTTCCAACACAGACAATGCATCACACAAAGCAAATACATTACATAGTTCAAGCATGGAGTGGCCAAACATTAACAGATTGAGGAAGGGGAATCTAGAGGAAAGGTTATATCAGGCTACAGCACGTAGGCACTGTTCTATGTATTGTTCAGTTTCTCACGCCTTACAAATTCCACAGTTCATAGATTATAAATACTCACATCAGTCCCTGTCCCCAGTTGGGGTCCATAATCTAATTCAAAGGAAGACAACCTGATTGCACCTTCTCAAAGGAGAGGCTCCTCAACTGACTTCTAGGGACACATCAAGGCATGGACTGTCTGGCTAGATAGGTGGAGTGGAAGTCTGTCATTCTCTCTCCCAGCTCTAACAATATGGACCCAAAGAAAGGCACATGCCCCAATGCTCAATTTCTCACTCCTTAGAAACTCCACAGTTCACATACAGATTGCAATTACTCATATCAATCCCTGTCCCAGTTAGGTCACATAATCTAATTCAAAGAACTGGCCCATAGGAATACATTTACACCTGAACTATCTTGTTAGATAGCTAGAGTGGGAGCCTACCCTTTTCCAACTTTAACACCAAGAACCTACAAAAAGGCACATACCCCAATTATCTGAAAGGTCACTACAGTGGTATACCGTTGAACTTATAAGTTTTACTTACACCTTAGCCCCATTCAGTAAAACTTAGTTGTTTTTCACAATTCCTGACACTTAATCCTAGTGCACATTCCTTCTCTTATGTCCATCAGCATCATTACAATATTTCAATTTTGGATCGCTGATAGCTGCTACTGCGCAGGTGCGGCCGGCGCAATTTTCAAACAGTTTTTTTCTTTTTAATGAATTTCTGGATAACATGAAAGAAAAAAATTAAATACTCATTACATATGCGATCATGCTGCAGCACAGGCGCCACTGCTTGCACCTGACTGTAGAAGGGGATTTATTTTTCAAGATATATATAATATTCATTATGTAAACTAGGGGGCAGGTCAGTGAGGGATCAGTGACCTGTCAGAAGCCATACAGATGAATACCTAATCACAGCACCACATGAAGATCCCCCCACACAGGCCGCCCGGAGCACGAGCATATCATTAACTCAAAACTGAAAATAAAGATTAAAAAACAACCACAATATGGATTTCATCAGCTAAGGTATCATTTTAATCAGTATAACTGCACCAATCTGACACTTTCTGTACGTTACTGTGCACAATCCTGCTGACAGGTTTCCTTTAACTTATTTTCCCATTGGCTAAGAAGTTTACATGCAATTGGGTAGTATTTGTAATACAGTTGTGCTCAAAAGTTCACATACCCCAGCAGAATTTTTGCTTTCATGGCCCTTTCTCAGAGAATATGAATGATAACACCAAAACTTATCTCCACTCATGGTTAGTGGTTGGGTGAAGCCATTTATTGTCAAACTACTGTGTTTTCTCTTTTTAAATCATAATGACAACCCAAAACATCCAAATGACCCTGATCAAAAGTTTACATACCCTGGAGATTTTGGCCTGATAAAATGCACAGAAGTTGACACAAATGGCTTTGAATGGCTACTACAGGTAACATCCTCACCTGTGACATGTGACAAATGCCAGGAAAATTGTTCGGGATGCAAAGAAAAACCCACAAGTAACATCAGCTGAAATACTGGACTCACAATAAGGAGGCACTTGAAGGAAAATGGGCTGCATGGCTGCAATTTTTCATTTTTCCAACAAAATTTGCAAAACAATTTTTTTTTTTTTGGGATCAGGTTCTGAGAGGGATAATTTTTTGATTTTCTAATTTATAGATCCTATGAGGGCTTGTTTTTAGTGTAACAAACTTTAGTATTTATTGGTATCGTTTTGGCATATGTACATCTTTTTGTTCACTTTTTAATTTGTTGTGAGTTGCGATTAACAAAAACGTGAATTCTGCTGGTGTTTTTCTAATTTCTTGTTGCGTGTTTCCTGTACAGGACAAATAATAACATAAATATTATAGGATGAGTCATTATAGACATAGCAATACCAAATATGTGACGTTTAACGTTAGTAGGGTCAACCCTTCTACGCCATCTTCTGTAAATCAGGAGAGCAGATTGTCAATCATTACATGAATCACACAGTTATCACCCCCCTTTCATGTAAAATAATCTCTGGAGCAGGTTGTCTGGGAGATCTATATCCAGCCCAAAGATCTTAACAGCTCATTTATATATTAAGAATAACATGGATTTCTCTGGAATAAAACATCGGATCAATCGCTGATATCAAGGTATTGATTAATTCAACATTCTATGACAATTCAACATTATACAGTACATAAAATGAGAACAATGGGGATAGGGGAAAATATGTGTAAGTGGGTTAAGAACTGGCTCATGGATAGAAAACAAAGGGTGGTTATTAATGGAGCACACTCGGACTGGGTCACGGTTAGCAGTGGGGTACCACAGGGGTCAGTATTGGGGCCACTTCTCTTTAACATATTTATTAATGACCTTGTAGGGGGCATACAGAGTAGTATTTCAATATTTGCAGATGACACTAAACTCTTCAGGGTAATAAATACAGAGGAGGACAATTTTATATTAATGGAGGATTTATGTAAACTAGAAGCTTGGGTTGATAAATGGCAAATGAGCTTTAATGGGGATAAATGTAAGGTCATGCACTTGGGTAGAACAAACAAGATGTATAATTATGTGCTTAATTGTAAAACACTGGGCAAAACGGTCACTGAAAAAGACCTGGGTGTATGGGTGGACGACAAACTCACATTTAGTGGCCAGTGTCAGGCAGCTGCTGCCAAGGCAAATAAAATAATGGGATGCATTAAAAGAGGCATAGATGCTCATGAGGAGAACATAATTTTACCTCCATACAAGTCACTGGTGCGACCACACTTAGAATACTGTGTACAGTTCTGGTCTTCGGTGTATAAGAAAGACATAGCTGAACTGGAGCGGTGCAGAGAAAAGCAACCAAGGTTATTAGAGTACTGGGGGGTCTGCAATACCAAGACAGGTTATTACACTTGGGGTTATTTAGTTTGGAAAAACAAAGGCTTAGGGGTGATCTTATTACAATGTATAAATATATGAGGGGACAGTAGAAAGACCTTTCTAATGATCTTTTTACTCTTAGACCTGTGACAGGGACAAGGGGGCATCCTCTACGTCTGGAGGAAAGAAGGTTTAGCCATAATCACAGACGCAGATTCTTTACTGTAAGAGCAGTGAGACTATGGAACTCTCTGCCGTATGATGTTGTCTGAGTGATTCCCTACTAAAATTTAAGAAGTGACTGGATGACTTTCTTGAAAGTATAATATTACAGGCTATATTCACTAGTTTCCTAGATATTGTGCTGATCCAGGGAGCTAGTCTGATTGCCGTATGTGGAGTCGGGAAGGAATTTTTTTCCCCAATGTGAAGCTTACTGTTTGCCACAAGGGTTTTTTTTTGCCTTCCTCTGGATCAACATGTTAGGCAGGTTAGGATAGGATATGGGTTGAACTAGATGGACTTAAAGTCTTCCTTCAACCTTAATAACTATGTTACTATGTTACATACATGCCCATACAGATGACTTAGGAGGGTGATACTACTGACAGATTCCAAAGTAAAGCACATTTGTTTTTTCAGATTAAACTTTTTTATTCAGAAACGTAGGATTAAGGGAAATAATAACAGCAAGAATAGTAATTTTATTTACATGGCGCCAACATAGTCCAATAGCACTTTACATTACAGAGTAGACATGCACAAACAATATCGGACATTGCAGAGTAACACATAAACCTACTGTTTAAAAAAAAGGAATGAGGGCTCTGCTTGCATGATTAAATTCTATAAAGAAATTAAGACGGAAACAATAAGGTAAAAAGGTGCTTGTCGTGATTGGTCCAGCCACTGTATAATAAATAAGAGTATTCAAGTAGAGCTGCATGAACTAGTCACAACTCAGTATCTGTACAGATACAAAGTGCTACAGATGATAGAAAGGACCAAGTATTCAGGACAATTTAGAACGGAGAAACATGGAACAGATTACTGAAAAGAGGTGATAGCACTGTTTGATGAGATGTGTTTTTAGGGCACTTTTAAAACCGTGGATTCTATGAATTAAATCACAGAATGACTGTTCAAACCAGGTTCAAGTGCTTGGTGCATCATGAAGGGGACAAATATTTAATTACATCTTCCCACCTGCTTGGACTCCATCTATCTTTGCACTTTTCTGGCTGTAAGTGGAGATAGACCTAAAACAAGTAGGTGGGCAGAAGCACTTAAATATTTGGCCACGCCATGGTGCCCTGACCACCTGCATTTAGTTTGAACAGTCATTCTGTGCTCACATCTTCTCTTTAACCAGATCATATGTGGAAGTGGATTCGAGGGAACTCATGCAGCAAGAGAGGATGTTTTTACTTTTTTTTTTTTAACTACTTAAAAACATTTTATGATTGCATTAGTAATACACTGTATTACACTACCAGGCACTGAGTGACAAGTAGCTGATAAGGCACGCCTCTGACATGATCTGATGTAGTGTATGGCAGACCTGAGGCTTCTCCAGTTGCTATAGCAATCCATCAGCACCCCGTGATCACATTGCACTGGCGCTGACAGGTTGTGTCAAACTTCTTATGTGCTGGGGTCAATATTAACAGCTGTATATGAGGGGTTTAAACATCTATAGTCTGCAAGAATGTAGATCTCAGCAGTTGTAGTAGGAGCACGGTTATGTCTTTCAATTGGACTCATGTAGCAATATAGGAGCTGTACCTGTGATCAGCATGACAGATATGTCCATCATAGAGCAAGTGACCCCTGCTTATGATGGATGTATAATTTCAAGTGTATGTGAACTTATTACTTCAACTGTAAATACTTCACTCTAGTATTTGTCTGAGTATATATATATATATATATATATATATATAACATACAGACAGACCAAAAGTTTGGACACACCTTCTCATTCAAAGATTTTTCTGTTTCATGACTATGAAAATTGTACATTCACACTGAAGGCATCAAAACTATGAATTAACACATGTGAAATTATATACTTAACAAAAAAGTGTGAAACAACTAAAAATATGTCTTATATTCTAAGTTCTTCAAAGTAGCCACCTTTTGCTTTGATTACTGCTTTGAACACTCTTGGCATTCTCTTGATGAGCTTCAAGAGATAGTCACCGGAAATGGTTTTCACTTCACAGGTGTGCCCTGTCAGGTTTAATAGGCGTGATTTCTTGCCTTATAAATGGGGTTGGGATCATCAGTTGTGTTGTGCAGAAGTCTGGTGGATACACAGCTGATAGTCCTACTGAATAGACTGTTAGAATTTGTATTATGGCAAGAAAAAAGCAGCTAAGTAAAGGAAAACGAGTGGCCATCATTACTTTAAGAAATGAAGGCCAGTCAGTCCGAAAAGTTGGGAAAACTTTGAAAGTGTCCCCAAGTGCAGTTGCAAAAACCATCAAGCTCTACAAAGAAACTGGCTCACATGAGGACCGCCCCAGGAAAGTAAGACCAAGAGTCACCTCTGCTTTTGAGGATAAGTTTATCCGAGTCACCAGCCTCAGAAATCGCAGGTTAACAGCAGCTCAGATTAGAGATCAGGTCAATGCCACACAGGGTTCTAGCAGCAGACACATCTCTACAACAACTGTTAAGAGGAGACTTTGTGCAGCAGGCCTTCATGGTAAAATATCTGCTAGGAAACCAATGCTAAGGACAGGCAACAAGCAGAAGAGACTTGTTTGGGCTAAAGAACACAAGGAATGGACATTAGACCAGTGGAAATCTGTGCTTTGGTCTGATGAGTCCAAATTTGAGATCTCTGGTTCCAACCACCGTGTCTTTGTGCGACGCAGAAAAGGTGAACGGATGGACTCTACATGCCTGGTTCCCACCGTGAAGCATGGAGGAGGAGGAGGTGTGATGGTGTGGGGGTGCTTTGCTGGTGACACTGTTGGGGATTTATTCAAAATTGAAGGCATACTGAACCAGCATGGCTACCACAGCATCTTGCAGCGGCATGGTATTCCATCCGGTTTGCGCTTAGTTGGACCATCATTTATTTTTCAACAGGACAATGACCCCAAACACATCTCCAGGCTGTGTAAGGGCTATTTGACCAAGCAGGAGAGTGATGGGTGCTACACCAATGACCTGGCCTCCACAGTCACCAGACCTGAACCCAATCGAGATGGTTTGGGGTGAGCTGGACCGCAGAGTGAAGGCAAAAGGGCCAACAAGGGAACTCCTTCAGGATTGTTGGAAACCGTTTCCGGTGACTACCTATTGAAGCTCATCAAGAGAGTGCCAAGAGTGTGCAAAGCAGTAATCAAAGCAAAAGGTGGCTACTTTGAAGAACCTAGAATATAAGACATATTTTCAGTTGTTTCACACTTTTTTGTTAAGTACCGTATATACTCATGTATAAGCCGACCCGTGTATAAGCCGACCCCCCCCCCTAATTTTGCCACAAAAAACTGGGAAAACTTATTGACTCGTGTATAAGCCTAGGGTGAAAATTATTATGCCCCCATATGATGCTCTACAGATTATGCCCAATATGCTCCACAGATTATGCCCCCATATGCTCCAGATTATGCCCAATATGCTCCAGATTATGCCCCCATATATTCCACAGATTATGCCCCCATATGTTGCACAATTATGCCCCGTATGATCCACAGATTATGCCCCCATATGCTCCAGATTATGCCACCATATGTTCCACAGATTATGCCCCCATATGCTGCACAATTATGCCCCCATATGTTCCACAGATTATGCCCCCATATGCTGCACAATTAGCCCCGTATGATCCACAGATTATGCCCCCATATGCTCCAGATTATGCCCCCATATGCTGCACAATTAGCCCCATATGCTCCACAGATTATGCCCCCATATGCTCCACAGATTATGCCCCATATGCTCCAGATTATGCCCCATATGCCTCACAGATTATGCCCCATATGCTCCAGATTATGCCCCATATGTTCCACAGATTATGCCCCATATGCTCCATATTATGCCCCCATATGTTCCACAGATTATGCCCCATATGCTGCACAATTATGCCCCATATGTTCCACAGATTATGCCCCCATTTGCTCCAGATTATGCCCCATATGTTCCACAGATTATGCCCCTATATGCTCCATATTATGTCCCCATATGTTCCACAGATTATACCCCCATAGCGCACAAATTATGCCCCATAGTATAGGCCTCATATGCTGCTGCTGCAAAAAAAAAAGACATACTCACCTCTCGTCGATGGGGGCCAGGTGCCGGGGTCCTGAGCAGGCGGTGACACCAGCGCGCTATGGGGGACAGGTGCCGGTATCACTGCTCGCTCAGGACCCCGGCACCTGAGATATTTACCTGTCCTCTCTCCACCACTGTGCTGCTCCCTCTTCCGGGTCCTCGGCAGTGAATGATTTGGGCAGGGGGCGCGGCGTGCACTCACGACGTCATCGCGCCCTCTGCCTGATCATTCACAGCCAGAGGAGTCAGACGAGGATGCAGCGTGCAGCGTGGAACGGGACAGGTAAATATCGCTGTACTCACCCCTCCGCCGGCGCATCTCTGCAGCCTCTCCTCTTCTCCCGGCGCTCTCGCAGCGCTTCCTTCCTACAGCGGTCACATGGTACCGCTATTAAAGTCACGAATATGCGCATATTCATGACTTTAATGAGCGGTGCCATGTGACCGCTGCAGGAAGGAGCCGAGATCGTGGGAGAAGAAGGGGGGCTGCAGAGACCGCGCCAGTGGAGGGGGTGAGTATGATCCGACACCCCCGCCGACCCCTCCCCCGCCGGACCCCGTATATGACCCGCGTATAAGCCGAGAGGGGGACTTTCAGCCTAAAAATTGGGCTGAAAATCTCGGCTATACACGAGTATATACGGTATATAATTCCACATGTGTTATTCATAGTTTTGATGCCTTCAGTGTGAAGGTACAATTTTATTAGTCATGAAAATACAGAAAAACTTTGAACGAGAAGGTGTGTCCAAACTTTTGGTCTGTACTGTGTATATATAATATATATATATATATGATATATATATATATACACACACATACATATACATACACACATACAGTATATACATACAAATACATACACACATACAGTATATACTGTACATACATTACGCAACATGCATTCACAGATTTTAAAAAAAACTGGAACTTTAAAAAGGG
>JARQOD010000001.1:712792250-712833777 GCA_033576555.1 Oophaga sylvatica
CTTTAACTCACCGCTGACAATTAAAAAAAATAAAATAAATCTTTGTTGTGGAGACCATTGCATAAATGATGAAAAGGGCCAGACAGGGAAAGCAGCCGAGGAGAGTTATTACAGATTGTGTTTCAGTAAAGGGACATTGTGTTTAGTAATAGTTGGCTCGAGTAACTCTCCAGGGCCACATCTTCACTGTGACATAAGCGGGAAACAATACTTCATATATCATCATGTCCTGCACTTTTACTGTAAGTAAAGCCTTTTGATTATTTTAAGGGAGGCTACTAGTTATCGTGGATTGACAGATGCAAAGTGTAAAATGTAATACTCTATGGATTTACTACAAAGCAGCCTTACCATGAGCCAAAAGAAGTTCAATAACATATAATTCCCTGCTATAATAATAGAGAGAAAAGTTATTTTAAAATATCTACGCAACGCATTCAATGTTTCAAAGGCTTGTAATCTACATAGCACATTCCGTAACTCGGTAAATTACTCGCCATTACTTATGTTATGCTAGAACGGTGTTACAACCGTTATTTGTTTAGAGCAGCATTCAAAGTTCTGCTAGTGGAAACAGTCATCACGTTTATCAGTCAGATCCATAATTGTTCATCAGTTTGAGATTTGAGTAAGAAGCACCAAATTCATTAAAGGGTAAGGTAGCTCTTAATAGCTTCAGCTTTGGCATGCAACAACGCAAGAAATGTACTCCAGTCAGTTATAATTTATGATAAATTTACTGCTCGGCCATGACACTTCTAACATAAGCTCCCCCAACTTCCCAAAAGGTTCTCACAACTGACCGAGACTGGCATAAAACCTCCAAAAGTCTCAAGAAATACAGAATTTTACAACAAAATACTGGTGAAAACTAATGAATTGGAGCTGTAGTTCTTCCGATATCAGATTACCATACAATTAGTGATACAGCCATGGACTATAGTATGGGCTGCAACGTCAAAGAACTAAACTTTTCATGTAAATGGATTCTGTTTATAAACTGTAAGGTGGTATCTGAAAGTACATCAACAAAAACAGTGAAACCTCCCAAAGTGCAACAAGTTTATGTCACAGCAAAATGGTCAACGTAAAGAAAAATAGGAGTAAATAATTATGAAATTATGCAGGCACTGGCGTGGTTGGGGGTGTTTGGAAACGATCATATGAAGACAGTGTACTAGGACTGTCCATAAGTGATTAGAATGGCACTGGTGTGGTTGGGGTGATAAGAAAGGATTATACAAAATAGTATCGTAGTGATGTTTAGAACAGATTATGATGGCACTAGTTTGGTCAGGATGGTAAATTGTGATGATAGGAAAATAGACTAGTGATGTTTAGAAGTGATCATGATGGCACTGGGTACTTGGGGTATAAGAAAAGAGGATATAAAATTGATTAGTAGGGATGTGTGAAAGTAACTATGATGGCACTGGTGTAGTTAGGGTACTGAGAAAAAAGGGTTTTAAAAATAGAGTAGTAGGAAAATTTACAAGTGATCATAATGGCACTGGTATGGTTAGGGCATAAGAAAAGAGGATATAAAATAGTGTAGTAGGGATGTTTAGAAGTGACTATGATGGCATTGGTGGGGTTGGAGTATTGAGAAAAACTGATAGAAAAATAGTGTAGTAGGGATGTTTAGAAGTGATAATGCTGTTTAAAACAGTAATAGGGATGTTTAGAAGCGCTTATGGGAAGTGACGATAAAAGCTATGGTGTAGTTAAAGTTAGGGTGTCTAGAAGTGATGAATGTGGTAGTTTGTGTGGTGAGGGTGTTGAGAAGCGATGATGAAACTTGTGTGGAAGAGGTATTGAGAAATGATGATATGAGTGAGAATGCGATAAATGAGGTGTTAGTAGCAGAAATAAGTTATACCTTTCATTCTAACGGATTTGTTAACTATGTTTAAATACATAAATTCTATAGCTTTTAGTCACATATAATAAAAAATAAGCTGCAAAAGCTACGGTAGGCCTCTCTTCATCTTGATTCCGGAACAATTTGTTTTCAAGTAGGCTCAGAAAACACTATGTGTGATTTTAGTATTTTTATTTGCATTACTATAGTAGGGAAAAACAGCTTGAGAGTGGTCTGTGTCTGAAAGGGGCTGGCCTTTTACTAGCTAAGCCCTTACATATGACAAATGTACAAGGCAAAAATACCCCTTTAAGTATATATTTTTTAAAACTAGACAATCCATTTAAAAAGGTTTTCGCCTTTACTGCTTTTTTCAGGAGTGCATCACTTTCCAACCTCCCAGTTTCCTGCACGAGCGGGAACTCCTGATTGACAGGACCAATGATACTGTTGTGCCGCTGGCCCAAATTGAGTCTTTTCTATCAATGCTGTTATATGAGGCAGCTTTACCTTTGCAGCATTGGAGGAGCACAGTAACCCTGAAGCTAGCTTGGATCAGGAGTTAAAGAGTTTGTCCACTACTTTTTCATTGATGACCTATCCTTAGGTCATCAATGTCTGATCATCTGGGGTCGGATACCGGCACCCATGCAAATCAGCTGTAATCGGTGTCTGTGGTGACAATTGATTTGAATAGGAGGCGGATGTGTAGTACCAAGCCTCGGCCACTAAAAGAAGGCGGAGCAGTTGGGCAAATGAGCACTTCCGGCCGCGGATACTGATAGGTCCATCAATGTAAAAGTAGTGGACAAGCTCTATAACACTGCCCTTTAGCAACTACTGCCAGCTTCAGATAAGGGATTCCAAGCACTTTACACATTATCCTAAGCAATGAGCAGCACACAATATAAAATACAACTTTAATTATAAACTGTGGGGAAAATGGAGTAGTTTTATTGCCACTGGATGAATTGATAGAGAAAAAAAATTGAAACGCCAGAATAACCTTTATTTTTAGCTCCACAAATGCATCAAAAATGTTATATTTATCCCAAAAATGGAACAAATAATGTCAACTTGATAAAATCCTCCGTTAATAGTAAAAATTAATGTACTGTGTAACAGAAATGAAAACTATGAATTGTTCAGCAGAATAAAACAACATTATATTAATAATATTCATAGTGGATATTGTAGGTGATATATACCTAAAATTGGTGCAAAATGAATGATGGCTTTATTCTTTTTCCCACACATTCATGGATGAGTCACAGTCAAGCGAGCCATTCATGCAAATTACATCCAGATTTTGTGGTTTCTTCTTGGAGAATTGCTTTAAAATTGCCCTTTAAATTTTGTACTAATGGCATTTATTTAAGAAGATCCCTGCATAGCAAGCACGTCTACCACTACAGTACATACTGTACATTTACCCTACAGCTGGCCAGGTCAGTAAACGTTATACACTACTCCGGAGTCTGGGCAGCCAACTGATGAAAAGCATGTAGGTTTACTTAAAATACTGGAAACCTAGCTTTTGGAATACACAAATGCTGTATCCTTCCTTACAAGCAAATGTTATGCACTTATGGCCGCACATTAGTTATATCATATGGCTGAAAAATGTGTAACAGATGTCAGTAACATTCACCACAAGCAGTTGGACAAGGTCAATCTATAGGGCTCCACACTATTACAGTTTGCATTGAGCACTTTTCTATATTTGGCAGGCTGATCTTAGAGAGGTTGGCCACTTTATACCAAAACTTCCTAACATGCCATAAAGTGAAATGCTGTGTCACAATAAAGTGTAAATGCATTTGTTCCTTAAATCACCTCTTTCACCTCTGCTGCCGTAGATGGGAGAGGTGAACAATGGACAGTGGACGTTCTTCATGTCCAGAAAAAGTAATAGTAGGAGAAACCATCCAGTGCACGCATAAATGCAGCCAGCAGAACCTTCTGGATCTGTACATGTGTTGAAAGCATTCTGCTACTGTTCAGCTAACAGCACACAGCAAGTGAAAGCCAGGGAAGCCATCACATGGATAAGTCATCCAATCACTGCTATTTTATATCCAGTGGATGCGGAGACCACCATTGTCCTTTGTATAAACATCCCATTCATCTTGGCAATGGACCGTCCAGGAAAACGTTGCGGTAAGGAATATCAAAGAGTGAAAATATGAAAAAAAGGTAAACAGAAGCCCTCCAAAATCAAAGGCGCAATTATAGGAGAAAGAAATGTCACAATAGATCCAGAAGACTCAGTGGTGGCACAGGAGCATGAACCCTTTCACACATCACTTCCACCTGCCAGCAGTCATCATTAAATCCATTCCTATGACGGCAGTTTGGAGGTTTTTATTGTGCATGCCACACAGGAATACATCGGAGAATGTAAAAAAAATTAAAGGGAATCTGTCACCATATTTTTCCCATATAACCTAAAGCCACCATCTTTCAGCCCTGTGTTACAGCATTCTGGTATGCTGTATATAAGTCTCCAGGCTGCCCTGCAAAAACAAATATAACACCTGTTACTAAACTCACCTACGGGGTGGTCTGGTCTGAAGGGCATCGCTAGTCTAGGTCCAATGCCTCCTATCTTCTACATCATCCACACAGTGTAACACATCGTGCTCCTGCGCAGGCGCACTTCTCTCTCCCTGCTGAGGGCAGAACAAAGTACTGTTCTGCGCATGTGCAGGGAAAGACCAAAGAGCCCCGGCGCATGCACACTGCAGTACTTTGCTCTGCCTTCAGCAGGGCAGAGAGAAGAGCGCCTGTGCAGGAGCACGATGTGTTACATTGTGTGGGTGACATAGGACGCATCACCAACATGATACACAAAGGAGGACAGCATCAAAAGAAGAAAGGAGGCGTCAGACCTAGACCAGTGACGCCTATCGGACTGGACCACCGCGTAGGAGAGTATGATACAAGGTCTTTTTTTTTGTTTTGCAGGGCAGCTTGGATACTTATATACAGCATTCCAGAAAGGTGGTGGCCTTACATTACATGGGAAAAACCTGGTGACACCCTGGGCCGCAAACTCACAACAATCCTTCAGACGGAACCTGAAAACCCACCTCTTCAGGAAAGCCTACAGCCTGCAATGACCCTGCTACCTCCTCACCACTACCGGAGATATTGCCTCAACCAACACCGGAACTGCTGCAAACCCCCCGACCTACTGTCTCCTGCCTCACAATCCTGTAGAATGTAAGCCCGAAAGGGCAGGGTCCTCTCCCCTCTGTATCAGTCTGTCATTGTTAGTTTGTTTACTGTAAGTGATACCTGTAATTTGTATGTAACCCCTTCTCATGTACAGCACCATGGAATCAATGGTGCTATAGAAATAAACAATAATAATATAATAATAACTACAGTGACAGACTGTGCACATCTTCCTTACTATTCTTTGCTCCAGTCTACTAAGGGAATAACAGTCAGGCGGTCAACCGTGTCATTGCTTCACTGACAGTCTAGAATTTCTTACCAACACTTCCATAACCATATCCCCAGAAACACTATTTAACTCAGCGCTTGTCTACAAACTTCACATCTTCATTCTTTCAAAAACACCTCAGTTCACAACTTTGGTCTGTTTCTCAGGAGACAAAAAACAGAAACTAGAGAGAAAACAGACCTCGGTGACACTTGAATAGGCAGAATAGCAATGTTTTCAATCATTTCCTAAGATATATTCCATCTCCTATGATCCTGACTGCAACTACTGCTTTACCCATGACTATTATTCCACACTCATACAGGACATTTTGTACCCATTCTGTCTGTTGAAATTTCCCAATTTAACTCCTGACCAAGCAAAATGTACTCCTACAGCTGAACGCTCATTTTCCTTCTGCCCAACAGAAGCTCCTGCCTCATAAATGATCAGTAGGGTAACCACTGTAGGGTCATTCTCAGGTTGCATCTTGAGCAGCACATAGCTCTCCGGTCTCTCACTTCCTTGTTGTTGGGGGGCGGGCACTCCTCCTTGAGTGACAGTTCTGGTTTAGTAGCTTTGTCTTGCTGCCTGAGCTAATACTGCTGTGACCCATTAAAATAAATCCATCAGCAGGTTTTGTTATGTAATCTGACAGCAGCTTGAGGTATGGATAAAGACCTTGATTTCAGTGAAGTATCAGTTTGTTTACTGGGCCCACAAATAGGACAGAATCATAGTTTTTATCATTTTTTCATTGCCACATGCAAGAAGCTGTAATATTTTTATATTTACGCCAATGCAGCTGTATGAGGTTTTTTTTTTTTCAGGGTGAGTAGCATTCGTCAGTGGCAGCAGTTTTTGAGTACATATAACCTATTACCTATGAATTATTAACTCTTTATGGGGAAAAAATAAAAAACAAAGCAGCCGATCTGTTATATTTTCCATTATTCACATGCTGATTAAATAAAGTGTTAATGTTATTCTCTGGGTTATGGTAATACCAAATATATATATAATTTTATTAATGTGTCACTGCTTTTGTACAATAGCTTCACTGTTAGAAAAAAAAATCATTTGTTCTTGTGTTGCAGTATTCTTAGCCTTTACAGTTTTCTGGCAATGGATGTGAGGGATTATTTTTTTGTCGAACAAGATGTAGTTTTCATTGGTACATGTGACTTTTTTTGCGGAATGTACAAAAGAAACAATTTTAAACACTCAGTTTAATTGACTTTATTCCGAATAATACACAATTTATATAGTTATTTTTGCTTTTTACTATGTTCACACAAATCAATTTAAAGAAAATATTATTTTTGGGTGGGCGGAGGTTCACCAAATTCTATGACCTACAAATATTTTTCACGTAGATAGAGCTGCAAGAGTGCTTATTTTTGCATGTCAAGCTCTAGTTTTTATTTTATCATTTATGGGTACATACAATCTTTTGATCGCTTTTAAATTCATTTTTTGGGACACTGGATGAGCAAAATCCAGCAATTCTGGAATGGTTATATTTTTTCTTATGGCGTGCAACATATGTGACAAATAATGATGTAGTTTTATAATGTAGGTCAATAGGATTACAGTGATATCCATCTCACCGGTATTTTACTACTTTTGCACACTTTTAAATCATTTTTTAATACAAATATTAATTTTCTTATTTGCGTCATGTTCTAAGAATCTTAAGTTTTTGTAATGTTTCATTTACAGGGCTGTGGGAGGGTTATTTATTAGTACCATTTTATATATTAATAAAGTTTTTTGATCACATTTTCATTAGTTTTTCTTCTATAGGCCGTTCCAAAAATGTTGGTGTTTTTTCAGTTTTATGTGTTGCGTTCACAGTGCCGGATAAATAACGATATAATGTTAAATCAAGTGTCATTGCAGATGTGACAATATCAGATATGTTTTTTAGCTACATTTATTTCTTCCACACATTTATTCTTGGGTGGGAGGAGGGGGTGCAGACTAGGTTTTTGGGTAAGGGCTTGAAGCATCTCCAGGGGAAGTGAGGCAGCAGCAAGGTTATTGCAGGTTGTATGCTTTCCTGAAGAGATGGGTTTTCAGGTTACATTGGAGGGTTCCATCTGTTGCAGACAATCGGATGTGTTCAGGAATTAAATTGTTTTTTTTTTTCAATTGGTTTTCATTAAAAACGTTACTTACGGTAGTTTGTCTCTGTGTTGCACAGTACATTGCTGGCTGCAGAATAAAATACCCGAGAATCCGTCAGTGAGCTTGTTCTCATGTGAGATTATAAATCACAGTTTTTTTTTCTTCTGAGCTCCTGTCATTTGATATATGAGCACAGAAAAGTTAAGCAACTTTGTGGCCATAAATAAGCTAATGACCCTAGAAGAAGGTAGAGAAGTGTTATAAACTTTCCTCTTAGAACAAGCTCACTAACAGATTCTCGTTTAACTCATTCTACAGTTCGCAACAGAGACTATAGAAGACAAGCAGAGCAGAATTTTTAACGAAATCCCAGTGAAAAATTACTTTTAGCTATAAATACACGAAGTTATTGAAAAATAACTGCCCTAAAGGCATCATTATCCTTGAAAGGGGTAGGCCAAAAACAATCGCACTTTAGTCCATGAGCTGTGTCTAGTATTGCAGCTCGGCCTTATTTTCTTACATGTTGATAAGTGGCAATGTCAATATGCGCCTGAGGTTACAATAGGTCTATGTATTGAAATACACATTGATTGTCAAGAGTACTGATTAATTTAATTAAGCCCTCCCATCAAAGCTTTTTATCCTCTTAATATATAGCAACTATCATATTATATAGCACTGTGTACTTACAATTGCTCATTTTACCCTACTACCCAGTTGATTCTTCTGCTTTCCATTATGTCTATGACATCACATGATTAAAAACAGACTAGATGAATATTTCTAAGCTCTGTGTAGAAACAGTTGGTCAATTTTCTCTGCACAAGTTATAAGTCACTGCAAAAGTCTATAGAAGGGGGAAAGAGTCAGGAGCTGGGTCAGGCATTGAACAGGGGAATGATTTATACTGGGGAAAAAGACTTCATGTTTCTATATAGAACAGAGAAAAGAGAAGAATTATCTGGATACAAAAGTCAAAATGAGCAGTTGTAAGTACACAGTGCTATATAATATGATGATTGCAATATATTAAGAGGATAGAAACTTTCATGGGCGTGCTTCTTTAACCCCTTAATGTCCAATGACGTGCACAGTCCGTCATGGCAAGGTGTCAGTTCCGGCACCAGGACGGACTGTGCACGTCATCCCTTTGATCTACCACTGCGTGTAAACACGCAGTGGTAGATCAGTGCCGACAGCTGTCACAGACAGCTGACAGGCACAGCAAGCGGTGCGGGGACCTTTGCCGTCGGTCCCCGCACCTACAGCGCTGTGCTTGGTCAGTCAATCTGACTGACCAAACACAGCAGCGATCGCGCAGGAGAAGTTGAAATTTCAGCTTCTCCAGCGCGATCAGTGCAGGAGCCGGCGCTGCAGTGGCCGAGCTTCCTGCACTGACAGCCAGGAGCGGCGCCCCCGCCGTCCCTGGCTGTTAACCCCTTGACTGCTGCGATCGAACGCGATCGCAGCGCTCAGGGGGGAGGCAGAGGGTCGTAAGCTCCCTCTGCCTCAGATCGGCGCCCTGCAATGTATTTGCAGGGCCCGATCTCTGCCTTGATGACCCGGGGGTTGTCATGACAACCTCCGGGTCATCTAGCTAAGGAAAGCTGCTGTGATCATGCTCACAGCAGCTTTCATCATAGGTACAATGCATTGCAATCCTGGAGCATTGCAATGCATTGTAACTGCAATAAAAAGTAAAAAAAAGTGAAAGTCCCATAAAGGGACAAGTTAAAAAAAAAATCATTTTTTTAAAAAAATTGTAAAAAAATATTAAAAAATAATTTAAAAAAATCCCCTAAAAAATACACATTTTTATGTAATAAAAAAATAAAAACAAAAAAAAATACACATGTTTGGTATCGCCACGTCCGTAAAAATCCCATCTATAAAAGCGTAACCCTAGTTAACCCCTTCAGTGAAAGCCGTAAAAAAAAAAAAAAAAAGTAGTAAATTATACTTTTTCCAAGCGGTATCATCATACCGCTTGGAAAAAGTGCAATAACACGCGATCAAAAAGTCAGATATAAATAATCATGGTACCGCTGAAAACGTCATCTTGTCCCGCAAAAAACAAGCCGCTATACAGCATCATCAGCGAAAAAATAAAAAAGTTATAGCTCGCGGAATAAACTGATGCAAAAATAATTATTTTTTCTATAAAATTTTTTATTGTGTAAAAAACGCCAAAACATAAAAAAAAATATATAAATGAGGTATCGCTGTAATCGTAGTGACCCGAAGAATAAAGCTGCTTTATCAATTTTACCACACACGGAACGGAGGAAAAAAAAAAAAAACAATTCCTGAATTGCTGGTTTTTGTTCATTCTGCTTCCACAAAAATCGGAATAGGAAGCGATCAAAAAACGTTATGTGCCCGAATATGGTACCAATAAAAACGTCAGCTCGTCCCGCAAAAAATAAGCCCACAGATAACTCTGTCGGCCGTAATATGGAAAAATTATAGCTCTCAAAATACGGCGATGCAAAAATTTCTTACAAAAAATTATTCCAAAAAAAAAGCATCTTTTAGTGTGTGACAGAAGCTAAACATGAAAAAAGGGTATAAATCTGGTATCGCTGTAATCGCACCGATCCGAGGAATAAAGTCGCCTAATCACTAATACCGCACGAGGAACGGCGCAAAAAAGAAAACCAATTCTTCACCTTTTGTGGATTTGTTCATTGTGCCTCCCAAAGATCGCAGTAAGGCGATCACAGTGGTTGCCCTCCACATATGGGATATCAGCGTACTCAGGACAAAATGCACATCAACTTTTGGGGCCCTATTTCTCCTGTTACCCTTATAAAAATAAAAATTTGGGGGCAAAAAGGTCATTTTTGTGGAAAAAAATATGATTTTTTTATTTTCACGGCTCTACGTTATAAACTTCTGTGAAGCCCTTGGGGGTTCAAAGTGCTGACCACACATCCAGATAAGTTCCTTGGGGGTCTAGTTTGCAAAATGGGGTCATTTGTGGGGGGTTTCTACTGTTTAGGCACATCAGGGGCTCTCCAAGCGCGACATGACACCCGCAGACCATTCCATCAAAGTCTGCATTTAAAAACGGTGCTCATTCCCTTCCGAGCTCTGCCATGCGTCAAAATAGTGGTTCCCCCCCACATATGGGATATCAGCGTACTCAGGACAAATTGCACAATAGCTTTTGGGGTCCTATTTCTCCTGTTACCCTTATAAAAATAAAAATTTGGGGGCAAAAAGATTATTTTTGTGGAAAAAAATATGATTTTTTTATTTTCACGGCTCTACATTATAAACTTCTGTGAAGCACTTGGGGGTTCAAAGTGCTCATCACACATCTAGATAAGTTCCTTGGGGGGTCTAGTTTCGAAAATGGGGTCACTTGTGGGGGGTTTCTACTGTTTAGGCACACAGGGGCTCTCCAAATACGACATGGCGTCCAATCTCAATTCCAGCCAAAAAAGTCAAATGGCGCTGCTTCCCTTCCGAGCTCTGCCATGCGCCCAAATAGTGGTTTACTCTCACATACGGGGTATCAGCGTACTCAGGACAAATTGCACAATAGCTTTTGGGGTCCTATTTCTCCTGTTACCCTTATAAAAATAAAAATTTGGGGGCAAAAAGATTATTTTTGTGGAAAAAAATATGATTTTTTTATTTTCACGGCTCTACATTCTAAACTTCTGTGAAGCACTTGGGGGTTCAAAGTGCTCACCACACATCTAGATAAGTTCCTTGGGGGGTCTAGTTTCCAAAATGGGGTCACTTGTGGGGGGTTTTCTACTGTTTAGGCACACAGGGGCTCTCCAAATACGACATGGCGTCCAATCTCAATTCCAGCCAAAAAAGTCAAATGGCGCTGCTTCCCTTCCGAGCTCTGCCATGCGCCCAAATAGTGGTTTACTCCCACATACGGGGTATCAGCGTACTCAGGACTAATTGCACAATAACTTTTGGGGTCCTTTTATCCTTTGGCAAATAAAAATTGGGATGAAAAGATCATTTTTGTGGAAAAAATATGATTTTTTTAATTTTACGGCTCTACGTTAAAACCTTCTGTGAAGCCCTTGGGGGTTAAAAGCTCTCACAACACATTTAGATAAGTTCCTTGGGGGTTCTAGTTTCCAAAATGGGGTCACTTGTGGGGGGTTTCCACTGCTTAGGCACACAGGGACTCTCCAAATGCGACATGGCGTCCAATCTCAATTCCAGCCAAAAAAGTCAAATGGCGCTGCTTCCCTTCCGAGCTCTGCCATGCGCCCAAATAGTGGTTTACCCCCACACATGGGGTATCGGTGTACTCAGGAGAAATTGTACAACAAATATTGTGGTTCATTTTCTACTGATACCCTTGACAAAATGTAAAAAAATTGTGTCGAAAGAAAAATTTTGGGAAAAAAAGTTAAATGTTCATTTTTTCCTTCCACATTGCTTCAATTCTTGTGAAGCACCTGAAGGGTTAATAAACTTCTTGAATGTGGCTTTGAACACATTGAGGGGTGCAGTTTTTAGAATGGTGTCACCCCTCAAATTCACTTCAAATGTGAGGTGGCCCCTAAAAAAAATGGTTTTGTAAATTTTGTTGGAAAAATGAGAAATTGCTGGTCAACTTTTAACACTTATAACTTCCTAACAAAAAAAAATTTTGGTTCCAAAATTGTGCTGATGTAAAGTAGACATGTGGGAAATGTTATTTATTAACTAATTTTTGTGACATATCTCTCTGATTTAATGGCATAAAAATTAAAAGTTTGAAAATTGCAAAACTTTCAAAATTTTTGCCATATTTCCGTTTTTTTCATAAATAAACGCAAGTTATATTGAAGAAATTTTACCACTATCATGAAGTACAATATGTCACGAGAAAACAGTCTCAGAATCGCCAAGATCCGTTGAAGCGTTCCAGAGTTATAACCTCATAAAGAGACAGTGGTCAGAATTGTAAAAATTGGCCTGGTCTTTAACCTACAAAATGGCTTGTCGTTAAGGGGTTAAATACAGCCTTATATCCATCAAATTGAGTAATGGTCGGTTCTTCTTTCCATAGAGCAATCCCATTCACAGTGAAAAATATATACCGTTGTCTCACTAAGGCCGGAGTCACACTGGCGACAAAATCGGACGACTGCAATGCGATGAAATATCGCATTGCAGTCGGACCTATGTTAATCTATGGAGCAGCTCCCAGTATCAGATTTTTTGTGGTCCGTTTTAAACGTGCGAGTGCAATCGCAGCATGCTGCGATTGTCACCGATTGTGGGTCGACTATCGCCAATTCAAGTCTAGGGGAGCGATGAAAAATCGGATTACAAACGGACCGCACGTGTGACTTGCGATTAAATCGCACCGGTGTCCTTTAGAAAAGCCAGCAATTCATCCCCGGCTATACTGTAAAATCACACTGACAGCTTTAATAAAGAATAGAAAGAATACATATACACACATAGAATACATATATACATATACATGTCATTGTGACATATATATATATTTATAGTTCATGCACTTCTACATAGTATAGTAGCCGCTAATTCATCCCTGGCTATACTGTAAAATCACACTGACAGCTTTAATAAAGAATAGAATCAATACATATACACACATAGAATACATATATATATATGTCATTGTGACATATATATATATACATATATTTATAGTTCATACACTTCTACATACTGTAATAGCCGCTAATTCAATTGGCGGCTTTTGTGAAACTACAGAACCCGACATGAAATGACACATGGCTTACATACAGTTAACCATACAGTTAACCATGTCATTTCATGTAGTTTGATATATGGTTTTCACTAACAATTACATGAGTGTATGTGTGTGAAATTTCACACATGTAGGGGTTAATTAAAGGTGTAAATTTGTTTAAAAAAAATGCGTGGGCTCCCTCTGTATTTTCTCCACCAGACAGACAAAGCAAGCGAGTGGGGGCAAATAATAATAGCCCATATCTATAATTAGATTCGCCCTTTCTGGCACTTTGCCCGTCTATTCCCATTGCCCTGTAGCTGGTGGTGAATGGGTTAATAAGGGGTTAAAGCCACCTTGCAATTGAAAGGTGACATTAAGCCAGGTAAATAATGGAGAGTTGTCAATTTGACAACTCTCCATTATTAATTCTATTGTATGAAAGGAAAAAAAAACACACATTAATTATTAATCCTTGTAATGAAATAAAGACACAGTTTTGGACCATATTTTATTGCACAGCTGTAATCCCCTGAATGAATCAGTTCCTCTCACGGCGACAGGAGAGGAAGTGATTAGTGTGTGAAGCTTAATTGGTTGCTTCCCACTTTCAGTCAGGTCAGGGTGACCTGACCTGAAGTGAAAGTGGGAAGCAATCAATTAAGCTTCACACACTAATCACTTCCTCTCCTTTCGCCGGGAGAGGAACTGATTCATTCTGGGGGTAACAGCTCAGCAGGCAGCATGAACTGCCTGCTAGCTGTAACCTGTTAACCCTTTCTGATGGATTACAGCGTGGGACCTGACTGTGCATCGGATAGGTAAGAATAATTTTGCTTTTTTATTTTATTTTTATTACAGGAAATGGTTTTAGCAGGAAAATAAAAGATGGTCAAAAACTGTTTGCTTATTTCATTAAAATGATTTTTTATTAAAGTGTATGACATATTACATTACATGTCATTGTGACATATATATATATAATTTATAGTTCATACACTTCTACATAGTATAGTACCGCTATTCATCCTGCTATACTGTAAATCACACTGACGCTTAATAAGATAGAATCATACATATACACACATAGAATCATATATAATAATTATAATTGTCATTGTGGAATATATATTATATATATACTATATTTATAGTTCATACACTCTACATACTGTATAGCGCTAATTCAATGGCGGCTTTTGTGAAATACAGAACCCGACATGAAATGACACATGCTACATACAGTTACATACAGTTAACCATACAGTTAACATGTCATTCATGTAGTTTGATATATGGTTTTCACTAACAATTACATGGTGTAGTGTTGAAATTTCACACATGTGGGGTAATTAAAGGTGTAAATTTGTTTAAAAAATGCGTGGTCCCTGTATTTCTCCCAGACAGACAAGAAGCGAGTGGGGCAAATAATAATAGCATATCTATAATGATTCCCCTTTCTGCACTTGCCCGTATCCATTGCCTGTAGTGTGCGAATGGTTAATAAGGGGTTAAAGCCACCTTTCATTGAAAGTGACATTAAGCCAGTTAATAATGGAGAGTTGTCAATTTGACAACTCTCCATTATTAATCTATTGTATGAAAGGAAAAAACACACATAATTATTAATCTTGTAATGAATAAAGACACGTTTTGGACATATTTTATTGCACAGCTGTAATCCTGAATGAATCAGTCTCTCCCGGTGACAGGAGAGGATGTTAGTGGTGAAGCTTAATTGTTGCTTCCACTTCATTCAGGTCAGTCAGGTGACTACTGAGAGAAAGTGGGAAGCATCAATTAAACTTCACACACTAATCACTTCCTCTCTTTCGCCGGAGAGGAACTGATCATTCTGGGTAACAGCTCAGAGCAGCATGAGCTGCTGCTAGTGTAACCTTTAACCCTTTCTGATGGATTACAGCGGGGACCTACTGTGCATCGGATAGGTAAGATCATTTTGCTTTTTTATTTATTTTTTACAGGAAATGTTTAGCAGAAAATAAAGATGGTCAAAACTGTTTGCTTATTTCATTAAAATGATTTTTTATTAAAGTGTGTGTTGATTTTTCTTCATACATAAGATTAATAATTGTAGTTGTCTAATGACACTCTAAATTATTAACTGGCTTAAAGTACTTTCAATTGCAAGGTGGCTTTAACCCTTATTAACCCATTCGCCACAGTCAGGGCAATGGAATAGACGGCAAAGTGCAAAAGGGCGATCTAATTATAGATTGCTATCTGGGTGTCTGGGCAGATGTTAGTAGTGGGTACACAAAATAAATGCACCCTCCCTGGCTATTATTGCACACTCGCTTGCTTTGTCTGTCTGGTGGAGAAATACAGCGGGTGCCACAATTTTTCACGAATTCACTTTAATTAACCCCTCATGTCTGCATTTTGCACACATACTCATGTAATTGTTAGTTAAACCATATATCAAACACATGAATGACATGGTTAACTGTAGTAAACCATGTGTCATTTCAGTCGGGTCTGTATTTTCACAAAAGCCGGCAATGAATTTGCGGCTATTACAGTATTGTAGAAGTGTATGAACTATAAATATATGATATTCACAAGACATATTTATTGTAAAACATATTTATATGTGTATATATCTATTCTTTCTTTGTGATTTAAATACTATCATGGATCCATTATATGTCCTTTTGCAGCCTGCGAGAATATCACCCAAGTCGGAAGTAAATGATGTTACAACTACGCAGATGCGACTAAATCGACTTTACAGAAAATTGGATGCCAGACGGATGACTGTTCATGACATTTTGCAGCGATATCGACCACTAAAACGGTCCGATTTTTTGTCGTTGTGTGTGACTCCGGCTAATCAAGCTCTTTCTATTCCTCATTAGAGTATATGGACTCATAGAGGGCAATTACCAACTCAGGGCCTCCGTTTATAAGCTAGAGTGGGAAGCTGCTAACAAGTAGATGTTTTTGTTCCAGTAGACTCATTCCATCTATGTAGTACATGGACGACCAATTATTTAAATGGTCACCATGAAAAACAGCATTATTTCTGCGCGGGCATGTCAATCAACTGTTGGTGAGTCGACACTGTGCCTTAATTTAAGGTATTCTATTATGTACTTGTAAGTCATGGTGTGCTAAGGGGTTACAAAACCATACAAGGGCTGTGTTTTGCTGAATTTATAATGCTTACAAAGACTGATAGAACGTCTCTTGAATGTAAAATTCATGTATGTTTGAATAAGCTGTCATAACCCAATGTGCCCCATTTAAAATATTGACTCCAACATTTTTATACCTAATATCTGTGGGAGTATCTGTCATCACAACGCAGCCTTCCTTTCCAACGAAGCCACATGTTTACTGCTCTTATTGCAGAGCTGTCATATTTAATAAGAGATGTTTCACAGCTGAGTTGGTAAGGATAACTTTAGAAGCACTCATGTTTCTTACAGGAACTGTTCTATGTCAATGACGTGGGGTGAGACACCAAACTCAAGAAATGACCCCTTTTATAAAGGACTTGTCCATCATTGTGCAACCACTTTTCAAAATAAGAATGGAATATTTACCCAAAAAGAAGAGTGTCTGGGAAACTACAATTATAGTACCACGACAGTATCACCAGTGTTTGGCTAAGTGAAGCAAACTAACTATCCAGGTCAAGATTCTGGGAATCTGTCAGCAGGTTTTTGTTACAGAATCTGAGTGCAGCAGTATATAGGTGAAGAGAGCCCGATTCCAGTGATGTGTCATTTACTGGAGTAATTGGTGCAATTTTGATAAAATTCCAGTTTTCTCTGCTTTAGATGAAGCAGACACAATATATTCCACAAATACACACACATGATATTTCTTATTACTATTGCAAAAACACACCATCGGTGTGTTGGATCATAGTGCTGGACACACCAGAATTACAAACAAGGGAAAGTTGTCAAAGACAACAAGGATGTACTAGTCCATAAACAGATTATATATTAATAGAAATATTTATTGATTAAAAATCATACAAAAGATAATCAGAACGACACAAGAAATGGTATGGGAGAACGATGTAAACATTGTGTACAATGCTGCTGTATAAGAAGAAAGGGCGCACAGCCCCTCTGAAAACACCAACTGGAGAAGCTTAAGAGTTAATAACAAAGCATAATATTATTTTTAACATTATAAATACATCAAGGGTAAAAATAAATACAAAATGTGTCTCAAACACACGAGTATACAGCTGCTAGTTTGCTCAGTAAACCATGAAGGAATACAGCTGCATTACCTGGATGTAATAACAGGCTCCGCTTCAGGAGCTGTCTCAGAGAGGTGTGCGCGCCCACCCCAACACACGTTTCGGCCTTCGTCAGGGGGCACCTTATACAGCAGCATTGTACACAATGTTTACATCGTTCTCCCATACCATTTCTTGTGTCGTTCTGATAATCTTTTGTATGATTTTTAATCAATAAATATTTCTATTAATATATAATCCGTTTATGGACTAGTACATCCTTGTTGTCTTTGACAACTGTTTCCCTTATTTAGATGAAGCAGTACTATGAAGCTATGAATGCGGAGCTGTGCATTACCCCAACCACACCTCTGATTGGCAAATTGATGGCAATGTACAGTGTACACAGTAAGGCCGGCGTCACACTTGGAAGTGTGTGATGCGAGTAAGTCGCATGACTTTCTCGCATCAACATCCGGCACGGCCGCCCGCTCTCGGACCCGAGCGTGCGGCTGCATAGAAATACATGCAGCCGCACACTCGGGTCCGAGAGCGGGCGGCCGTGCCGGGTGTTGATGCGAGAAAGTCGTGCGACTTACTCGCATCACACTCGCAAGTGTCACGCCGGCCTAAGCTTCCAATCAGTGGTGGGAGTGGGGTTACACCAATTAGGTGGACTGCCTTGCATGCATACATAGTCCTGCAGTGATAATCTCCTGCTGATAGAACGCTGATTGTATTGAAACTACAGTTAACTTGCTAAGCAACTAAGCAGTCTTTCTGCCCCTATGTTATTTTGCTCCTAGATTACATAGCAAAATATTAAAAAATTGCTGACAGATTGCTTTAACCCAGGGTTCCCAACTCCAGTCCTCAAGGCCCACCAACAGATCATGTTTTCAGGATTTTTTTTTGCATTGCAAAGGTGATGCAATTATCACCTGTGCAATATTAAGGAAATACTGAAAACATGACCTGTTGGTGGGACTTGAGGACTGGAGTTGGGGAACCCTGCTTTAACGGATAGAGTGTTCATTAAACATGGGTTGTCGACAGATGCACAACTCTTAAATCTTAAAGGGGTTGCCCCCCTACTTGGGCAACCTCTTCTCATTCCCCATTTTTGGGCCCATTAAAATAAAAAAGCTTATACTCACCTCCTGTGCCGGCACAGTTCCAGTGGTGTCAAAACTCGCGTTCCTAGGGCTCACATGAGGTTGTTATGTTACATGAGCCCCGCAACCAATCAACGCCGGCTTCATCGTCACTATCCACGCCTATAAACATACTGTACATCAACAGGAGGTCAGGGCTGCGCCTTCTCTCTGACATGAGGAATGAGACGGGGCTGTCCAAGCAGTGAACAACCTCTTTAATTTGCTTTCTCTGTACAGTTTAATGTACATCTTTATACATCAGAATATACAGTATGTGTCCTCTAGAGAAAGGATGAGGAGCTGAAACTGACAAAGCCTGTACTTTATTAACAAGACTATATAAAATTGGGTTGTTCTATTTGTTAAACTTGGTAATCAATTTGAAGAAATGATATCTACATATTAACCCAACATTTTAGCTACCCTTAGATTACAGGCTGAGTCAAGCTGTCATCCTTTTAATGCCGTATTAGATTTGTTTGCTTCCTTACAGACACCAGCTTACCATGTCTTAAGATCATCAATGCTAATTTTACAGATTTTTGGGGATTTTCCAATTTTTCTAGAATATGACTCAATAGAAAAAGTAGAACTTACAAGAAAAATGTTAGCTTTTACTCACGTCAAGTCATCCCAATTAGAATTTCAATAAACATACCTGTATCATCAGTTTTATGACAACTTGACAGTAGCCACTTAAACTCTGCAATAATTCTGATGGATCTGCATAACACTTTTACATATTGAAATTATTTCAATCTATCTGTTTTGCACCTGTAAATCAAGTTCACCAAAGAAACTAGTAGTAACTTACCGTTAACGGTGTTTCTCAGAGCCCATCACAGCACCATGGAGAGAGGGGGATCCACCCATCAGGGACAGGAACCCTACAGATAAAAGGGCAGCACCTCTCCTCCGCCCCCAGTTTGTTACAGAGCATCAGAGGGTCTCAAGGTTAGTTAAACAAGAGAAAGTATATACATATTACTATACTGCTTAGTATGAATTAACAACGTGCCTGAACACAACACTAAACAAAAATCGTGCTCACCGCATACGTGATAAGGGGGGGAATTAAGCCGGTGCTGTCAAGTGCTCTGAGAAACACCGTTAACGGTAAGTAACTACTAGTTTCCCTCTCACCCATGACAGCACCACAGAGAGAATTACAGAGATTTGGTAGCTTAGGGAGGGACCACAGCCTGGAGGACCCTTCTTCCAAAGGTCAGGTCAGATGCAGAGGCAAGGTCAAAGCGGTAGTGCCTAAAATAGGTTGAAGGTGATGACCAGGTGGCCGCTTTACAGATCTGCCCTATTGATACCTCAGATCTCTCAGCCCATGTGGTTGCCATGGCCCTAGTGGAATGAGCTTTCAATCCCTCCGGAACGGTATTCCGGCTGGAAGAATAAGCTAGCGTGATCGCATTCTTTATCCACCTCGCCAAGGTACTTTTGGATGCTATGAGTCCCTTCCTGGGTCCCTGGAAACACACAAAGAGAGAGCCTTCCTTCCTACATGCCTTGGTAGCCTCTAAGTATTGGACTAGGCACCTTTTTACATCAAGGGTATTGAATCTCTCTTCTCCCTTATTCTTATGGTTTGGACAGAAGGAGGGGAGTACTACCTCTTGGGACCTATGAAAATGGGACACAACTTTGGGCAGGTAGGCCGGATCAGGCTTGAGGATGACCCTGTCTTCTAAGATCTTAGTAAGTGGAAGATTTGCAGACAAGGCCTGAATGTCGCTCACCCTACGCGCTGATGTAAGTGCTACTAGTAGGGCCGTCTTCTGAGACAATATTCTCAAGGGAGCTGACTCAATGGGCTCCAATGGGGCCCCTGTCAAAGCTGATAGCACTAGGTTAAGATCCCATGATGGCAGTCTGAGGTTAGCAATCGGAGTGGATCTAGCTGCAGCTCTAATGAAACGTGCTACCCAGGGGTTTCCTACGACATCCTGATTATATAGAGCTCCCAGAGCTGCTACCTGTACTTTTAAGGTACCGACATCTGCAGGATCCCTGTCAGGGACAGAAACCCAACTGGGGGCGGAGGAGAGGTACCCCCTTTTATCTGTAGGGTTCCTGTCCCTGATGGGCGGATCCCCCTCTCTCCGTGGTGCTGTCATGGGTGAGAGAGAAAAGGTTTATAACAGTGTGTCATTCTCCTCAAAATTATATATTGGCATGTTATCTGTAAGATAACGTAGATATTAGAAACACAAATACATAAATGTGTTTCAAATGAATATTGTAAAATAGTAATCAAACCCAAAATAGATAACAGAGAGAGAATACACCCGGATAGAAATTCAGCATGGAATCTAACACTAGTCAGCCTGTGAACTTCCAGGCACAGCAATGGGCTCACTACTTTGTCTTATACGGAACCTTATGGCTATGTGCCCACGTTCCGGACGTAGCTGCACTTTGGATGCAGTGTATATTTGCTGCGTCCAAAACACTCCCTTCTATTGAACGCAGGTAACCGTGTGGATTTAACCCATTCAATACATTCTATTGATGTACAGTACAGACCAAAAATTTGGACACACCTTCTCATTCAATGATTTTTCTGTATTTTCATGACTATGAAAATTGTAGAATCACACTGAAGGCATCAAAACTATGAATTAACACATGTGGAATTATGCATTACACTTTACAAAAAAGTGTGAAACAACTGAAAATATGTCTTATATTCTAGGTTCTTCAAAGTAGCCACCTTTTGCTTTGATTACTGCTTTGTACGTAGAAAAGGTGAACGGATGGACTCTATATGCCTGGTTCCCACCGTGAAGCATGGAGGAGAAGGTGTGATGGTGTGGGGGTTCTTTTTCTGGTGACACTGTTGGGGATTTATTCAAAATTGAAGGCATACTGAACCAGCATGGCTACCACAGCATCTTGCAGCGGCATGCTATTCCATCCAGTTTGCATTTAGTTGGACCATCATTTATTTTCAACAGGACAATGACCCCAAAACACCTCCAGGCTGTGTAAGGGCTATTTGACCAAGAAGGAGAGTGCTGGGGTGCTACGCCACATGCCCTGGCCTCCACAGTCACCAGACCTGAACCCAATCGAGATGGTTTGGCGTGAGCTGGACCGCTCACCGCTTCAATTTTGAATAAATCCCCAACAGTGTCACCAGCAAAGCACCCCACACCATCACACCACCTCCTCCATGCTTCACGGTGGGAGCCAGGCATGTAGAGTCCATCCGTTCACCTTTTCTGCGTGCAAAGCAGTAATCAAAGCAAAAGGTGGTTACTTTGAAGAACCAAGAATATAAGACATATTTTCAGTTGTTTCACACATTTTTGTAAAGTGTAATGTATAATTCCACATGTGTTAATTCATAGTTTTGATGCCTTCAGTGTGATTCTACAATTGTCATAGTCATGAAAATACAGAAAAATTTTTGAATGAGAAGGTGTGTCCAAACTTTTGGTCTGTACTGTAATTTCTGTTGCATAGACTAGCGTCTCCACAAGAGAAATTGACATGCTGCGGTCTTGAAGATGCGCTGCATGTCAGTTTCCGCGGCGATCCATAGGCGCACATTCACGCATAGTGGGCATGGGATTTCTAGAAATCCCACCCACTATACTGTAACATCTGGTCGCAACATCAAACACGCAGCAATTTCTGAATATGGGAACGTATCCCATTTGTTTATTAGGAAATGTTATTTTTGATATATTCGAATATATGAAAAAAGTTAACATAAAACCAGCAATATGCACCAAGTAAGCTTAAAAACTATGTACATAGGTTAGCTAGCCTCAAGTGGGAGCCAAACAACTGTACTGTTGAAAAAAAAAAAGCATGCTAAATTATATGAACCAATGCTATGGGGACTGATGGGTTAGAATGATAAAAATTATATGAGTAGTTCTCTATGCGTCCTTCTAAGGCTGGTTTCACATTTGCGTATCTGTGCGCATTTGATCCGCATAGATCCGCATGCGTCATGCGTACAAATCTTTAACATGGTGTACGCAGGGACATGCTTTTGCATGCGTTTGCATACGCATGCGGTTTTGCGGTGTGCGGCGGTGTCCGGCAAACGCAACATGTTGCATTTTTTGAAGCGTCAAAAATCCGTTGAATATGCGTATGAATGCATCAAAACAATGCATTACTGTCTATAATAACCCATTGGTACGCAAGGACATGCGCATGGATGCATTCGATGCGCATGCAGACTTCAGACTGCGCATGTCCAGGAACTGATTACAGCACCTGGAAATATTGAACGCATGCGCATAAATAACGCAAATGCATGCAAAAACACATACAAACAGCATATTTTTTGCGTCATGTGTAAG
Organism: Oophaga sylvatica; assembly: GCA_033576555.1. Lineage (NCBI taxonomy): Eukaryota > Metazoa > Chordata > Amphibia > Anura > Dendrobatidae > Oophaga > Oophaga sylvatica. The sequence goes on from JARQOD010000001.1 coordinate 712,815,098, forward strand.
CTGATGCGGATAAAAGACGGATTTTGGTAAGAACTTACCTGTAAAATCCTTTTCAGCGAAGAAGGAAGGGAGACACACTAGTCATTACTAGTGGGTAGGCGGAGCCCACATAGGATAGAAACACCTCAGATTAAAAAAGTGTTGACCGGCCCCTCCAGCTTATAGGGCTCCTCCTACTCCAGCTCTCCAGTCGTACCCAAGCTAAGGAAGAGCAAATATCACCAGCGTAGCAACATAACCCCTTCTGAAGGACTTCAGAGAAAAAACAAGAAGACAGGTTATGCATATAGCCGAAACAACCACACAGTCCAGGTACTACTCACTGAACCTGACCACTGCGATGAGCTGGCAATGCTGAACAGAGCCTTAGCGCGCCGACCTCAGCCCAGATAATCGCTATCAGAGAAGGGTCACGCAGCATCTGAAAACACAACAACACACTTCTGCCATGGGAGGGATGTGTGTCTCCCTTCCTTCTTCGCTGAAAAGGATTTTACAGGTAAGTTCTTACCAAAATCCGTCTTTCAGCAGCAGATGAAGGAAGGGAGACACACTAGTCATTACTAGTGGGACGTCCCAAAGCAGTCCAAAAATAAGGGTGGGCAAAAAAACCAAAAGAGGCAGATACCCAACAATCTAAATAAATGCGCAACTAGCGCTAAATACAAGTTCACAAGAACTTTAAACTACAGCCGCCTGCAGGACCCTACGTCCTAAGGCCGCATCAGCGGAAGCACAGACGTCCACCTTATAAAATTTCGTAAATGTGTGGACGGAGCGCCAGGTCGCCGCCCGGCAGAGCTGAGCTGCCGAGGCCCCTTGATGAAAGGCCCACGATGAACCCACAGCCCTTGTGGAGTGAGCTCGAATCTTAATCGGGCAAGGTTCGCCCTTAAGTCGGTAAGCCTCTAAAATGGCCGACCGAATCCAACGAGCTATAGAATCCTTGGAAGCTCGTTGCCCACGTCGACGACCTGCTGGAATCAAAAACAGAGAATCCGACTTCCGAAAACTTTGAGTAATAGACAAATAGAACTTCAAAGCCCGCACCAAATCCAATGTGTGTAAGGCCCGTTCCTTCGCATTCCTTGGCTCCGGACAAAGCGAGGGCAACACAATATCCTGGTTAACATGAAACTGTGACACCACTTTAGGTAGAAAGTCGCCCCGTGTGCGAAGCACTACGCGATCTGGGTGAAACTCCAGAAAAAGGAGGCGAGCAAGAAAGAGCCGCCAACTCAGAAAACCTTCTCAAAGAAGTGACCGCCACTAGGAAGGCAACCTTCCAAGAGAGAAAGGAAAGATTAACAGAGTCCATAGGCTCAAAAGGCCCATGTTGAAGAGCCTCCAAGACAAGATTGAGCCGCCAAGGAGACACAAGCGCCTTCCGCGGCGGAAATTGACGGGTTACCCCGTGAAAAAAGGAACGTACGTCCCTACGCGAGGCGATAGCCTTCCGAAACAGCAAGGACAGAGCAGAAACCTGTCCTTTCAGAGTGCTAACTGCCAAACCCTTGTCCAGCCCGTACTGCAAAAAGGCCAACAAATTGGGAATGGAAAAAATCCTCGGGTTCCTAGAAGAACCCAAACACCACGAAAAGAAGGCTTCCCAAGTCTTGTGATAAATCCTAGTAGTAGCCGGACCTCTGGCAGCTCGCAGAGTGGCAATGACTTCGGCTGAAAAAACCTTGACGGGTCAAGATTTCGGTCTCAAGAGCCATGCCGTCAAATGCAGAGACTTCAGGTCCGGGTGACGAACGAGCCCTTGGGTTAACAGGTCCGGGCGAAGAGGGAGTGGAAGTGGAGGCGCTGCCAAAAGCGACACCAGTGTCGAGAACCACGTCCTCCTTGGCCAATCTGGGGCTATCAATATAGCCGGGACTCTCTCCAGTCTGATCCGACGCAACACCAGAGGAAGTAAGGATATCGGCGGGAACACATAGATTAGCTCGAATTGGTCCCAAGGAGCCACCAGAGCATCCACCGCCACAGCCTTCGGGTCCTTGTACCTGGACATGAACGTCGGTAACTTGGCATTGAACCTGGATGCCATCAAATCCACTTGGGGAGTTCCCCAACGGGAGCACAGCAGTGCAAAAATTTTCGGATGAAGACTCCATTCTCCGGAATCCATCTTTTCGCGACTGAGGAAGTCCGCTGTGATATTCTGAACTCCTGGAATGTGAATCGCAGAGATGGCTGGCACTCTGGCCTCAGCCCATACCAGAATTCGAGACACTTCCATCATGAGCCTGAAGCTCCTCGTCCCACCTTGATGATTGATATACGCGACCACCGTCGCGTTGTCTGTCTGCACTCGGACTGTTAGACCGCTTAAAGGGACCGTCCAGTGTTGGAGGCAAAGGAAAATTGCCCTCAATTCCAGGATGTTGATCGGCAGGACAGACTCTTCCACGACCATACTCCCTGAATCCAGAGATCGTTCTAGACACCCCCCAGCCCGTCAGGCTGGCATCGGTGGTTACGATCGACCACCTCGGAGGGAGGAAGGACTTCCCCAGGGATAACACTTCCGGACGTAACCACCATCCTAGAGACTCTCGCACCCTGTGGGAGATGATGACACTGCAATCCAGTGAAAACTGCGATCGATCCCAACGGTTCAAAATGAGCATTTGGAGAGCCCTGGAATGAAATTGGGCAAACGGAATTGCCTCCATCGACGCCACCATCAAACCCAGAAGGCGCATACACCTTCGAAGGGACATTGCTGTCGAAGACTTCATTACATGTCAAAGAAGACTCGCTTGCTTGTCTGGAGGCAGAGACACCACTGCTCGTACCGTGTCGAATGCATTCCCAAAAACAGGATTGACTGTGACGGTTCCAGAGACGACTTCTCCCAATTGACCAGCCACCCGAAGTCCTCCAGGAGCTGAAGGGATAGATTGCGAGCCGTCACCGCCTCCTCCTTTGAGGACGCCACAATCAAAAAGGTCGTCCAGATAGGGAAGAATCGTAACCCCCTGTCTTCGCAGAATCGCCATGAGAGGTGCCAGAATTTTCGTAAAAACTCTGGGTGCTGAGGCCAACCCGAATGGCAGGGCCACAAACTGGTAACGGTCCTGGCCTATGGCAAAACGAAGGAAGCGTTGGTGGGCCCTTCCGACGGGAACATGCAAAAAAGCGTCCCGAATGTCGATTCGTTATGCGACAGGGCCGTCACAACGGAGCGAAGTGACTCCATGCGGAATTTCCGGGTACGGACATGCCAATTCAATCTTTTGAGATCCAGAATGGGGCGAAATTTGTCCTCCTTTTTGGGGACCACAAAGAGGTTGGAATAAAACCCTCTTCCCCGGCCCTCCGCGGAACCGGTACCACCACACCCTTCTGCAGAAGGGAATCGACCTCCCGCAGTAGAGCGGCAAATAGCTCGGGCTCTGACGGAATGCGAGAGTGGAAAAAACTGTCTGGGAGTCGAGAAAGAAACTCTACGAAGTAGCCTGCCGACACAACCCACGTCACCCAGGCGTCCGACACGCGGGAAGCCCAAGTCGGTTTGAATTGGAGAAGGTGACCTCTCACTCGAGAGCCCTCGAGTGAGACCCTGGCGTCAGTCCGCCTTAGCGGGCTTTTTGTCAGCTTCCCACTTGTCTTGGCGGAAGCTCTGTTTCCAGGGAGTGCGGGATTTCTGAGCGTTCTTTTTTCCCGAAAAAAGAGGGACGACCCGATCCCCAAGAGGGCTGACCGAACCGTCCCCTGGACCGAAAGGACCGCCGACTACTACCGGCACTATGCCTGCCAGACGCAGAAGTCACAGCTCTTCGCTGTGGTAAAGCCGTTTCTTTTGCCTTTGCCTTGGCAATCAGCTCCGTGAGGTCAGATCCAAATAGCTGACCACCCTTGTAAGCTAAGGATAGCAAACCTTGCTTGGAAACGCATCTCCGGTCCACTGTCTAAGCCACAGTGCTCTCCTGACTGTGATTGCCTAGGATTGCGCCCTGGACAGCAGTGACGCAGTATCCAAACCTGCATCACTGTCATATCGGGCTGCATCCTCCAACTTAAAAAGCCTATCTACCTCGGATAGAGGGGATCTATCTTGCCACGCCGTCCGTAGACGGTCTAACCAGCTTAGAGAAGCTTTACAAGCACACATGCTCTGAATCCATGACCCACGGCCTCGTAGATGGATTTCGCCGCCATCTCCGTTTTTCTGTCCAGCGGATTCTGCAAACTCGCCTTCCCTTTTAACAGGAAGTAATGAGGACTTGCTAAGCTGGGATAAAGGGACATCCACTTCAGGAGAAGGAATCCAATTATCAATCAATTCCGTCGTACACGGATACAGCTGAAAACACTTATCTGGAACAGGCGTTCCTTTAAGCCTACAGCACCTGGAATTCCCAGGCGGTCTCCCATCCAAGTACTAACCAGGCCCAACCCTGCTTAGCTTCCGAGATCAGATGAGATCGGTCGTGTTCAGGGTGGTAATGCTGATCGCGACCTATGCGACTCCTGAAAACATCCGGGCCGAATTACTAGGACGTCTAGTTACCTCCTCCGGTAACTGTAACGCCTCCCTCATGGCTCCAATAAAAGCCTCTGTACGACCCAAAAGAGAAGCAGAGAGTCTCTGCCGATCCTCCTTATCCGAATCGGACACCTCCCCATCTGAGCTTGAAAGGGAAACCCTCCATGCCCGAGATCTCCAAGTCGCTGCGCGGGAATGAAGGCACCGGCCTGTGTCGCTTCCTCTGAGAGGATCTAGCTGACACCCAATAACCTAAAAGGTCAGACAGGCCATCAATAGAACGAGCGAGGGCCTCCATTTTGACATCACTGAAACCTCTGACCGCTGCGCCTGACGCCGTCGAGGTCTGCGTGTCAGATACGCGAGACTGATCCTGTAGCGGATCTGGGAGACGGTCCGCACCTCCTGGACCCTGATCTGACATGTCCTCACACAGTATATGGCAGGTTAAACCTGTCAGTAACTAGGACAGTGTGGTTTCTTAAAGAAGAAACGAACGCTGAAGGGTTAAAGCTCTTAAAGAGAGAGCTACCCCAGCTGTCCCCCAATAAAGGGTTAACCGCCAAAGAAGGGGTTAATGTCGCAGACTCCCCACAACCTTTGTTTAATGAAAAGGGCGTGCGAGCCCCAGGTGCCTCTTATGAGGTAACAGCTGCAGGACAGTGCTCTCAAGGTATGCTTCTTTTGCCTTTGTACACTAAACAAGAACGCTAAAATATTGCGCTGATTTGTACATCGCAATGACCGCCAAAGTCGCTAAGGGGATCGCTAACCACTTATGCGTCGTCAATGAGATCGCCCACTGTGGCAGCTACTAGCGACATTAAAACGATCACAAAAAACGATCGCATTAGTATGCGTCGTTATAATGATCGTTAGCGGTAGCGTTCAGTGTCCTGCGCTGTGGGGGTGAGGGGGTTAAGCTTCTGCCCTTACAGGCAGAAGCGACTCACCCAGCTGGCCGCGGTGTAGCGTCTTCGATTGTCGGGAGGAGAGGAGAGTGAGGAAGGAAGCCTTCCGCTTCCAGTAATGGCCGCCGCGCTGTGCTTCTGAGAGAGAAGCCGGAAGAAGACAGTAGTAAAGCGCGCGCTCAGAGCGCCGCGAAAATTTAAAAAAAAAGGGCGCGCGACTCCTCCGCTCTCCATGTACTGCAGGCATCCACCTGCGGACAAAAGACACTAGTCACCAACATGTCACATGTAACAGCGGCTGCCGCAGCAGTCGCTGAAGCACTCAAACACATTAAAATGTGGAGTACTCACCCCGCTGAGCGCCACAGGGACCCCTCAGAGATTTGTGGCGCTGTGCCCGTAGCTTCCCCCCAGGGCGGGGAACGCAGTGACCCCAGAAGCGCGGTTTGCGTCCCCGCCAGGGAAGCAATCCTCATCCCCCAGGGCCGGCAGGGACCACCTTACAGGGTAATACAGATCCGCCAAGGGAGGGGTGGGGGTCCAGCAGCGCTGAGACCCCTGAGACCTCTAGACCACTGGCGGTATAAGTCTCTGTCCGACTAAAATAAAAAATTTTCTGAGGAGCTGCTTCCAGCAGCGACTATCCTCTGTGACCTCAAATTTTAGACTGGAGAGCTGGAGTAGGAGGAGCCCTATAAGCTGGAGGGGCCGGTCAACACTTTTTTAATCTGAGGTGTTTCTATCCTATGTGGGCTCCGCCTACCCACTAGTAATGACTAGTGTGTCTCCCTTCCTTCATCTGCTGCTGAAAAAGCTGCGTTAGCATGCATTTGCAGATGATACGCTGCGCACACAAATGCTAACATGAACCTAGCCTAAGACTGGCCATGCACATTAGATGACTGTTGGAGATAGTCTGGCCGACAGCCATCTCAGCCGACACTCCCATACACAGGCCGAGCACTCCTGCGTTCTAAATGACAAAGTGCCAGCTGGCGGATTATTTTAGCGAAATCGGACATACGAGATTAACATCTCTCCCGACCAACAGTCGACTGGCACCCCCCAATAAACATTAGACTGTCGGCCAAACCAAATCGATATCAGCGGATTCAGTTGACAGACTAATGCAGGGTTTCACAAACTCCATTCCTCAGGTCCCCAAAACAGGTCATGTTTTCAGAATTTCCTTAGTATTGCACACACAATGGAATTATTATTAAGGCATCAGAAACTGCCACAGGTTCTCTCACCTGTGCATTACTAAGGAAATCCTGAAAACATGATATATGGAGGGCCATGAGGATGGAGTTTGGCAAACTATGTGTATGGGTCCCTAAGTTTTGTAACTTTTTTTTTTAAACAAAAAAAAATTTTTTTTTTAATCTTGTGTGATGAATTTCCATCAGCATTTGTGATATCTGCATAGGAACTAGTATTAAGAAGTCTTAAAAGTTATGTCACATCATGATTAGACAAAGAAAAGCAAAAGAATAAAAAAAAAGCTGAAGAAGCAAGGATTAACGCAAAACCACAGTAGTCTTTGTTCTTTTTGCACTTCTTCCATCTGCCTTTGCTCTGTTGCTTGAACAAAATGAAACTTTTTTTCATTTTACCCCTTTCTTCCTACTTTGGATTTTATCTATGTATTAACTAATCCACAGAACTTTACACACACACTGTATTCATTCACAACATGATTTGTCCCTACAGTAGATCAGAGCCAATCTATTGGTAGCAGAAATACTTATTGGACTTGAAATCAGAGTATACAGATAAATCATAAGAAAGAGCAGAGAAAATATTCCAACTACACATATTTAAAACTCCTACATGAGTGTAATGAGTAAGGGTATGTTTACGTAATCCCAGCGCTTTGGACGCAGCAGATACCCTGCTCCGCCCAAAGCGCCGCCCCCTGTTGTACGCGTGGTGATTCCGCATGTGTTCATTTAACACATGCTGAATCACCGCATAGTATTCATAGACTGGGTTATTTATCTTGCGGAGACGGAGCGTCTCCGCAAGATACATAGACATGCTGCGATCTGGAAAGACGTGCCGCATGTCCGGATGCGGCCCTGCACGCATAGTGGAAACGGGATTTCATAAAATCCTCTCCACTATGCTGTAACATCTAGACACTGCGGATTGGACGCTGCGGCTGTATGCAGCGTCCAATCCGCAGCAAATCCTGATGTAATACGCTCAGTGGAAACATACCCTTACAGTGGGAAAAAAAGTATTTAGTCAGCCACCAAGTGTGCAAGTTCTCCCACTTAAAAAGATGAGAGAGGCCTGTAATTGATATCACAGGTAGACCACAACTATGAGAGTCAAAATGAGAAAACAAATCCAGAAAATCACCTTGTCTGATTTGGCAAGATTTATTTTGCAAATTATGATGGAAATTAAGTATTTGGTCTCCTAAAACATGCAAGATTTCTGGCTCTCACAGACCAGTAACTTCTTCTTTAAGAGGCTCTTCTGTCCTCCTCTCATTACCTGTAGTAATGGCATCTGAACTTGTTATCAGTATAAAAGACACCTGTCCACAACCTCAAACAGTCACAGTCCAAATTTCACTATGTTGAAGACCAAAGAGTTGTCGAAGGACACCAGAAACAAAATTGTAGCCCTGCACCAGGCTGGGAAGACAATCTGCAATAGGCAAGCAGCTTGGTGTGATGAAATCAACTGTGGGAGCAATAAGAAAATGGAAGACATACAAGACCACTGATAATCTCGCTCGATCTGGGACTCCACGCAAGATCTCACCCCAAGGGGTCAAAATGATCACAAGAACGGTGAGCAAAATACCCAGAACCACACAGGGGGGACCTAGTGAATGATCTGAATACAGCTGGGACCACTGTAACAAAGGCTACCATCAGTAACACACTACGCCGCCAGGGACTCAGATCCTGCAGCGCCAGACGTGTCCCCCTGCTTAAGCCAGTACATGTCTGGGCCCTTCTGAAGTTTGCTAGAGAGCATTTGGATTATCCAGAAAAGAATTGGGAGAACGTCATATGGTCTGATGAAACCAAAGTAGAACTGTTTGGTAGAAACAAAACTCCTTGTGTTTGGAGGAGACAGAATGCGGAGTTGCATCCAAAGAACACCAAACCTACTGTGAAGCATGGGGGTGGCAACATTATGTTTTGTAGGCTGTTCCTCTGCAAAGGGACCAGGATGATAGATTCATGTACATGAAAAAATGAATAGGGCCATGTATCGTAAGATTTTGAGTGCAAACCTCCTTTCATCAGCAAGGGCATTGAAGATGAAATGTGGATGGGTCTTTCAGCATGATAATGATCCCAAGCACACCGCCAGGGCAACAAAGGAGTGGCTTTGTAAGAAGCATATGAAGGTCCTGGAGTGGCCTAGCCAGTCTCTAGATCTCAACACCATAGAAAACCTTTGGAGGGATTTGAAAATCCGTGTTGCTCAGCGACAGGCCCAAAACATCACTCTAGAGGAGATATACATGGAGGAATGGGCCAACATACCACCAACAGCGTGTGCCAACCTTGTGAAGACTTATAGAAAACGTTTGACCTCTGTCATTGCCAACAAAGAATATATAACAAAATATTGAGATGAACTTTTGGTAATGACCAAATACTTACCGTATTTTGCGAATTATAAGACGCACCGGATTATAAGACGCACCCCAAATTTTGAGAAAAATGGGAAAAAAAACTTTTTTTGAATAAAATGGTGGTGCTTCTTATAATCCATGCATCTTATTGCTTACCAGGTGTGTTGGCTGCAGTGAAGCGGGGTCCCAGGGTCGAAGATGGAGGAGGCAATAGTGGAGCATTGCTGCAGGCCACAGGCTGGGATGAGGGGGTGTTCTAATGTGCGGCGAGACGCTGCGGGTGTTCGGTGCTGTGGGAGCTTTGCAGACATCTTGTGAAAGCCCAGAGCCCCCGCAGTTACGGTACATGGTTTACTAAGCGGTGGACTCCGGGAAAATGGCTGCCGGGGGCAGCGCATGCACAGATGGAGATCTCGGCAACAAGATCTCGGGAGATGAGATCTCCACTATTGCCTCCTCCAGCAGTGACCCTGCTCCACCGCGGCCAGCAAGGTATATCCGCATTATAAGACATACCCGATTTTCCTCCAAAATTTGGAGGAAAAAAAAGTGCGTCTTATAATCCGAAAAATACGGTATTTTCCACCATAATTTGCAAAATAAATCTTGCCAAATGAGACAAGGTGATTTTCTGGATTTTTTACTCATTTTGACTCTCATAGTTGTGGTCTACCTATGATGTCAATTACAGGCCTCTCTCATCTTTTTAAGTGGGAAAACTTGCACAATTGGTGGCTGACTAAACACTTTTTTCCCCCATTGTATATTTTCAGCAAGGGGCCAAAATGCACCAATAAATTCAAAAATACCTATAGTCATGGTCAAAACTATAGGCAGCCTTTACTTTGTTCCAGAAAATAAAGCATATCTCCAAGAAAATTATTGAAATTACACATGTTTTGTTATACACATGTTTATTTCCTTTGTGTGCATTGGAACAACACAAAAAGAAGAGAAAAAATGCAAATTAGACATAATTTCACACAAAACCCCCAAAAATGGCCCGGACAAAACCGTTGGCATACTCAAAATATTTGGTTGCACACCCTTTGAAATAAATAACTGTAATTAATAGCTTCCTATAACCATCAACAATTTACGCCTCGCAATAGGAATTTTGGACCACTACTCTTCTTTGAAACTGCTCCAGGTCGCTCGCATTTGAAGGGTACCTTCTCCCAACAGCAATTTTAAGATCTCTCCACAGGTCTTCAATGGGATTTAGATTTAGACTCATTGCTGGCCACTTCAGAACTCTCCAGCACTTTGTTTCCATCCATTTTTGGGTGCTTCTCGAAGTTTGTTTTGGGTCATTGTCCTGCTGGAAAATCCATGACATAGGATGCAAATCCAGCTTTCTGACACTGGACACTATAATGCGATCCAAAATCCTATAGTAATCTTCAGATTTCATGATGCCTTGCACACAGTCAAGGTACCCAGTGTCAGAGGTAGCAAAACACCCCAAAACATCTTTGAACTTCCACAATATTTGACTGTAGGTACTATGTTCTTTTCTTTTCTTTGTAGGCCTCATTCTGTTTTGGTAAATGGTAGAATGATATGCCTAACCAAAAAGCTCTATCCTGGTCTCATCTGTCCACAAGACGCTTTCCCAGAAGGATGCCTTACATACATTTTGGCAAATTGCAGTCTAGCTTTTTTATGTCTCTGTGTCAGCAGTGGGGTCCCCTGGGTCTCCTGCCATAGCGTTTCATTTAATTCAAATGTCAACGGATAGTTTGTGCTGACAATGATGCACCCTGAACCTGCAGGACAGCTTTAATTTGTTTGGAACTTGATTGGGGCTGTTTATCCACCATCCGAACTATCCTTTGTTGTAACCTTTCATCAATTTTTCTCTGCTGTCCACATCCAGGGAGATTAGCTACAGTGCCATGTGTTGTAAACTTCTTGATTATGTTGCGCACTATGGACAAAGGAACATCAAGTTTTCTGGAGATGGACTTGTACCCTTCAGATTGTTGATATTTTTCAACAATTTTGGTTCTCAACACCTCAACAGTTCTCTTCTCCTCTTTCTGTTCTCCATGCTGAGTGTGGCACACACAAACACACAAAGCAAAGATTGAGTCAACTTCTCCCCATTTTATCTGGTTTCAAGTGTGATTGTCATATTGCCCACACCTGTTACTTGCCATTGGTGAATTTGAATGAGCATCACATGCTTGAAACAAAGCTGTTTACCCACAATTTTATAAAGCTCCTAACAACTTCGTCTGGCCCATTATGGGGGTTTTGTGTGAAATGATGTCCAATTTGCATTTTTTTCTCTTCTTTTTGTGTTGTTCCAATACACATAAAGGAAATAAACATATGCATGACAAAACATGTGCAATTGCAATAATTTTCTGGGAGGAATAAGGAATACCTCACTTTCTGGAACAATTGCAAAGCTGACAACACTTTCGGCCATGACTATATATAGAAATGTGCAAGACTTACAATCAATAAAAAAACACTGTATTCTTTATTGGATGACATAATTGAAAACATAAAAATAGACATACAAAAGTCAGACATATAAAATACTAGGCATTTACTTTCTTCTTTAGTTACGTGAAATCTTCTGGTCACAAGGTGACCGTATGAGTAACCTGATGCTGTGATCATCGGGTTTGATCGACTAAAAGGATCACTACCTGGCACTGGCCTACCGCATCACCGATCACGGAGCATGAGATATTGCGTCCAGCCATTTTGCTAGATGCATTTCCTCACCATAAGTATGCAAAGTGAGTCCATTATCTCATAAATGACACGTGTCATCTAGGACGAGGCATTTATATAGCATGTATGATACATTCTCCAAACACCCCGATGAAGCTTGATGCAAAACACATGTCGGTAAAATGTATTCTATGCTACTGTGCATTATTATCATTATGTGAACTTTCACGCGATATCACTCTCTCCCTCTTTATCTATACGTACCTTAAAAAGGGCCCATAAATTATACAGCACTGGTTATTTTAGCTTTACATTTTGAGTATCTGTCCTCAATTCTGTGATTGCACACAATATAATTCTGTATATTGATTTCAATATTCACACAAGGGAGTTTTGTTATAATTTAGCTACCTTTAGCATGTTATATATGTCTGACACTTGTGTCTATTTTTATGTTTTTAACATATGTTATCCAATAAAGAATATTTTTTTTAATTGATTTTGAACATTGCACATTTCTATATAAGTATGTTACATGCAGATATTGCCTAGTTGGAATTCCACAGACCCAGAGCTACATATCAACAGAACTAACCACTGTAACCACTAAATAGCCACAAAGCCATATGTATTATGTAAGTTGTTATACAATATGTGATATACTGTAATATGTAGCAACATGTAATCTATTGCTATACACTATGTTGTAATATGTAATAATGTTGTAATTTGCGTTCAACCTAACAGTAAAAAAATGAAGGGCATAAAAATAAATGTTCTTCATTAAGATGTGCTTTTGTCAGTAATGTATGGGAAGATCTAAAATAAAACCTTTCCTGTGAAAGCTCACATCTGGGCTTGTGTTGCAGCTGGGCTTTTGTATGCAGCATTTATTTCTAAGAAATTGAAACACTATAATTGAGCGCATAGGTTCATGGTTATAGAGGACTTCATAAAATGTCATTACACTGAAGACTTCGTTTCACTGTTTTCACATACATTTTCTTCATCGTTCTTTTCTTTGAGGCTTTAGCAATGTTCTGTAAGATTTAATGGTTGCTTTCAGTTGCTCAGTAGTTAGTGGTAAAGTAAGGTTACCAATCAGTCCATATTGTTCATGGGCAAATGGCTGTGCAAGTCTGTAGCGAATAATAGCCAATAATAGCGGAATAAGTACCAATTATAATCAAAGTGGCCATTTTATTAGTTGCAGATTTAAATAGCTTGTTTACGCATTATGGGTCAAAATGAAGAATTTTTTTGGTAACTGAAAATGTGTTCTTCCTGTTCAGAGGATATATTGCAGAGAGCTTGTTTTGCAATGCCAAGAGCGTCATCTATAAATATAAAGAATACTGCAGTAATTAATGCATTATATCCGTGCTCTGATAACTTGTGCTTTAAAATAAACACATAAAATTTCAAAAGCAGCTCGAATTGTAGAAGAGTTTACATTGGTAATTGGGTTATACTGTCCGCATAGCCCACGCTCTAGCTGAAGAGCGATATCCCGCATCTTTAGGAGTACGACATCCACATACGGTATATTATCTCACTGCCCAATCTGAACGCTAAAGTGTGAAATGTCTCAGGTTGGAGTAATAGAGTGTAAATTATCAAGGACAGAAGCATCCTAAAATTCCAGACCGAAATCTACAGTCATGGCCAAAAGTTTTGAGAATGACACAAATATTAATTTTTACAAAGTCTACTGCTTCACTTTTTCTAATGGCAATTTGCATATACTCCAGAATGTTATAAAGAGTGATCAGCTTAACAGCAATTACTTGCAAAGTCAATATTTGGCTAGAAAATGAACTTTATCCCACAAAACACATTTCAACATCATTGCAGACCTGCCTTAAAAGGACCAGCTAACCTCTTTTCAGTGATTGCTCCATTAAAACAGGTGTGGGTGTTGATGAGGACATGGCTGGAGATCAATCTGTCATGATTAAGTAAGAATGACACCACTGGACACTTTAAAAGGAGGTTGGTGCTTGGCATCATTGTTTCTCTTCTGTTAACCATGGTTATCTCTAAAGAAACACGTGCAGTCATCATTGCAATGCACAAAAATGGCCTAACAGGGAAGAGTATCGCAGCTAGAAAGATTGCACCTCAGTCAACAATCTATCGCATCATCAAGAACTTCAAGGAGAGAGGTTCCATTGTTGCCAAAAAGGCTTCAGGGCGCCCAAGAAAGACCAGCAAGCGCCAGGACCGTCTCTTAAAAGTGTTTCAGCTGCGGGATCGGGCTACCAGCAGTGCAGAGCTTGCTCAGGAATGGCAGCAGGCAGGTGTGAGTGCATCTGCATGCACTGTGAGGCTGAGTCTCTTGGAGCAAGGCCTGGTCTCAAGGAGGGCAGAAAAGAAGCCACTTCTCTCCAGAAAAAACATCATGGACAGACTGATATTCTGCAAAAGGTACAGGCAGTGGACTGCTGAGGACTGGGGTAAAGTTATTTTCTCTGATGAATTCCCTTTTCGATTATTTGAGACATCAGGAAAACGCCTCATTGGGAGAAGACAAGGTGAGCGCTACCACCAGTCTTGTCTCATGCCAACTGTTAAGCATCCTGAAACCATTCATGGTGGGGTTGCTTCTCAGCCAAGGGAATCGGCTCTCTCACAGTCTTGCCTAAAAACAGCCATGAATAAAGAATGGTACCAGAATGTCCTCCAAGAGTAACTTCTCCCAACCCTCCAAGAGCAGTTTGGCGATCAACAATGCCTTTTCGAGCATGATGGAGCACCTTGCCATAAAGCAAAGGTGATAACTAAATGGCTCAGGGAACAAAACATAGGGATTTTGGGTCCATGGTCTGGAAACTCCCCAGATCTTAATCCCATTGAGAACTTGTGGTCAATCATCAAGAGACGGGTGGACAAACAAAAACCTAAAAATTCTGACAAAATGAAAGCATTGATTGTGCAAGAATGGACTGCTATCAGTCAGGATTTGGTCCAGAAGTTGATTGAGAGCATGCCAGGGAGAATTGCAGAGGTCCTGAAGAAGAAGGGTCAACACTGCAAATATTGACTTGCTGCATTAACTCATTCTAACTGTCAATATAAGCTTTTGTTACTCATATGTTTGCAATTATTATATTTCTGTCTGTGATAAAAAACATCTGTCAAACACACATAAAAACCAGAGGGCAGCAGATCATGTGAAAATATAATATTTGTGTCATTCTCAAAACTTTTGGCCATGACTGTACACGCACTCTGTGTTGACTGTGCCGCGAGTTGTGCTGTAGACTTTGACTTAAATCACATTTCTTATGGTGCCACTAATGTAAGTTCCCTGCACTTAAGCCAAGGCTACGTCCACACTGTCAGTAATTGGCAGCGCTTTGGACGCAGCACGTGTCCGCTGCAGCCAAAGCGCTGTCAGCTTTTGAACGCAGGTGATTCCGCATGTGTTCACTGAACTGTGCGGAATCATCGTGTCCAATACATTGTACAGGTGAAATTTATCTTGTGGAGACTAAGCGTCTCCACAAGATAAATAGACATGCTGCGATCTGGGAAAACACACCGCATGTCCATCTCCGCGGGTGATCAGCAGGAGTTTGTGAACGCATAGTGGAGATGGGATTTCTTGAAATCCCATCCACTATGCTGTAACATCTGGCCGCTGCGGGTTATACGTTGCGGATGTACGCAACATCCAACCCGCAGCGTTTACTGCCCGTGGGAACATACCCTTATACTTACCAGCTACCATGTTTCAACTGTTCCTACTGCCGCTGTGGTCGGTCTCCAACAGTTTGTGACCTGCCGGATTTCTCCAGTGTTTTAAATCACAGCTCAATGCAAATCTATGAAAGCTTGTGACCGTAGCGTTACCTCTGACTTATGATCAGTCAGAAGCTGTGATTGCAAAATGGCAGAAAGGGACAGAAGCAGCACTGGGAAGAGCTGAAGACAGCGGCTGGTTATAAGGCTGTGGTGAGCGAACTTAGATTAGTAGCACCACAAAGCCCTGAAATTAAAAAAAAAAAAACACTGAGCGGTGCTTTTACCTTTCGCGCTAATTGAGTGAAAATTGCATCAAACTTCCACAAGTGCATGATTAAGGCTTTCACTAAGTGAAACCAAAATTTTCCCCAAGAACATAGATAAAAGGTATTACAGAGATACTACTGCCTGGTAGTCACCAAATTATATCATTAAAGGGTTAGTCCTGTTTCGCTCACTTCCACATCGAGAAGTGAGACGGGCAGGTGACGTGACCTCTACTTAGACTTACTGGTACATGTTATCAATCAGCTGGTCCTAAGCATCTGTGCTATTCTATAATGTAATGTAGCCTGCCTCACTCACCTATCAATGTGAAAGTAAGCGTAACAAAAGTAAGCCACTAAATATTGACAGTACAGATTCCAAAGTAAGGAATACCTAGTGATAGCATTATCAAATTATTATTTTCTATAAAGTCTTAATCTTCAGAGGTTATTCCCTTCATAAAATGTTATGGCATATTGCTAGGCTATGACTCCACTTCCAAATTGGGATGGGTCTGACTGCCAAGTAAATGGAGCCCTACTGCAGGTCCTTGCACAGCCTCATTCTGCACAGGGACATTCATGACCTGCTTCAGAAAACACAATTCTGTGTCACTTACAACAGATGACTGTCACTAGGAATTAGAGCTCTAAACTATGATGAGGATGGAGTATCTACTTTGAAAATCCACATCAAAATGGCTATATAATCTTGATATTAAAGTGGTTTTATACCCTTTATGTTTGATATGTCACCAAAATAATAAGCAGCACCAACTAACGTTCTGATCTCCCACCACTTCTCCTTCCTGTTGGCTGGCTCTCATCACCAACTCCTCTCCTATTCCGCTGTTGTTGGTGAGTGACTGCTGCATCCAATTAGCGGGCCACAGCACTGACACTATGGAAAACGCTGCGATCACTCATTGACTGCAGCAGTGGAGATTTATGTGGTTTATAATGTGAACTCTGGTGATAAGTCAACTTTGTAACCACATCTGTAGTTGTGACACTCATGGACACTTGTGGATTTACTCAAGACAGGCATATACATTAAGAAGGCAGGATGATCCTCAAAATAATATATAATACTTAAATGCTACCGCAGAAGGATATCAAGTCAGGGGCATTTAATCCATGCTGCTCTATACAATCATTTGATGTATTTGGTGTGTAGAGCATCTGTTCTCTGAAGGACAAAAGAACCTTTCTGCAGTCCCAATCAGCACTACAAAGATATGCAGGTCCGCTCTATATAACCACTATTACACCACACTTCCTCATCTCTTAAGAATTTCCCCTCGATCATGGTATCCTTACAGTTGTAAACAATCAGACGAGTCCAGATTAAACTTTGATAATCTATACAACTACTTTCTGGTGCCAAGTAAAAGTGAAGGTAGCAGATTTCATTTTCTAATTTAATAAGAGTTATATCTGATCTGATTTCTAAGAGGAACTACTCCACCAGTTTAGATACATTTCCCTCATTGAGTTTTACTGTCAAGAAACAGTAGTCAAACTTCAAATGACACCCTGTATCCGAGATTGTCAGGATGCATTAGGCCAGTGTTCCACAACCCCAGTCCTTAAGGCCAACTGTAATTCCATAAACTATGCAATACTGGGGAAATCCTGCAACCATGATTTTTTTGGTGAGAATTGAGGACTGGAGTTGAGGAACAAGGACTGGAGTTGAGGAGCAATAAAAACACAAACTTTTAGATGCCAGTAATAACTTTTCAGGTGCACATCTACCAAGCTCATCTGATGCTTATGAAGCTGCAATAAGAACTAAAAATACAGTATACTGAAAGTATTTGACTCTACAGGCTCTCCTCTACAATACGACATCTAAGTAAATGTGGAATATTTGCCTACAAATCTCCTGATTTAGAAGCAAGTAGTTTATCACAATTCCAATCTTGCTATACTGAAAATCAACTGTAGTGTCCGATCACTATGGGTTACCAACTTGACTTATTATTTTTTTCAGGACAGTTTACCGAAAGATCACGGACAGACAATGTAAAGAAATGCAAGAGCAATTGGATATTATCCAGGTTAAAAATGTGATGAATAAAAGGTAAAACCACTCACCTTGTCAGGTTCTGTGAGACACAACACTAAGGCTACCTTCACACATCAGTTTTTTGTGTCAGGCATAATCTGTCGGATACCTGAAGGGACGGATCTGGCGCTGAAATGAAAAAACTGATGCAACGGATCAGTTTTTTTTGCTGGATCCGACTTGAACTTTTGAACCCGGAAAAAGAAGTTTTGCAGTGTCCGGAGACAGTGGAAAATGATGTAGTAGTAGTAGTCCCTGATTTCCAGAATCCGGATCAGTCTTTTGACGGATTTCACAAAAGACTGATCCGGTTCCATAGACTTGTATTATTTCCGCCCGCCTGATGCGCCGATTCAGGCACTATCAGGCGGGTCCGGAAAGGAAAAAAAAACCGTTGCAATGACCGTTTGGTCCGGCCGCCGGAATGTACATTTCCGCCGGATCCAGCCAAAAACGGATGCAACGCAATGACATCAGGCGCGATCCAGCGCTAATGAAAGTCAATGCCAAAAAAACACGCCGGATCGCGCCTGACGTAAAAAAACTGATGTGTGAAAGCAGCCTTAAAGAGCCTAAAGACCAGATGCAGCAGGTTCCAAAGAATATCAAACGAAAGTAACTGGATTTGAAGTGTTTCTGCGCTTTCTAGAATTAGGGCACAAGTTATAGTAGATGAAATTGCAGGTTTATTGTTGACGCGTTTTATTTATCGACACGTTGGAAAATCAGAATAAATCGTTATGTCTATAAGTGATCCATGATACAGTTTATAATTATGATATTAAGACATCAGCTGCCGTCACTGTGAACTGTAAAATGATGATAATTACAGTCAATCTGTACAAGTTTCTTCAGCCTTAAAAAAAATTACGGATGACTTAAACATTTT